>CAXIVR010000003.1:7925177-8525177 GCA_964035755.1 Teleogryllus oceanicus
TTAAAAATTGTTTTTAAAATTGTTAATTAAGTTTTTCTGGGGCATCAGAGGACCCATCCTACTTTAGAATTGCAAATTTGGAAATTGTTCATAAATTTAATATTTTTCAAACAAAATGTAAAGCTGTTTTAAAATTGCCTTTAAACGAGATGCAAAATTCCGCAATCCAATTGGTGCTATCGTCTTTCGTTTGCGAGATACGTAATTGTTTATAATAAATTAGCATGTCATGACAACTATTTTTTGGCACTTCCCACGCAAGGCTTTTCCTTACGCAGTTCCCACGCAAGGCTTTTCTACATAGGCAAGGTTTGTAGAAAGTCATATCAGGTTAGTATTATTGTCAATAAAATTGTAGTTTTATTTAATTTGAAATAACTGCTTGGATATTTTGGGGTTTAATTAAGAAAATATAGCTACCGGAATTTGACGTATGAAAAGTGAATATTTCCAGTTTACCACAAACAGTTTCCACCACGAGACGTATTTCCACCACTGTTTCCACCACGAGACATCCTTATTCATTCGCTCAGTATGCGACAATCACTTTCGTTATTCATCGATCATGTTACATAGGCTTGCCAATGTTTATATTATACCGAGTGTCCCACCAAATATGAACCATCCCCATAACTTCTAAACGGTTTTGGGTATCGAGTTGCAGTTTTCGCTTAACAAGGCAGAATCATGGTGCAAGTAATATGCCGTAAAGAAATTGCCTATAATAGTTTTAGTTTTCGAGAAACGTAATCATCTTTGATTTTTGAAATGGAACTATATTTTTTTTTCATCAGCAATGGATAGATCATGAACATTTAAATACAATGATGTATCATATGTTAGTATTTTAAGAGTAATTTGAGTTGAAAATTAGATTTTTTAGCATGAGATTTTCAAGTGAGCAACAGTCGCGGTTTAGGGATGGTGGCCTTTGCGACGTTGATACTGTTTTGTGGAGAGGAGTGTGAGAGGGATGGCTGTGCTGGATGAAGGTGTAGCTGAAGCAATTCATGATCTTGACATGAAAAACATATGAGCAAACATTAATTTTAACGATCAGAATGAGAGATTTTTCCCATTTGTTCATCTGAGTTGAACTTTTCTTCTTCTGAAATTCCAAATCAACGATAATCGAAAAGAACGAAATAAAAAAATATCGTAGCGAAAACGATGATAATAATAATAATAATAATAATAATAATAATAATAATAATAATAATAATAATAATAATAAACGTAATTTTTTAACTTACAAAAACCGAACTCAGTGCAGAAACAAGCCATCATTTTAAAACATGGGAAACGAATGAATGCTTAAAGATTTTCATTGTAATATCTTGATTAATTCATCTAATAATAGATAGATAGATAGATAGATAGATAGATAGATAGATAGATAGATAGATAGATAAACATTTTCTCTTATTATTCACGGGAACTAAACTTCCTATTTAAACACGTACTATCAAAAGAACAAAGCAATAAAAAAAATTGAAATACTCTTGACAGTTCTATCAGTGTAAATTTACCAAACTTTAACAAAAATGCATATCTGCATTCGCGACTGCTCTTTCTGATTAGAGAGTTTCTCATTTGATAGCGCCAAGTGCTCCCACAAACTTCAAAATGCAGAAGAGGGAAGTTCACCGTTTTCTTTTCCATTTATGAACAGCAGTCGTATGATTGCAAAGTGGACGAGTTATCATTTTAATTAAAAATGACATTACCAACGAAGGGACGATGGTTGGCTTCTTGTTCAGTTTGAAAATGATATTTATCTTCCTTACGCTATCAATTTTTTTATATCGTTCTTTGTAACGATCGATGTTTATAAATTTTAGTAGAAGGCAAGTTAAATCAAAATAAATAAATGGAAAAATCTTCCATTCTGATTGTTAAAGTTGATATTTCTTAGTGTGATGTCTGTGTCAACACCAGGAATTGCTGTAGTTATGCCTCTTATCCCCCACTGCCACCCCTCTGTCTATCCTCTCCACGCAACAGTCTAGACGTCGCGATGACCACCTTCCCCAAAAGCGAGAGTTGCAAGGGCGGCTACACGTTTGCGCGTTTAATTCAAAATCACATGTCAGAAAGCCTTATTTTATAATCAAGTTACTTTCAAAATATTAGCAAATGATACATCATTTTAATCCTCTTTTCATGGTCTATCCATTACTGGTGAGAAAAATATATAGTTCCATTTAAAAAATCAAAGATTATTATATTTCTCGAAAATTAAACATATTATAGACAATTTCTCTACGGCTTGTTACTTGCCCCATGATTCCGCATTGTTCAGCAAAAACTGCATTTCAATATTCTGAATCGTTTAGAAGTTATAGGGGTGGTCCATAGTTGGTGGGACCCCTTGTTTATGTAATAACATTACAACTGCATTTTGACGCGCGGGAATTCGGGCTCTGTAATCGGTGTTCTTTTTTGCGTGTAACCTACCCTGTGGTGTGCGAAAGTTATTTATTTATTTATTTATTTATTTATTTATTTATTTATTTATTTATTTATTTATTAATTTATTTATTTATTTATTTATTTATTTATTTATTTATTTATTTATTTATTTATTTATTTATTTATTTATTTATTTATTTATTTATTTATTTATTTATTTATTTATTTATTTATTTATTTATTTATTTATTTATTTATTTATTTATTTATTTATTAGTTTTGGAGTCATAAGTTACCAAGAGAGTGTTATTATTTCAAAACGCCCGTCTGTTCTTCCACGTGTCTGCTGATCTGTCTGTCTGTCAGTCTGTTTCTCTGTGAACACTAGTGTGTAAACTATTCGTAGAATTTTTGTAAAAATTAATTTTCTATAAACGATCTGGCCCGAATCGAGGCCCTGCGATTTTGAAAATAATTCTTTAAATTTTGGGGTTAATTTAGTTTATGCCTCTCGGGAGCATTTTCAAATTTTCTCCAAAACGGCTCCAAAGTTTTGACCTACAAAGAACTACAGTCGAACATCCGTCATCGTCCGTACTCGAACTCTCAGGCCTCCCGGTCAGTGACGTCATCGTTACAGGGAAAACTGTAACGATGCCACTGAGCTATCGCAATCTTTACAACGTGTACTTAAAAACATAGTAAGTCTTATTTCCATTACAAAGTTTTAATTTTTCAATATTACAAATATTCAATTGTTTCATATTATTCGGGTATAGTAAATAAATTTTAAAAGCTTTTTTGCTTGAATTTTTGGGAACAAATCGGAAAAAATTTTTTATTTGGGAAAAAATTATATAAATGTGTTAAGAAATTGGAATTTTTAAAAAAAACCAAAGGGAGTTAATAACAATTTTCAAAATTAATTAAATTCTCTGAAACTGATCTCAAAAATTTTTTAAAACTGTTTTTCAAAACATTGTTTTTAAAATATGTCAAAGTGGCTTTTAAGTTTGTCTATAACACGGGGGTTCTTTACTTCCTATAAAATAAAAAATTTTTTGATTATTTATGAGAGAAAATAGGGAATTTTTTAGATCTATAGGGAAATTTAGATCATATTGATATTCCTCAAAAACTAAAAAAGCCCCAAACGGATGTTTTATTCTGGCAGTTTTCCGTGAAATTATTCGTTACTTCTGTGAAAAAAAATTAAAAAAATACAATGTTTTTGGGGACGAAAGATAATTATACATATTTTTTTTTAATGCAATTTTTCCCAATATTGACCTTAAACCCATCTCTGGCATTTTTGAAAAGAGCTTTTTTTCCAAAAGTTTGAGTTATATAGTGACAATATTTTGTTTTCGAACGCCACCAATATACATGCGGGAGATTTATTTCAAGGGCAATTTTTTTTTAAATTTTAAATTTTAAAAATTTTTTAATTTATAACTTTGTCTGAAAAACAGTAGTTTTTGGATTTTTTTCGAAAGAATTTTTTTTCAAGAAATCTTGTTCTTAAAAAAACAACAAAATGAGTCCCCATTTAGCATCGGGGTCCCCAATGGTCAGTATCGGGCCCCTTTTTATTGTGTTAAATTTTTGGGTTTCAAATTCTAGCCTCAACTACTATTTTTTTATTTTGTAAAATTTTTAAACCCGAAAAATGACTTTAAAATAAATTTGGGTAGACGGAATTTAATATATATCGTTTTATTTTGAATGATTATATATTTTTCTTTTCCCCAGCCGTCTTTTCCCTTTTGAGGTTTAAAATAAAATTGATAGTAGTGAAAATTTTTAAAATATATTATATCCGTTATCAATAAAACATGAAAATAACCCCCTTTTTCTATTATTTGTATTAAGAAAAAAATGAATAGAAAGTAAAAGGGTGGGTGTTTTATTTTTTAAAATTTTTTGAGAACCGGGTTTTTTTTTGTTGCACGGGAAATTTCCCTTTTTTTTCCGACAGGGGCTGTAACGGCTATCCACCCCGGCGGGGCCCGGTTTTTTTCCCGTTCGGAAGCGAGAAACGAGCGGGGCAAATAGCCCGGGATTTGGCAACGGGGAAACCAGAGGAGGCCTGTGGCCGCTGCTTGGCCCTTTAACACGAGAATGGTTTTTTCATTGTGGGGAAGAAAGGAGAGGGAATTATGTGAGCTTTTTGGGAACTTGCTTTTGCAAGTCATGTTTTCTGCCTAAATTTTGATATTTGAAAACACGTTAGGAACGGTATGTTGAAAAAAATTTGTTTCTTAATGCTTCTGTTGAAATTGGTTGTTTTTGGATCTATACGAAAATTTCGTAAACGTTTTTTTAAATTTAAAAAATTTCACAAAACAATATGAATACCCAACTTTTTTTAACATGAATAAAGTAATATATTTCCCCGGAAATTTTTGAATTATAAACAGAAAAAATTAAAAAAAAGGGATCCCTTAGACCAGACTTGTGTATCAATAAAATGTCCAGAAAATAAAACATTTCCCGGTAAATATTCTATTTTTGGGTGCCCTTCCGGTTGAATCTTCACCTAGAGGGCCCTGATCTCCAAAAACACCAAAGAAAAATTATTAATTTTAAAATTTAGGGATAAACATAGGGACCCTGTAGGCATATGTGGTCATTTCCCGGGGTTTAAAAAAAATAGTAAATACAGTTTTCTAAAAAAAAAATATTAAACATGCATATTTTGAGAGAACGAAGTTTAATTGCCCCCTTTGGACTACGGCAACGTTTTAAATTATTTTGAAAAAGACTAGAGACAAAATTTCAAAGCAAAGGGAAATTTCAAAACCCACTATAATGAAAAAATGTTTTGTTAACAGGCGTGAGAAGACTTTTAAGCATAAAAAAACGGCTATTTTTTTTTGTTTACAAATATAAAAGGGTTTTTGGTTATTTTGAATTTTTGAATGAAAGGGAAAAAAGAGATTTTTAATTTCTAACCTTGATATTTTTATTCTAACACATCGTTCGAGTTTTGGTGGGCTCCAGAGTTTTTTTATTTTACGAAAGGGCCGTCCTTGGCCCAGGCACGCCATGAGTCCTAATTCAGAGGGGGGACATAGACGATTGAAAAAAATGATAGGATCCCCAAAAAAAGGAAGTCCATATATAGAAAGGCAATTTTATCTTTTTTCTGTTTAAATAGCTTTTTTAAAAATCGTAGGATCATTGATAAAAGTGATCAATCCAAAAAATTTTGTTGTGGATAAAAAAAGGGATTTAGGGTTTCTAAAACCCTTTCCAAAAAAGCAAAAATTTTCCCAAAGTTTTAATTTTTTGTAATGCCTCATCTATATTAATTTTCCCTTTTAACAGTAGTATAATTTTTTTTTAATCAATTTAATTTTGGGGAATTGGTGATTTCTTTTTCTACTGACCAAAAATTTATTACTTATTATTTAAAATTTGATTTCCCCTTAATAACCAAAAATTTAAAAAAATAGAAATTATAAAAAATTAAAAAAGAGAAAGATATATATATATATATATATATAAAATATATTAATAATAATAGCGGGGAGTTTAAAGATATTTGGGACCAAAAAATATGTAGAGGGAAATTTGAATCTTTGTCATTTGAAAATGAGAATATGAAAAAGAATACCCCATGTGTATTAGAGAAAAAATTTAAAAAGGAAAGGGAAAATTTAAAAAAACCCTTTCTGTAAACTGAGAGGGTTTTTGGATTAATGAATTTGGGCCCAACCAAAAAGTTCTTTTTAATTTATTTTGTCCCATGGACAAAATGATATTTGGACTATAGAAAAAATTTTTAAAGAAAAAAAAATACAGAAAAAATTTAAGAAAACTAAAATGTTTTTTTTTGAAGTATTTAAATTTTAAAAAAAAGGGGGGTTTCCCCCACATTTAAAACTTTTTTATGTTTTTGGATGTGGTATCAATTAATATTTGCTTTAAATGTGAGGGAATGAATTTTTAATAATTTAATTAAAACATCTAAAATATAATAAAATAAAAACTGTATAATTTTAAAAGTCAGGGAAATTTTTTCCCTTGATAAAATTTTGTAGTTTTTTGGCCCATAAAATTTTAGGGTTGTTATAATTTCATATTAAAAATTTTTAAAGTTCACAATAAGATTAGTTTCCCAAATTTTTTAGATTAGGGGAATGGCTCAGTTAAGTCCTCAAAAATTTTTCTTAAAAAATCTTAAAATTTTTTTAAAAATCAGAATTAGTGAGAGCAAGATCAACAAAAAAACAAAAACCCAAGAGCATCTATATGGTTTAAACAACCACATTGTTTCTGCAGTGTCTTCACAGACAAACAGTTCGGGATGGGGAATAAAAAATTCAATACCTTTTTAAAAAGGGAAAATTTAGCCTGTTTTGAGGAGTTTTAGCGTCCTGCTGCTCAGATCGGTGGGGATAACCAAAAATTTCCCAAAAATGATCATTAAAAAAACCCCGCTTTTTTTTCTCGTTTCCCTTCCCCCCCAAATTTGGGAAAACTTGAAAATTAATTTATTTGTATTAAACCATTAACTTCAAAATTAATGTTCATTTTGGTTCCAAGATAAAAAAACGAAAAAATAAAAGCAGAAATTTTTTTTATAATTTTTTTAAAAACCCGGGGGCCCGGGAATTAAAAATTATCAAATATTCTTCAACTTTATTTTTTTAATGACATCTTACTCGGTTTAATTAATTAATTTATTTATTTTTTTTGCCAAAAAAGTTAAAAATGCAGATGCATGGGGAAAAAGGGAATTTAAAAAAAATTTTAAAAAAATTTTGATCCCCACGTCATATACCATTAAATTTTTTAATTTTGAAAAGGGGGAAAAAGAGAAAAATTTCCCATGTAAAAAAACTATTTTCAAAAATAAAAAAGGGAAAAATTTTTTTTTCATCCATTTTCCTTCAGAATAATCTTTTACCAAACATGGGAAAAATAATTTTAACAATTTTATTTCCCCCAATTTAAAGACCCCCAAAAAAGAAAAATTACATTTATGTCCCAAAACGGGGAAAACAAAATTTGGTCAAAGGGTCAGAGAAACTGGGCAAAAAACCATCGAGATGTAAAAAACCCAACCGGTTTTAAAAAAGTTTTAATTGTTTATAATTATTTATACAAACCAATTGCAAAAAATGCATTTGCAATTTTAAAACACCAATTTTTCGTGATGCCCGATATCCCAATTGTATAAAAAATTTGCAGCAGAAATTTTACTTGGGGTTTTAAATTTTTTATTGAATTTTAAACTTTAATGTCATCTGGCAAAGTGTTGTTAAAAATGAATGTAATTTTATAATTTCAAAAATTTTTGATACCGTCACTTGATGAATATGATTTCTACGTCGATGTTATAGTAATAATTCGGGATTTTTAAAATATATTCCTCCTTTTTGCCGGGTATTTTTTACAAAAATCACTGATTCGTAAATAAAAAGACACGGCAATGGTAAAAACTCGAAATAAAGAGGCTTTTAAAAATCACGTGGGTGGGGTTTTTAATTTTTCTACAATTTTTTTAACAAAAAGCCCGGGAGTTATAAGATGTATTTCCCCAGAATATTATGCCATATCTCAGGCGGAAATGAACATTTGCAAATACACAACGAATATGAAGGCTGACTGAATTTTAAGAACTGGGAAGGGGTGCAAAAATGAACCTTTAAATTGGGTTGTTCAATTTAATTTTGGTTGGCTTCCCTTTTCGGTTTGACTGAAGAGAGACCTAAAAATTTTGTTGGGCCCTTTAAAATCAGTCAATGGTACACTGGGTTTATTGCAATGGAGAAAGTTGTTTTTTTTGGAAAAAGGAAAAAGCAATTTAAAAACCCCTTTTTTTTGTTTTCTTTTTAATTTTTATTTGGGAAACCCAATTTTAAATATCTGAATTTTACTTATTTGGTTTTTTACAAAAAAAAGTTCTATCATCCGCAAAGAGAACCGTTCTTCCGTTTTTAACGTCGAGGGCAATCGTTTACGAAAAAGGAAAGAAAAAATAACAAAAAAGATCCCAGGGAAACCCCCAGCGGGGATTTTTGGGCGGGTAAGTTCCCTCATTCCAGTAAGGTATTTCAACCTCTGAGACCCGTTTTAAAGGAAAATAACCCCAACTAAGCAAACCACGGGTTCCCTAAAGAAATTTAAATTTTAAAAAAAATTTCATGATCAATGACGTCAAAAACTTTTGGGGATTTTTAAAAAATCCAATAGGTGCTCGTTTTGATCCAATGATGAAGCGACATCTTTAAAAAAAGAAAATATACCTGTTTCCGTTGATTTTGATTTTCTAAATCCATGTTGGCAATCTGAAAGCGTGTCGTGTTAATATATCATTGATTCAGACTATTAATTGATAACAAACAAACAAATCAATTTACATCAGTGCCTAGATCCTCTGCAAGGAGGATATGTCTTTTCAAACAACCAGTTCACAGAATGTTGCTAGTATTGTTTCCATCAGGCCTAAATAATACTTGTAACACCAGAATGCCGACATTCAAGGTCGTTAATGGTTACTAAAGATATTTTTCAACACCAGAAAAACCCAAATATACAATCTGCAAATGATATCTCAACAATTCCGGCTTATATTATCAAAAACAACAAAGGCTACATAACATCAAACATTTGATTCTTCATTTCTGGCCTCAAGCCCAAAAACCATTAACTTATCTAATTCATCAACTCATGTACCTCAACAAGGAATTTACAGAATTACTTCCAGTTAACTCGATCCTCAATCTCCCACCAGCAACTACTTTGTCAAATTGTAATCTAATATTCCTTTACAATCATCAACACCTCAATCCAAAAGTGAATCAAGAACAAAGGAAAGAGAGGGGCTTTATTACTACAACAACGAGGTAAAATAATTTAATTAAACAGACTACAACGGGGAAATTTCCCCTTCAAAATAAATATGGACTATTAGCAGAACTCAAGACATAATGAAGAACGTCCACTAGTTTCAATCCGCTAATAATTGTTTCAAACGTTTAAACTTTTGTAATTATCTTCAGGTATAAAGTAATGTGAAATGATTTCACAACAAAAACTATTAAAATAATGTCAAAATTAACTTTTAATCAATGGAAAATTTTAGAAAATATAAATCATTTTGTGATCAAAAATATTCAATTACTTTTTACTGACCCTACTATTAAAACAATCACAGTTTAATTCAGAAATATACCTGTTACTTACTCAAATGACAGTATTTGCAATGAATTATTCAAACTTAACTATCGAGTGCAAAAGGTATACAGATAATTTAACAAACAACGTGAACATATAGAAATTTGCTCAATAGAACTTACTAAGAGTCCAGAAGGTGACGAAAAACTGAATCAAACCCGTTGCCATATTAAGAAAAAAGCCCTCTAACACGTGGTGTAGCCAGATTCCCAGTTTTGTGGGTCCTTGATGCCCAAAAACGAATTGGAAGCAAACGTCCGTTCGTCCGTCTGGTGAACAACACTAGCGCCAAAACCTGCATAGTATCTTTTCCAAATTGAAGAAACCCCTGTCGTTTCTGGCTGGGAAGCTCTAAAATTTGAAAAACATTCATAATTTTGGGGGACTTATATGAGTTCCGGGCATTTTCAAAATTTTTCAAAAAGCTCAAAAGTTTTCTAAATTTTTTTGGGTAATGCCAAATGCACCCTATCCGATGCCATAAACCAAATATTGCTCTATTCTTTTTTTTTTTCAAAAATTACAAAAATTTAAATTTTTTTACTTGTCTCTCACACGGTAATATTTATATTAGGGGAAAATTTTCACATAATTTTAAAGCGGCTTAAAAAGCCCAAAATTTCAAATTCTTTTTTTTTTGAAAAAATGCCCCTCAAAATTAAATTTAGAATCAGACGCCATTTTCTAAAAAAAGGGTAAAAATTTGTTCTTCAAACTTTTCCAATGGATAGTATAATTACTTTTTAAAAAACGTTTTTTTTTGTGTTTTTTTTTTTTAAAATTACAAATTTTTTAAAATCTCTCACCCCTTTAAATTTTGCATTTGAATAGTTTTTAAATTTTTAACTTGGTAGAATCAAAAATGATTTTGGGAAGTTTTCGAAAACTAAAAGACCCTGTAAAAAACAGCTTTTGATTAAAAACGTTTAACCCCTTTTTAAAAACGAAAAATTTTCAATGAAAATAGCTATTTAGGACAAGATTTTAGCCTTCTTTAATATTCTGAAAAAATTTTGATTTACTTTTTGGAACAAAAATTGGAAATTCAAAAGTTTTTCTGGGATGATGGCAAAGGAAGGGGAAAAACCCTAAAACCCGTCCACAAAAAAATTATAAAATTTCTAAAAAGTCATCCATTCCCCTCTTTTCTTATTTTGAGGGGAAAGGTGTTTTAAAAAAAATTTTCGGAAAGAAACAAAAAAGAGCAGAGAGAAAAAATAAAAATTAATTACAAAGGACGTAAATTTGTTTTGGTTGGGAAAGAACGTTTTTAATGCAAAACCAAAAGGGGTTGGAAGGGGAAAATATGGAGAAAGACGGTAAACGACCAGTAAAAAAAAGTGCCAAATGTTTTCCCGGTTTTGTAATGGTATCATTTTGCAAAAAGGAATTTTGGAACATTTCCCAAATCGTTTTAGAATTGATTTTTATTTTGTGAGTAAAAAAACCCTGATATTCCGGGTTTTTGGCATTCCTTTGTGATGCCACACCTGGATTTTCCACCAAAAGAATTTTCACGTTTTTGAACTTACTAATTTAAATATCTTACGAATTTTTTCAAAACCTTGTTTTCCGCACCTTTCATTTAAAATATTAAAAAAATTACCTCTAGGGGAAAAAAAGAAAGCAAAAAAACTGGGCCCAAAAAAAAAATTTACTTAAAAATGTTTCAGTTCAGTACATGTAATTTTTTTAGCAGGCGCTTTGGTTCTTGACCCAACCCCATCGCCCCTGTCCCAAAGGGAGATTAAGGGGAAATTGGGTCAGACGTTTTACCGGTCCCACATTAAATTCATTGTAAGTAATCACTAGAAACTAAGAAAATTTTTATTTACTTAAGAAAAAAACCTATATTGCAGTTATTATTTTTTCATCATATTAAATATAAAAAACTCTTTGTTTTGTTTTGGTAATGCTTTTAAAATAAAAAATTTCATATTACCATTCTTAGTTTAAAACCCAAACAACCAAATGTCCTTAAATTATTGAAAAAAGTTTTAAATTAAAAATCACCCTTTTCAAAAAAAAAGAATTGTTTAACAGAGGGCCAGAACCAGTTTGGTTTTTCGGCACCTGCCCTTCTAAGACGTTCCCCCACCTCAAGGTTTCACAAAATGGATGTGGACGAGGGAATTTTTGAGTTTTTCTGAAGAAAATTTTTTAACAAAAGAAATAAAGTACGATTTTAAAATCAGTTTCAAAACGTTTAATTTAAAAAAGAAAAGGTTTCAATGCAGTTTCTTTCAAATTTTTTAAAAAAATATTTCACTTTTTCCAAAAAAAACAAAAAAAATACATGACCCTTTGCAAGAACGAAATTTTGGGGAAAAAATTTTATTTTAAAAAAATCTTTTTCAAATTTGTAATTGTAAAGGGGGCAAAAGTTCAAAATTTTTCAAATTTTAAAATTTTAAAACGTGAAAAATTGACCCCGCATCTTTCAAGTGATTTTATCATTCTTAGAAAAATTTAGAAAAATTTGGGTTTTTTAAAATTTTGAAAAAGTCCGTTTTTTAAAATTTCAAGCCCCATAAGCCAGAACAACAGGGGGCTTCAATTTTAAAAATCGACGTGGGTTTAGGGGCAAGTGTTCCCGACGGACAGAGGGGGTTTGAATAAAACCACTTTTTTGACTAAACGTGTATTTCCGTTGAAAACGAAACGATTTTCCTGATTATAAATCTCTATACTATTATTACTCCTATATTCGTTTGAAAGAAAAAAAAGAAGCAAGTTTTGTTTTTTTGCTGGGGGTCAAATTATATAGTTCAAAAACCATTTTTGGTTAAAAAAATGAGATAAAGGGAAAATTTTTTGCATTCTGCTGTATTTTAAGGTGAGTTTATTTTTTATAAATGGTTATATTAAAAAAAGAATATATTTATTTGAAAAAAGATAATTGTCAAATCTGGGGCCCTTGTGTAAAATCACAACTGTGATATAATTTTAAAATTCAAACCTTCCTATATTTCTTTGTGCAAAGGGTGACAAATATCAAATGCGTGGGGAATACACGAGCCCTAGAACCCAACTGTAAAACACATTTTTTCGGAAGCTCAGTGGTCAGAGCAACTGGAGGAAATACTATAAGGAAATAAATGATGATTACAGGCAAAGCAGACGTTTCGGCCTAAATTGTAAGGCCCTCTTCAGTGTCTGAAAGGTCTACACACCAATCAGTTACAATCTTACATAATATTATTAGTATAAAACAATTAAAAACAAACACAATGAGAAAAAGACGTGGTACCTGTAAGTTGCTCAGGTTAAGTTAGACGATAGTGTTGAAATATTATATATAGCCAGGAACTTCTGATCTAAACCAATGGTGGTCTAAAGGACCATATTAAAGAGGCATAGAAAAATGCAATTGATTATCTTGGAAGATCTTCTTCCAATTGAAAATTAATACTTTAAGGTATCGAAGCATGTTTGATACACAACAGTTCAAGGTACTGTGTATGTAGGTGGTGTCAACTTCGGTACAGTAAAACATCGCAAGTCTTAATGAATAAGAAGATAAAGTGGAGGGGAAGGGAGCCATGGGTTACTCTGTATGTAAACATAATATCAAAGAGAGAAGAATTTGTGCTAACCAAAGAAAAATTGAAGCCAATGTGTTGAAACACAATTTACAAAAGGATTAAAATGAACAGGGAATAGAAAGGGGAGAGAATCACCTATAATGAGTTAATTAATTTATCATGAATATTGTTAAGGTTGGAGGAATCTTTTTGGTCATTGAAGATGGAATTTTGTTTTTTAATAAAAAGCATTTCAGAAATTAGCCTTTTATGCCAATTGGTTTCTTGGTCAAATGTGACTGGAATCATCGTTTTTTCTTATAATGTTTGATTTATCCAGTGAATCCTGATTTAAATGATGAAAGGTTTATTTACTCCATAATCCAAATAACTAAAAAATGTTGGTGGATATCGTTTAATACTTCGAGAACTGCTGCAGAAGTTTTTGAATTCATACATAAGCGATTTCCCGCTTTTTGAAGTCAGCGTGTCACTTGAAAAATAGGTAGAAAAATAATAATTTCTTGGAATCTGTAATAATTTAATCCAGAAATGAATAAAAGCATATAAAAAATGGAGCAAAAAAAAAATGAATAAAAGCATATAAAAAATGGAGACTCAAAATTAAAATACATGTTGTAGGAAATCTGATATGATCTAGAATAGAAATAGGTATATTTCGAGTAGTAAAGGAACATAAATATCTTGGAGTGACTATTAGAGCAGGTGGATCTAATAGTAATGACTTTATTTTAAAAAAATAAGCACGGGAAGGCCAATTATTAGTAGACTTCATAATATTTTATGAAACAAGAATATTCGAAAGAAAACTGAGAGACAAATATGGCAACGGTGGAGAGCTGTGTTACGTATGGATCAGACATTTGGGTTAAAATGATGCAATAAACTCTCGGTTAAGTGCTATGAAAATGAATTTTTTGAGACGATGTTGTCAGTATATACCAAAGATTGATAGAATACCAAACGAAGAGATTATACAGATAATCAAAATTGAGAGACAAGGGATCAAATATGTAGAATCAAAACAACTCCAATGGTATAGCTATCTAATGAGAATACATGTTGATAAAATATCAAAAATTGTCTTTGAGTGAATCCCTTTCGAAAGAAGAAAACGAGGAAGACCAAGGAAATCTTGTAAGTCCGGCATCGATTCGACAATGAAGAGCAGAAGAATAGAGGAAGATGCCAGACGGAATAAAAAACATTGGCGTGTAGAGTGCGAAATACTCGCTTAAGAATTAATAATAATTACCTTAAATCCGAAGTGGAAGATACTGGATGAAGAAGCCTTGTTATCTTGTGTTGGCACAAAGTAAGCGGGGCTAACAGATCTTGCCGGAATACCAAACCAAAAGCAAAGTTACGTTCTTATTTCAAAAGATTAAATGAAAACAAAGAAAATTTGATTATTTTCTAGAGGGGAGTTCTTTAGATAACAAATGTCAGATATTACTGTATTTGGTATTTCTAATATTTGTAAACTTTCTCCATTTATCGGCATGATCGCTTTTTCAATGGGAACAACTATTCTTCGGAATTTATAGTGTGAAAAGTAAATATATTTTTTAGGTAAAAAAAAGATGATTGAATTATGCTTTCGAAAAATTTACGGGACTGAAGTAAAAAGAGAAAACTGTCACAAATAGTAAATTCATATTTCATATATGTTGCACCAATGAATAGTATCAATTCCGCAATTAAAATCTATTTTCGACCCACCAATAACAGATGTGGGAAATCTTTCGCTTTGGCGGCGATAACATAATTCACCGGAAAGTGTACGGCATTTTATCGACGAATGACAGAAAATATAATTACAATAGCCAGTAGGACTTCTAATGCAGTATTCCAAAGGCAGATTTTTTTTTAAAACTCCAGACATTTGTTCATCATTTCTATTTCATGTTCTGCAACATGTATTCTCAAGTTAATGTTGGAATATTTAGTATCACTTTCGGAATCCTAAGACTTCAGTAAAAGGAACGCCATGGTGACCCTGAAGATTTGGTTGCGACCCAACATCGATAGCGCAGATTTCTCTTCCTTCCCGGCCTTTAAAGTAAACTTGCGTTAAAGTGGTCGCCGAAGAGTGCGACCAAATGTGAATGAATTATGAATTTGAGGTCATTGTGTTATTTAGATTTTCTTTGTAAAATCGTCTATGCGTGAGATATACTAAATACGAACACAAACTCACAATCAATGAGCAGTACAATTTAAAGCGTTACATTGTAATATAGTTGCAGTGCGTTATAAATAATAGTTTCAGTTATAATTTTAAAATTTAACATTAATTCATATATTATAGTACTTTAACTCAAATTACTTTATAAATATAGAGTAAATTCGAATGAAATTTTTCCCAAATAAAAATGTTTTTAAAAATATTTAATATAAATATCTGATTAAAAAATATAAATATGCAATGCAATATTACTGAAGATGCAAGTGGACACACATCCAATAAATTAGCAATTTTGTATTAAATTAAAAAATATCTAAAAATAAACAAAATTCAATTTTGCAACGATATTTTACAGAAGAGGATCCCTATTCATTTTCTGACGATTATCGTGATACAGATTTCCGAAGTTTGACAAAATTTAGAAACAATATTAACAATTACAATTTTGAAATAATTTATAACAGGAGAATCTCTAGTGATTCTTAATGGATTAGCGAAAACAGTGTTTGCATAGGAATGCTTATCTAGAAGAAGTGGATGTAACATTCCGATGACGTGTAAAAAGCTTTGCTCTGTCTCGGAAATAAAAATATCGTAACGTAAAAATATTTTTGCTATAATAATGTAAATATATTAATTTCATTGCGTTAGATTGGAAATCATACATAAATTACATGTAAGTAATACATTGATATGTGTGTGTGTATGTGTGTGTGTGTGTGTGTGTGTGTGTGTGTGTGTGTGTGTGTGTGTGTGTGTGTGTGTGTGTGTGTGTGTGTGTAAAGTGTATGTACCCACCAAAATTAATGCAATAGATAAAAGCTATGTTTCTACCTTTGAAACATTAAGATATAAAATTGTTGTATAAGAGTCTTACCTCGTTTTTGATTCTCACGCAAAACTCCTTAAAGACCAGGTATCACATATGATATTTAATATTTGCGGTAAAGAACTCCATGTAAAATGCAATTACCCTATCGTTATATTGAAGTGAAGTAATTAATTGCTCATTTGCTTATAGCTGCACTTACTAATCATAATGTCAGCAGTAGGAAACTTTCATTGTGACTAAATGAACTTAAATACTTTGTTTATTTAGTATTTATATATCAAAACTATTTCATTAAAATATTAATGTTGACTATTTAGTATTTTAATTGGTCATCTGGAGAAATTGATGATGAAGTATTTCACAACTGAAAGCTGCTATCTCGGTGACGTGTTTGTGCAACTGACTCTAAAATGTATTTCTTTAAGTTATTAATTTTTCTAATAAAATAACTGGGTTCGACAATGCATACAATGCATTATTATATTAAATATTACTATTACTTGTTAAGTATAAGTAGATAAATAAGTCACTAAAAATAAATTAACTTAAAATAATTAAAATAAATTAAAATTAAATTAAATTAAAATAAAATAAAAGGAAACGGTTAAAATAAAACATTAGAGGGCGAAAGGAAGTGGGAATCGGAAATGTTAGGGCAGAGGGGTTGTGCGGACGATTTTCAGGTGCTGTTTGTTTTCAGGTGCTGAGAGCGAACACTGAAGGAGAATGCCTGACGCCCGCGCCAAATAAGTAAATAGTTTAAAAACCGGATAGATTAGAATGTACTCGGCTTCTGACTGCAGGTTTTTCCCCCTTCAGGGTTTTTTTCCTCAGCCGTACCTTATGGTCTCTTTTCCGCGGCATTGATGCGATGAAAAGACCATTTGGGGTGAATACCAGAATACGAAAGGTTAGAACGCGGTAGAATGTAGGTATTGTAATGGCTTAAAGACCTTCGGCCTAGCCACTTAGCATCACGTTCTCTAATTTGTATGTAA
Organism: Teleogryllus oceanicus; assembly: GCA_964035755.1. Lineage (NCBI taxonomy): Eukaryota > Metazoa > Arthropoda > Insecta > Orthoptera > Gryllidae > Teleogryllus > Teleogryllus oceanicus. The sequence continues at coordinate 7,942,341 of CAXIVR010000003.1, forward strand.
TAATTACCTATAAAATAATAATAAAATTTACACTAAAAATACATTAAACGACGAAATGTGGACATGGAGCTTAATACTCGTTGTCCAGTGTTATGTTTTGCAAAAAACCCATTTTATAACTGTTTTGAAATATGTTTTTACTCGGGAAATTGCATGACTCATTATGTAATTAAATGTAGCATAACAATTTATGTAAATCATGGTTGATTGAATATTTATATTCAAATATTTACTATAATATAACCTCATGATCACCGCCATTTTGTAATGTTCAAGATGAATACTCCCGCCTTCCTGAAATATAGCTAAAGCGGATTGGTCAGCTCGATCCTGCAGGGCGGAGCAGGAGTCGGAAAACTCTGGTATAGTTCGGGTCAGGACATCGCCCATTTTTTGCGTGCCACGGCACATGGATCAGGCATTTCCTTTGGCGTCTCTTCTCGAGATAAATCCATATGGCTCTGTGTGGAGAAGTGATATATACCGACAAGTTAACTCTGAAGAGCTGAGATCAGGTGTCGGAGCGGATAAAAATGTTGCTGGTTGAAATCAATTTTGCTGGTTTATGCAGTAGTATAATTGCATTTACAGCGAATGCGAGAAAGTATGTCCTTTGGCAGCACCCATTTTTACTACAGCTTAGTCATTTAACTTATTTTATTCACCAGAAATTACCCTTTGTTATTTTTTAATAAGTTAATAAAATATTAACTAATTAATTAATAATTTAATTAGTTATTAAAATAGACTTTCATACAATTTTTATGAAAGTTTTTTTAAATGAGTGTTTTTTATTTCTTTGTTTGCGTATGTTTGCATAAAGCCTCACAATTATTTATGTTTGTATACCTATACATCCCTCACACTTAGAGTTATTAACGTTATTAGATATTACATTAAATTGCACTTCACTTTTAACATGATCTATTTATTTTTTTCACATGGCAACCAAAAACAACATTTATTTGTTCCCACTCAACAGAAACAAGCAACTCTTTGGTTACAGAACACAAATAAGGTACATAACACTTCCTCCCTTTTCTAACTTAAAATATAATATTTTAAATAATTTGGTGTTCTAAGAGTCTCTCTAGGTCTCAAAACTGGTGTCACGACTTCAGCCGCGCGAGGTCTCACTCTCTCTGATGAAGAAAATGGCTTTCAACAGGCGGAGCAGCTCCTGCATCAGGTTCAGACAAATTAGTCGGCTCACTAGCAGTTTCAGTTATGATTGAGTGTTTACTTTTATGATTCACTCTTTCTGTCTCCTGAAATCTTCTTAAGTGATCTAATTTTCTTAAATAAACTAAATCGTATAAGTTAAATGTTCTTAGTTTCTGAATCGAGTTTTTGGTTATGTCTTTTTTTCTCTCCAAGAGTTATGGGTGCATTTTATCAAATACAGATCGTAGTTTTCTTCCCATTAGAAGTTCTGCAGGTGACTTGCTCCTGAATGTGCTGTCGTATGCTGTTTAAAAAGCATTCTTTGCAGCTGAAGATCAGTATCACCATATTCTAGTTTTGTTAAAATTTTCTTGAAGGTGTGTACCATTCGTTCCGCTTTGCCATTACTAGATGGATGATAAGGCGATATGGTAGAAAATTGTATTAAATTCTTGTCGTAGAATTCACGGAGTTCTTTCGATGTGAATGCTCGACCGTTAGCTAATATTATTCGATCTGGGATTCCCATTCTAGAGAAAATTCTTCTTAAAGCTTTGATAACATCATTGGATGTCATAGATTTCATTAAGTCAACTTCCAGCCATTTTGACATTGCGTCAACCACTATCAAAAAAGTTTTGCCTTTAAACGTACCCGCAAAGTCAATATGTAAAGTTGACCATGGATTTTGAGTTCTTTAAAAGTCTGATTAGGAGCTTTCGGTGGACTATTAGCACTCAATTGACATGTTTTGCAATGATTTACACAATGTTCTACATCTTTATCAATGTTTGGCCACCAAACATAACTTCGGGCACACGATTTCATTGTCTCTATTCCTAGATGATTGACATGTAATAATCCCAAAAATGTTTGCCGCGTCACTTCAGGTGCTATTAAACGATTTCCCCACATGAGACAAAATGTACTGCACATAAATTGCAGTTTTCTTTCACTGATACGGTTTGAATTCTTCTGAAAGTTCAGTGTTTGGCCATTGATGCCACGTCCAGTATCGTACCTTTGATAAAATCGTGCATCTTTGGATGTTCCTTTACAAATTTCTTCTATTGGAATAGGTCTGTTGTTAGATTCTAATAAAAGAATATCCCCAGGAGATACTTTCTCATCTTTGCTATCATGTAAAGGTAATCGGCTAAGACAGTCAGCATTTGAATTTTTCTTTTCCTTTTGTAATTTATAATTATAAGCACTTAGCATCAAACACCAACGTAACATTCTCGGTGACAATATTGTTGGGATTGGCTTTTTAAGACTTAATAATCCTAACAGAAGGCGATGATCAGTTGTAATGTGAAATTCTCTTCCTGCTACATACTGATGAAAATAAGCCACTTTAACGATAGCAAGCGCTTCCTTGTCTATTTGAGCCTAACTTCTCTCACATTTACATAATGTGCGAGACCAATAAGCAATTGGTTTTTCCGTATTATTTTCCTTTTGTGCCAAAACAACACCAATTCCACAAGGCGAAGCATCACAATTCAAAATCAGTTCTTTTGTTTCATCATAATGGGTCAAAATCAAATCCGAGCTCATAAGTTCTTTTTAGGTTATTAAATGCTTCTTCGTGTATTTTTGCCCATCGCCATGGCTTTTATGTCCAACAACCGATGCAAAGGTTCTACTATATTAGACTTATTTTTTAAAAGCGATTATAATCTTTTATTGCCTTTACCCTATCTTCAGAAGGTCGTACTCCTTTCTCCACAATAATGTAACCCAGAAATTTTAGCTCTTTTAATCCTACTCTACACATTTCTTTCGAGTTTATCCTGTATCTCGAAGCTTATCTAATACTCTTTTCAAGATCTTGTGATCCTCTTCATTTCTACCGAACACAATAATATCGTCTAAATAAACCTTTGTTGAAATCGATGCCAGTAATGAATCCATAATTCTTTGAAAAAGTCCTGGCGCAATGGAAATTCCAAAAGGTAATCTTTTTACTTTAAACAATCCCTTATGAGTATTTATTGTATTATAGTGTTATGTATCTTATTTGTGTTCTGTAACTAAAGAGTTTCTTGTATGTGTTGAGTGGGAACAAATAAATGTTGTTGTTGGTTGCCATATGAAAAATAATAAATAGATCATGTTAAAAGTGAAGTCACAATTTAATGTAATATCTAATATAATTTGGCGACGAGGATTAAAGAAAGTAAGAAAATATTAATAAAAAATATATCTGTCACTAACAAGTAACAGACATGACAGGTAATGAAGATGCGGCAGCACAAATGCGCGTTATAGGACCGACAATTGGACACGTAGGACCGTTTGATTTCAATGCATCGTGGTCAAATTATCAAGAAAGACTGAATTCTTTTTTTGAAGCGAATAATGTCAGTAATGAAAATAAAAAAACGCGCTATTCTCTTAGCTCAGTTTGGTGCACAAGCATATGAAGTTTTACGATCCTTATTGACACCGCAAACCCCTAAAGACTTCACGTACACTGAAATTACGGCGAAACATCTTTCAACTCTACACCTAATAAAATAGTCGGGAAGATTTAATTTTAATAAAAGAGTCCAAAAGAAAGATGAATCTATAGCAGAACTTGTAGCGGATATCCGTAAATTAAGTACATTTTGTAATTTTAAAGAATTGAATAATATGCTTCGAGATAGAATAGTGTGTGGAGTTGCTGACGAAGGATTACAAAAGAAATTATTTGCAGAATGTAATTTAACATTTGAAAGAGCCTTAGAACTCGCTATTGCAGCCGAAACAGCTCGAAAAAATGTTGAAGATGTTAGGAATATTCAGAAATATTCGATATCTAAGATAGACACATAAAAGTAAAACCAGAGACAAAAACAGAAGGAAATTAAACCCGTGTTATCATTGTGGTGAATTGTATAACGGGTCTACTTGTAAATTCAAAGACGTAAAATGCAATTATTGTAAGAAGAAGGGACATATAGTTAAAGCATGTTTTGAGAAAAAGAAAGCTAACAGGGAACAAAACGTGCAAATCAGAAGTAAGAAAATGGGGAAAACTAAAAAATGTAATTTACTGGAGGAGGAAGAATGAGATTTGTAGACATTGTATGCCATTCATGCTGTTGGGGAACAAGACAAAATCATCGCTAATGTAAAATTAAATGGCGTTTTAGTTAAAATGGAAGTAGACCAGGATTTTAATATGATAATGAAGGTAAATATTAAATACTTATCTGGAAGTAGAAAAATATGCAAAATTGCTTAGAATAATTAATACAGCTGTTATATGTCTATATTTATGGAACGATTATATTGAAGACCTGAAGTAATCTACAGGCATAATTGCCTTAGTGGCTCTTAACTATGCCCAATTTCAAACGTGACACTTGAAATACATGCACGTTTCTAGAAAACTATGACAGCTTTGCGGTAAATTGCCTCTGGCGATTTACAAAATATCAACCCTCCATTCCCTCACACAAGAATTCTCGCTGAGAAATATTTTACTGGAATGCAGGCCACAGGCGGAATGCAAAAGTATGCGGCAGGGCTGTGTACTTACAAATTTTCATTGGAGCTGTGCACCTACTTCCGCACCATCGACCGCGTTCCACTTTACGGCTTTTTGAGTGCTGTTTAAAGAACCGCGAGTATTTTGCCATACTGCTCCAGGTGCATTTTTAACGGCTGGAAGGCTGAGGCGGATGCGGATCTTTCAGCGGTGCCCTCTGTAACGTGCTTGGGGCGAGGTGTGTTGCTTGGAAGTATTGACTTTGTTGGTACTGCCCAGGCCAGGGAACAGAACATTCCATTCTGAAAGAACATTCTGAATAGTTTGCCTGTGTGGCTGTGGTTTGAACGCCGTTGATTCTTGGAGAGAGGGCTGTTGGGATTCTGACAAACAATTTCGTACTTCAGCGTTCAGAGCACTCTTCTTTAGGGAAAATGGCAAAAGCAAGTGTTTGATGAAAAACGTACTTGCCGCCATAATTTAGGACTTAAACAGATCAGTAAAAATTAAAAAAGAGATCAATTGATGAGATACCAATTGTGCTTATTTAAAGGGAACATGAAAATATAAGGTAGTGGAAAATGTTAATATTAGCTGAAATACACAACAAATGACGTCAACATATGTAACTTAAGCTTATTCCAGAACAGATATCGAGAACGTTCAATGACAAAGCGCCTAAAAATTCAATTCCAAACATTGAAAAGTTGGTAAAAGCTTGTTATGATTTCTAAATTACATATAACATAATTATTTAAATACAATATATGTACGGAATTAATACAGTTTCTAGATTTTACCTTCACCTACACATACCAGAAACTTTTGGCTTTGACTTTTGATTAGCTAAATTGATTAAAACGTGTCTTTGGTGTCTAAATGCAGAATTCAGCAAGTAGCTTGTTAATTGCCTGATAACTTGTAAGATGAAACAACATGAGAAATTGCACCGCGTCGATACTCGATAGAACTCAATGAAATTCGTACTCCAAACTTTCATCTCACTAAAACTGATTAAACTTTGTAATATAATAAATAATATATACAAAAAAACAATATATGTGTACAGTGTTCCATAATATTATTTATATATTACATAAGTAATGATAATATTTATGATCTGCAGCAGCTAACATACTGCTGAACAAAAACACACTAGTTTTTCCACAAGATAGCACGCACACACCTCAACAAATAATAAAATACACTCCTATGGCGCTCAAGTAATGCAGTATTGTAATAAAACCAGTCTTCATGAATACTGCAATAACATAACGCTGTTCCATAACATAACAGGGACAATAAATGTGATGAATAGCAAATGTAAGTGATCTCTTCCTGGGAGACTAGAAGCAGTCTAGAGACCAGCAGTCGCATGACTTCATCTGCGACGTAAGCATTGACGCACTGAATATGAAAATTCAGTCAATACGCGCAGTACGAACGTTCTCGAAGTAACATTGCAACGTCGTAGACTCTCTCATCTCTTTGTGAGAGACGGTTCCGCCTGACGACCGTGACAAACATTGCCATGGTGCGTACCTAAAGGTTGTTATAAGAATGATCTTCGGTTTTTTCGCAAGCGACACGCGGATGATATACGTTCTGTAAATTTTAAGCTATCCTTGTGTATTACGTACAAAATAAACGTACATACATTGAAAATCCTGTCGTCTTACTCATCACGACGCTACAGACGAAGTAAACAAAAACTGGTGGCAGCGTATTGGGATAGAAAAGTGCAGCTACATGGCGGCATAAAACGGATAGCATGTACATGAGCGGAAACCGGCGACGTCTTTGAGACGCTACCAGAAGACGACAACGGAGAAGCATCAATTGCTAGAAAGGAAACTTTGGCAAAGCAAAGCCACAACAGAAACGACAGTCATCGTTAACCCATTAGTGCAATAAATTATTTTTTCTTGATTTTTTGGTTTTGGCATTTGATCTGACAGGCATTGGTAATTCAGGAAAAATAATTTTAAAAAATTATCATTATCTTTATATTTTTTAAATGTTGCCATATGGCAACACTAAGCACTTCCCATGACACATTGGTGGTAATAACAAAAAACTTTTACAGGAAGCAAATTAGAAATGAAAAATTTTTGTTAACATCAATTAGACTGAAATTCTTTGAAGTTTGTAATTTTTTATTTTATTTTATTTCTAATTTATGTTGTATGAAATGGGCAATAAAAATAATGCAAAGCCGCACTACATTTAGAACACATTGTTCTCACAAAGGAAGCGCAGTTTCTGCCGGCGCATCTTCTTCAGCTTTCTTAACAAGGTGGTTAAGATTAACCAGTCGAATTATCTAAGACACGGAACCGCGTTGAAAGCACAATTAGGACGTCCAGGCTCTTTGGTGCCTTCCGTATCGAAACAAGATACGTCTGAGTACCCCACGTCGAAAATCTAGTTGTTGTGTATCATTACCAGACCTTCTGTGCAAAACCCATACGTTTGTGATGCACACATCAATCAGCCATGTGAGAATCGGCCAATAACATTTCCTGTTTCGAATCTGTATTCTGTATAATATATTTTTTGGTCCATTTTGTCAGTTCCGCCATGCATGCATTGTGTTTTTATTACATTTGGACATTGCACATTGATGGATTTGCGCTGTTTCTTTGAATATCTCTGTACAATATGTAAAGGAGAAATTCCATGACAATTTGAAGCTACTGCCACAAATCCTTCCATTTGCAGAGGAGTACTCCATCTTTTGAAATTTTCGAGACAATGAATCCTCTTTCTTTCTTCAAAAGTTCTTTATTTTGGGGAATTTGTCATTAGGAATTCTATTTTCTCCAATAGTTCCAGTTGCTTGAATCCATTTTCACGAAAATAACTCAGCAAGTCAAATGACGTAAAACAAATTCATCAAAATAAACCCAGTAAGGAAATTTGGGGATATTTTTCATCATAGCTACAAGTGGTGCAGCAGCTTTCCCAAAACATTGTTCATTGTCCGAATTGTCATTGATAGACTTTCCTTGGTAAACTTCAAAGTCAGCTAGATATCCATCTGCTTTATTGAGGCACCAAACTTTATACCCAAATCTGGGTCGGGTTTGGCTCTTATATACTAGTTTTGCAGGAATGTTTTCAAAAATATCATTGATTCGTCGTAAGACAAGTCTCTTTGAGGAACAAAATGCATTTTACAATTCTCATTCACTTTGTCGATGAGGACGAAGTTTAAAAAGCATCTTTCGGTCTAATTATTATATCTGAATATGAAAGAATCTCAAAATTTGTTCAAATCTATTTCTACGCATTGCATTTGACACAAGTTGATTTCTCAGATCGTCTGCCGTATCCCAGAAATGTCTCTTGCTCGGAACATCATTGTAACCACTCACGATAAGTATTCCAAAGAAGTAGAGAATTTTTTTTAGCTCATTTGGAGATCAGAGCAATTTAAAAATTGTGCATATTTTCCTGCTCTTTACATGATCATCTCTAAAATATTCGTGTCTAAAAACATTTCAAATAATTCAACTGGTCTTTTAGATCTAAATTCTGAAAAATCAGGACTGGAAATGTTTGACACACTTGTGCCAACTAGGTCTCCATCAATATAAGTACGCTTTCCTTTAAATTTTGTGGGTCGCATGTCATCGGGAATTTGCTCGATATCTTCATTATTTCTATTTCTGAAGGTGCAGACAGCTGATTATGATTTAAGTTATCAGAACTCCTCCATCCTCTTCTCCCGAATCTCATCTGTTAAAATAGCTGGTTCTGGAGGCTTAATAAAAACAGACTTGATGGGAAAAACGCAATTTTCCTCATTTCCTGATTTTTCATCCTCAAAGAGAATGTCCAGCGCTTCAGCTACCGTTATATCGGGTGCAAGTATAGACGCGAAAAATCTGTGAAAAATGATGTTAGTTTCAGCTACAACACCTATTTATCCTAGCGTTGCCATGTGGCAACGGTGTAATTCATGATGTTGAGAAATAATTATCTTTATGTTAAAAGGTAAAACAAAATAAAATGTCTTAAACCTTACAGCAAATTCCAAAGAAAACAAATTTGATTTAAGTATTTTTATAGTAGAAAAACGAAGAAAAATACCTGCAGACGCAATCGGAAAAATCCATGTTGAAAGGAGTACCGGTTTCTAACACGTTTACACGCAGATGAATAGCGACTGATTCATATCGGCCTGAACTCCTTCCCGACTCATTGCAATCGCAACAATGACTCAACGCGCTTAGTTAGAAGAATTAGAATTAGAATTAGTTCGAAGAAGGGCATTGAAACAATACCGCTGCGCCGTTGCCATATGGTAACGCTAGGCGCTAATGGGTTAATAGTGAATTGGTGGAAATAGTGAATTGGCTGATACTGGTGACTAGTGGTTCAGACCGAGCAGCCGCATCAAGACCGGAAAATCGTGGGAGCAGCCAAACGACGAATCGGGCAGGTGTCACGACCGAACGAAAACCGTGAGGACGGCCGGAGGACAAGTCAGACAGGCTCGAAACTGAGAGCAGCCGGAGGACGAGTTGGGAAGGTGTCAAGACTGGAGAACCGTGAGGACAGCCGAGGACAGCCGGACAGGCTGCACTGAGAGCAGCCGGAGGACGAGTTGGGAAGGTGTCAAGACCGGGAGGAAACCGTGAGGGACAGCCGGAGGACAAGTCGGACAGGCTGGAACTGAGAGCAGCCGAGGACGAGTTGGGAAGGTGTCAAGACCGGGAGGAAACCGTGAGGACAGCCGGAGGACAAGTCGGACAGGCTGGAACTGAGAGAGCAGCCAGAGGACGAGCTGGGAAGGTGTCAAGACGACGAAACCGTGGAGACAGCCGGAGGATTGTCGGACAGGCTGCACCAGAGAGCAGCCGAGGACGAGTTGGGGAAGGTGTCAAGACCGAGAAACGAGGACAGCCGGAGGACGTCGGACAGGCTGCACCGAGAGCAGCCGGAGGACGAGTTGGGAAGGTGTCAAGACTGGAGGAAACTGCAGGACAGCCGGAGGATTAAAACGACAGGCTGCACCGAGAGCAGCCGAGGACGAAGGTGTCAAGACTGGAGGAAACTGTGAGGACAGCTGGAGGATGGTGCCGGACAGGCTGCAATTGAGAGCAGCTGAGGACGAGTTGGGAAGGTGTCAGACACCGGGAGAAACTGAGGACAGCCGGAGGACAGAGTCGGACAGGCTGCAATTGAGAGAGCAGCTGGAGGACGAGTTGGGAAGGTGTCAAGACCGGGAGGGAAACCGTGAGGACAGCCGAGGACAGTCGGACAGGCTGGGTACCGAGAGAGCAGCCGGAGGACGAGTTGGGAAGGTGTCAAGACCGGGAGGAAACCGTGAGGACAGCCGAGGACGAGCACGGACAGGCCGCACCGAGAGCAGCCTGGAGTGGACGAGTTGGAAGGTGTCAAGACCGGAGGAAACCGTGAGGACAGCCGGAGGACAGCGCCGGACAGGCTGAATTGAGAGAGCAGCCGAGGACGAGTTGGGAAGGTGTCAAGACCGGAGGAAACCGTGAGAGGACAGCCGGAGGAAGAGCCGGACAGGCGCATTCAGACGGAAGAAACCGTGAGCAGCCTGAGAACGGTCAGAGAGCAGCTGGGAGATCCAGAAACTGCAGCCAATTGCATAGAAGAAGTTGAAGAAGCAAGGCATTTGCAATTCCACGAAGGTCAGTCAGCAATTTTTTCTGTCGTGATGGTTTGATCTAGGCAAAATAAAAGAATTGCTTATTACCATAGCGGAGGAACTAGGTGAAACTGTTCGATCGAATGCGAAAGAAATACGCTGAAGAAGTTAATTGGAAGAGAGGAGAATTGCGGAGGTAGAATTCAAGAGAGCTCGTAGAAAGTGTGGTGGAATCCGACGAAAAGAGCAGAGACGAGACAGGCCGCAGAAAGGGAGAGAGAAGCCGAGGAAAAGGAGAGAGAGAGAATATTTGAACTCGAAAAGTTGCGTCTTATTCAAGAGACACGATCGAATTCAAGTGACGACAGTCATCGGAACAATACTCGCATTCATCAAATTATGGATAAATTCCGAAGCGAACGAGATGATATTACCCAGTTCTTAAGTGTGTTTGAAGGGCATGCCACGCGATTAGCTTTGCCGACAGACGAAAAAGTTAACAACTTAACTTGGAAGTAACTTGGAATATCTACGCACGTAGTTACCGACTTATTGTCGCGAGTGGGTAAATGGATTTTGAAAGTCGAAACATTTGATGACGTATTAGGATCTCATGGTAACAGATCAAATGAAAGTTATCACCCTGAATTCGTATCATTTTATATAGACGAATGGGGAATTTATGTTCATCGCCTACAGAAATCGTCGCATCGTTGGCAGAAAAACTAGATAATTATGACAACAATCGCGCCGGCATATATAAGAAAGAAAAGAAATATTTAATAATAGTGACAATAATTCAATGCCGGATTCCTCAACTTTTGTTAGAAACATCTTCAGGAAAAACCTAGATAAGACGCCCGAAAATGCTGCGTTTGAAAAGCCAACAGAACTTCAATGTTTCAAATGTGGAACAGAAGAACATTTTAAACGGAACTGTCCTGAACTTCAAAATGTTAAGAGAATTAATAATATCGGAGAATTAGGCACCAACAAACTATTGGCTCCTCATTTAAGCGTAGGGACGATAAATAGCAAAAGATCAGCAATTTTACGCGATTCTGCGGCTACGATAGACGTTGTTGATTGGAGATGGGGTTTCAGGACGACTTCACTGGCAAAAACATATGGGTACAAATACTTTTAGATGAACATCCACATGTTTACCAGTGGCACGAATCGAATTGGTCGGCGAGTTTGGTAGGATCGTCACAAAAGCTGCGGTAGCCAAACGAAACGTCAAATTAGACTATTACTTAATGAGTAATCACACTACAGTTCTCCTTTCGAAAAGACGGAATGTGGAATATCCCCTGAATCTGGCAAGCGCAATAATGATGAAGGCCACAAAGAATTGTGAGTCAGAGATAACGAATTTTGATGGTACCGCAACCGAGGGCGCGGAAATAGATTCACCAAGGGGGGGGGGAGAAGAGGAACAAGAAGAAATAATTAGTACGCGAAGTTTTGGAATTAGAGAAAATGATTTGCCTAGTTATCTAAATAATGCAAAGACAAAGTTATAGCGCAAAATCACTGGAGCCAGAAACAAAAGATTCTCTTAGACGTGGGTGCTGATGACTGTTAGATCGAAATGGGATAGTGAGTATGTGGGCGACAGACTGAAAGATGATATTACTTTACAGAATTCTTAGAGTCCAGAGAATGTCAATAACAATTCAGAGAAGAGGGAAGAAAAAGAAAATAATTTTGCAGAAGTAAGTGAGAAAGATAAGAAGCCAGTAGACAATCACGATCAATCAAGTAGTGAGAGTAATAATTCTAGTGATAATAGTGGTAGAAGTTCGAATGCTAATGAAAGTAACTCTAAAGTTTCGATTACTGTTGCAAAAAACGGTCATGTTCCGAAAGATAAAGAAACTGAGAACAAAGAAAATCTCAAACTTTGTAAGGAAATTGGTGAAGAGAATATACCAAAATCTGTAAAATGTGCTTATGCAAATAAGCTTCCTTACGAATGTTAGACAAATAATAATCTCTATTCAGAAAACAGTGGCGATGGGAACATTAATCTGAAATTAGCGTCTGAGTATGAGGAATTCATGAAAGCTGTTAGCTTTGAATCTTCAGCAGTGGAAGACGGGGATATGGAAATTCCGGGTACTTTGAAACATGTGGGAACAGCAGACACTTCTGCTCAAGAACAAAGAGATAGAAGAAATTCTGCTGATAATGAATCCAGTCATGAAAAAGTGAATTAAGAATCTGCTAATATTGAAGAGAAGCACCTGAAGAATAGATCAGAATCGAAGTTACACAACAAACCGAAGTTCATGACGTTACCTGCTTCTGAAGATGAACTTAAGCAACTCAAGCCATATATATATATATATATATTTGATACAGAGGCCAAAAAAGGTTAAGCCGAGACTGTCAAGTTGGGTCTTGGGGATACTTAAGTGACATTATGTATCTTTTTTTTTTTAATTTGTTTATTTATGGTCGCTTTATAACAGCTCAGGTCATCAGCGACCTCATTGGGTTTACATCAGTACATTACATTTCAAGTTTTCAAATAGTTGAATCATTACGCCATAAACATTATTTCAATATATCATAACAAAAATAGCATCGTTATTATATTACATTCAACAATTTACTTATTTCTAGTAGTTTCAAATTTTTTTACAACCTTCTTCTGATTTGAACAGTGAATATAAGCTGCCTTCTATGTTTAATGATTTCCTTATATTAACAAGTTCTTGGCAGTCAAGAATAAAATGAGAAGTAGACACGGTACCGCCACATTTAGGACAGGGTTCTGGCTTGGATTTTTTGAAGAGATGACAGTAATTTCGGTTAAAATGACCGATCCTTAATCTTGTAATGACGACTTCTTTTCTTCTTTTGAAGTTTGATTTCGGTAAACCTGGTTCCAGACTGACTGTACTTGATGAAGCTTGTAGACCTTCTTCTTACTGTGAGTTGCAATACTTTAAACAGGAGTCCTTGAAAAGGTATCTTATATCTTTCTGGGTGCCATGGATTTATGGTTCAGCATTTGGTAATGATGTTAGCTTTTCAGCAATGTCTGCCTCTCATTTCCAGTAATTGTTTATGAGAAGGAATCCAAACTAGTTCTATTTTTGACTCCTTTTGTGTTTTGGGTAAATATAAGTTCTTGGATAGTTTGATTATTGGATTGCTGGTGTATCGGTTTTCAATGTATTTAAGGGTTGACATTGAATCTGAAAAGATGACAATAGGCATGTTGTTAGCAGATCTGATGCTGATTTCAATGGCTTTAAGCACTGCCCATGCTTCACATGTGAAAATGGAAAAGTAGTCCGGGAGACGATATGAATTGAGTTAATTATCATTTGTTAGAATTATTGCATAACCAGCTTTTCCTTCTCGTTTTGATCCGTCAGTGTAAACTTGGTAGAAGTTATATTTTTGGAGTTGCTTCTTTATCACATCTGAACAGTATTAGATTCAGAGTGAAGGGCAAAAGAGCATTTACTAATTGGGTGTTTATAATCTTATGGTCCTGTCATTAGCGTGGGATGGGATTTAAACGTCTAGATAATATGAGTGGTTTAACAATATTAAAGTCATTCATGTATTTAAGGAGTCTTTCTCTCAGAGGTAGTGGGGATTTGATGTGTTTCTATATATGGTTGTTCTGGGATTTGGAAAATGGTTGAGTTTGTGGATTGTGATACTAAAACGTTGAATATGCATAATTCAGGACATTGTGTTTGCGTCTTAGTGTCGTGGTATTTGTCTTGTTTCCACTAATAGGCTGTTGCAGGGCTAGTTCTAAAGCACCAAGACTTAATCGACAAGCACTGCTGATTGAGTTCAGTGTTTTCAATATGTTTTCTGGAGCTGAATTATAAATTACTGCTCCATAATCCAGTTTGGGTTGAATTAGTGCCTTATATGATTTGATTAAGCCTTCAGACTGTGCGCCCCATTTAATAGAGGACAACATTTTAATGACATTTAGTCTCCTAATACAATCCACCTTTAGGGCAGATACGTGATGTCTCCATGAGTATTTTGCATCGAAGATCATTCCAAGGATTTTACATGTGTATGTCCTTTTAAGTAGATATCCTCCAATTCTTAGTGTAACTCCCTAATAGAGCGACTTTTTGAAAATACTATAAATTCAGACTTTGTTTTCGAAATGGAGAAGCCTGAATTAGTTGCCCAATTACTGATATTATTTAGGGTTTCTTGAATAATGTTTGAGGTAACTTGAAGATTTTTGCCACTACATAGTAAGGTGATGTCGTCTGCAAAAAGAAATATTTTCACAGGCTCACTTCATTTATAGCACGGGAGAAAGAGTATTACACTACGACTGATCCTTGTGGGAGACCATTAGTCAACTCAGCTGCCTGTGATAATTTGTCTTGGATTCTGACTCCTGAGATATCCTACTTAGAAAATTACTATGAAGGCTAAGATATTTCTTTACCTTCAAATCTGTAAGAATTGATACTAACCTGTCTTTATAAATCATTTCGTAAACTTTCTCAATGTCCAGTGAAGAATGCAATCACATGGTGGTTCATTACTAATGCGTCACAGATATCCGTGTCTATGTTTACCAGGTGATCGTTGGTTGATCGAATAGATCTAAAGGCACTCTGATGCGGTGAGATGAGGTTTTGTTTTTCAAGGCTCCATTTCAGCCGGTGACAGACCATTTTTTCCAGTAGTTTACATATATTGCATGTTAAGAATATTGGACGAAAATTTATTGGTTGTGTGTGATCCTTATTTGGTTTTGGTATTGGTATGACTGTTGCTTCTCTCCATTGGCTAGGGAAGGATTGAGTGGTCCAAATATTATTATATAATTGAAGTAGGTATTCAAGGCCGACTTCAGGGAGTTTTTTTAGAAAACTACTTGGTAAATTATCTGGTCCAGGTGCTGAATTTTTACAATTATTTAACACAAATAAAAGTTCACTAATAGTGAATGGATGGTTGTGTTCTTCATTTAGTTTTAATAGTGTCTTGATGTGATCTTGGTCTATGCTAAAATTTTTTGGGCTAGAAGATAAGAAATTTGGGTCATAGTTGTTGTTGTTTGAATTATTTGCAAACGCATCAAAGTGCGCGTATCTTTGATGTCTGTAAAGTGTTTTGTATATTTTCTGTTAATCGTTGTTCTCTTGACATTTTTTCTTCGAAAGTAACAGGAATAGCTGTCAATCTACGTTTTGTCATGAACTTTTTCCTGTGACATATTAAGTTATCTGATAAAAAAGTTCTTCCCCAGGCATAGGAGGGTTGTAACGTCGTAGACTCTCTCATCTCTTTGTGAGATTCGGTTCCGCCTTACGACCGTGACAAATATTGCCATGGTGCGTACCTGAAGGTTGTTATAAGAATCATCTTCTGTTTCTCCGCAAGCGACACGCGGACGATATACGTTCTGTAAATTTTAAGCTATCCGTGTATATTACGTACAAAATAAACGTACATACATTGAAAATCCTGTCGTCTTACTCATCACGACGCTACAACATATAATATTTGCATTTTTCAGTCAAATGGTTTCTTTTCTCCGAGTTACTGAAGAAGCTAATGAATCATAGATAATTCTTTCACACTTGGATGTAGCATTGTTATCCGTCGATTTATCTGTAGTTTCGAAATTATCTATGTAGATGTTTTGCATTTTTCCCGAATTCCTAGGAAACCTAACGAAACAATGGACACCTCTCAAGAGGCCAGAGACTACAGAGTTAACTATGAATTTCTCAAAACATATTGAAATTAGTAATAATCAAGCCAACTTAATGGAAAACTGACCGAATGTGGGGGATCATTTTTTCAGTGGTAATGGATAAACAAAATTAAATTTTGAATATAATATTTATGATCATTGATTTTTATGTTATTTTTTTAAGAAACACAAATGGTAATTTCATAAGCAAGAAATGGGAAATATTAAATTGCTTTCATGTTATTACTACTTATAATTTTCTAAATATATAATGAAAGTAAAATAATTAAGAAATGTCCACGTTTGTCGTAATTTGGGGCGGATTAGACGCGTTTACATCCTCTGTAGAGTCCATGTACATTTTGTCACCGTAATTCTTGCATCGTAATACTTATATAAACATTTCATTCTTAATATTCAAGGGCAGGTCATCAACGCCCGCGACATTGACTGCACCTCTCTGGACAGCAAAATTCCTACTACCTTCCTTCTCTCCTTATTTTCCCATCGCCTGAGATGTCCCCATCCTCACAGCCCATCTCCCGCATTGCCTCACCACACTTATATCCCCGCCACAGTTTTAGTTTTTCGTTCATTAAAAACAATTATATTATTATAAACAATTGTGTTATCTGAATTAAATAGAATTAACTTTCATTGTTTATTTAGTAAATAGATTGCCAAAAAGAAATGTTAGCGTTTTCACATTCGTGCTCCACATTCGGTGTCTAGACCCATTGACGTTCACCAAATGAAGTAAAGTTATTTATGTTTCTGTATTATCATCTAGGAATTGATTTCGCTTTTCTTCTCTGGTTTTTCTAGTTTCTGAATTTTATATTCAATATTTTTGTTAGTAATTTGAGATCACTTGCTGCTCTCATGAAAAAATATTCTATATAATTTCGAAACTCTCCCAAGACCCTGACGCGAGTGTTAATTTTTGCTATTGTACAGGAAATGGGAGAGACTAGGAGAGTCACTAGTTGGTAGAGGAAAACCTCGAAAACGACTTTAAGCCACCTAAAGGTATCAACTTTATATCATGTGGACGACAGAGATGGAGGCAAGTAAAGAGGAAAAGGAAATAGACAGGCACAAATACAAAGGCAGAAGAAATAGGAGAAATGTCCGAGAAATATGGAGAGAAAGAAAGAAAGAAAGTGAGAGAGAAAGAGGTGTGAGAGTGAACGTTCTTGAGTCAGTGCTCTCTAAGCGATGCTTTCCTCATCATATGAACGATACATTATTCTATTAGGATTAATTTTTTTTCCACTTTCAGCGAGATGTTCTTATTTATATTCTGCTTCATTTTCAAATTTTTACATTCAACTTCTCACATTCTCTGTCTGTTCCAGATATCAAATAGTCACTTTCTTTCTATAAAAAATATCAAAGTATGTTTTAGTTCACTTCATACTTTCGTTTCTAGTAGCCTTTTATAATAGATAATGTAGTAAATAAACCTAGCTAATACATTTATGTATTTTAACTACTGAAATAGTATATTTAATATATTTTACGATTTTTCTTGATTCTATATCATCTTAAGTCGTAACGGTATACAACAGCCAATGTCCTTTCCTCTATCATCTAATGTTTGCCACACTCACATCTTTTTACTTCCAACTCTTTTCTTACAAGGTGACAATTTGTTTTGCTGTGGTATTCACCAAATTGTTCCAGCTCAGTTTACTTAAGCTAATCCTCTCTCTCATAAATTACTACTACTGCACCTTGACTACAAACTCTACTCATTCGAAATTCGCAAGTTTCCTCTGTCCCCATCCCATGTCTACGCATTTTCTGCCTCTCTCCAGGCACTTCTGCACCGTGGTCTCCTGCCCCAGTCGTGCTCCGTCGCCTCCCTGACATTCCTCTCTTCCAGCACTGGCACCGAGAATACTATCTCACTCACCATTGTTACTGAATTCTTAATCCCGGGTTCTTCTGGTAATGTCCGCCTGCAAAATGAATTTCTAACTTTGTGATCATATCACCTCATCTCACCCAGTCTTCCCATTTATCGAGCTGCAATGATTTCTGCAACTATCGCATCATAACATACTGCAAGCTTTCATGACTGTCGTTTTAAATCATCTTCCATCTTGACATCGTTCCTCTTTCGGCATCCACGCACTCCAAGTCATCTTCCACATTTCATTCGCTTCCTTTATACCTCTTCCCTCTCTTTCTCAGAACCCAGGCTCACCACCTCTCTTCGAGCACACACTCAATCCTCCTTCCCCCAGTCCTCTTGCCTGCTGGCGGGTGCTTGCCCATCGAGATTCCTCGCCCCTGGGTTGTGGCAATCGTGGAGCCACCACTCGGCCGAGGGCGGCGCGGGCAAGGCGGCCAACCGGGAGAGGCCACTTTACGACAGCTCCGCGCCGCTTCCCGCCTTATTATTTCATCGCACACTCCCCCCGCACGCCCCGCCTTCACTCCTTTATGACCCCGCCCCTTTCCTACTTCGCCGGGGGCGTGTCGAGAGATGAGGGAAACGTTTCCGTGAAATTTGTACCTCCACCTCGACGTCCCGTCTCCCGCCGCTGGCCGCCGAAGTGTCGAACTCCCGAAATATTTCAGCAGCCAGGCATCGTAGGTACTAATAATAGTCGTACTCAAGCGCCGCGGTGATGCTCGGCGTAATTCGAGATTCGCCGAATGTCGTAAGGACGCCGACGATGGCGCTGAAGCAGGTGCCACGAAATGTAAATAAAGTACTGATTGTATCTTCGGAGAAACTGTTAGGTCTGGAGATTGGCCGGTGTATAAAATGCTAGTACTGGGGAAATACTGGGGAGATATAGGTGGCCAATAAACAGATTACTGGTTTTATGTGATTTACCTGGAAACATAGAACAAGAAAGACGATTTATAAGATTAAAAATTAATGTTAGTGCTTTTTAATTTTAAGGTTATGTTCAAATAATTATATTTAACTGAGTTTTTAAATTTTTAGAGATAGAAACGTCATTAAAAATTTGTCTTTAGCAATAAAACGTTTTTATTGTCCAAAAATATTTTTTTAATTGTATCGTATGAAGGAAAGGTTGTAGTGCAGAAAAGCCAGTGAATTCAAAGAATAGACTCCTGCAGGTAGATAATTGTGTGCAAGAAGCTGTTTGTAAACTTACGTTACTGAGTAAGGTGGCGATTCGAGTCTTGAAATTCATTTTATGTGACTGATAATCCGCCGATGAAAGAGTTTAGCTCGCAATCGGTTTGTTTTTTAGATATAGAAGAAATTTATGAATTTATTTAAGCAAAAATATTTTAAAGTGTAAACCTAATTTCTGAGAGGTGAACATGTTAAAAACGTCGCAAAAATGGCTAGTTTCTCATAACAATGTTCAAGTACAGAAGCAAAAAGCTATGGGCGAAATGAGAGAGATTGATCTCTTAGGTCTGCTTTCACGTAAACGAACAAGACAAAGAAATTAGTGTACTATAACATTTTTAGTCTTTGATTTTTAAAGACAGAACATTTTTCGTATTAATATTTATTACATAATACATACAGCGCAACGTTTCGAAATTATTTGTTTCCATCATCAGGCATAATTGAAATAAATAAATAATTAAAATATATCTAGCATGTAGACAAATTCTCTAACACGACATAGAGTTACAACTTCCCATAACGTAAATTTCCAGGATATACAAATTTTAGCCCACGAAAAATTCTTATATCCTAGATTAATATTGGAAACGTTATATATCAAAATATCATCTTGTTTGAATACACAGGTAGAATCTAATAAATTTACTAGTTTATATGAAGGATTATTATGTTTCGTTATTACTTATTTTTTATAAATTATTTTTCTCAAAATAGGTTATTTCTCTTACTATTAACTTCTTTCTGTCTAAATTATTTAATTTTCTAATGTCCCTCTCAACCTCTTTTTTTTATATAATTTATTTATTGAGTGATTGGAAATTACACAGATCAGTAGTAATTACTCTCTCATGTGCATTTTCTGGCTTACATTGTTACTTATGCTAAACTTAATACTAAAAACTTAAAACTAAACTACCTTACTATAGGTGTAGGAAACTACAAGAGCCCCTACTGTGGACAATTAGAAGAGAAAATGTTCAGGAACGCTTCTGGCAGGAAATCTATTTTTAATTTCTAGTAGGGAAGTCAATTATGGTGGCCAGGTTAAAGTGGATTTGCCTGGTTAATTGTATTTAGCTGAGTAAAAATTATTGGAAAGATGGGCAATATATTTGATGATCGGTGATATATTCAGTTCTTTGTGAAGTTAGGCGTTAGAGAGGAACCATGGGGCATAAGGTTAATCTGAGGAATCTATTTTGTACAATTTGGAGTTTATTAATGTTAGAAATAGACATTGGTTCAGATGGGACATGTGAGCATTAATGGTCTGACTATTGCTTTATAAATTGTAATGGTACGGTTAGGGTTAGCCGGCTTTTGGAGTTGATAGCACATTTTAGTTGAGCTATTTTTATTTTTGCTTGTTGTTGTTTTAGTGTTATGTGTGTTTTCCAGTTGAGTCTGTGTCGAAATTCATCCCGAAGTATTTTACTGATTGTTTTTTTTGTGTCCATGAATTGTGCGTTTATTAATGTGTAAATGGTGGGTGAGAAAACACTACAGAATATTTTGGCAGTTGATTTAGTTGGGTTGAGTTTTCTGATTTTCCACAATGTTGACCACTGGCCTATTTCATTTTAAGTGATTTTGTATCCTATCGGTAACATTCATGAAAGGGCTGATTTGTAGATTGTGGTATCGTTTGGCGAATTGTGCTAATTCGTGTATTGCAGTGGGTATGTCAGCTGTGGCGTTGAATAGTGGGTGAGAGTGGAACCTGTGGAAGGCCTACACATTTTCGGGGGTTGGAGATGTGATTTTCATTGAAAACTGTAAAGGATCTAATAAAGTTAGAAAACTTTTTGATGAAATTTACTAAATAGATTGGTGTTCCCATTGTTCTGGGTTTGTATAATAGTCCTTCGTGCCATACTCGATCAAACGCCTGTGAAATGTCAAGAAATGAAACTATTGGTGATGTTTGTTTTGAAATGCTGTGTGGATATTTTCTGAGAGTCTGAGTAGTTGGTGCAAAGATACATGACTTATAACCAAACTGGTGTAATGGTATAAATTTGGGGTTGATTGGAGGTAGCTATTTAACCTTTTTTAGAATTAGTTTCCTCGAGAATTTTGAAAGTGTGTTTAGTAAACTTATCGGTCTGGTAGTTTTCAACACTGCTATGATTTTTTATACGGTTTTGGAATGGGTATTATGATTGAGTTTTTCCATACCATAGGTAATATCCAATTCTTATTATTGAGTTATAGATGCTTGTTTATATAGGCTATAGTTGAGGTTGGGAGGTTTTTAGAATCTATTAGTGATTTTATCATGACCAGGGGCTTTTTTTTGTGGAAGTTTTTTAATTATGTTTTTCACTTCATTTGGGGATATGAATTTTATCCTCTGTGGTACATCATAGTTCGGGGCTGAAACTGTTTGTAATATCATCGAATGATCGGAATGAGTTGGTGTGTTGTTGAGCGAATGTTGTTTCAAAATGATTGGCCAATGCTTCGGCTTTGTCAAAGGGGCGTACGTTTTCCCATCCGGTATTTAGAGGTGGGATGCTATTTTCTTCTTTTTTAGGATTTTTTAGTGAACTGCCAGAGAGAATTAAGGTTGTGCTTAATGATTTTATTAGTTTGTTGTAGGTTGAGATATGAAAGTCGTTTATTGCTTTTTTGTTATTGAATTAAAAGGTTCAATTCTTTCTTAAGTGTGGGTTTCTGAGTTTGGTCTTATAACCTTCAATTCTGTTTTTTGAGTATAGATTATTAGTATTTTTTCTGGCAGTAATTTGTTGCTGCCCTGTGAGTGATGTGGGGTCTATTGGGTTGTAAATATTTAATAGTGTTGGTAATTATATCGTGTAAGTATGAAATTTCCCTTTCTATTTCTAATGGGGTGTTAAGATTTTTAAAATTGGGGGTTTTATTTGTTATTATTTTCCTGAATTCCTTCCAGCTTGGTGTTGTTCGTGCTTAGTCGTGGGGGGTGGGGGTGGGGGGTGGGGGGCGGGGTATGTGTAGAGATGATGATTGCGCGGTCGAATCCAGTTCAAATAGTGGTGTTGAGTAGTATGTGGTTTGTGTATTCGTAATTGCGATATCCAAAATGTCTGATGTTTGTTCGTGTGTCGTATGGATAATATGTTGGTTCTGTGGATTAATGTTTTTAAATTCTAGGTCAGTTATTAGTTTAATAAGTGTCTGGGCTGCACATTGTAATTCACAGCCCCAACTGATGTTTTATGTTTAAATCTCCAATGAAATAGTGGGGTGTTCCAGTTGAAATAAAGATTCTATATTTGTGACTTATTTTATGTGTGGTGATTTGTATGCTGCTATTACTGTTATAAGTCTATTATTTAATGGGAATTTATTATTAATGTTGTTTCTAAACCAGGCGTATTAGGGAGGTTCACTTGTATATGGGAGATTTTTCGATAAGTATTAAGAGACTCTCCTCCATTATCTAGGTCTGGTTGCTCATTGTATTATAACCTGGTATGTTGAATAATGCTGATTTTCAGATGGGTTTCGGTTATGCAGGCTATTTTGATTTGTTTAGCTTTTAGGAAATAGTTAAGTTCGTTTTTTTTATTGGTTATGCTTATTTGCATCTAGCTTAGTAGATTTTATATTAAGCATATGTTGTAATTGCTATTGTTATTATTAAAATACGCTGTGAATGAATTTTATATTGCTTATGATTGATGGAATAATAGTATTTATTATATTGATTATATAGGCTGCAGATTTAATTAATTAGCAGGCATAAATGAATTATTACTTTGATTAGGAATATGATAAGTTGATTGCCCGGGGTTATGATTGAAATGGGTGTTTGGATTTGATCTAGGCGGATTGTTCATATAAGTGAAGTTTGGAATTTGATTGTTTGATTGGAGAGTTGGGATGTTGTCGGTAGAGAATCGGGGTGCAGGAGGCCTGGCATCGTTTGATTTAGTTTTGAGATTCCTTGCATGTGCATTTGTTGGGGGGATTCGGCAGTTTGTAGAAGGGACATCTCAGTTCGAGTATATCTCCGCGGTGGGGCCCTGCAGTTCTACAAATCAGTACTGTTCCCGCTGTGACAATTTACTGAGTAGTGATTTCAGCACAGCAAATACACGCGACGTGGTTACAGTTATTTTTAGTGTGTCCAAAGTCCAGCAGCGCAGACATTGAACAGGGCCTTTTGCTTTTCGTCTTGTTCAGGTTTAACACTCAAAATTACTAAATTACGAATTTGAAGCACTGATTCAATATTGCGTCGGCTGTCAAATTCCGCGGCAACAACAGGTATGGGGGAAGTTGTTTTTATACAGTCGTGTGACACTAATTAATGATGAACACTTTTCCTTCAAGTCTTCGTATATTTCTTCTTGGTTATTGATGGCGTAGGTTTCTTAAACACTATAGAAAACTTCTTGTTAGCGGGGTCCTTATACGTGTGAAATCTCCTATTGGTATTGATTAAATATTTGATAGCCTTTCTGAAATCGGCAATGGTTCTGAACATTATTTTGATTCGGTTGTTTTTAATATCTGATGTGAACTGATTAGTTACTTTAGATTTTATTTCCCGGTTGAATTCAGAAATGCTTTCTATATCGTTAACATAGATAGGAGGAATTTTGACATTTTCGTTTTCTTGATTCGAAGTGTCGTTAATGTAGGTAAACCCTTGGTTCATTAATTGGTTCTCTAGTGGTGCGTATCTGTTTCCAGTCGGCACTGAATAGACATAATCTGTAAGCATTTGATGATTTTTGTTGGTAATGATTCATCACTGGTATCGTTAAAACTTCTTTAACACTGTTGTTTGTGGGTTTGTATTGCTGCTACAGTTACCGGGGCACTCGGGCATTTTGGCCAAGGGCGAGGCCGCTGTCTAAGTCATATTAACCTCGGGTATGCCACGGCATTGCTTACGAGTGGTGTTTCAGCTCCCTGTTGATAGCCTCCGCTTGCCACGATATGGCCGGACGCAGTAAGCTGCTGGTCACGGATTCTTTGCTGTTCTTCCGATTCTAGATGGTCCTCTTCATGAGACTGCGTTGGGCTGGGGGATGTGTCCATGGCGTTCGTGCCGTACACAGCCGCCATGGCCTCGGCGATGCACTGGCCGAAGCCAGGGCTGGGCGGCGCTGCACTGCCACTAATTATTGATAAAGTAGATTTGCTTGTGCGGCGCACCGTACACAACACATCCACCAGCCTCGGCACTAATGCTTAGAACTGTAAATTAAACAGACGGTCGAAAAAGTATTTCACTTCGCCGATGCTACAGAGCGGGAGCGCGATAAAATTCTACCGCTGCTCGGAGCGAACTGCCTAACCTCTTCCTGACTTCTTCCTTTCATAGAGTATTTATCAAGATGCTGTTTAGTCACTTAGTGTGACTTGTGAACATTTACAACATATTCTTCTGTTTATAACTGACAATTGGTAAAATAATATATTTTTTCAATTAAGCCTGACGATCGAAACAACAAATTTTCAAAACGTTCCGCTATGTATTATGTAATAAATATTGATTTGAAATATACCATACCAATAACAAATAACGAATTTATTTATACCCAGTAACAGTATATCATTTTATCGTGACCTTCACTATAGCGCTAAGGAACCTGTTATGCATGAGAATCTTGGGCATTGTCCTACAGATAATCTCCCGTAGACTTCAGCAATGGGCCTCGTCCAATCTTCTTTTCTCTTGCTACCGACCAAATCTGGTATCTGTCGTTTTCCTCATAAACCACTATGCACACTTTATCCATTGGCTTTCCATCCCCATCTGACCTGCTTCTGAATTGCTACAAGTTCTAATACTTTATTATTCATTACCCAAGCAAAATCGTAAGTGCTGTTAAATATTAGCATACAAGTTCACCACGTTGTCGGGTTCCTATCATCGGAGACTAAACTGATTATCATTGTCCGCTTAATAAAATTTATAAGTCCCACTGGCATCGTACCGTTCACTTCGGATGTAACAATTTCTGAGTTCAATCTTTTCAATACTGTGATATACCAATATGGGACCTTGTATTGCGTCACATTTATTGTTAACAGGGTGAATGGTAAGGATAGATATGCAAATATGGCGGCATAGCAAACGTGATGATTGTCGTCGAGGTCAACGAACCTCATTGCTTTGAACCACGGGGCGTGGCTGGTTGACAAAGTAAACTGTTTGGGATTGCCGAGAAAGCACGACAGTCTGGGCCCGGCTTGTTGAATTTGTAATTAATTGAGGGATTGACTAGGCATGGAATTTGTTTTGACAAGAATCAGTAGAAGGATGTGACCTAGTTTAGCGGGTTGGAAAGAGGGAAGATAAACATCTCCGACTTATGCCGGAAAGCAAGGAATCGTGTAGACAATTGATTGGGAGTTTGGAATGTGAACATTTACTTTGGAGTGTATGATATGATTGTCGACTTAGTCATTGATGTGAAGATAAATTGAACTGAACATGATGCAGCAGCTAGAATTTTGAACTTAGGTAAATTTGTCGGTAACAGTACTGGGAGTATTTGATGCAGATAATAGTTTGCTGAACTTTAATATTTTAAGTATACGCGTAGAAAGAACTGGGAACTTTTAAAAGGAAAATTAATTAAGTCTTATCAACCTATGAGGCGGTGAGGATCAGTGGCTTGAATACACTTGCGCCAAAACAGAAGAAAAGAAGATGGTATTTGGACCTGGAGCCATCGACACCAGGAAAGATTGAAATGTTCACGCGGCAACATCGGTCAAGAGCATACGAAGACGGGTACTGCAATATAAGGTTTGAGACTGGTCTTGACCGAAAGTTTCGTATTGCTACCAATGAAAATTGAATAAACTTACAAGTTTCTGTGAATAGAAAATATGATTTTCATTTAGCCAATTCCAGCAAATGAGTAGAAAGAAATGTATATTTGCTTTTCAGATTCCTCGGCCATTCTGTACAGATGGCAGATCGAATAATCGGCTATTAGCAGTCAATAGCGATTATTTCTTATAAGACCCATCGACCCAGTTAGCCGATATTAATTTAAATGGAAATAGCAGTTGAAGATTAATTTAATAATTGGAATTAACGCACTTTTCCGGCGCCCATATTCTTTATAAATCTGGTACGGGTTACGTTGAATTAATATTAGAAGGGCAGAGGAGATGTTTAACGAAAAATCAAAATCAGACAGTTCGTTTCAATACTAACGACGATTTTCTCAAATCACTACGTCCGAACTCGCGTAAATTTGTACGTTAAAGTAACCGCTGAGATCTAGCACCTTGATCCGATCGCTAACGTGTCGAACTCGAAATGAATTTTTTTGTATCCTAATTCAACACGTCAACTTTTTTCATCTTTTACTCTCTTGTTTAAAACAAAATTATGCGATCTACTTATCGTCCGCTTTTGAACTAATGGACATTGTTTATATGTCGCACTCCGATACTATGGCAACCAGCGTCTTTTTGCTAATAAAGTATTATTTCTAATGAAATTCGCTGAATTTCTATTGGCGACAATCCGCGGCTTAGTCGCAATATGAAAAAACGTATTGTCTGTAAAATCAACGACCAAAATATAGTATATTGAAGATATATATCCAGAAAAAAAATAATCCAAAAAATTAGAACCACGCGTGAGAGGCCTTCGGGATCGCTGCGTCTTGGAGCTAAAGCGGAGGGCCTTATTGTTCCCACCTATTGTGTCAATCATTTCAGAATACAGCAGCTCACGTCTACTGTTCCTGGAGCACAATGGTCACAAATTAGCCTGAAAATCACAAACACAGAAACAAAACACTCGGAAAATTATAAAACTCTATCCTTAGCATTGAATGCGTAAAAATAATCTATAAATCAGTTACCAGACAACCACAGAGAATCCACTTATGCTATCCTAAGGATATTTTCAAGACTCCTTAAATATCAGAAAATATAATCTCTGTTTGTCTGTCTCTCTGTCTCTCTCTGTCTGTCTGTCTGTCTCTCTCTCTCTCTCTCTCTCTCTCTCTCTCTCACGCACACACACACAACACAACACAACATAAGAGGCCAAGCTCATTTTTCTCATTATTATATTGACATTTAGACCTGACAACCTATAGTTATTGAAAGCATGTGTAAACGCTCCTGAAAGGTAGAAATGCATAACAAGTAATAATAATAACAACAAAAGGAGTTGGTAAGAATGACTACGATAGCAAACAATGAAGCAAATGAAGCTGTTAATGCAGGGTAACATGGGTTTCCCTGCTTTGTACGTGGAAACGTCTCTAAAATGCATCAATATTCTCTACCCGTCAAAGAAAGCAATGAAACAATTTTGTCATCAAAAACAGCCAAAAAGTGAATATACTCTGAAAATAAAATATTTTTATCTGCTAATCGAGTAAATGTTGCTTGTTTGTGAGGTTAGGTGAGATCGACTGAGACTGAATCCACCTTGGATAACCACGGGTGCCATAATTCACCTTACAAGACAGTAAATCAGTGTACAATGGGAACGGTTAGACAAATGATTCGTGTGTATTCGTGTGAAGAAATTTGTTGTTAAAACGTTGTGGTGGATTCTTCTTCTTACTTTACAAAGGTTGAGAGCCAATGGCCCGTTCCGAGGCTCGAACTATTCTGACCATCTCATTGTATCTACTCATATTCATATCACATAAATCTACAATGCCCATAGATTTAGCAAGAGAGCCTACTTTGATATCTTCAATTGGTTACATCCTGTTTACAAGTTGAAACCATTTCTGTTTTTAAAGTCATTTATCACACTATCAATATTTAACCTTGACTTTATTTGCGCGTCAGTCTGTCCCACAAGGTTAAGTCACGTCATACGCAGTTTAACTGCTTTTTGACGCAAAATAACAAATAAAATAAATAGATCCAGTAGAGCTCTTAAGAAACTTCATGGGAAGCCTTTAATTTTCTTTTTCACATTTTTCTCAACGTTCACGTTGCACTTGTAAAACAGAGGTACAAGTTACCACATTGTCATATCTTTTGTGTGTGCTATTTAACATATTGATTTTTAAATTACTTCCCTTCAATCCATTCTACTAACTTGTATTTTCTAATATTCCCTTTGCATTTAGGGATTGATGTTATTTGAGGTTTGGCAGCAAAAGATAAGTGAAGTTGATCATTTGCTTAATTGCTGATAATTTTTTCTTCTCAAATTTTTACCTCGGTGTCCATAGCCTTAGTTGTGTTGAATGAAATTTTAAAAGCATTCAAAATTACCTTTTCAGAAAGTGACGTCCAAATACGTCATCAAAACATCAACCAAAAGATGTGGGAAAGGACCTATGGCACAGACATACCAAATGCAAAATAGTAAATAAATACATTCATGGAAATATATCTACAATTTTTTCAGTAAAGTACACTCAGTAAAGAATGACACAAATTATTTATAAATATCAAATCAGTAAAGATAAATCGGCGGAATTAGCCTCGTGTCCTAACGGGCCTTCTCCCGAGACGGGGAATCTTGAGCTCCTGGCATTGCTCTGCCGACATGTCTTGTAGTGTAGTGCATGTGGGTGTAAGAGGTGTGTTAGGGGAGAAAGACAAGGAGAGGAAGGAAGAATCGCGCGCGGTCCGTGACCCGTTTTTATCGTCCAGCTTTGGCCTGTTATTGATCGGAGAAATCATGAAAATCTACCAATCAGAGCAATCCGGCAGTTTTTCTCCAGAATGCGGCCACCTGACCTACTAGATATTGAGAACTGAAAACGCATTATTTAACTCGACGATTAATTAATTAATTTATTTATTTATTTTACGTCAAAAAACAGTTAAAAAACTGCGTATGACGTGCTATGGGGAAAAGTGAATTGTGTGCACATTTTCAAAATTCCCTACACTAAGTCATATACTACTTACATTTCGAATTTTGGAAGGAGAAAAACAAAAACCCCAAGTATTAAAATCTCCTATTTTCATGATAAATAAGGAATAAATTTGGCTCTCTATATTTCCTGCCGTGACACATGGAACGATAATTTCAATAATTGTATTCAACTGAATTTAGAAGACGTGCACAGAAATGAAGTTACACGAGGTCCAGAAGTGCGCGCCATTTCAGCATTTGCTCAACGGATCAGGGAAACTGGACGAAAAACCTGATCGAGATGGGGGTCATTTGACCCGGAAGCTGTAGTACAATAGTTGTTACAGGTTGTTTATACTCATTTATACAGTCCAAATGGTAAATAATGCATTATGTATCATTGTTAAAATTAATGTTACTTTTCTTCAGATACTCAGTATAGTTCTAATTGTATAGAAATGATATGTATGTTATGAAACGGGATTGACTGATTTAAACCTTCATTGAATTTAATCGTTTAACGTCATCTGGGCAAAGTGTTGTGAAATAATGTACATGTATTGTGTGTGAATTTTTGTACGAGCTGTTGGCTACTGTCACCTGATGAATATGATTACTACGTAAAGTATTATAGTTATAGACCGGCGTTTTCTAAAAATATATTCCTGCCCTTGAGCAAGCTTATTTTACAAAACCAATTGATCTGTAAATAACAGACATGGTAATGGTAAAATTCCTAGATTAATGAAGAGAATCACGTGTGGATTTGCTATTATCTGTACAATTCGTTTTGTAATCTATAAGTCTGGGAGCTATAAGATGTATTTCCCAGAATATTATGCCATACTCAGGCGGAATGAACATTCATGGCGATACAACGAGCAGTATGAAGGCTGACTGAATTTGCAGAATTTGAACGCGTAGCGATAGCCACAACGCGTAGCGACGATAATTTGTCATTTGAGAAGTTTAAGTTGGCAAATCGACATAGAGGCATGGAAACATGATGGCGAACTTCAGTTTTCATTAAACATGCTTTAACAAGAAACGGCGTAGAGATTCCGCGAATGCAGGGGATTCTCCATATCTAATATGAGCAATGACCCTTTATCGATACCCACCGCTCCGCGCTTTTTGCTTCAGAAAGTTTCGGTGCCCCGTATTCCCGCGAGGTAGCTGTGAGTGTGCGACCTGTGTGAGTAAGAGAGGTGGGGCGAGCGCCAGGAAAATACCAGCGGACGCCCCTTGAGCGAAAAAGGGTTCAGGAACGAGGGGAAGGGCGGGTGAGGAGGAGGTGGGGGAAACTGAGTTGGGTCAGGCAGCGGCAAAGGGGGATTGGCTGAATCAGCGGCCATGGGACGAATGGGACGCCAGCGTCTCTGAATCCGCAGGCCTAAGAAAGTGAGTTCCTGGGATGCTCACTTTTGTGTGGGTCCTCTGAGATAATACGGAGGGATTATTTGCGGGGTCACGAATACGTCTTTTTCTGTGATTTCTATGGAGAGATAGTATGAGAAAAAAGCTTGCAACACTATAACTATAGTTGAAACGTGATACACAAATATTCCTTCACCTTGGCCCAGTTTTATTTGCTTACATCTCTGATTCATATTGACAAGTGTTCACTTCAAAATACGATGTCCGGTTGAAATATCAGTTTGAGAAAAACGTAGAATTTTCGTGAATAATAATTTATCTATACTCTTTTTCACAAATTTTGATTGCGATGTAAACAATGCTTGATCTTATTATAATTTTTTTCTCTTCAAAGTTTATAACGGACTTCTGTGTAATATTTTTGTCCCTTTCTAGAGCTACCTTCATGTTACTTTTTGACTTTGTATGATGTATTTGAACCAAATAGTACTCCTACTTTCTTTATCAGTGTAAAGAAAATATTGAAAAGAGTTATTCAGTTAAAAATTTTGAATCTTGATTGCTGAAATATAAAATATGAAACTGACGTTTAAAGATCGTTCTCTTCTTCAATGTAACTTAAGTTATAACTCTTTTTAACATGTCATCAACGGGTATATTATCTTGTGCCATCACGTAGAATCTCAAACACACGACAATAAAAGAAAAAAAAACACTAATTTGGTAATTTGTATCTGAATACTGAGCTTTGGGTCGTGCAACACCAACATCTTTTCACTTATATCCCTTTTCTTCTCAGATATTTGTGAACGGTAGAGTCCCCTTGCTTTGAAGCTTTCCGCCCTGAAAAAGGAATATTTTCGAACACATTTCTAGATCCCACTTGTCCTCCCCTGGAAGATATAGCACTTCCTCCTTGAAACACATGTCAAAGTCTCCTTTCAGCACTCCCGTCTCGGCCAGGCACTCACTGTCCTTCAGGCGCCCGTGGCGGTACTTCCGACCTCTTAGGGCGGCTCAGAGAGGAAACATCTTGACCACTTCTGCCGCGCCAGGCGGCCTGGCGCAACGCAGGAGACATATCTGGCCTCTGCAGGTGCCCGGGCGGATTTTCACGTCTCGTCTCTAAGGGCCGCCCTCTGTTCGCCGTCAATGCGGCCAGATGAGTTATTCTTTCTCTCTCTCTCCCTCTTTCTTCCTTTCTCTCTCCCCTCTTCTTTCTCTCTCCCTCCTTTCTTTCTTTCTTCTCTCTCTTCCTCTTCTCCCTTCTTCTTCTTCCTCTCTTTCTTCTCTCCCCTTTCTGTCTGCCTTTCTCTCTCTCTTCCTTTCTCTTCCTATTCTCCTCTTCTCTCTCACATTCCATTCCTCTCTCTCTTCCTCTTTTCTTCTTCTCTTCTCTCTTCCTTCTCTCTATTCTCTCTTCCATCTCTCCCTTCTCTCTCTCTCTTTTTTCTCATTTCTTCTTTGTTGTGGTTGTTCATTCCGTGGGTCACTTAGCAACAGGAAACTGCACTTGTGTTGCAGCTCTGATTCAACAAATTGCCTTGCAACTCTGCTGTGAAGAAATGTAAATTAACTTTCAACATTGACGTAAAAAGTAAGCTATAAAACATTGAATTTTAAAACATAAGGGGAAAAATTAAAGATGTAATAATTATTAAGCCCAGCAAAATCAAGATATACAACGTCCCGTGCATTACCAAAGGAGTCCACCACTTAAATTCTGATTTTTGATAGTTTTGATGATTTTGATAAATCATTAAGTTGATAACTAATACCACACATGTGCATTCATTGAAAGAAAAACATTATTCACATTCTGGCCCTGTTTATAAAAAAATCAACTTTCTTTCTCATCAATATGTATATTTAACAACAAAACCTATTTAATTTGTATATCAAATAAAGGCAAATGTTTCTACATTACGTAGTAATTTAATAAAATTCTATATGCTAAAACAAAATACTGCAAATATTTCTAAAATGAAATTTTTTTATTTACTTTATTTATTAAGGTCGTATAAACTTCTAGGTCATGAGCAACCACATGGTTTGTACAAAAGATTAACAATATTTGAAAAAACACGAAGTAATGACA
This sequence comes from Teleogryllus oceanicus, assembly GCA_964035755.1. Taxonomy (NCBI): domain Eukaryota; kingdom Metazoa; phylum Arthropoda; class Insecta; order Orthoptera; family Gryllidae; genus Teleogryllus; species Teleogryllus oceanicus. The sequence continues at coordinate 7,974,729 of CAXIVR010000003.1, forward strand.
AGTATTACGAAATGGTACAGTGATTATGAACAATACTTATTACATCAATATATAATCACAATATACTGGAACAATAAATAGATACTTAATACTAGGCTTAATAAGTAATGGAGAGACACTTGCTATAGCCTTCATATACCAGGAATATTTGGTGGATATTTTAATTAAGATACAGCTTATTCCAGATACTGTCGCACCGCTTTTAGCCATTCGTTATGTCAAATATCTTAGAAACTATTATTTACATTTTTTAATTAGAAGAAGACATTAAGTTAACACAATACAATTAGTAAATTTACATAACATTTATGATATCACAAGCTCAAGTTTACATATCAAGTTTACATAAGGTCGTACATGTTTATTTCTTTTAAAAACTTCATTACTTTTATAATTTCAGTATTGTCATTCAACAAACTTTAATGCCGCTAGGGCAGAGCATACTCTTTCTTCTCAGTTCATTATATTTTTGGCACTGTATAAGAATATGTAGTATAGTTAGTGGGATTTTACAATAGTCACATAGTTTAGGATCTTCTTTGGTTATCAGGTATTCGTGCGTTAATTTTGAATGACCTATTCGTAATCGAGTAAGAATACTTTGTTCTTTTCTATTTTTGAGGTGAGGGGCATGACAATCGAGGATTGAATTCCTTATTTCAGATAGCTTGGTAGGCGGCGATTTCATCCATTCTTCATTCCAGTATTTTCTATTTCTACGATGAAGTTCTTGTTTGAAGTCTATGATACCGAGCGTTCTTAGTGGTAGGGTATCAATGGCTTCTCTAGCATCATTGCCAACTATTGAATTTCTTTTGTTAAAGTGAGATGGAATCCAAACAATAATTACTTCTTTCTTTTGGTTTACTTCATGGTATACATTTACTACTTCTTTGACTATATGTTCATATCTGTAATGTCTCAAGCATTCAATTACACTTCGGGAGTCTGTATATATAATACATTTATTGTTGGGTAATAATGATATATTCTTTAAAGCTTTCAGTATAGCGTATGTTTACAATAAAAAATTGAACAAAATCTTTGAGTTTAATATATTCACAATATTGTTAACCATTAAAGCACAACCTGAGCCATGCTTTGTTTTGAACCATTCAGACCATTTTGAGAACATAAGCATTGTTCTCGTGTTTACTTTAATTTGCTATAGAGGGATTTGATATATTAGTGATTAGTATCTTCTTTGGAGTATATGCATAGATCTTTATTAACTTTATTTTTGAAGTTAACCAAGGAGGTCTTTTAAGATTTATGTTTTGTTTAATTAATGGGAAACTTGTTTATATTTCTTTGAGGAATTGGTTTAGTAGGTAGTTGACTGGTTTGATGATCTTGACTTGGAGTATTTTTTCACTGTATCTAGTGGAAAATACGTTTTGTAAGTGGTTGGCGGGAGACTGAGATATTTTGCATGCATATGTGAAGCAAATTTTCCTTCTTCTGATGTACAGTGGTTCTTCATTAGCTTCTGCAAGGATACTTGAGATTGGACTGGTTCTATAAGCGCCAATTGCCAATCATAAACAAGTCGATTGAATTGTATTGAGACCGTTTAAAATTGTTGGATTGACGGTACTGGTATACTACAGATCCGTAGTCGCTTAGACCGCACAAGAGCTTTGTACGAAGTCATAATTATATTTTTTGCCAGCTCCCAATTAGAGGCTGCGATACTCTTTATTGTACTAAAGTCAGAAAACATTCCATTTTCAATTTTTTTATGTGTGGTCTCCATGTTAGTTTGCTATAATAAATTATTCCCAAAATTTTGATTTGGTTTGAAGTTTTAATTATTTGTGATCCTAATCTCAATTTAAGTTGATTATTGGGTGTCTCTGATTTTTTGAAAAGTATACATTGTGTCTTTGTTTTTGAGAACTTGAACCCTGATTTGTCAGCCCATTCTTGAATATTATTTAGACTATTTTGTAACACGTTTTGGAATGTATTGATATTTTTTCCTCTTATTAATATTGTGATCACATCAGCAAACAAGTATATCTTTATTGGTCGAGGAATTAGATTTTTTATTTCATCTATAGTAACAAGGAAGAGGAAATTTCAAGTACAAACCTTTGAGGGAGGCCAGATGTTTAGTATCGTTATCAGATAAGATACCATTAAATTTAACTCTCTAATATATTTTTCTTCCATGAATTTGGAACAAGATTCATGTGTGTCCATCTATTCCAGTCTGAATAGAATGTTGATTATTCTCTTTCCATAATATCATAGTCTTCTCAAGGTCCAGACTTATAGCAGGTACATGTTTTGAGATGATGTATCACATATATCACTGTGAATGCTGACCAAGTTGTCAGTCACTTTGATAGGTGATATTAATTTTGTTTCAAGGTACCGAATTAATCTTTTGCTGATAGCTTTCCATCAATTTATGCATGGTAGGTGTTAAGGATATTGTCTGAAGTATTCTGGTTAGTATGATTTTCTCATTTGGGAACAGGAATGACAACCCATTCTTTCACTTATCAGAAACATGCCTCGAGTCAGAAGTTCTAAGTTGAATAGCTGTGTTACATATTCAATGGCCATTGGAGGTAGTTCTTTTAAAAATTTATTGAGGATGCCATCCGGTCCTGGGCTGCAATTCCTGGTACAAGTTAGAATTTTCTTGATTTCATGTACTTGGAGAGGAACATTTAATAATAGATGGTTGTAAGTATTTTGTTGTAGAATGTTTTGATTTGATTTCAGAATTTTATTTGTATGTTTGGAATTTATCATTAATAGCACTTTATCACTTGAATTATTAGAAAATTGACGGTTAAGGTGTTGGCTATTTGTTTATTGGATGTTACAAGTTTATCATTATAAATTATTTTATACTATTGGTTGATGGTCAGGCACCATTTATTGATTTAATTTTTTCCATTTTTCAGACATGTTGGAGAGATTATTCATTGAGGAAATGAATTGTATCCATGTATTTCTTTTGTTTTCTTTGAATGTTCTTCTAGCATATGCTCTTGATTCCTTATATTCAATATGGTTCTCAATAGAAGGATGTCTTTATATTTTGAGAAGACATGTCTATTTTTTGGTGAGCCTTGCACATTCTTTCATTCCACCATGGAAGTTGTTTTCTCTGGTTTCTGCTTTGGAATAGTTTCATCGGCAGTTTTTAATATTAAATCGTCAAATTCTCAATTTTTTCATTCGCATTAAGTGAATAACAGAGGTTATCCATTACAGATTTCATTGATTTTAGTTGTTATTATTGTTTTTATATTTATTAAAAATCCGTTTTTATCAAATTTCCATCCAGGGCATAGCATATCAGTATTTAATAATTTTTATTCTGGGAAATTATGATTGGGAAGTGGTCGCTGCCATATCCGTAGTTGTCCAGTTTCAGTGGTGAGCAATTAATGCCGAGCATATGGTTAAGTCAATAGCGTTGAGTTCTAGATGTGTTGTTAAGATGGGTAGGAAGATTACTATTAAGTAGTACTAAGTTTGTATCATGTAGAATTTTCATTACTATTTTCCCTCTTTTGTCTTCTTTATTTGAACCCCATATGAAACTGTGGCTATTGAAGTCACCTAAGAGAAGAAATGGATTTGGGAGTTGGTTAATTAATTGTTGCAAATCTCTAGAATTGAAGTCACAGCTGTTAGGTAAATATAAACTACAGATACAAAATTTATTTGCTAAACAAATTTTGGCAATGCACTCTAGGGTTGAGTTGATGATAACCTCTTGAGTTGTTAAAGATTTTTTGCAATAAACAGCTACGCCTCCACTTGCTACTTCTGTATTAGTCCTATTTTTTGTATATGAGTTATAATTTTTATGTTGAGTTTTTGTTCTCCTTTGAAGTTTGTTTCCCTGTAGACAAATTATATCTGGGTTATATTTGTTAATTAAAATTTCTAGGTTCCTCCTTTTGAGGTTCAGGTTGTATGGTCCACTGCAGGATGCAGTCGACCATAGCTTCAAGTTAATTAATTTTCCTAATCTTCGCTGCCTTCAATAGAACTTACTGTATCTACCATTCCTGTATCTACCATTACTATATATTAATCTTCTTTGCACTGGTTCATCTGTAGTATCAGTACCTGTGTCTTCTGTTTGAAGAATTGATTTGTTGAGTCTGCCTATTATTCTAGTAAATCTATTTTTTATTGCTGTGTCTGTAAGAAGAGGGTAAGTTTCTTTCATCATTGATACTATATCTTGTAGATCATCAGTGAATTCTCATTACACTGAGACATCCTTATAATTCAAAACAATTTTCCAAGAATAATGAAATTGGTAGTATTTAATGGAAATTTGTATTGGTTATTATCTATGGTGCTTTTGATTGGAGCAATTTGTTCTTCTACTTTTTTGTTGTGTGTAATGTCTTGAGTTTTAAGTGGTTCATTTTTTTCTGGTTTCTTCTTCTTTGTTGGTTGAGCTTTTTGGTGTTCAATCCTGTCTGTTTTCATTAAAGTGTGTGACTCTTGTGACATAAATCAGTAGGGTAGGCTCTCTGAAGAGTTGGGAACTGTAGGTTATTGAATAAAGGAGCTTCATGTTGATTTTCTAATTGATGTGATAAAAGATATGTTGTCAGCTAATGAATTCATGGTGGAGAACAAGTGTTATGTTCTTTCTATTTCATTATTATTTAGGGTTTCAATGGGGCACTGATTTGCAATGTGACCTTTGTCTTTACACACACAAAACATGAAATGTAAGTTATTTGTAGTGAAGAACATCCTGTATGAAATGTTACCATGTATATTACAGTATGCTGGTAGTTTCTACATGTTCAGGTGCTACATAAACTTGCCTTCTACGTTTTGTGCTGCTGATGAACGGTCTAACTCCAAGTTTGTAGTCCTTAATTTCTATTGTTGAGTTATGTTCTACAAATCTGTCAGTGATAGCTTGGTTAGCGAAAAATATACATATTATTTTGTTTGATATCCTGGATATAAATCTAATGTCTGTGGCATTTACTTATTGTTTAAATTCTTCTTACTTATATAGTCTTTATACAGCCCTTCTTGTGCCTCACAATTGCGGCTTGTTCTTTGATGGGAAAAACTTCAGATGTAGTTACATTAGAATAAGATTTTCTACTTGCTGGATTAATGCTGTCACTGTAGGTTGTAGATAAACTAGTAGAATGAAGATTCCTCTCTGCTGTTGTTTTGGAGTCTGTCTTCGATGCATTTTTCTGGGTGGTGTTGGATCGGTTGAGGTTAGTTTTTCCTGGTTGTTAGGAATAAAGCTTACATCAACAGATTAGTTACTGCAATTGCAGCTCTTATCTGTTATCTTGATAGACAAACAATAAAGAAGTTATATTTATGTATCAAAAGTTAGTGGATTACTAGCACACATAAAACACTTAAAGTATTTTTCATACCACTCGCGACGCCGCACGGCGCTCTGGGAGCAGTGACTAAAAATGAATTTTGCTGTACAATTCTGGGGGAAAATATTGGTGATTTTTTTCACAGCCAAAGATGCTGTAATAACTCAAATAATAACAAACACTTGAGATAATTTGCATCATATTTTGATCACCTATCAACGATTTTCTACTTCCTGAAAAATTTAAACCTACACAAAACAGACGAACAATATCTGTAGGCCAGCAACACCTCCCTTGGTAAACGAAATATTACATGCATTAAATAGTTGTAAACTTTTACATGTCATTGAAAAAATAAAAATAAATGGAAGCAGCCATTTTTATGAACAGTATCAAAACAACAGATGATCTTTCTGGAAATCACTAGATTTTTCTCACTTTACGGGAATGTATTCTGCATTTTCAACCAAATTATAACAGTGAAATTCTAGCGGCAAGTCAGCAGGTTAGCGGCAAATTACTGAATTTTCAAATAAAGATAATTTTCTTAGATAATAGGAATAAGTTCCAATCCTAAGCCAGTTGGAAGATCTATGTCAGAGAGAGAGAGAACGAGAGACAGCGAGAGAGAGCAAAAGAGAGAGCGAGAGACAGCAAGAGGCAGCGAGAGAGTGAGCGAGAGAGAGTGAGCGAGAGAGAGTGATCGAGAGAGAGTGAGCGAGAGAGAGTGAACGAGAGAGAGTGGGCGAGAGAGATGAGTTGTAGGAGAGTGAAAGAGAGAGAGGAGCGAGAGAGAGGAGTGAGAGAGTGAGCGAGAGTTTGTTTACATATTTTGCTTTGCTGGTATTTGCTCATGTTGGTTACTTGCTCTGCTATTTGGCCCATGGTGCTGGCTTGGTCATATATTATTTGTTTACATACTTGTCTATACATACTTGCTCATACATTAACCTGTCTATACATGTTTCTGTTTGCTACATGGCTTGCCTGCATGGGCTTGCCTACATACTATTTGCTCACATATAACCTGTCTTACACATATTTCTGTCTACATATTAGTTTGCCTCCATACATATTCTGCCTGCTATTGTTGGCCTACATGGCCTACATGCCTGGCACACACACATGGCCTGCACATACACACGACATATTGGCTCTGCCTACAGGCATATTTACATACATAGTTTGCTCCATATGTTTATTTCCATATGGCCTGCTCACATATTGTTTACATATTCTGTCTTATTCTAGGGAGCGAGAAAGAGAGAGCGAGAGAGAGAGAGAGAGCGAGAGAGAGAGTGAGAGAGAGCGAGCGAGAGCGAGCGAGCGAGAGAGAGCGAGAGAGAGCGAGAGAGCGAGAGAGAGCGAGCGAGAGAGAGAGCGAGAGAGAGAGAGCGAGAGAGAGAGAGAAGAGAGAGAGCGCGAGCGAGCGAGAGAGAGAGAACGAGAGAGAGCGCGAGCGAGCGAGAGAGAGAGAACGAGAGAGCGAGCGAGGAGAGAGCGAGCGAGAGCGAGCGAGAGCGAGCGAGAGCGAGCAAGTGAGAGAGATATATTTATATTTCCTAGAACTTACATCGTTACCAAAATCAAGACAATGTCTGCTGAATAAGATTTGCCAGCAAGATGAATAGGGTAGAAGGGTGCTCGAGACTTTCAGGAGACGCGATTGTAATCCCAAGTGTAAAGTCTGGAGGAACGTGGATTGTAAGGTGTCTACGACGTGGAAGCGAAGGATTGCTCAGGCGGGCGGGCAGGCCATCCCGGGTAATCGCAAGGCCATCTGAACTGCCGCACCCCCGCCGCACCCACTCATCTCTCCGCTTCAAGGTTAACTCCAACGAAACTGTATTCTGTCCTGACCAACAGCATGGAACGGCGCGTGCGTTGTGATGTCAGGGAACACCGGATGTACTGGAAATGACTTTGGAGGCCGTTATGTTAAGATAGGAGTGAATACAATGGGATTACAGATCGATCAAAATGCTAAGAAAAATATGGATGTGCTGCAGTTTCTACAACATCATCAAACATTATATCATGCCGTCCTCCAGATTTTCTCTGTATTTTTCCCTGTGAGGCCTGGGCTGTCTTCAAAGCCATTGAATACAGCACCCAAAATGTAGACAACACCCACATTGCCATTTTTCTGACTCCATGTCAACACTCAGAGCTATCCAAAATAGATTCTCCAAACATCCAATTATTTAAAACATCCAAAATCTTTACAACAACGAAAAAGCAGGTTTTAACATTATACTCTCATGGCTCCTTTCTCATAAAGGAATCACTGGAAATGAAAAAGCTAATATAACTGCTACTTTTGTCTGTTACTGTCCCTTTATTTTGATTTGTAGAATGTATCTCTTTGTGGTAAACTCAATAGTGGTCGCTAATGATATTAGATGTTTTAAAACTACCTAATATAAATAAATTAATAAAGGGAGCTACGAGGTGCGAGGAAAGATGACGCTCCATTTGGAATTTCATTATTTCATTATTCAACTTAAAAATGTCTAAATAATTTTGTTAACGTTGGAGTATACATTACTTTCTTAAGCAATTAAATATTTTAAAAATTGCCAATAAGATATACATTGAATTGAAGTAGACTACAACACATTATCTTTTGAAATCAAGAGGGTCAGTAGTTGTAAAATAAATTTCAGGAAATTTTAATTCGATTTCAGCAAGCAAAATAACAGAAAAAGACGGTTTAAGTCACAGATGAGAGTTTTGATTGCTAGGTTTGCAGACCTCATCAGTGCTTTTGGATGATAACTAAAAAAAGTATTTAAAACCAAAACAAACTACCATCTAATATCATCGCCGATTTGGCTTGACCCCTTTTTTGTGTTGCCTTGCTGAAGACGAAATTATAAATTTAAATTTATACCTACGCAAGTGCCACTACTTATTAATAGGGGACGGATTTTCATATAAATACATATTTTTACATGAACACGATATCTGCATTCATTAATATTTTCTAGACTTAACACGACACTCTGAACGAAATAGAACCATTTTTATTTTACATATTTTTGTATATTTTGGTATAATTAGATATTTTTACAAGTTTTATCTATTGCTACATGTATCGTTTCATTTTAATATGTTTATAAGTCGAAATGAACATTTCAAATACGAGTTTGAAGTATGTATTACTTGATAACTAACCTTGTTACTGAAATACGAAATCACGCAATGCGCTTGTATTAACGGCGGACCTTCGCAATTAATTATATTAATATTATATCTATAATATTACCTTCCTCCCCTCTGCTTCTTGGAAACCGCGTACTCGGAATAAATGATGAGCTGATGTATGTAAAACAGAAGGTGCTTCATCCACGTGCTTACTCATCTTTCATAGATCTCATACGTAACTCGATAAAAAATATTTTTGATATCTTAGTCGTATGGCTTTTATGAAGCCGAAGTGTATAATACCTTTCTTCACCTCTCTCTATCACAAGCTACACAGTACTATGTACCTGACGGCCGGATTCTCGTAAACAACATTGTATATACTACAAAAGTATTATATATTTCGAATGAAATTAGCGAATAATTGCTTCTGTAGGTGTGGCAATTTCTTTCAGCTTGAATCCATCTTAAGATCTGAACAGCAACGTACTGTGCCCGGAAAACGCTTGAAGAATGGAATTTTAAACATTATAGCAAAATTTTTCCACATATTTCCTATCTTTTCTTACATATTTTGGAAAAAATAAATACACACACACATATATTGTGACGTCACGGAACTAGACAACCCCATAACGCTAACATCAAAGGCAAAACCCACGAACAGAGGACTAGAGTACGCGGCGGAGCTTATGGCCGGTAAACGCGCCATCTGCCCACAGCTTCGAACTACGATGCCCGAACTAGTGGGTACGTTTCTTCCGAGAGTCTACGAAAGGAGGAGACACCTCCAAAATTTGCGCGCGAGTACTATATATCGCGGAGCGCCTCGAGGAACTTCTTTGCGTCAACATGACACCAGAAGAAACTCTCTCTTTTGAGTACAGCAGGACGGCGAGTACAAATAGATAGTATAGGAGTTTATTTTAACTTGGTAGTTAAAAGTTAGCTGAAAGCGTATCTCAGGAAAGTGAAGCAATTAGAAACAGAGTGCAAAATCATTCGTCGCAGTCACAATAATTCGAGAGTAAGACATAACTGTTTGACGTCGAAGCCAATTCCCAAAGTTGTAAAATCTGCGCATATGACATTAATTAAATCCAGCATCTCACATTGCATGCTGAGACCACATGCCTAAAGTGTGGTAGATCGGCCGAGCATTTGAGCATAACTCTGCAACATTAATAATTTCTGAGGATGGAAGCGCGAACGAACGTGTACGAGGCGGTGGAAGACGGACGACCCCAGGAAGAGCGAAGCGTAGGCGAGAAGGACTTGGTCTGGAGCGAGAAAAGTACGGGTTCGGAACGAGAGAAGGGTGTGGAAATTGGAGGCTTGGCGGTGTTCGAGCGAAGGAACTGCTTTCGTCGCAGCACAGCACGCGAAGACGAGGCGCAAACGCGGGATGGCGGCAGAAAATCCCCGCTGCTACCTACAGGCAGCGACGCGGAGCCGTTGAGGCAAAGGAACTGGCAACGTTTATGCAGCGATCAGCTGGGGAAAGAGGATAGGTAAATACAATGACCATCAGGGTTAAAAGTAAGAAACATCTAGAATAAGTGGGAGAAGTATTTCGAACTGTGTGAGTGGCAGTTTCCAGGTCATTTACTGCACGTATCATTAGATTCATTTAAAGAGGCTATACCTTGTACAATTTTACATAAATGATTCAGACTTTTTATATGTTGTACAGTTAATATTATCTAGAAAGATCAATTTGTTGTATTGTGTTTAAAGTAATTGCTTTTGTGACATGTAAAAGGGTCTGAATTAAGTAACGTGAATGCCACGTATATTTTTTGTGTTCAGTATTATAGTGAGTGCGAAGCCCAAGGCTAGCACCTGTGAAAGGGTTTCTTTAAAACAAGTATTAAATTCATTTGAAAAAAGCCGTGCACGGAAAAACTAGAAGCCAAAGAGTAAATAATTTAGTAGTGGAAAACTCACAGAAAGGAGAGATCAAATCGTAAAATTGTAGTTGATGAAAGTGTGTCTGCAGTCGAGGTGATTTTATGTTTTGGTTTTTTGTCTTGTTTCATTTTTTTAAGTGACCAGCTACTTAGCGCAATAGCCTGTTGTGAAATTGCGTCACTATCAATTTTCATTGAATATATGTTCATATTATTCGGGTATTTTATCGGATTCATTGTGTTAAGGGTTCAGACCTTTCATACCCGAAAGATCCTACTTCCTGAGAATTTTACAATGCTTCACGCATTCATGCTATCACGACTCCACCACGTGGTAAAAGTAGGTAAAGTAGATAGGTGTGGATAAATGATATATATATATATATATATATATATATATATATATATATATATATATATATATATATCACAATTGATATGTCACATGAAAATAAACTAACATTTATTTGTAGACTATATGGTGGAACATGCATTACGAAATATCACGAGCACGGGCTTAGCAACGACCGTGAATAGACAATGAAGCTTTTTGTTTTTGGTAAATGCATTGAGGCGGCTTGATGCCGAAAGTAGAAAATTAGGATTGGGCGAAGAAGTTTAGACGATCGAAAGGCTACACCAAAATATACCGAACGGCGGACTGGCTGGGTGAGAGAAGGACGGTCAAATGTTATGAAAAAGGAAGGTAGTTTATCACGGTGTTCGAGGGGTGAATCATGCAGGAAGATTTCATTCTGGATTGGCATCGCGCTTCTGAACTGATCGTAAGTTCGTGAGAGGGAACGAATATAATCCAGATAGTCAGAATCGGGTTATCAGTGAAAATTTAAGAACAGTGAATGATATCAGACATTTTCATGTGGAAGTAATATTGATGTATAAATTGGAACTTTGTCGGGAGTGGTAATCGAGTTCGGACCATGTCATAGGACGTAATCGCACTGATAATTTTTGATAGTTTGAGACCAGCTTGAATAGGGGCAAAGAGGATTTCGGGATTTTGGACTACGGGCAAGTTTCGCAAGATATTTCGACTGAGAAGTCTAATAGGGACATCAACGAAGAATCGGGAAGAGAATTTCGGGACTTCTTGACTACGGCAAGCCTGCAAGATATTTCACCGAGAAGTCTACGAGGACATCAACGAAGAATCAGAAGAGCACTTTGGACTTTGGACTACGGCAAGCTCGCAAGATATTTCCTGACTGAGAAGTCTACGAGGGACATCAACGAAGAATAGATAAGCAATCGCGGTATAAAATTAAATTCAAAGATATTCTTTGATCAAAGGCATAACATAAATCCACCAAATTGTTTGCTAAAAAGGTAAAAATAAACTTTGTTAAATTTTGTTCTTTAGAAAAGAAAGTGATCTTTCATTTAGTCAATGCAAACAGAAATGAACTAGGAATAGAATCATTATATTTCAGATTCCCAGCTGCGCTGTATAGTGGGCGGATCCTATAATCCATTATAAAGGTAATAAGGATTATAATATAACGCACCCATTGACGAAAGCAAGCTGGACGCTAAGATTCAAGATATTAATGTGAGAGAAAAATTTTGTATATCACAATATATAAGAATGACTTGAGAGATGTTAGGGGCAATATGTTTATATATATATATATATATATATATATATATATATATATATATATATATAAACATATTTTTCTTTTTCATTACAATAAATTCCTTTCCCTACTTATTAAAATCTCGGGAAGAGCATATAGAAGGATAAGTGTAAAAGGCGAAGAGTGTTAAAGGAAACAGGGACAGCTGTGGAGAGCGGTGACTCAGGCCAACCGAGCTGCGGTGGGCGGCCGGGGGAGCGGTCGAGGTGCTTAGTGACAGAGCGCACGCACGCCGCCATCTCGTTAGCCTCAGGACACGAGCCACTTACCCCGTGGGCATCGTTCGTTTTATTTCTCTGCGTGCTGCGCGGGGAATTAGGCATCTCTGTGCTGGCGCGCTTTTTCGCCTTCATTTGGAACACGCTAGATGGTTGCATGTTTTTCTTTCAACGCAAATGTATTAATGGCGGCACAAGAAATAATTTCGTTTTCTTTTCTAGATTAATACATTTTCATTATAATTTCTGTAATCTGGCGTCGAAGACACCTGATTAACGAGAAACTCATTTTCAAAACAAACTAAAGCTTTATTTCTCGGAATTCTCTATAATTTTGTGTTATATATATTTCCTGTATGTCGAGAGGACAACACGTATATTAATAGTAAATTTTACAGATACTTTATGTCTTTATTTATGAAGTTCTTCGACTAAACTATTCACATTGAATACAGTTAATAGATTTATGTTAAATTGAAAGCAAATTATTTTTCCAACATTGCGTGTATGTAATATAAATGTAATGTTGTCATCGAGCAGTTTAGCTCCAAATTAATCATAATAATAACATTAGTTACGAGAAAACTGAACAAAATTAGTATTTTAAAAAATTAAACATACCTTCATTGACGTTGTTAGGTAAAAATAGAGAAATTAGCAATAGGATACGTTGTAATAGACAACGCCCTGCATGCTCGTCTCAATCTGCATATTCATTGCAATCAACAACATTGTCTTATTGCCGTAACGAAGTGAAATCTAACTTTGCGTCGTTTCGAGTTTGCTCAGTAGAAATAATGCATGTCTAGATAACAACAGGAACTTTCCTGCCACTCGAGCGACACAACACGCAATGATCCTCATCGCGGTGATGCGTTAACTCCGCCAACACCGCAGGAAGATCACGATGTCGAGTTACGTTCTGTCAAACACAATACCGGAGTTTCCTGCGGGCGAGGCGCGGGTTATGGGCGCGGGCGATTTATATGCGAGGAGCCGCCCGTCTGTGGGCGCTCTGGGAACGCCTCGCTGCAAGCACGGCGAGATTTACGATTTGATTAGCACCTCGGGGCTGTCGCGAGGCTCATCACACACCTCGGAACGCGACAGCGAACTACATCGTCCTCCCCGGCCCGCTTCGCTCGCGACCCTCTCCCCGCACCGGATCACCCTTCTACCGCCTCATCCCGGTCCGCCTCCGCCCGCCACGTGCTATCTCGCTCCGCTCGGCCTCGCTCCGCTTCGCCTGGTTCAACTCCGTCTCAACTCGCTCCGCCTAGCCCCGCCCCACGATCTCGCCCCGTCCCGCTCAGCTCCTGGCCCTCGCTCCGCCCCCCCCCGCTCCGCTTCGGCCCGCCCCGCCCCGCTCCCCCCCCCCCCGCCCGCTCCGCCCTGCCCCGCCCCGTAACAGGACCGCCCCGTCCCCCGCTCCCCTCCCAGCCCCACCGCCCCCCCCACCCCCACTCGCCCTCCCCGTCTCGCCCCGTCCGCCTGGCCGCGCCCCGCTCACCCGCCCAGAGCTTTCGCCCAACACCCCACTCTACGCCCTCGCATCGTGCTCCTCCCACGTTTCGCCTCTCTCTTCCTCCGCCCCACCTCTTGCCCACCTCACAGCCCGCCTCGCCCCACCCCGCTCGGGCTCATCCCACTCGTACTCCCACCTAGCGATGCTCAGCCGTCGGAACTGCGACAATAGCCCACCCCGCCCTGGCGCTCTCCGCATTTATGCAGGAATTCGCGATCGACATTCTTTCGCTGCCGCCGGGGAGTTACTCGCGCACGCAACTCGCAAGTCCCGCCTCGCCCGGCACGGTGCACACCTGCGGCATGGCGTGTTGCACTCCGGCCCCCGGCACCGACCCGCTCACAGGGAGCCGCGTCCCCACCCCACCGCACCTCCGCTCTCTCACCTCAGCAGCCCCAGTCGCTCCCACCATGCAGGGGACGCTGCTCGCGACACAATCTGCGCTGCAACTTACCGCCGACGCGCTTCAGGGGTTCCCGCACGCGAGTTGACGTGGCGCCGCGGAGGCGAGGCGGCGGCGCCCGCGCGACCATTTGCATAACGCACGCTTCCGCGAACTTTCTCGCGTCGCGCCTGCAGTGCCCGCCGGCGCGGGTAGCAACGACAACCCGCAAGCCGGCGTTTGTCCTGACGAGCTTCTTTTTGTTTTCGCACAAAAGGACCTTCCTTATCAGGCTCAGGCCGCCGCCCCTCCTCGCAGCCGTCGCTGTCGTCGTCGCAGCTTCACCCGCCGCCGGAGACGCCGCATCCACCGGGCTGTTCCCAACGCCGCGAACTATAATCCTCCGCCCGTAATCTGCTTCGCGCTCACGTCTTGCGCGCCGCCACCCCCTTCGCCGCTGCTGACGCCGCAACCGTCCCGGGTGCACCGGCCCCACCCCCCCCCATTCCTCCCCCCTTCATCCCCCCCCCCCCCCCCCCCCCCCCGCCCCCTGCAGCCCACCTGCGTAAAGACAGGCTGACGCGCGACACGTCCACGCTCTGGAGGAGATTTTCTTGTGAGTGGATGCGGTTCCGCGTTTTTCTCTCGACGCTCCTGCTCGGCAGCCCGGACCGTTCTACGGAAAAATTAAATTGAAAGCCCGTGTCTGTACAGAATGACTCAAAATAAAAACGTAGTTCTTGATTCATTTGTTCTAGAAAGCTTTTAATTCGTGCGTAAGTGGTTTTGATTTGCCGTATTACTGTTCCCTAGGAAGAATTGTTATTTTCAGTTTACTGCATGTCTCAAATGAAATGTTTTCGCAGTAATTTTAATTCTGGTACCAAGAGTTTATGTAAACGATGGATAACTCCTCGTTTCAACTTCAAGTGATTCTCTAGAAATAATGTCATAATTTATGGTTGAGAAGATGCGCAAAAGGTAAAAACTCATAATATATCTGGATGAAAAATCCAAATTCCTCCGCTTAAGATGTTTTGTGTAAATTAATAGAAATATTAAATGTATATTTAAAAATATATTACTATACTATTTATGTGTACAATATATTATATGTTTATTACATACACAGGTTGAGTCACGTAACTTTAGCACCTCCTGCAGTTTTTGAACCGTTGAAGTTATTGCAATGCAATTTTTAGAAGTGCATGAGGGTATGGGGCTAATTGATGCATGTATTCTTTTCTATTTTATCACTTGCATTTTTTCGAGATATTACGGTAAATTTGTTTCTGTTAATAGAATTATATCTTTTAGTCTCTCATGGGGAGCGTAAAATGACAAATACAATTATACACATTTTGTCATATGTTAGATAAGCATTTTTTAGTATTTTGATTCTTTTGCCACTCCATTCCACATGTTTAACTGATACTTTGAACGGATAACAGTCCGCCACACATGGTCACGCAGAGCTTTCCCTGTTAATGTGCTATCGGGCAAGGAAAGCTGAGCACAAAAACAATCAAAATTACTCAAAAAAACTCAAAGGCGGCGGCGAGAGAACGAATAAACGCTCCATTTGGACCATAACCGCCGCGCTGTTGCGTCAAGTGAACCTGCTCGGTCGGAACAAGATTGATACCTCGCGCTTTGAGCTACCCATGCGCACGTTTCCTGCCTGAATGCGTGTGGTACTTCAAAGAAAAACTAACTTTCTGATGCTCCTTGCACGAGCCTGAAATACGTGATCATGTAAGGAAACAAAGTCAACACGTGAGCAAACGGGTACTGAACCTGAGAGGACATGCTAGAAAACTTGCGAAGATCATTTGAGGGAACATGCGGCATGGGTGCGAAGGGATAACATGTGTGGGGAAAATGTAGGATAACGTGTAGAGATACATGTAGAAGTGATTAGGTGAAGCGAAGAATTGAGTGGAGTTCTTCTGATCACCCCCTATTCGATTGGCCAGAAACGAGCAGCAACTAGAAATCCCTGGACTATTAAATTCATCGGTTAATAGGTACGTATAAACAGGTATCTAATGATTCAAAGTATAGTTAAACTTTTGCCCAGATGTTGGGATCCAATACAAAACTTTTTTAAAACAATAATTTACGAAGAGCGGAATACTATCACAAGTCCATCTATAAACTTTAATTAAAAATGATGGTAATTATACATGTTTTTATACCTGTCGGTCTAGTAATTATGGCCAATATAAAGTCGGCAATTTATTTTTTCCTTTTACCTATATCTTGTAGTATCGATTTGTTTGGAATTTTTTGAAAATAACGAATGAGGTAATAATTAAAAATAATTAATTATTTTTTATAATTAAAAATAATTAATTATTTTTTATAATTAAAAATAATTAATTATTTTTAATTAACGGAAGTCAGGCCAGGACATGATTAAGCAAGGTATGGACGATTTATTAGTCGAAGTATTATTGTTTTAATTTAAAATACTTTTCAGTCAAATAACACATGAGATTAGGTAGAGCTAGTTCGAATCGTATACTAATATTTACCCTGATGACTGTGACAACACTAGAATACATATATCTCTCTATCTCTAGCTCCTAATATCTATCTCTTGCTCTATCTGTAGCTCTTGTAGCGGACGAGGTGGCTCAGCGCATCAACTGATGTCACTGCAGTGGCTCCTCAGT
Organism: Teleogryllus oceanicus; assembly: GCA_964035755.1. Taxonomy (NCBI): domain Eukaryota; kingdom Metazoa; phylum Arthropoda; class Insecta; order Orthoptera; family Gryllidae; genus Teleogryllus; species Teleogryllus oceanicus. Next base: position 7,991,598 of record CAXIVR010000003.1, read on the forward strand.
TCGGCGTGTTTCTCCCTCTTATAGTTTTATGCCAATATACGAAAGTTTATGAAATTGTTTTCTTAATTCTTTATTATCGCTGAGGAATCGCTGATCCCTGTCATGAACAAGTGACAATTTTACGGTGAAATATCCATTCAATTCAACACATGTTGCGTATCCTTTTGACACATCAGCTACAATAGCTCGGGATGAACGACGACAGCTGCTACGTTCAGGAAATATTCTTGGTAATTGATTGAGTTTGGTGAAGATTTGCAGTTTGTAGAATTGCAGAAGTCGTCCCTCCCGAGATGGCTTCACAGCGGGCGCTCCGCTGCCGTTCGCTCGCTTTCCAGGAAACCCTTTCCACGCGAACTCTCGAGGCGGACGGCGAAGCCTTCCTCTCACCAACTTGCACATTAAATGCTTCTCCACCAGGCCATTCATCTCCCCAAATTCTTCTTGTATTCCGCAAATTTACTTTGTTATCCAGTATTTTGAACATATTCATACACGCAGAAGTGTTTAAATACGGAGATCATGTTCCACGCCAGTCTCAGGTTCTTAGTTGACGAGATTTCTCTCTTTGATAGCGTAACACTAACTTTTCATATCGCATTCGCAGTATTCTGTATTGTGGGCACCATGATTTACTGAAAATGCCTCCTGAGCTATATAATTTTTCCCATTTGTTATTCTGATATCTTCTGCATAGTAATTTCACCGGCATTTCTTTAATTTTCCCTTCCAGTATCCCAAATTTTGATATATTCTCGTCATATCACAAAATACGAATGTTTGTCTATTTTAGTCTTCCTAAACATTTTCGTTTTTGTTAATTCACACATACCCCTCCCTTCGCCGAAATTTTACTTCCACCTCCATCAGACTTCTCAAACACGTAGGTTGTATCACAGGCTCTAATGCGCTATTATGTCGCCGCCCCGTCGCTACAGCGACAGCGCCGAATTTTCCTCTCGACTTCTTCGCATCCCCTTCCACTGCGTCGTCCTCCGCCTGGCGCTTCCCCTCGTTTGTCCCCGAACGTTCGTGCCGCCGCCCCGTCGATGCGCCTCCGCCAGTTGCCATGGTGAGAGCCGCGCCGCGATGACGTCACGAGTGCCCTCTCGCTGCTTACGCGCGTTTCCGCCCGGTTGATCCGGTGCGAGCGCGCTCTCGCCGCTCCAGCCGCCCCTTCCGGTCCCTTTTCGGGGCGCACGGGCGTGTGGGTGGCGAAGGACGAGTGTTCGCGCGGGAGAGGGGGAGTGGGAGGTGTGTAGGCATGCGTGCTTGCGTCAGGATGGATGGTAATGTGATCGGGTGCTGTATTGAGGCGAACTGGTGGAGGTGAACACATGTTTGAGTGTACAGGCGAGCGGGAAGGCGGAGCGGATGTCTTTCGGGTGGGTGGGAGGAAGACGGGCGTGCGAGTAAGCGGGCGGGCTGGTTGATGGATGAGCGGGCGAGTGAGCGAGAAGGCTATTGGGCAAAGTTTTGGAGGTTTGAGTAAGAAGATGAGCAAAGGAGCGGGGGAGTGAGAGCGAGGAGAGTAGGCGTGCCGGGGATGGGAGATGCGGGTGGGTGGAGATGTGGGTGAGCGGAGATGCGGGTGGATGGGCGGGCAGGATGGCTGGTTTGCAGGTGAGCAGCGTGGCTGTCGGGCAGCTAGTCAGGTGGGCGAAGTTTTGGAGGTTTAAGTATGAGATGTAAGAGAGAGCGGAGGAGCTGGCAGGTGACCGAGCAGGTGCGGAGCGGAGATGCTGGCGGGGACGAACGAACGGGCGGATGGACTGGCTGTCGGGCGGGCAGGGTAAAGGAATGCGGGTGTGGGCGGACGGCCAGCTTGCCTTACCGTGCGAGTGGCTGCCTGGCTGGCGGGCAATTGGGCGAAGGTTTGCAGGTTTGAATGAGAAGATGGGCGAGGGAGCGGGGAAGTTTGCAGGTGATCGGGTAGGTGGCGGGGAGTGGAGATGGTGGGCGGACGCGGACGGGCGGTCGGATGGGCGCACTGGCCGGCGGGCGAGCGGAGATGCGGCGGGCAGGTTGGTGGCTGAGTGCGCAGCCTGGCAGCGAGCGGGCGAGCAGTTTTGGGCGCACGAATAAGCGATGGCAGGCGAGCAGGTGCCGGAGGTGGGCGGGCGGGCGGAGCACGAGGTTCCGAAGAGGCGCTTCCTGGAAGCTGCCGATCGTATCGGGGAGGGCGGCGCGGGAGGCACGGCGCTGTCACTGCGACCCACCTGCTGCATTTCCCGCTCGCTTCACTTCAGGCTCACACGCGCGGCGCTCGCTTGAAAGGACTTGCGTCTGAGGAGGCTTTCACCTTGAATGAAATTCAGGGGCGCTCTGTTGCTTGCAAATGAAAATTATTTTTCGTTTCTTCTATTCATCACCATGGTTTTGTACAAAAAGGTAACTCATTTAATTCTGTTGTGAACATTTTATATTTGAATTGTATAAAACAAACCTTTCGTGACCGAAACAAATCATTATTTTTAAAGATATTCAGATTTCATGTAAAATGAGGATTTTGATGTATACTGGAAAGTGAAGCTAATGTGAACTTTCAAGTAAAATTAACAATTATTTTTAGTTTGTTCAGAGCTATTCCGAAAGGCAGGAACAAAACCTTGTGCATGAAAGAATAAACGTATGCGTGCTCTCGCGGTAGTTGAAGTTCATTCATATAGAAATTATGAATACTATAATGAAATTCAAGATATCTAAAGTTTAATTTCGTTATGGAAAGTTTTCTTTATTTGGAGAGAAAGTAATATCAGTTTAGATGTATAATATAGTAAACCAATCATACTTAATAAATGCAGTGTCCCAATAAAATCTTCCCGCAGTGACATCAGTAGCTAGAGAGTGTGCTAGAAACAGATATTCTGTTGATAACTGAATTGCATATCTAAAATGGAAACGTAATTGCATACTCACCACAACTGTAACAGATACTGGAAGTGTTCTCTTCAACAGTTTCCCTAGTGATGTGGTTGATACGAAAATAAATCTTTTTAATAGAATCCCCGTGATTTGCCTTCGATGTGAGAGATTCTTCCTGACATAGTGTATGAACTTAAAGAATATTTGTTTGATTTTATAAAAGTTAACAGAAAATATTTTCCCTCTATTTCTCTTAACTATCTTTTCAGATTCTGAAACGCCATCTGGAAATCTTCTGTGGGTTGATCAACAAATCTTTACGGAGGTAAGTAGCGCTTCATTTATTAATTTTAACTTCTGTTTATCCATACTTCTTAACATAATTTTTTTTCAATTTATTGGTTTTGATGTTAGGTACATAGATTAGTTGTTAACAACTTTACATACGTATTGATTTCTTATTAACTAACTTAAAATTAACTTATAATTAACTTACAACTATTACAATGGAAGAGGAATCCCTAGTGGGTCCTCGAATCAGGTTCCAATTCGGGAAATTTGATGAGAAATGAATGGTAGGGGTATTTATTTGTAATTCTGGTTTGATGGATGGGATTTTTACCGAGTCTGAAAGGCACCAGGGAGGGGATTTGATATAAGCTGGAGTAAAAGTTACTGGAGAGATAAGCTATATGCAGTGATAGCAGTTCGAGGTTAAATTCCTATGAAGCTGAGGTTGATACGAACCATAGGGTTTTACACATATTTATTCATTTTGCAAGATTTACATCGTTCAGTACATTACTTTACAGATGCATTTTTTTCAGACTTAATCTAGTTAAAATAGCTAAGCTAACTTAGTCTATATATTGGAGAGGACACTCTAGGGGAGAACCTCGGTGTTAAGCATCGTGGTTGGCTAAAATTTTGAGGAATGCTTCAAAAGGAAATCTATTTTTTATTCTAGTGTGGGTTGGATTTTTCGGTAGTTTGTAATGGGATGCTGCTGGTATGTCTGTTAGGTTTTGGTAAAAGTTGTGTGATATATGGGTTATTTGGTGATGTATTGATATTTAATTCGGAATGAAGTTGTTTATTACTTATGAACCAGGGGCATTTGTGATTAATCTTAAAATTTATTTTGAATTACTTGAATTTTATTGACATTTGTGGGGCTGTGTTTGTCCATATTGGGCATGCATAAAGCAGTAGTGGTCTGATTATAGTTTTGTATACTGTTGTACTGTTTGCGTATAACAGAGATTTGTGTTTGTTGATTAGTGACCGGAGTTGGAATAATTTATTTCTTGCTTGTTTAATTTTGATATCTATGTGGGTTTTCCAGGTTAGTTTTGTGTCCAGATGAAGTCCTAGGTATTTTATGGGTTGTGATGGTGGGGTCCAGGTGATGGGGGAGTTGTTTATTACTAGCGGAGTGGGGGAGGTAAACCTTCTGAGTGAGAAGATTTTTGCTATTGTTTTGTCGGGATTGAGTTGAATTTTCCAGAGGTTTGCCCAGGTTTCAATGTTGTGTAAGTGATTTTGAATTTGTGATCGTAGGTTACTTAGTGAGTATCCTGAGGCGAATAGGGATGTATCGTCTGCGAATTTAGCTATATTAGAATTTGATGATGATGGAATGTCTGCTATGTATATATTGAATAATGTTGGAGATAAGGAGCCTTGCGGACGCCTGCTTTGATAATGTGTGGGTGGAGTGGTGATTGTTGACTATTACTGAGAATGGTGATCTGATAGGAAACTTTGATGATGAATAATGTAGATTGAGTTCTGCTTTTATTAGTTTGTAGATTAGTCCCGGGTGCCACCATCAAATGCTTGAGTGATGTCGAGGAATGTAGATATTGTGTGCTGTTTTTTCTGAAATGCAGTGTGGATGTGTTCTGTTAATCTAAGTAGTTGGTGTGCAGTTGAGTGGTGAGCAATGAAACCGAATTGATGTTTGGGAATTAAGTTAATGTTTTTGAGATGCTGGTTTAATCTGGCAAGGATTAGTTTTTCGAATATTTTGGCAATAACGGGTAGTAAACTGATGGGCCGGTAACTGTCTACTTTGGAATGATTTTTGTTGGGTTTCGGAATGGGGTGGATGATTGAATGTTTCCAAGTTTGGGGAAGTATCCTGTTCTTAAAATTGAATTGAAATATTGTTTAGGAAGGCTAAGGCTGACGGTGGGAGATTTTTTAAGATTATTGAACTGATTTTATCGTGTCCGGGGGCTTTCTTATTTGGGAGTTTCTGAATTAGAGTTTTTATTTCGCGTGGGGAAATGTATTTTATTCTGTGGGGTATATTAAAGATGGGGAAGAGGCTATTTGTAGGATTTCGTGGTGTTTAGTGTGAAAAGGAGAATTATTGGGCGTAAAACGTATTTTGGAAATGTTCTGCTAATGCTTCTGCTTTGGCGCTAGGATATTTTGCCTAAGTTTCTTGATAGAGGTAAATTTGAATTATTTTTCAAAATTGTTTTGTAAATTGCCACAGAGTTGTTTCATGTTTAGAGATTGTAATAAGCTGTAGTAGTATTGCTGCGGCCTGTAAGTGTACAAGACGTAATACAAGTGTTATTTAAATGGTTGTATTCTTTTGATTGATGGTATTCTTAATGTGTCCCAGAGTCTTCTGGTTTTATTTTTTAATTTTATTAGTTGAATTATTTTAGTAGGTAGAGGTTTGCTTAGTTTAGTGTAAGGGTCTGGAATTTTGTTGTTTTTTTTTGTACTTTATTTCATTAATTATTTTATTATTGAATTTTGATATTGCGTCGTCAATATCTGTTGGAGATTTTAAGGTTCTAAATGAGGGGATTGAGAGGTTGATATTTCTGTTAAATGTTTTCAATTTATATTAAGTGTGTGTTTAGGTATGTCGAAGAGGGAGTTGGTGGGGGAAACGTAAAGACGGGTAGAGATAATGACTGGGATGTGATCAGAATCCAATTCATGGTACGTACGCGACTTTAATTGGGAACTGAATGGTGGGAGTGCTATGTCGAGGATTTCTGATTTTTCTGGGAATCGAAGGGATAGTATGTGGATCTGGGGAGCACACAGCAAGGGTATTTGATGTTGTAAGTTACGTATAGTTGCCTGCCGGGTTGGTGATTCGGCATCCCATGAGTGGTGTGCTTAGCATTGAGATCTCTCGTGATGATTGTTGGGGTGTAATTGTAATAATGATAAATTGTTATTGTTTATTTTAATTTTGGAAGGTTTGTATGTTATTATATTGAGATCACTGTTATTATTTACTGGAATTTTAATTGCTATAGTTTCGAGGCCGTGGGTGGTGGGATGAACCGGTTAGTGTGGAAACGTGTTTTGTTTAACTGCGATTAGGACTCCTCCCCTTGATCATTTTCTCTGTCAGGATCTGTAAATTTTGAAACCTGGGATTGAAAAGTTCATTGAACTATTGAGGTGAGTTGCTGTTGTGCAAGCTTATATCAACTGGGATTTTTGTTGATGAAATGGATTAGTTCATTTTTTTTGTTTGAGATACTATTTGAGTTCCAATTGAGAATGATAAAGTTTTTAAGGGGATGGTTGGCCATAATTGTTGCTTAAGTACGAGGTTATTGAGTTCTGTATGCTTTGTATTATGGTTGGAATTATTGAGGATATAATACTTGATATGTAGTTAGTGATTGAGTGAATTATATTCTGTAGAGTTGTGTGAATGTGTTGTTGTTGCTGTTCGTAGGATGATTTGGTTGTATATTGAATTAAATGTTTGGTTTGTGGTAGTGTTAGGATGGGGGTGATTGTGATTGTCAGTTAGCTTTCTTGGAGTGAGTTTGGGATTTCTGTTACTAGTGGGAGTGATGGGAAGGTTTTGTATTATTTAATGGGGGTGATGGCGTTGGTAACGGATTTTCTCCGATTCTCTTGGACAAATATTGTCTTTTTTTCAATTAGCTTAATATAGTAAGCGCATTCTGAGATCGAAGGTTCTATGTGCTCCATTACAGAGTTTACATTTTAGATTATTATTGTTTTTGGTAGGGCATTGCGAAGTGAAGTGTTCTCCGGCACAAAACGCGCACGACATTATGTAATTGCAATGGTTACGGGCATGACCAAAATCCAAGCATCTCATGCATTGAATTGGACCTTTTGATTTTTTTCTTTTCTCTGGTTTGACTATTGAGTTGCACAAGTTATTGATTTGGAGGACTGATTCTATTTTGTCTTTACCATTAAAATCTACTGCGACAACTGGAATTGGTACATTGTTTTTCATTAATCTAGTCACTTTAATGACTGATTGAAACTGGGATTTGCGTCTGCTAATATTTCTTCTGCAATTGTTGGGTATATATTTTATCACCATTGAAAATTTTTACAAGAGGGGTCACCAGGTATGAAATTGTTTGTTTGTTTCAATGAAATACTTCACAGCACTACGGAAATCTTGTACGGTCCGAAATAGAATTTTAATTTTGTTATCTTAAATTTTACAGTTATTGGATATTTTATTTTAATTTCACAAATAAGTTCGGGCGTGACTATTTGTATGGTACCAAAAATTGGTGGAATATTCTTAGGTTGTTCGTGGTTCTTCCGCAATTAATTGTTGAGAAAGCTAAATCTATTGGAAACTATTACGTTATACTGTTTCTGTAGGTCTGCGTTACTATTATAATAGGTGTTACCTTGCGTTGCCGGGCGTTTGCTGTCACCTTCATCGCAGGTCTCTCGATCTTTTACCGGATAGAGTCCCGGCGGCCGCTTGGTTGAAGGTTGGTGGGACGCCTGATGATGGACAAGAATACGTCCATCGGTGACGCTGGGGCGTGTTATTCCCGCCCGTTTGGAAGTTGCTGGGTTGACCTACCATGTAAGATTCCATATAGATGGTTGGCGATGGTGATGCGTCACAGTTCAATGAAGTTTGGGTCGCACTGATTAACTCTCGTGTGGTTACATTGTTTTCGTCCTTCATGAATGAGAGTAACGAGCGATTGATGGACGCACTGCACTCACTAGTTTAAAGTAACTTCGGTGCGCAGATTGTGTAGCACCTTTGAACAGTTTAGATACAATTTATATTTCACTGGACGGACAAACACTAAACAAATACTGAAGTCAGACCGAGACTGGTCGGCCTGACTCGGCACGAACGATAGTAGCTGCTGATAACGGAGCGACTGCTCTGGCCCGCAGCTGAAGCGAGAATGAACCATGGGGTGCTGGCAATTGTTCTAAGAAACTGATTCTGTACTACTTGAATTCTGTTAATGTTGGTTTTGGAAGCGTTGATCCATATAGGGCAGGCGTACAGTAGTAGACGTCTTATGACTGTCTTTAATATTAAAATGGAGGAATTGAATGGTACCGAGGTATTTCTGTGAATTAATGGTTTTAGCTGCAGTAATTTTATTTACTTGAATTAGTTTGTTATCTATGTGTTGTTTCCAGTTTAATTCTGGTGTCTAGTTGAAGTCCGAGATATTTAACTTGTTTGTTAAATCATTCTATTGTAAGTTATTGTTCAGTGTCATAGGAGTGGTGGAGTGTAAGGTCTAGTGTGAATATTTTGGCTGAAGTTTTACTTGATTTAACTGTATCTTGAGTTTGAAGACCAGCTATTCAACATGGCTGTATAATTGCATTCTGTTTCTAATTAGGATTCATGGATGTGTCTGAAGAGAAAGGGGCCGTATCATCCGCAAATTTAGCTAATTGGAATATTTTGTATTTTAGGAAGACTACGATATACAAGCTGAATATGGTCGGAGAGTGGGAAACCCAGCGTTTATTAATCTCGATGAAAGGTGGTTGTTAATATTTACCGGAAAATGCCTCATTGTCAAGAAAACTAGTTATTATTGAGAATATGTAGTGGGTAGTGCCAATTTTGATTAGTTTGTAGTTGAGGGCTTGATGCCATGTTTGGTCAAATGCTTTTGTAATGTCTATGAAAATCGCTATGGTGTGGTGTTTTCTTTGAAAGGTTGTGTATATATGTTCTGTAATACGGAGTAACTGATGTTGTGTAGATATTTTTTCTGTGAATCCAAATTGTTCTGTTGGTATAGCTTTTGTTAGGTGGAGATGTTTGTTTAGTCTTTTTAGGATAATTTTTTCGAAAACTTTTGAAAGGTTTGGTAACAAGCTTATAGGGTGGTAACTGTCGGTGAAGGCAGCGTTTTTGTTTGGTTTGGGAATGGGAATGATAATTTAATGCTTCAAGTCAGTGGAAAAGCCTAATCTGAAGCATGAGTTGAAAATGTTATTTAAAAATGCTATTGCTAAAATACTTTAGAGCTGTGTGGATATTAATGCAATCGTGACCTGAGTGATTTTTAGTTGGGAGGATTTTATGATTTTATTTATTTCAGTCGGAGATGTGTATTGGACGGTGGTGAGGTCCATGAATACTTTCGTTGTTTGTTTTTATTATGGTGTTGTGTTAGGGATGAAACTGTAAATTATTTAAAGTGAATGTCGATACAAAATAGTTAGCAAGTTTTTCAGCTTTATGATATGATGAATAAGCTTTACCTGTCGTGGTTATTAAGGGAGGGATTTTACTTTTCTTTTTTAGTATTTTCATGCTGAATTGCCAGACCGAGTTGTTGTTGGTGTTTAGTGAATTTAGTAGATTATGAAATTGTTGCTTTTTGTTTTTTATGAGTTTTTTGACAATTTTAGTGATTAGATTTAGTTCCTTTTTAAGTTCTCTAGTTTGAAGTTGGATCCACAGTCTTCTGGTTTTATTTTTTGTGATTATTACATTTTGAATAGATTGAGGTAATTTGCTGCATGTGTTATTGTTAGCGTTTGGTAGTATGTGGGTTGAGATTTTTTAATAGTGGAGACAATTAGTTCGTTCAAATAGTTTATTGATTGGTTCATTTAAATTGAGTTTTGTGATCTTTATCCTAGAATTACTTTGATTAAAGTTTGATAGTTTGTCTAGTTTATTTTTTTTAAAAAATAGGGTAGGGCTATTGAGGGGTTAATTGTTGGGCAATAATTAAAACCTGAAATGTGATCTAAGTCTAGTTCAAATATTGTTGAAATGTGAAATTTTATTTTTGGTGTTGGTTATGGCTAAATCGAAGTTATCCGGGTTTGCGCAGATGTCGAAGGTAATATGTTGGTTCGGGAGGAGATGAAATCTTAAGTTAAATTGATTAATTATATTTGCTAAGATTTACATCAGACATTGGTTTAGCAGCCCCAACTTGTATGTTTGTCATTGCGGTCACGTAACAATAGGACATTTTTCGTGGGTTGGAAGAAATTTTGTAGGTTTGTGTTTTGGATTCTGTACTTGGTGGCTTGTATACAGATATTATTTTCCATAATTAATTGTTTACGTTTATGTTAATTGCGATGGCTTCAATGCGGGGGGAGTTGGGAAGATTAGATTGGTAGTGATTATAGCATGATTTTACTGCTATTAGTACGCCTCCACTTTTGGTTTCAGATCTATCAGATCTGTAAAGAGTGTAATTTGGGATGAATAGTTTGTTTTTTTGATTGAGGTGCGTTTCAACTATGTACATATAAAATTAATAATGCATGAGGGGATGGCATTTATTATTGTAACGATTTTGGGTTAAGCTGGGCGTGGAGGGTCTGGTGATTGAGAATTTGTGGAGGTGTTACGGAGTTTTGGGTTGATTTTGGAGTTCGAACATGGTTAAAGTTCGGGATTGTTGGTTTGAGGTAATGGTGGGAATCGTTGATTAAGATTGATCGGTGTGATTGACCAGTTAAGGATTGGCTTACATAACTATTATCATTGGAAGTTTTTTCACTTATCTCTCTTTAAAGTATAAACAGTTCTGGTTCCTAATGTCCGCCCTGTGGTTTCTTTTGTAACGTATTGTACGCTCCACTCAAAATGGCGGCGCCAAAGGGATTAGAGACGCAAGGGCCAGGCAGGATGTAAGAACAATGCGGTATTGGAAGAATTCCGAGCTAGGGAAAGGGATGCCCAAAATACGGGACAGCGCATTTTTGCCGCGTGCCGCGTGCAAAATTTCTTAGAATCCAGGGAAAGGGATGCCCAAATGCCTGCAACGATACCCAGCGCGTCAGGTGAAAACCCAGTGACGTTTCAGGTCACGTGGGTGAGGGCTATATAAGAAGAAACGGAGAGCGCGGGGGTGGGGTTTTGTCGAGCTGATTGGAACCTCGTGCGAATGCACAACTTGCGCCCAGGGTGGTGCGGAGCGAGTTGATCCGTACGGCAACCCATGTGTTGGGACGCTGGGTGGAGATTTTTCCACGAGTGACCTACGTCAGGGGAGCCACGTGCTGTGCATAAGGTTCGCTGAGGAGTGGCGCGCCACGAGTCAGATTACATTTTTAAGGATCGCTCCCAAGTGATCAGAGTAAACGTTTCAAGAGCTAAAAGTAACTTAAATATTTATTGTACATTTGTGAATAAAACCTGTACATATTTATCATTGAAGCTCGTGTCTGTGTTATTGTGTATTCCTAATGACGTCACACTTACAGAGAGCACATCGTCGGAGTTTCGTTCTTCTTGAGTACTTTACTGAATAATGATTTCCCGCACAGAACGCGCAGCTGATGACGGGATTGCAGTTATTTTTTGTGTCCAAACATTCGGCATTGCAAGGCCTTCGGTTTTTACGTCTTTCTACCTTCTCAATTGATGGTTACATATTTGATCTATTGATAGAATGATATCAATTGGTTCGGTTCCAAATCTGGCGGCCACTACAGGAAATGGTTGCACGTCTTGGAGCCTGGTCGCTTTCAGTATTGAAGGGCACCGCCAGTTTTAAGTCTAATGCTATTTCGATACTGTTATTAATTGATGCAGGTTCTAAACCCACTGAAAGTTTTTTGTTTGAAGTGATATTTGAACGAATGAAAGCTCCTTTGTGTTTGTATTAGGTATTTAACTATATTTCGTAAGTCTGTTGGTGTTTTGGCACTGATCTTGACTTTGTCATTTTTAACATCTGATATGAAATTACTTGTAACTTTATGCTTAAGTTCCTTGGTGAAATTCTTAATGTTCATCAGGGGTAAAATTCCTCCAATATATGTGTCTCATATGAGACACATATATTGGAGGAATTTTACCTGTTTGAGACAAATTATCGTTTGGGTGATTGTTTAGGTAAGCAAATCTCGTGTCCTCGATTTCATCATTGATTTTTCCTAATTCACTAAATCTGTTATCGGTAGGCACATTATATTCAAGTTCACTTGAGAATTGAGATGGATCACTAGATTTGTTGGGATCTACACTCAATTTTTGTTTTCGTGAGAGTTTGAGGTATCACCGACCGACCTTTTTCTGGTGAGAGAGGTTGCTGTTGAAGGTTAGGTATGACCGTTGGTCGCGTTTACTGTTGAGTTACCAACCTCGAGATTCACTTCGGGGTTGTGCTGCATCAGGGCTGCGTCTGTGATGAAATCCATATCTTCACTAGATAGTAACATTTCCGGGTTTTGAAGAACTTCGTCTGTGAAGGAGGTGTCGAATCCACCGTTGTTTAAGGTTAAAAGAGCACTGCTTATTGCATGTGATGAGTTGATATCGAATGACATTCACTTATCCCACGATATCATTTAAGTTGTTACTGCAACTTCGAAGTTCACTCACTAAGGTGATAGTTAACTGATCGAACTGCGGAGTTCCGCTTACTAGGTCCGCAATGCACTGGAGTCGAGCACTAGAATCTCACTATAGAGCATTTATGAAGTAATATGGAAATGAAACTCCATATTATGCTTCTGCTAGAAATAATATATTTACAAGACCGTGGTCATATTTACAGCCCGTTAGTTGGAAGAGAAAGCTCAAGGATCTGTTGCTACTAGGGCCCCCGCCTATTTGGGGATCAACAAAACAAAAATTAAAAAGAAACGGTAGTGACTAAGAAACACTTTTATCATATGTTCCAAATGATTAAAGATCAAAGATGTCAATCCCAAACATTTTAAGATAGGTAATAATTTTTAAAATAATTATCCAGAACTGTTTTGGGAATTTTAAGCAATCTCTCAGTGGTCTCCACAAAGGAAAATGCACCAAATATAATTATCAAATGTAATGAAACTAAAAATAATAATTAAGTTCATAAATAGAAATATATAACATGCATATTATAATTATTTAAAACTCAAGAAATGGATATGGATCCGATTCCCCAAGTATCATGGTTGTAATGCATTACTCATTTTTATCTGTATTGTACTGGGAGTGACATGAGGTGTTGACAAGAAATGGAAGCTGGAGAAGCTAGTCTGGGGCTGAATTTTACCTTTGATTGTTCATTGAAACCTTGTTGTAATCGGGATTCTTTGGGATAGTTTTAAAATTTTCAAATTTTCTGAAAATATTCATTTTATTTAGCTTATTTTCTCAATGAGAATGTTGAAATTAGATTCAAAAGGGTGGTTGCAGGTTATGAAATGTAGAAGCATATCTCCAAGATCTAAGATGTCTATTAATCCTACAAAATATTTCTGTACCTGTTTGACGTAATACGTATCCAGTACTGCTATTATTACATTCTATTAGGTATATACCACTCTTATTCACAAAGAGCATGGGAGATTTCTTGTCAGGAAAAAGTGTGTAGAAGGATTTAGTAATTTTGCATTATACATTGATAATTTGTTTTTCAATACCTGCCTTATCTCTTTATAGGATATATTTCAAAGGTTTGTATAGGACTAATATCTAAAACTATAAGGTAAGTCCGGTGTCACCATTAGAGTAAAAACTCTGCCTTCGGTCCTCTGATCACCGCTACCCTATATGAACGCCGATATATTCCTCTCCCGTGTCTTCTTTCGCAATTTCTTCTGCACATTCATCGCATGATTCCTCGCATATTCACCATATGTTTATCACATTTTCTCGCTTGCCTACTCATCACATACTCTCTCGAATGTTTACATGTTCTGTCATTTTTTCATACATTCCATAATAATATGTTTACTGTACCTCCCATGTTCACCAGCTCTCCTCATGTTCACCACATGTTTCTGACAGGTACCCTCCCTACATTCATTTCATGATCTCTCATGTTTCCTCATATATTCATCGCACGTCTCACACGTTCCTGAAAAGTTTCCACCAAGGTTTTCCCAAAGGTTCCCCCAAATGTTTCCTCAAATGTTCTCCAAAATTTATTCTGCTAAAAGTTCCCTCAAAGGGTATAACCAAATAAGATGGTGAAAACGACTCCCAAATCAAGTCGATAATCGCGACACTCATATGAAAGAGAAAAAATGCCGTAGAGTTCCAAAAAAATAACCTCCTAGGGCAATCTGTTGCGGAAATACGAGAAACGTGTTTTTCATGTTTTATTTTTTTTTCAGCTTCTATTGCCTGTATCAGGCTGACGACAATTGGCGAGACAGACAAAATAGTAAAATTTAAAATACTAGAGTAGCACTAAAAGTGAATAATTCGCACGGAGTTCAATATTTTAAAAATTCCCTTAATTACAATTTTCTTTTATATATACTGGGAGTTCATTTTTTTATGTATACAATTTTTAGCCACTGCATCTAATTCAACATTGTAAATTTAAGAGTTTTATCACAGCAGAATGTTCTAATTTTCTTAACCTCACATTCTCTGTAGGACACTGACAAATCAAAATGTATGAATATTGGGGCTGGATATAATTAATTCTTCCCAAATACAAATTCAAAATATCAATAACATTAATGATAATATCGACCAACACGATCAATAACAGGACAAAATATCAACAACATCTATTGTTGAAAATTACAATCCATCTTCAAAAATTCATCACTAAAAATAAACTACAAAAACCAACAAAGAAAAAAATTGCCACAATAAATAAATAAAGCCTTTCCTACTCCCGAGTGAATATAACTTACCGCTTTCATTGAGTTGGTCCTTCCCTTCAAGAATGGATATGAACACATTTATTAATAACCTTGCTTGTGAAAATGCTAAATAAATGTGAAACAGGCGTAGGTAAATAAATAATACCTGAGTTGTACAAATAAATTTTAAAAAAACAAAATAAAAATAAAATTTATACACTATAAAATGTACACACTATAAAAATTAAATAAATATTAACAACAAACAAATAAAATTTCAGGTCACTTCCCTGAATATAATATTTTGAGTGAATAACTTGCCATTTTCTTTGAATTGGTCCTTCAAGAACCTAGAAATGAACACATTTCTAAACGACCTTGCTCGTGAAAATGCTACATATAGCTGGCCGTGTGAGAAAACAGGCGTAGGTAAATAAATACCAACTCGCTCAAGTGTCTGTCCTTGTGACTTGTTAATAGTCATAGCAAAGCAATTCTTAGCGGAAATTGTTTTCTGCACAACATAAATGGAAGGTTTAAATCAGAAGGACATATCTGAATTCTGGGTACTAAAACAGTCTTCCCTGAATCAATAACTACTACAGAAATACAATGGTCATGCAATGCCTTCACAGTCATGCACGTTCCATTTACCAAACCTTCTCTAACATTTAAATTTCTTATTAACATCACAATTGTGTTAATTTTCTTCAGTAAGAATAAGGAGGTGAGACCTGATGGAGTTAAACTATTCAAGGAGGATATAACTGACAGAGGAGTGATCTTCACTTAACACAGTCAGTACTATAATATGTTTTAAAAAGGATCTTCCACCAAATTTTCAACAGTGTCTTTATTAATTTCTGAACAATAGTAATTTTTGTGCACTGTATTGCAACATTTGTTAGAGCGTCAATATTTGTTTCATTAATTTTGTGGGTAAGAAATACATTGCTTATTAAGTCATCGTAATTGCATATACACTGTGAAGGGATTTCCACCAATTCATCTTGTAAGTGGTGAGATGACAATGTTCCATTTCCTAATTTTAATAACCACTCACTAAATTTGATCAGCAGGTGCACTAATATTTTCTGTCTTTTTAATAATCTTCCAAATAAATTTACACAGTTTTTAACAATGGATAAACGGGTCTGTAATCATTTATTACAGACACTAGAGCATTTTGGAACCATTGATATTTCGTCCCAAATAATTAGTGATGCTTTTTGTAAAACCTTTGCTTCCACAGAATCTTCTCTGATTTTGGCCACAGATGATTCAGGAATAGGAACTGGTAATTTAAATCCCCTTTTTTTTAAAACCACTGGATCGCTTTTTGTTTAAAGAGAAAACCCGGGGCAGTCTAACGCAGCACTCGGAAACTACCGTCATCTAGGATCCAAAAAGTAGCAATGGAAGATTTCATTTAGTTCAATTTTTGAATCTTGTTTTTAAAGATTCCAGCATAGTTTTTCTGCGCATCAAGTCCAATCAATTTAAAGGTTTTCTATTCCAAAATTATACTATTTACAATAGGAATACCCCAGATGTGGACATTGGGGGAATGAGTTAGTGTTTGTTGGTCAAAAATGTTTAGAGTCTTAATGAGTTGATCAAAAGATCCACTCTCAGCTGATAATAAACCCAAATTTTGTCGCAGAAAAAAAAGCCTTTTTCTGTTCCTGAAGTTTTTGGGAGCATGGGGAATTTTTCCCATCTCGCTGTCTTAATTAAAGATGGAGGAAAAAAAAGATTTTTCCCCTTTTTCAGCATTTTGGGGGATTTAAAAAATTTTTGAAACCCCCCACAATTTTTGGTAAAAAGGTAATTTTCTAATTTTTGATTGCTAACATTTCCTCTTCACGAGATTAAAAATATGAGCTAAACATGAAATATGGGAAAATGTCCTTCGATCATTGCTTTTACTACATTAGAGTTTTGGGTAAATTTACAGCTATAACTGATCTTGCAGACCCCAAAATTTCAAAGTGTTTAAAAGAAAATTTGAAATCTGCCCTGTTGACTGATTTTTCAAAGGTATTACCTGAATGTATGGGTTGAAAACTTTGTCATGAAACATTAATACCATATAATCACCAGGCTTAAGTCCATAAATCAGTATTGAACCCTCTCGGCTTCCTGGGGATCCTGGCCTGGTTCTCCCCCTTTTCGAATAACTGGGGACATGATTCCCCAAAATTTTTTCTTGTGGGCATGGTGTACATTTAAAATTTTAATTATTTAATTTGAATTTTTAAAAAAAAAAACCAGATTTTTTCAAAAAGGGTTCCCAATTTTTAGTTATTGGGGGTTTGTTCCAAACAAACCCCCGATAATTCTCGAAAAAATACAGGTTTTCTGAAAATGGCTCAAATGTCCAAAAAAAACAAAAGCCATTTTCCAAAACCCCCCATTCCCACATTTCCCCAAACTTTTTTTTACGAAATGCATACCCCCCAAGATGAAAACATTTTATTCTTTTAAAAAAACTAAATTATTTTTATTTTCTCAGAACAAAGCACCTTTTTTAATTTTTGTATCATGTTTCATTTTGAGTAAAAAAGCTAAAAAAATCTCTGTAAAAACCCAAATTTAATTTATAGTAAATTTAAAATTTTTTTTAAATTTTTTTATATATATATATATATATATATATATTATATATATATATATATTTTTTTTTTTTTTTTGTGTGTGTGTTATTGTCTTGAAAGTTTTTGGGTTACTAAAACAAATTTTTTTGGTTCAAAGTAAGTGTTTTCGAAAACATATGGGGTGAAAAACATTGAAAGGTACATTAAAATATTAACACTTTATTTATTTATATTTATTAAATATAATTAAACAAAGAGATGGAACTTTAGTTGATTACCAATACAAATTAAATACTAGAGCTAAAAAGATGAACTAAAAATTGAAATGCTAGGCTTCCTATACAATTGAATATTACATTTTCTCCTCTTTTAATATTTAGAAAACACTTTTTTAAATTACATTTTTCCCGGCATAAATTTGCCTACATATTTTTTTTAATTCCTAAAATGCACGATTAAAATTCTCGAATTAATCAAAACCCTTGTCCGATTTTGATAATTTTTTTTCAAACGATTTCAAAATTGTGCTCTATCAAAATGTTGTGTCATGTCCTTTTTTCCGCGCATTCATTTAATTTAAAAAAAGTTGTGCGCGGCGCTGCCACCATTCGTCTCTTGGGAAAATACTTATATCTTCTACTGGTATTTTTTCTTTTTTTTATTTAAAGGCAATGATAATTGACTGGATGATCGTAAATCATTACACTACATATTGATTTGTATTAAAATTCTTCATTTTCCTTGGCACTAAACCACTTGGGAAAAACAGATCTCTTTTTCCCCTTAATCTTTTTTTCTAGACTTGCATCCAGCAATATTGTTTCGGTTTAATTTACCAATTCCTAAAACCAATTCCTAAGATTTGGTGAATACATTTTTTTGTTTTCATATTCTTTTCTTTTGGCTTGCTTTTACCAATAGTGCACTTTAAGTCTTTCTGTAAAGATATGCTCTGCTTTCATCGAGAAGTCTGTTTAAATTTTTATTTTGGGAGTATTCATGACCAATTCATTTATCTTCTTTAACTTCTATTTTAAATAAATGGTATGTATATTTTAGTAATTACCCAAAAAATGATCCTATGTTGGGCTACCCGTTTCACTATAATATTGTATTTTGAGTGGGAAATTCTTTTTGGTTAAACAGAGTCCTATGATAGGTTTAGTTTTTGTTTGTATGTTGGTGCAGTGTCTTCTGAAATCTTTTATGTTGAAGAAAGTGTTAAATTTTCATTTCCACATTGACTCCACAATATTTTATTATTGTCCCTTAAACTCTACCGTTGAAAACTCCTGCAAATATTATTTAATAGGACTTGGGAATGCTGTCTGGGATTCTTTGACTATCATTTCATAATCATCTTTCCTATTCATTGGCCATAGTCATTCAAATTATATATTCCTATGACACTATTTTACTCTGATTTTAACACTAATTTAATAAGACGTTCGTTTACACATTCCCAAATTTTTATACATTTACCGAATCTTTCACCGACAACAAAAGGAATTCAGGCTTTAGCGTTTTCATATTTGTTTACTCCACTGTAGAAGTGTACAAAGTTGTTCAGTTTTTCGCTTCCCTTGTTTTTGTTTCTGAACAGACGGCTATATCAATATTTCTTCTCATCATTTCCTTGTTTACTTATTGTTATTTGTTTGAGATGTTTTTTACATTCCACATCCCAATATTCAGTGTCTACTTTCCTTGCCGATGTTCTTCCCCTCTTCAAATATACGAGGCATTCTCATGACTTGAGATTTTCAGCGGTGTGAAGATTGCAGATGCAGTTGCAGATTGCAGAAGATTGAAGATGCAGGGTACTGGCCTACAGCACGACCCCCAAACCTGGAGAACCGGAGCTATTCTTTCAGGGGTTTCCATCTTTCCGACTGATTGCTTCTACCATAGCTTGAGTCCAGCCTACCCCGCTCCCTCTTAGGATGATTTAATTTCCTAGGTTAGTGGACTCCACCTTCCCCTGTCGGATCATCCGCCATTCATAATTGGATGCTCCAGGGTTGCTTACTCCATAACGCCTGCCAACTACACTCCAAAGAAATAAGAAAGGAAGAAGAGGAAAGACTGCCTAGTTCTCGAAACATAACAGCGGGTCAGAAACAAACACGAGTTGGTCAAGGAGACCAAAAGAAAAGAAACAACTGCACAAGTAAATTAAAGATGCCAAAATAAAAGAGGAGGGAACCATAACGCCATGAACATGGCGTTACGGGAAGGACAAAAAATAGGAAAAATGGACGATTAAATTGGGATGGATAGGACGTGGTAGGACACAACTTGGTCTGGTCTCTCAGTTTTGACCAGTCCGGCATGGGTGCCCCTACTAGTAGTCATGCGTAAAGAAACGCATGCTTAAGCACACAAGCACTTAAGCACACAAGCCTCCCCGCCTGCACGAGCAAGTCCTACTTCAAGGCTGTGACCCCAGGGGAAAACAAAATAATAACAGCTCAAAATTTTTAAATGAAAATTTCCCTATAGGACGAGGTTTTACTATTCTATAATATTTTTAAAGTAACATCTCGGTTGTATCATTAGGAAAACTAAAAAGTGGAAAAAAAGTAAAAAATATGCTCTGGGCTGCTGTAGATAGTAGATTTTACTAAATTTGTCAACAAATTTGTTTGTTCAATAGAATTTACTACAAAGAATTTTTGTTAACTTTTGGCTCATTCTTTATCTGACTGTCTATAGTCAGTCCACAAAAGCACAGCCAACCAAAGTCCACACATTTTAAGTAAAAGACCTTCAAATTTATAAAGCTCTTAATAGAAAAAAATAATAGTAACATTTTTCTTTTTTTGTGAATAATTTTGAATAAATAATTATCACACATCAAGTTAGTTATCCCTTATATATATATATATATATATATATATATATATATATTGTGACGTCACGCGATTAGACAACCCCATAACGCGACCATCAGCTACGAAAAGAAGCCCACGAACAGAAAGGACTAGGGTACGCGGCGGAGCGATGGCTGGTAAACGCGCCATCTGCCCACAGCTTTTCGAACTATGACGCCCGAACTAGTGAATAATGTTTTTTCTGAGAGGTCACGAAAGGAGGAGGATATTCACCCCTCCAAAATTTCCCCAGGCGCGAGTACCATAAGTATCGCGGCGCGTCTCGGAGGAACTCTCTTTGACTGCAGAAGCGACGGCGACTACACTGAGCTCTCTTCGATTGCACAGCGACGGCGATTGTAACTTGACAGTATAGGAGTTTATTTTAACTTGGTAGTTAAAAGTTAGCTTGAGAAGCGTATCTTCGAAAGTGAGGTAATTAAGAAATAGAGTGCACAAGCACTCGTCGCATTCACAATATTTGAGAGAGCAAGCGAAGTGACTGACGCCGAAATAATTTCGAATTTGTAAAATTCGCGCAGAAGGACATTAACTAAATCCATCATCTCACATTGCACGCTGAGACCACACATGCCTAAAGTGTGGTAGGTCGGCCGAGCATTTAAGCATAACTTCAGCAACATTAATAATTTCGAGGCTGAGCGCGAACCAACTCGTAGGAGGCGCAGAAGAGAAGGACAACCCAGGAAAGGCGAAGCGTAGGTGAAAAGATTTGGACTGCAACGAAAATCTGCAATCCGGAACAGGAGAAGGGTGTGGAAATTGGAGGCTTGGCGGAGTTCGAGCGAAGGAAACGGCTATCGTCGTGGGACAGCAAGCGAAGACGAGTGGCAACGCGGGGCGAGCGGCAGAAAATCTCCAAGTTTACCTACAGGCGAGTGATGCGGAGCTGTTGAGGTAAAGGAACTGGCAACGTTTATGCGGCAATTAGTTGGGGAAATAGGATAGCGGTAAATACATGACAGTTAGTGTTAAAAGTGGGTGAAAAGTCTAGAATAGGTGGGAGAAATATTTCCAACGATGTGAGTGGCAGTTTCAAGTTCATTTACTGCATATGTCATTAAATTCAATCAAAGAGGCCATACCTTGTACAATTTTACATAAATAAATCATGATCTTCATATGTTGTACAGTTGATATTATCTGGAAAGGTCAGTTTGTTGTATTGTGTTAAAAGTAATTGCTTTTTGTGATATGTAAAGGGATCAGATTTAAGTAACGAGAATGCTACGTTTTATTCAGTGCTATAGCGAGTGCGAAGCCCAAGACTAGCACCTGTGAACGGGATTCCTTGAAGCAAGTGTAAAATTCATTTTAAAAGCCGTGCACGGAAAAACTAGAGGCTAAAAGCTCAGAAAGAGGAATGAGCAAATTGTAAATTGTAGTTGGTGAAAGTGTGTTCAGGCAGTTGAGGTGACGCCTATTTTTTTGTTTTGTCTTGTTTTTTTTCAGTGACTAGCTACTTAAAGTGCATTATCCTGTTATGAAATTGCGTCATTGGAATTTTTTCACTGAATATATGTTCATATTATTCGTATTTTATCTGATTCATTGTGTCAAGGGTTCAGACCTTTTCTCATACCCAAAAGATCCTGCTTCCTGCGAATTTTAAGCTCGCTTCACGAGCATTCATTCTATCACGCCCTCACAAAATGTGGAAGGTACAAGGTGGGCGTTTTAGAATATATATATATATATATATATATATATATATATATATATATATATATATATATATATAGTGACATACCGATATGTCACATGAAAATAAACTAACATTTATTTGTAGACTATATGGTGGAATATGCATTAGGAAATATCCGAGACAAGGGCTAGCAACGACCGTGAATAAACAATGTAGTTTTGTTTTTGTAAATGCATTAAGAGGTGGCTGGATGCCGAAAGTAGAAAATTTGGGATTGGGCGAAGAAGTTTAGACGATCGAAAGTCAGCTACACCAAAATATAACAAACGTATGGATTGGCTGGGTGAGAGAAGGACGGTCAAATGTTATGAAAAAAGAGGAAGGTAGTTTAATACGAAGTTCTCGAGGGTGAATCATGCAGGAAGATTTGATTCTGACCGGCATCGCGTTTCTGAACTGATCGTAGGTTCGTGAGAGGGAACGAGTATAATACAGATAGTCAGAATCGGGTTATCAGATCGTGAAATTTTAAGGACAGTAAATGATATTGCAGATACTGCATGTGGAAGTAATATTGATGGATAAATTGGGACTTTGTCGGGAGTGGTAATGGAGTAATAGATTTCGGGACTATGTCATAGGACGTAATCGGGACTTATAATTTTGATAGTTTGAGACCAGCTTGGATAGGGGCAGAAGAGGATTTCTTGGGACATTGGACTACGGCAAGCTCGCAAGATATTTCGACTGAGAAGTCTACGAGGGACATCAACGAAGAATAGATAAGTTAACCGCGGTATAAAATTGTAAATTCAAAGATATCTTGATCAAAGGCATAACATGAATTCACTAAATTGTTTGCTAAAAAGGTAAAATAAACTTTGTTAAATTTTGTTCTTTAGAAAAGAAAGTGATCTTTCATTTAGTCAATCCAAACAGTAATGAACTAGGAATAGAATCATTCTATTTCAGATTCTATGCGCTGTATAGTCTCGGATCCTATAATC
Organism: Teleogryllus oceanicus; assembly: GCA_964035755.1. Classification (NCBI taxonomy): domain Eukaryota; kingdom Metazoa; phylum Arthropoda; class Insecta; order Orthoptera; family Gryllidae; genus Teleogryllus; species Teleogryllus oceanicus. Next base: position 8,014,438 of record CAXIVR010000003.1, read on the forward strand.
CATTATAAAGGTAATAAGGATTATAATATATCGTGACCCATTGACCCAGCAAGCCGGACGCTAAGATCTTTGCCAGATATTAATGTAGAGAAATTTTGTATATCTCAATATACACGGCCTTGTCCTGCAGACCTTTCGCTTTCGTAGCTCCGTTTACTCCGTCTTGCCATGATCTTGGTGGTCTTCCCCGTTTTCTGCATTCTAGAGATCTTCATTTCCAAACTTTTTGGGAAATCTGGTATCTTCCATCATATTAAGTGCCCCTATTACATTAATCGTTTCGTTTCAATTGTCGATAATGTTATTTTCGACTTCCATTATTTTGACGATGGTATCATTTTGATCACGTTCCATCCTGGAAACTCCACAACGTCTCCAAAAATTCATTTCAAGAGACACGAGTCTTTCTTTGTCTCTATTATTGCTCCCATGTTTCAGAGTCGTATGTAGATATACTCTCAACGAGAACAACGATACATTGTTCTTTTGTTTCCATTCTAATTTTGTCGTTCCTTAGCAGACAATTTAAATGCCGTATTGCTTGCTCTCTCTCCTTGGCTAATGTTATTTTCAGTGTCATCTTTGCTTTTACCAGTCTCAGATAGATTCACTCCGTGACATTTAAAATGTTTGCAGCTGATCCTGTGGCCGAGATCGCTAAGGCAGTACTGTTGCAGCTATCTCGGACCGAAGGGTCGCGAATTCGAGTCCCGCTCCGGGTATGGTTATATTTGTCTTCGTCCTTTCACCACTTATCATCTGCATATCGTTTCGTCTTCACAGTTACCATAACGTTAACATCAATAGTTGTCGCTAATGATCTGTATGTTCATGCGGCTTTAAATAAGAAAAAACTTTGTTATTGCGCACATTCACCCTTCCTAAACCTAAGTCATCACGATTTTCCTCGCCTGTTACCTCTGTTTTATTAAAATGTATTTCCATTCCCATTTTTATAATCTTCTTGAAGATGTCTGACCATGTAAGTGCAGTCCTCTTCGTCAGCAGCTATAAAAGCGTAGTCATTCGCGAATAGCTGTGTATATAGGAATTCGATTTCAATTGGGATACCCATTCCGATGTATTTACGTTTCCATTGTTCTAAGGCCTCATCAAGATAAATCTGGAATAATAATGGAGCCAATGACCACCCATGTCTTAAGCCCTTTGTAACCTGGGATCTTTGGGATACCCGGTTAGACATAGTTTTTTTTAATTATAAACAAATACATTATATTATTAAAACACATAATTATTTACAGTCCTTGGGTGCCTAGACCAACACCATCTGGACATGCAAGGCCTGAGCAGTCATTCAAGATGGCCGCCTAAGAAGGCCATACCAACTGAAATACGAAGTAAAATTATGGTACCAGACGAAGTTATATAATTAATTACACTATCAAATAAGAAGAAAAGAGGTCTACTTTCTCCAGCTGGAAGATTGTACATCCTTTCGTCCTTTCAGACGTCCTTTCAGGCGAAACACGCTGCATACACTTTCTATTATACTATTATCATTTACAACGCACAGTACATGAAATCGTATGTGTTCTACCCCAATATACTTTATTTAAAAATATTTTTCACGTGCTGATTTTAAAGGTATATTATCCATCATGAGAGTCACTAATTTATCACGACTACTTAATTTATGTAATTTATTCTATAATTTAAAAAATTGTTTTCATTATGTTCCAACTGAGGTTCTGTTTACTGAGGACTGTTACTACTACTACTACTTGTGTTGAAACATAACTTTAGCTTAACCTTTTTGAAACATCACTAATTTAATTTATATTATACACACTATCCGGTATTGCAGTGCCTCCAAGTTTTAATACTTTTTTTACAATAATAACCACTGAGTCTCAATTCCTTATCCACCACAACTGAATTGATAGTTTTAGGTGCAGAATTACAGTCAAGATATTGAAAAAGAATACTGTCTTCCTTATTCGAGCAATAATCGTCCAAATTAACCGACTCCAGCTTACTTCTTAGTTCATTAATTGTACTGAAAGATATTTCATTTAATCTTGGAATGTTTTCTTTTCCTCTTTCCTCAATAGCAGCAAGCTGATACTGGTTTTTGAAACTCAATTCCTTTTCTTGAGAACTTTCTCTCTAGGATGTGCTTGGGGAATTGAAGTAACCGGGACAAATAGATAACAAAGAAGGCATAGCTCCATCAGTCTGTAAAATAAAATGAATTTACTCTCTATCATAATAACTTCTTCAATAAATTGTAACTATTATAATACAAAGTTATGAAAATTACCTGATAACTCTGATGTTCAATACTATATATTTTTAAAGAATGATCGATACTCTTCATACAAAGTGAATGCATGTAATTGTTCTACTATTAGGGAACCGAAAATGGAGAAAATTAAGAAAAAATACTCTGGGTGGCGATACATGGCAGCTGACAAGAGGATTGGAGAAGAACGAAAGCCAGTATAGAGCCAGAACCCATGTATCGTGGGTCCTTGACACCGCACAATTGATAGACGGCCGTCCGTTTGTCTGTCCGTCCGTCTGTGAACACCACTAGGGCCTGAATTATACATAACATTTTTTCCAAAATAGATATTCCGCACTATTTCTTGCTCCAGTCGTATCTTGTTGATTTTGAAGCGATATTGAAAAACATTCTTAAAAATTTTGGGGTACTTTACAACAAACCCCAGGGACACTTTCATTTTTTCTCAAAATAACTCAAAATTTTTCCTTAATTTTTTTGAAATAATGTGGTAAAATATACTTACAAAGATATCCAAAATAGATGTTCTCCAGTTGATCTCGCTTGCCTCGAAGCTTTGCGATTATTAAAAACATTCATTAATTTTTTGAGGGTATTTTACATGAAGCGTCTGGGACATTTTCCACATTTTCTCAAAAATGACCAAATTTTTTCTTTAAATTTCTTTTAAGAATAGAGTAAAATATACTCTATAAATATACTTATAAATATGACATAGGTCCAATTTTCACTGATAACTCTGAATTTTTGAAAAGAGCAAAAGTTTGAATTTTTTCAGCATCTTCCTACAACTACGAAATTGAACATAGAGGATTTTTCTTCACGAAATTCGTTGTCCATAAATAGTTCTTTCATTAGTATTTTCATTTTTTTGAAACTTTTACATTTACATTTAGTTTTTTAGCAATATTGTGTGCACCATGAGCAATTTGAAAAATTAACAAAAACAAGATTTTCTTAAATATGGCTCCAATTTTTTCTTTAAACGTTTGGCAGTGATAGTCCTAAATGTACTCAATGAGAAGACAAACGCCATACGACATTATGCATTTGTTTGCAAAACTTACAGAAACGTAATTTTTCGACTAGCCTCTCACGTTGTTTATATTTACATTAGCGGCGATTTGTTTAATCATTGCATTTACGAGTAAACGTGCTTTAAATGATGCCGTATACAATTTCTCAAAACACAGAAGATTCATGTGACAAAGAGCTTCAAGCCGGCTTGGATACCCGAGGTCGCTAAGGGGACCTAAAGGTCGCTAAGGGAGGTTGAGCTGTAGCTGTCTGGGTTGGAGGGGTCGCGGGTTCGAATCCCGCCTCGGGCATGATCGTTTATGTGTGCTCGTGTTGTCCGTACGTGACGGTTCCCCCTACAATTACCCCAATGTAAACAGTCACAGTGGTCGCTACATGACCTAATAGTTATAAAGCGAGCTTCAAATTTTGCATTTACGCTACAGGTTAAACGAATTTTCTTACAAAAGGGCTTCCAATTTTTCAACAGAAATTTCCAATTACGACGAAATTTTACTCTCCTTTAATATTTTAAAAATAATACTTTGAATCTAAAATTAGGAAATCGAAAAACTGAGAAAAGTTTGAAACAAATGTACTTTGGGTGCCCATAGATAGCAGCTGAGAAGAGGTGAGGCAAAACCGAAAAGCTAGCCCAGACGATAGAAATTTGAAAACAAAGTAGTACAAGAAAGTCTGTGCCATTCTGTATCACACTAGTTATATTATTTCGTCAGCATACTCCTTCAGGTTTGAATATGTTCGCTTCTCGTTGCATGCCTGTTGTGAAGAAGGAAGGTCAGTGTCCGCCATGTCTTCCCTGAATTAGGGGAGATGGCCATCCATCCTTCCCATGAAGGGAAGATGGATGGAGAACTCAATAGATGAAAGTGTAAATACCCATTTTTTCAGAAACTACAATTTTACAAGCGTCAAATGCAAAAATTTTAATTTTAAAGTAAATACCCAAGTTTACGAAGTTGTAGAATGTGAAGAAAAAATTGGTATTTTCAGTTTTACAACTATTTAATACTTGAAGACATAATTTTTTGTTATATTCTCAGTTGTAAATATGTAAAATTTGTTTTATTTAATTTCTAATATGAACAGATGTTATACGTGATAACTATATAAAGTAAATACCAGTTTCATTATCGCTTTCATTAACCTTAGTCAGATATGTATAATGGCTAGATATAGTCCATTAATTATTTGACTAAATTTAGTATATTAATAACAGATGGATATTCTTCATAGTGAATAAACTAATTACTCTCACAGCAACGTTCTGTAAAAAAAACAGATTATTTCAATTCATTACATAGGTTGCAATAACTACTTCTCAGACAGCAAAATAGCTCCCTAAAATTTAGTGAGTTTTAATTAATTGTCAGAATAAAGTCATTTTATGGTATGTGAATCTGAATTAAAATAATTAAGTGTGTCCTTCATGCATATGTCAAATATGTCTGGTTTGAGAGAGATGTCATTTCATTTAGTACGCCAATAACGGGGTAACGGTGACACGCGACGTTCCGTGTCCTTGCATTTGTTTGGGAGAGCATGGCCTCACCATAACAACTGACTCTGCATTTCGTTACGTGAGCTGAATGTATAAACAGCAAATTTCTCATTAATGAGATTCAGTGAATGTGAGTAATGATAATTATGATTTACCAGTGAGAGATGGAACTTGCTTTCCAGCACGAAAGTATATCTGTAATAAGTATATCTGTCACCCAAAATCTGTCGCCACTTAAACTACATTTTTACCTTTTCCCAATTTTTGTGTCCCCTAATGGTAGAACTGAAATACAACTTTAAGTATATTATAGAAGAGTGAACCTCGTTCATATGGAAATTTTCGTTGAAAAATGGAGCACTTTTAGAGAAAATCTCGATTTATCATTTCTATAAATGCAAATTTGAAGCTCTTATCAGAGACTAGCTGAAATACCGGCGTTGCTCAGGCATTTATTAGTAAATTATTATACAGGAAGAGAAATTAATCTTTCATGCCCTTCAGCGAGACCTACCTCTATCTCTTCATTGTATCTCTTCTCCTCTATACCCCTGCCTGCTCTATCAGCCACGCCACGATAGGGTGTCTTCTTGACCCATTTGGAAATTTTCGGATTACCTCGCTCACTTTTCCACAAATAATTACATTTTACTTCTTTAAATTCCAGCTTCTAAACATTCACTTTATAACTAAAACCAATAAACAAATCTAAACTACAAAATAAAATACATGTACACTCACATATTGAAACGTTTATTTTATTTAATTACTAATAAAAGTCAATCGTAACCAATTTCGAATTTATAAACAATTTGGCGAGGAAAAGGTTACACTTGAATTCCTCAATATCGATTACTGTCTTCAGATATATTACAAATAAATGCAAATCCCGCGAGCTCGGTCTTCGGGTTCTTTTGAGATAATTGTTGCTACATACTCCGCAACCAATGACTCAATTTGCAATCCGTTACGAAGTGGCGGTGAATCTGAAAATAGTTCTAAAATGTCTACTTTACGATTGCAATGTGGCAAATAAGAATCAGTTTTTCAAACAATGAATTACAGTTTATTACGCATGCCAAAAGTTGTTAACTGTTATCAATTATTACAAGTATGTTAGGTCATGACTATTTCTCGTTATTGCAATCACAGCGTTATAGATCGTTTTATCCTTTCTTGCCTCTTCGCGCACACGTCGATCGATGTCGCCGTGTAGAGTAGATCAATCTCCCTTCTTGTTGATGTCCACGATGATCAGCGACCAAGTGGAAACTTCCTCCAACCACTTCACAAAAACTGCCTATACTCTTTATCCTACGCCTCAGGTGGGCCCCTATTTCAAATTGATTACTTTTTCCAAGTCGGAATAATATCCTTCTAATATTAGTTTCTATCACCTAACCTGGCAACTCACAAATCACTGGTAAAATTTCTAAGTCAAGTTTGTAACTTCAACGGAAAAAATTCTAAGTTCACTTTCCCGTTCACTCATGAAAATATTACAAGTCCCGATTTATTAATTAACCTCAGGAAAAAACGCACAAGCGATCCGCTCACCACCAAGACACGAGTCGGAATGCCCTAATTCCCAATCTGATCCACCCTTCAAAACTCGCTGTGTTTTTCTCTCTCGTTTTTTACGCGTTGCTATGGTGTACCCTCTGCGTATCTGCACCATAGAAACCCACGTCTCAGAAAAAACTTACTATGATGTCTCTGTGCTTCTGCAACATAACCCCAGGACGAACTCTGCGTATCTGCACTATAGAAACGCACGTCTTTTGCAATATTTTGACCTTTATTTGCCTAAACAAAATGTCCGTCATATTTGGTATGTCACAATATATAATTTTGAGTTTTATATAATATTACAACACTAATAATAAATTGTCACGTATTCTATTTTATATTTCTTCTTCTATTGTATTCATAAAGAAAGTTTTGAAATTGATCTGTCAACTCGTGACCTTGAAGAGACTTACTGTTTTAAGCTGAGTATAACATGCGGAAGCTCATGCACGGGTACATCCGGAGTAATAATTATAGATGTCATAACGTAATTGATGAATCATAATCATAAAATAAATGAAAATACTTGTTTCTATTCTGAAACATAATTACTAGCTTTTATAATTCTGAAGACAACAAAAAAAGTATGTGTAATGTCCTATATGCTAGTAACATGTGGTATAAAACTTATTTGTTCAAGTAAATCAATTCATCATGTGACTGATACATTAGAAAACTAATGATCCTCCAACATTAAATAATAATGTGTAAATAATAAATTGACAACGCACTGTGCCACATAATAAAACAATATAAGCATCATTATTTTATCTCAAGTGACAGAGATTATGGATCCAGAAATATGAATAATGAAAACCAAGGATATTATTTGCTTAGACAAAAATATTTTTAGACAATAATATTTTTAGACAATATAATTTTTGCTTATTTTGTTTAGAAAAATATGAACTCATTCATTGGGACGCTAACAGGACAAAACGCTTTACAGATTAGTCATAATACATAATACGTAAATGGTCATTCCTAAAATACATACCACAGTACAAAACTCCTTCAAATATTGAAGAAAAACTTTTACTGGGTGGACTGAAGACATACAAACATTTTCCATATTACCAATTTCAACGTGAGAGCTGCATAATAGAAACCAAGAGCTCCCAGAATTATGTATTTGCTCAGACAAACTAGTTTTAGATAAATTCAGTTTTGCTTATTTTTTATGGAAAAATATGGATGAAATCATTCATTGGCAGCCATTGATACGCAAAACAACTGCACAGATTAGTCTTAATATTGTACCATGCGCGCACCTTTTCTTGACTGATGCACCTGCTTTCCCTCCTGGAGCCATAAACAGCTGAAGGCAAAAGATCGCAGCGAGCACTGATGACAACATTCAGCATTAAACTTCGTTGGCACGAAACAGAAGCAGTCAAAGCTAGTTGCTTTCATAGTCGAGAACTTCTGTTCAGCTTTATTACCATTATCTAAAGAAATATCTGAGGCAGGTCCAGGACCTTCAAGGAAGGCACCAAAAACTCCTATGTACTGTCCCTGCTGTTGCCTACCCAGAGCGATGACCTGCCCGCACACATAGCGGGTTTGAGTTTCATCTACCAAAGCTTGGCATTACTGAAAATACTCTAGTGGCTGTCTTTGTAACTAATACCCCCACTCCGCCCGCATTTCGTCAATCTATCGGTCAAGAAAAGTTGCGCGAGTGGTAATGATCATTGCTTAGTTACCAACCACTGCACTTAACTTCCTTCACATACAAAAGAAAAAAGTACAACTGCAATTAATATGACAAACAACTGTACAGATTAGTCTTAATATGTAAATGATCATTCCAAAATTACACCCGACTGTTCAAAATTTCTTCGCATGTTGAAGAAAACATTTTACTGGACGGACTGAAAACATATACACATTTTCCATTTTACCATTTTGAACCTAAGAACTGTGTAAATAGTCAAATTGAGAGTCCTAATGAACAGCTGCCTACTACTTAGAGAATTATTCACATTTCTCCCCTTCTTGCAGTATTATTTTCAAAGGGAAGAGTTGGTACTTCAGCAAGTCGATCTTCCCTCTGAGTAGCTGATTTAAAATTGTAATAGACTGCCCAACTCTTGACTTTTTAATCTGTTGTGACAATTGTGACACTCATTTCGTCAAAGAATTCAGTTGTCACAAGTGTCTGTGTCTGACGTTGTTTAGATTATATACGATATCTATATATTGTACATTGTACATTACTGTATATTCTATACTGTATATTATTGTACTTTTATTCTCTCAACCTACCTCAAATATTAAACACTTTCAAACTCACAGTGATTTCTTGCCAATTTTGTATATAATACGGCCAAAGACCAATGCATGAACATTGACATTCTTTACCACTTCAGTTACGGCATTCTTTCAAATGTTCACACACGGACATTACATAACCTTATTCAAACTCCAATGAATGTCGTAATTATTCTGGACATTGGTGAAATCAGTAGTGGACCTCAGACGTCATCCTCTGGTGGCGCGCAGCTAAACTATTGGCACTGACGCACTCTTGAATATATGATTTAAAGCTAGGCGAAAAATGTCCAGAAAAGTAATTACTTTGAAAATATATTACTGTTTATGTTTGTAAATCATAGCCTATAGTATACTTCTAGTTCATTGCAAACTTCCAAATATTATATTATAAATTTGCTTCCGAACATGCGACAAGGTTGACACTAATTTTGTCGTCTTCCCCGTGTTTTAATCTATTGTTTCCCAATGTTTCAGCCAAATCGGTTTGTGCGTTTTGTTACAATTCTTATAAAACCATGTTTACAATCTTTCTTTACTAGCTCAACAATGGCCATATTCTGTTCGTTACATTAAAAATTCCAATTCTATTTTAATTTGTATCTTCCGAATGCGTTGACCGGATTTGATGCCGTTTGTTTTATTTAATTTTATAATTTCTGTTCTACCGGACGATTATGTTCAATTTTCTCAAATTTCACGCGCTATAATTCTTTATTTTAATTTTGATTTGTAAAATGTTTTCTGTCGGCACCGTTGTAATAGATACACAAGTTCATTCCATGCCACATTTTGTAAAGTTGTATTTGGGGTTTTTGTCTCGAAATGATAGATGATTACAATATATAATGAAATTATATATATTACAATATATATAATGAAATTACTTACCTGGTATCTTTACTTTCTCGTATACGTACGTACATACGGAAATAGCATAGAGAAAGTTATGTAATGCTGCAGGAAATCGATTTCGAGATTTCAAGGGAAATACACGTTTTAGGGTCCCCTGATATCGAAAAAGTGGTTCTTTTCAAACCGTCCCTTCGTCCGTCTGTCTGTCCGTCTGTCTATCCGTCTGTGAACACTGCTAGCGCCTAAACCACACGTATGATCTTTTCCAAATTGAAGAATTCTATGTCGATCTGGCTCTAGTTAAAGCTTTGCACTTTCGAGAAACATTCTTTAAAATTTGGAGGTACTATACATGAAGCACCCCGGACATTTTCAAAATTTTCTCGAAAAACCGCTCCAAATTTTTTTCTTTATATTTCTTGTCAGAAAAGAGTAAAATACATTTATGAAGGTGGCGTAGGTCCGATTTTCACCGTTAACCCTAAAACTTTCAAAATTCCAAAAAATTGAATTTTTTCGGAGTCTTCCTACAACTAAAAAATTGAAGGCAGATTTTCCCTTCAAATGAAATGTGTTGTGCATAAATAGTTCTTTCAATAAGGTCATGCACATTTTTTCGCAAATTTTAGTAGTTTTCGGGCAATAGTGCATGCAATATTGGCAATTGAAAAGAATACAAAAACAAGATTTTCTCAAAAACGGCTTCAAATGTTTTCTTTAAAGTTTTGATAGGGTTAGTGCCAAAGGAACTCTATACCATGACATAAACGCCATATTACTCTATTCTTTTGTTTTTACAAAACTTTTAAATGTGAATTTATTTTTACTTGTCTCTCACGTCATTGATATTTATAATAAAGGCAATTTCTTCACATTATTATGTTTATACATGTGCTTTAAATAATGTTAAATAAAGTTTATCGAGATCTCAACCGTTTTCTGCACAAATGAGCTCAAAATTCCGCATTTTCAGAAACGCTCAAATGTCGTTTTCTGAAAAATGAATCCAAATTGTTTCTTCAATTTTTTGTAATAGATAGTGCTATGTGCGCTGTTTAATATGTCGTAAAGTTCATTTTGGTGTATTCTTTTGTTTTTTCACAAACTACACAAATGTAATTATTTGATATACTTCTCACGCCGTTAATATGGTCATTTCTATCCATTTTTATGCAATATTACAATTGTGAGTGAATGTGCTTTAAATGATTTCAAATTAACGTTTTCGAAAACTCAATAGATTCCTGTGAAAGATAGCTTCAGATTTCACATTTACAGTAATTAATCGCCATTTTTTTAAAACTGCTTCAAATTTTTCAATGAAAATTCTATTTAGAACGAGTTTTTACCCTTCTTTAATATTCTTGAAGTAATATTTCGGTTGTACTACTAGGAAAGCAAAATGTTGAGAAAATGTCAAAAAATGTACTTTGAGCGACCATAGATGGCAGCTGGCCAGAGAATGGAGCACGATCTTAAAGCCACACCACACCAAGGAAATTAGAAAACGATACTACGAGAAAGTTTGTGCCATTCTCCAGCACCTCTAGTTACAATTGTTAAATCTGTGTATTATTTACAACAAATATATATTACTTCTACCGTTGCTCTTCTATGCTCCCAAATTATTTCATGTTCACACTGAATAATTAAATGTACGGGTTCGACATACAATATATAATTCTTATTTGTTATATGTAGACGTGTAATTCTTTACAGAATGACAATTCCTGGAAGTTCTATTGATTTATTGATGACAAATTATTATATTGATGGCAACTAATATGAATTATTAGCCTTTTTCATTAATACAAATTTAACATTTATTCCTGTATATATTACAAATTCTATTAATCTCCTTTATTATATATTTTTATACTTTATCTCCTTTATTAATAATTATTTTCAATGTAAAACATTAAAACTTCGTACGGGTTTAATATAGACCGTAAGCTTAAGACAATACCTTGATAGCTGACATCTCAGCTGACTGGCAGAATGTTGTCCATGGATTCCTTGTAATACCAATTCTCGCGTCCCTGCCTAAACTACAAATGTTCCAGAATGTCCTCAACAATTAGCAATTAATGGGGCTTAATATTTCTCACAAAAGTAACACGCGGTCACAACTTTCTCTATCTGTGTTTCGAATGAAATTCCTACTCGTAACTGACTACATTCAGCTACTAATTGAAAAATTCTTCCATCTATGGAGCTACCCTAATATACATCCCCTCGAAACGCGGAGTTAATTTTTTCGAAATTCCACCCATTACATTAATAAAATCTCCAATTACAATTTAATACTACAATTTAGACAATACCAAGCTCTCAAACCTCGAACTAATCATACATTCTCGACTCACTATAATTTACATAATACCCAGCCTATGCTGAAAATTCGTTCGCACGTCACCAACCGCTTACGTGTGTTCGCTTCATTGATTTTCTAGAGAATAATTCCTTACGTCTTTTTCAAAATTCCACCCATTACATTAATAAAATCTCCAATTACAATTTAATACTACAATTTAGACAATACCAAGCTCTCAAACCTCGAAATAATCATAAATTCTCCACTCACTATAATGTTCATACTACCCAGCCTATGTTGAAAATTCGTTCGCACCTCACCAACCGCTTACGTGTGTTCGCCTCATTGTTTTTCTAGAGAATAATTCCTTGCGTCTTTTTCAAAGATAACGCGTATAAATCCCCTCTCCGAAACTTTTTCATATAATGTGTTCGGGGCAGTGTCCATCAGCACAGTGCTATGACATCAAGCATGGAATACCACACTTTGTAGATCCGTTGTCCTAACAACGCGTATTCCTTGACTTCCGAGTTTGCAAATAATGTTGTCATTACTAACACGGGATGCCGATTCTATTATTAAAACTAAACCCAGGGTACTTGGCTTATCACTATATGTAATTTAGAACAGGAAGGGCCTACTTATAAATTCTAAATAATGTACACAAATTGCCGGTGATGTGAATATTACGATGTTAGAATGTCACAAAATTACATGGTATTTTGTAAATAACAAACGTAACAGCAAAATGGCGTTTACATTATTATATTCAGTACATTTAGCACTAATCCTGCCAAACTTTTGAAGAGAAAAATTGAAGTCGATTTTGAGAATATCAAGTTTTTGATATTTTTTACTATTTTCAAAATTTCGTTCAACATTGCACGAAAACTACTGAATTTTCAAAAAATGTACTTGTCATTGATGAAAGAACTATATGTGGAGAACTTCATTTAAAGTAAAAATCTCTATCTTCAAAAACGCGTCAAAATAGTTCCAAATTTTGAAATTTTCAAAAAATTAGTCAACTCGTTGAAAACTTTTGGAGTAATTCGTGAGAAAAGTTTTAAGATGTCCCGGGCACTCCAGGCAAAGTACCTTTAAAATTTAAAGAATGTTTTTAAAATTAGCAGAGCTTTGAGTCAAGCCAGAGTGACTGGTAAATATTCGTTTTGGAAAATATCCTAGTTTATGCACAAGTGTTATTAACAGACGGACGGATGTTTTGCTGTAAACCAATATTTCGGTATCATAGCCCCAGAAATCGTGGATTCCGACTACACAATTTTCTATATGCTACACTAAATAGCATACATTTCTCACTTAATGTAACATCTCCTCAGGTTGTCTATTAAATATTCATGGATTCGGGGCTCTTTATCAATGAAGATTCTGAAACAACAAACACAAAGTCATAGCCACAGATCATTTATAATTGGACGTTTTCTTTAACATTTACCAAAATACAGAATGTCAATCCACAAACAATGATAAAAAAACAAACAAACATTACACAATAGAAAAAATATCTCCAAAACAACACAAACAAGTTTCACTCAATTTTAAACAAAGCTTTGTTTGCTTCTGAAGACAATCATTTGTCCATTTGCTAGTTTCTTTATGACTACAGCAAGAATTGAACACTAGCACTAATCAGATTTCAAAAGAAAATAAAGAATGATATGATAGTAAAGTAATATTCAATCAATAACATCACATTCATAATTGCTCTATCAAACTGGTGTATAAGTATAAAAACACTAACTGAATTATTATTTTCTTTAGCTGCAGAATTAATTGCAGGTTATTTTTCTGAAATGACTCTTAAAATACATCCCACCTTGAAGATCTAAATGGAACAAGTGAATGCCTATTCAGAATACTGTTCTGTTTCAATGTTAACAACACAAAGACTTTTAAATCAGTAAATAAACTCCACATAACAAACACATGTAATACCCTCTGAGATCAACATGAACACATTCTTGAAAATTTACAAGTGTTTAAATGTTAGACTGAAATCTGTCATATTAAACTTTTACATAATCAGTATAATAGGATAAATGATCTAGACTTGCACTCTTTAAGAGAATTATACAAACAAAGATGAAGCATAAATATGAAGGTCTCCTTCCATAATACACTGAATTTTACTCAATGCCTAATTTGCGAAACTTAATAGTCACATAGTGCACACAATAACATTCTTTAATACTCTCGTTTTGTTCAGAAGGAACTGTGATTCGTTACGCAAATTATTACGGACCACATGTTCCACGTGCCATTGCCCAAGCGGAAACAGTTTGTAAATGTTAGCTCTATTTACAAAACTTCTTGCAATCTGTCTTCTTTTAAACGAGTCTATTGAATGTTTATGATACTATTTAACAGAAACTGTATTTTCTAACACAATGCATTCTATGAACCGAAGCACTGATCACAATCTCTATTGAAGTAACAAAATGTACAGGACAAATACCTTGCAATCCGTCTTCTTCGTAGAACCTGCCTCTTGAATGTTTAAGATTCAATTCAACAGAAACTGTATTTTCTAACACAATGCATTCTATCAACCGAAGCACTGATCACAATCTATACTGTATTAACAAAATGTAGAGTACTAATACCTTTCTTTCTTAAGATAACATTATTCTACCTCGTCTCGAATCCAACAAGACCGTTTCCCTCTCGCCGTCCTGCCTAGTGACGTCTCAACGGACGGTTGGGGAGAACCCCTTCCCCACCTCCGATACACCCCTTCTTCATGGAATAAACTGGTGTCGTCATAGCGGCAGCGGAGGCGCCAAATTCGTTTGTTGATCATTCGAATGGTCACATTAAAGTCGTGGTAACTAAGTATATTCCAGGCATTGTCGGATCCCGTGGGTTCCCTAGACTTCCCCACGGGACCAAGAAGTTCATTTTCTGCATTTACTGCCAGTAATCCTAAATTCATCCATCGTAATTTACAAATTGTGTGTAGAGCTTAATAGAGCTTCTGAGAGCAATTAAAGAGATAGTAAATCGCCTCGAGACATGATCCCCAACGTTTTGAGGGCACTGACTGTTGATCGTGGCATAGCTCCAGAGGTTCCAACCACCACAGGCAGGATTCTGGCGTTGGGCACTCCATGTGGCTGCCAGGGAAACGACTTTACCACTTTTCCCTCCATGCTTTTAGAAGGTTAGACCCATCCTCGTGGCGGACAGTCACATCGACCAATTGGACCCCCTTCAGGCTTTTTACTGCTAGGTCAGGTTTGAGTCTAACCCCTTCGGCAACGGAGAAAGTGACTTCAGTGGACACCACAGTGTCTGATTTCCGGAGCATCTTCTCCGCTATAAAGTTATTTATCTCGTCAAGACGTTTTTTCTAGCTGGTTTCGTAAAATTGCACTGACCGAGGATGTGATTCATAGTTTCTACCGCTGTATTACACTTCCAGCAGTATACATCCTCTCTGGGCCTTTCTCTACTAAAAGTAGTTTTATTGGCAGCGGTATTTGATCTCAATTTCAATGCAGTGATACAAAGACAAGGTTTCAGAAGATTATAGTCTTTCAAAAAGGCATTTCCAATCGGAACGTTTATATGCGTTTTAACCTTACCCCTTAGAATCCCAGCTTCTCCCAGGCGGCTACCTCGTCATCGGTGCATTTCTTCTTATAATCTCTTAAATCTTGTTCAGTAGGGGGTGGTCAGTCGAGTCTCGATGATTGGCGGTTTTAAATGTCTGTTGGTAGAAACTCGGACAGGAGCTCAGCCATCTGCAAATGGGATCTGCAGATTTTCTAGTCGTAACCCTAGGCTCAGCGCTACCCTAGCAACGTGTTGGGCAAGCAACAGCAATCCCAGTCCTCCATCTCTCTTGTCCAGGTAAAATAAGCTATCTGCAGTGTTATATTCAAATGGCAAAAAGTGGACAATATTAAATTATTTTAAGTTACGGTCGCCAGCTGTGTCAAACAGCAAGAAGGTTGTGTCAAACAGCAAATAAACACGTAACCCGAGAAGGAAATAGGGGAGGTGGACCATGCGATAATTACCTAATGGATTTTGTCAGGGCTACCACTAAAACGCCTGAGCATTGAACTTTGACTACAGGCGTATCTTTCAAACTTATGAAAAGAACGCATAAGGTCCGGTCACAGATAGGATCTTTTAAACTATAGAATCTTAAAGTGAAGATATGACAATCCAGTACACCAAAAAAATTCAACGTTTATTAAATAAATGACTAAAAGGCATAAAAAATATGACAAAAATGCATAAGAATATTTCTCTTGCTGTACAGAAAAAGCTGAAAGAGAAATTACACTGAAATGCGGAATATCGAATGATTTGACAGGTAAAAATAAGTGCCTTTATACAGAAAAATCAATACAATAGCTAAGCTGAATTACAGCATTTCGAAGTGTTCTCGCGTAATGTCCACTTTAGGATGAGAGAACCGAATGCGAAAGAATACAAACTGGCAAAGGCGCCGACTTCGGCCGCCTTTTTTTACAAAAATTAATGATACACTGTATTTAAAGTGAAAAAACAATTAGAAATTTTTGCAAACATTCAACAGAGAAATACACGGAACTCGATCCTTTACACCTTACAGCCTTTTTACCAAACATTTGAAACTGCAACGAGCGACGAGAGCCAAAAACTCTGCGACGAGAGCCGGGCGGCCTTCCACGCCCGCCACGGCTTCGACGGAACCTCGGTGGCCTTCCACGCCCACCGGCTGTTGCCCGAACTATGTGTTTGTAGCTCACGGCCCAGAGAGACGAAGCTTCGAATGAACCACGGCCAATACACCGACCGTACGGGCTCTGCTGTCGTCTATCAACAAAAAGCTCCTAATGGTCGAATGCGACAGAGGTCGTCTTACGACCGGAGCGGGGCACTGCAACATTCACAAAAAAACATGCGCAGACCTATATTTCAGCACTCAAGAAACATAACATGTGGCTGCGAGCAGCCCACGTGCCACCATTACGCACAACGCTGGGCTGTAAACAAAAATGCAGAGCAACAATGCAAAAAATGGTGAAAGGCAAATTAACACATACACACAAACTTCAGAAGATGATACACATCTATAATAGGATCCAGTTCCACCTCATAATGATAAATTCAACCCAAATTGGGCATAAAATACCTCATACGCAAAACCAGATTAAAAATATATTTTACGACTCATAGGGAGTCGGGCCCTCTGAGCTCGAACAGAGTAACATCAACACAGATTAAGAAAATGGCTCGAAGAGAGGCGATGCGGCAGAGGCGCGTCGCCCTTCTAAAGGCTCCACAGGGGTGGAGGGGAAAGCTATCACGTCACCGAGGCGTGACGGAGTAGGTATCGATTCAAGGAAGGACGATATAAACTCATTGCGACACAAAGGAAATAAATGCGCCTGCAAAATAGGCAACTTGCTAAACATTGATGACCGGCAGGCTTGCTACTGAAAGACGTTGCAGCTAGAGCAGGGCGTTCTATGAGAAGCTAAAGGAAACATATACATGTACATATAATTTTTAATTTTGCTCTAAAATTGTTAATCGAGCCTTTCAGAAGCAAAACGATGGTTCCATTCAATCACAAATCTGATGCAAATTTGAGATTTTGTTAGAACAAACCATTTCTGTTGCTCATTTCCTTAGAATCAATAAATACCTGTTTTGAAATTATTAAATTTAATTACATGAAGTACCAATTTTTTCTCAAAGACAAATTAGCAATAGAAGTTGAGGTTTATATCAAAATACTGTATTTTTGAAACCTTCTTATGGCCATAAGATCACAATTTGATTTGTCTAATATACCAGTTTTAAGAAAAAAGATGACAAAAATATTAACTTATCCTAGCATGCTTAACCTTTATACAATGTCATTCCTTAAAAACTAGGGTTATAAAATCTTCTCAGCTGCCTTTTCAGGTGATTGATGGCTTGAAGATGTAGCACACACATTCACAAATCAGATGTGTCTTAAAGTTTCACAAATCACAATGTGTCTTAAAGTTCAAATTTAACATGCAGTACTCATATGCAGGCGTAGGAACTGTTTGACTGCTACTCTGATTTGACAGTCAGCTTTCCTGAGCATCGACATAGATGGCATCGATAAAATTAATTGGTAGAGGTAATGTGGCATTATGTAGGTGTGAAGTAATGCCAATTTCTGACTGGGCTTTAAATGCGCCTTCGTCTCGTCACGGCTTCCATCACATTCGATATGGATGCTTTACATGGGAAGCCGTTACAGAGCCGTTACTCCCAAGTATGTTAGGGTATGATCATCACTGACCAGAGGAATTCTCTCCTCCAACCTTTCCAGAGAAGGGTCTTCAATGAACCAGGATCGTTCGAAGGTAGTAATTTGGAAAGATGAACACTTCGTGATGGACAATGTAATTCCGAGGGCCCCAAGATATTCCACCATAATATCAACCAATTCTTGAGCTCCTGGGGCATCTTTTGCCAATAGCAACAGATCATCAGCAAATGCTAATACGGACAAACTCCTTTCCAATAGCGGGTATCCTGACATGTTATCCAATTCCTCAAGCAAGCACTCCATAAAGAGGTTAAAAAGGGGTGGGGACAAGGGGTCCCCCTGTTTTACACCTCTACAAATTGGCACCTCAATTCCTTTCCGTTTTAAAAAAGCCTTATCATGATGATACGAAAGGAATGTCAACATGTCTTCCCTGTCGCTAGTTTTGCCGCCTGGTTAGCCAGCACGTTCCCTATGGCGTGGGACCCAACTCAGTACCAGACCATATACTGCGGTTTTTACAGAGCTGCCTCCCAAGGTCACTGAAGGCCCGTCACCTCAATGGCATTTAGGTAGGGTTTTTCGCGTCTTTCTCGGTCGTGCCGCTAGAGTCCCTTCATCTGCAGCGTCGCTTCATACGGTCGCGAGCATGCGACATATGGCGGCCTACGTTGCTTTTTTGCTCCTTCACACGTGCGTCCATGGCGAATCGCGTAGCGTTTCACGGCATCACTCCTCGCGCAATTGCAAAGGGCCGGCGCTCCGTTACTCCGCGTGTCCCCGCACATAATACGTTTCCTTTTTGAACGCTGACGCTGGGCGGAGTTGGTCTGTCTTAAGTGAAATAAAACGTTGCCACTTTTGGCATTCTGAGGGCTGTGCCACATGGCACGCGCTCATCTCGAGCATAAATTACAACAGATTTCTGGGGAGTAGTAAATCTATGTTCGCTTTGTCAAGTGGCCGGGACGGTAAAGGGCGGCGGCATTTGGTCGGCTGTCGGCCGGCTGCCTGTCTCTGGGGCGCGGAGGCGAATGGGCAGTCAGGGGGCTTTGACCGTGCCAGGTCTCGCGGGTATTGAACAAATCGCGGATGGGATTCTCATTCTCGTTCACGGAGGGTGTAATGTTACATTATATATATATATATATATATATATATATATATATATATGTAATGATGAACTCGATTTTTAATAGATCACGGCCCCATTGGGCGCCAATCATGTAATACACCCACTCTACCTACTTTATTTCCTTACCACACGTTGTGGGTCGATAGCATGAATGCTCGTGAAGCGAGCTTAAAATTTCCAGAAGCAGGATCTTTCGGGTAAGGAGAAAGGTCTGTACTTTAACACAATGAATCAAATAAAATACGAATAATATGAAATATATATTCAATGAGAAATTTACAGTAACGCAATTTCATAACAGTACATTGCACTTTAAGTAGCTGGTCACTAAAAAATGAAATAAGACAAAAAAACATATAGGCGTCACCTCGACTGCCTGAACACACTTTCATCAACTACAATTTACGATTTGATCATTCCTTTCTGAGTTTTTCCACTACCAAATTATTTACTCTTTTGGCCTCTAGTTTTCCGTGCACGGCTTTTTTTCAAATGAATTTGATACTTGTTTCAAGGAAACCCTTTCACAGGTGCTAGCCTTGGGCTTCGCACTCACTATAACACTGAATAAAAATATACGTGGCATTCACGTTACTTAAATCAGACCCTTTTACATGTCACAAAAGCAATTACTTTAAACACAATACAACAAATTGATCTTTCCAGATAATATTAACTGTACAACATATGAAAATTCTGAATAATTTATGTAAAATTGTACAAGGTATGGCCTCTTTAAATGAATCTAATGACACGTGCAGTAAATGACCTGAAACTGCTACTCACACAGTTCAAAATACTTCTCCACCTATTCTAGACGTTTCACCTTAATTCTTTAACTCTGATTGTCGTGTATTTATCACTATCCTCTTTCCCCAACTGATCGCTGCATAAACGTTGGCAGTTCCTTGCTCTCCACCTTGCTCCCCACCTCAATAGCTCCGCGTCGCACGCCTGTAGGTAACCTTGGGGATTTTCTGCCGCTCGTCCCGCGTTGTCGCTTCGTCTTCGCGTAAGCAGCGCGACGAAAGCAGCTCTCTTCGCTCGAACACCGCCGTTTCCAATTTCCACACCCTTCTTGTTCCGAACTCCGTACTATCCTCGCCCAGACCAAGTCCTTCTCGCCTACGCTTCGCTCTTCCTGGGGTCGTCCTTCTTCCACCGCCGCGCCTCGCACGCGTTTGTTTGCGCTTCCAGCCTTGCAGGAGATATGCTCTAATGCTCGGCCGACCTACCACACTTTAGGCATGTGTGGTTCCAGCGTGCAATGTGAGATGCTGGATATAATTAATGCCTTCTGCGCGAATTTTACAGCTTTGAAGTTATTTCGACGTCAAACAGGTATTTCGCTTGCTCTTTGGTTTGGTTTGGTTTGGTTTGGTTTGTTTTTTTGGTACAGTTTTTCACACGCGGTATAACGTTAGTTCCTATCTCATAATTGGAGTGTACATTTGAGCGAGACTTGGTAAAACAAATGAATTTACTCTTTTCCTGATTTAATTCCATCTTATTTCTGCACGCCCAGTTCCATAAACAGTTTAGATCGTTTTCAAAAATGTTTTCATCCGAAGATGAGCCAATACTCCTACGTATTATGCAATCATCGGCGAAAAGTTTAACTTCCTATTATATTCCAATTGCAATGTCATTACTTAACGATAAGAACAGCAATGGCCCCTACACACTCCCCTAGGGCCCCCCAGAAGTTACATCGGCTTTCGATGAATATTTATCGCCCATTGTGACTGAGTTAGACCCGTAAGAAATTCTTTTCCACAAGATTTTTTGATGATCTCATCCAGTTTTTGACAATTTGTCAATTAGAAGGCAATGTGGAACCAGATCAAATGCCTTAGGAAAGTCTAATATTATTGCATCGACCCTACTGCCTTCGTCTAATGATTCTGCAATGTCCTGACATAAAGAAATAGTCTGGCTATTGCACGAATGCCCAGGACGAAAACAGTGTTGATTTTGAACAAGCCAGTCCGTTTTATTCCAAACTCGCCTGATATACTCCGAAATCAAGTGTTCCATCTGCTTGCATATGACTGATGTCAAACGTATAGGCTTATAGGAATGTAATTATTAACAATTATTTTTGTCTCCCCTCTTGTGAATAGGCACTACAATTACCTCTTTCCAATTTTGATGAATAATATGATTATTATTTACAGTGACGTCCATTAACCGAGCAAGGTAAGGTATCATGGCTTCCCCTCCCAGTTTCAGTATTTCTCCTGGAATTCCATCAAGTTCTACAGATTCATTTCTCCTTATTTTTGCGATCCTTTTTCTAATAATTCGCATCAACTGCATCGACTCGAAAGGCTTCTATTACGGGTGTTGTTTCACTTACTAGCATTTTATCCTTCGGCTTGAAAATAGATGCGTAATGTCTATTTAAACAGGCCGCCTTTTCACTGTCATTTGTAATTAACGACTAGTAGTGGTAGTAGTAGTGATAGTGGTAGTGGTAGTAATAGTGGTAGTGATGGTGGTAGTGATAGTGGTAGTAGTGGTAGTGGTAGTAGCAGTCGAAGTGGTAGTAGTAGCAGTAGTGGTAGCAGTAGCAGATTTGGTAGCAGTAGCAGTAGTGGTAGCAGTAGTAGTGGTAGTCGTAGCAGTAGTGGTAGTGGTAGTAACAGAGCAATTAAATCAAATCAAATAAACAAAAAAATCGCCGTTTTTCGGCGCACGAAAACAACGTTCTCTTCTTACCACGGAAGTACGAGAAATTAAAAGGGGGGGGGAAACATGGGCGGCACGCTTTCTAATAAAGATTTTCGTGTTTACCAGGTGCAACAGAAGATATATTTTGTGCAAACATAAGACAATCTACCTTCGATGGAGAAATAATTTATGTGAATTTAAACGAGATAAATAGCAGATTCTATGAAAAGATGAAACGTTTTAGATATGCTTATATTGTAATGAAATATGCAAAATATGCGCTTATAATTACACGAAAATGCGCAACAGGAAAATCGGTCAAATACACATAAATAAGCACCATGTTAGTCTACATAGCATCCAATACTTACGTTCGGGTATTGTTTCAAACAATTTTGTGTTCACAAATATCTGTAAAAGAAGAGGTTGTTTAGAAAGTATACGGTATCTACATATTTTACATTACTGTATATTCTGTATTGTATATTATTTTACTATTTACTCTCTGGAAGACTCTCTTGATTTTTAAACACATTCAAAGAAAAGGGTACAGAAAAGGGCAAATCGAGGCGAAATTCAAAAACGGGCCGGAAAGTAATCATGGGCGCATTGATGGACAAGACGAACGAGAACCCTTGAAGATAAGGGAACGGGCGCGTTAATACGTAATGTACAAGGCATACAAAGGGGACACAGCCTGGGCCGACATCGGTAAAAGATTACAGAAACCAGATTATAAAAGCAGAGGAGACCATCCTTGGAAAATACGATATAGAAGGCTAAGAACTGATATAGGCAAGTTCTCCTTTGTGAATCATACTATAGTAGATTGGAACAAACTACCTGCAAAAGCACTAGAAGCTCTTCCTTTGAATGTAGTGAAATTTAAAAATATAATAAATTTCATGTAGATCATCATTAATAATACTGAGATTTTTATCGTTATTATTATTATTATTATTATTATTATTATTATTATTATTGATGATGATATCATAATTAATAAATAATAAATAATAATAATAATAATAATAATAATAATAATAATAATAATAATAATAATAATAATAATAATAATAATAATAATAATAATAATAATAATAATGTCTTTATTAATGGCGAGGCTTTATTAACACTGTTATTGGCTTTGATGTAAATTTTAAGTTGCTATTATTATTGGATACATTATTATGATTTTTGTTATTATTATTAATATGGTTATGTCTCTTATACAGTGAAGTGAAGTCTAGTGTAGTGGAGGGGAGGGGAGTGCAGTGCAGTGTAGTGAACAGAAATGAAGTGAAATGTTACACAAGCTACAAGTCAATTAATATATAACTAAAAGTTAGTTGGAACAAGGATATCAATCTCTAATTTTATTTGTAATTCTATGTAAATATTCGTAATAGTTTTGTAATTGTAAACCTAGTTGTAATCATATTTGCCACAGAGCATTATCTCAAATCGAACTTTAATAAATATCCATCTATCTGCCACCACTACTACCACTACTACCACCACTACCGCTACCACTACCATTACAAATACCACTACCACTACCACCACCACCACCACCACCACCACCACCACCACCACTACCACTCACCACTACCACTACCACTACCACTACCATCACTTCCTCAATTCTTACCACCACCACCACCACCACCACCACTACCACTACCACCACCACCACTGCCACCACAACCACCACTACCACCACCACAACCAATTACCACCACCACCAATACCACCACCACCACTACCACTACCACTACCAATCACCACCACCACCACCACCACCACCACGACCACTACCACCACCACCACCACCACCACCACCACCACCACCACCGCCACCGCCACCACCGCCACTCGCCACCACCGCCCTGCCACCGCTGCCACCACCGCCGCCACCGCTGCCACCGCCACCGCCGCCACCGCCACCGCCGCCACCGCCACCGCCACCACCGCCACTGCCACCGCCACCGCCGCCACCGCCACCGCCACCACCGCCACCGCTACCACCGCCACCGCTACCACTCACCACCGCTACGACCACCACCGCCACCACTACCACCGCCACCACCACCACCGCCACCACCACCACCGCTACCACCGCCACCACCACCACCGCAACACCACCACCGCCACCACCACCACCGCCACCACCACCGCCACCGCCACCACCGCCACCGCCACCACCGCCACCGTCACCGCTGCCACCGCCACCGCTGCCACCGCCGCTACCGCTGCCACCGCCGCCGCCACCGCCGCCGTCCCACCGCTGCTGCCACTGCCGCCGCCACCGCTCGCCGCCACCGGGCTGCCACCGCTGGGCTGCCACTGCTGGGCTGCCACCGCTCGCTGCCATTGCTGCTGCTACTGCTACTGCTGCTATCATTGCACTGGGCTGCTGCTACTGCTGCTGCTACTGCTGCTGCTGCTGCTGCTGCTGCTGCTGCTGCTGCTACTGCTGCTGCTGCTGCTGCTGCTGCTACTACTACTACAAACACAACTACTACTACAAACACAACTACTACTACAAACACAACTACTACTACTACAAACACAACTACTACTACTACAAACACAACTACTACTACTACAAACACAACTACTACTACTACTACAAACACTACTACTACTACAAACACAACTACTACTACTACAAACACAACTACTACTACTACAAACACAACTACTACTACTACAAACACAACTACTACTACAAACACAACTACTACTACAAACACAACTACTACTACAACAACTACTACTACAACAACTACTACTACAACAACTACTACAACTACCACAAACACAACTATTACAAATACAACAACAAATATTACAACTACTACTACAACAACCACTACACAACTACAACAACAACTACAAAAACAACAAGTACAACTACAACTACAACTGCAACTGTAACTACAACTGCAACTGCTGCAACAACTGCTGCTACTGCCGCTTCCGCTACCACTACTAGTACCACCATTTAAAGATCTGGGAACTACAGGATGTAGCTTTCCCAGTATATTATGCCATATCTGAGGCGGGAATGTACATTTGCAAAATACACACAACGAGCTCCGTGAAGGATGACAGCATTTGAAAGAATTCTGAATGCGTAACAAAATGAACTTTAGTGTTTAATTCTGATATTTGCATTTGAGGTTTGACTGAATTGTGAGACCTACAAGTTTTACTTTAACATCAGCTATGGTTAATTTTTATTGGAGCATGTGATTGACGATTTCACATGCAAATACATTGAACCCGTTTTTCCTTCGTTATCTATTAATTTGTTATTACGAAACCAATTTGAAACGTCTGAAATTGTACTATTTATTGCTTGGTTTTTGCAAAGAATAAATAGTCAGGGCAAAGAGAACTGTTATTCCATTTTTAATAAAGGAGGACATATCTTTTACATATAACAGAAAGAGGATTGGACTAGGATGGAACCTTGCGGGACCCCGTGCTTAATTGGCAAAGAATTGTAAAGGTAAGTAAATAATATCCTTCGTACCAGTATGGTATTTCTATTCAAAGCACGAGGTAATCCAGTCTAGGGCAATACCGCGAATTCCATATGATGGTAATTTTCAGAGCAAGATGTTATGGTCAAAAACGTCAAAAGATTTTCCAATGATCTAAAAGTATTCCAATGAGTGCTTCATTTTGGTCCATTGATGAAGCAACATCATTAAGAAAAGAAAAAAATGGTAGTTTCCGTAAATTTTGATTTTCTAAAACCGTGTTGCGAGTCTGAAAACTTTCCGTTTTTCCTGAGAAAAGCTTCCATTCGCGCGTAGAAAAGTCTCTGTCATATTTTTGAGAAAACTGACAAGAGAAGTTAGCTGAAAATTTTGAATGTCATTTATGTTCTCTTTTTTTAGAATGTGGCTTCATTTTTGCTATTTTCAAAATGTTTGGAAATATTCCTGTGCATAAAGAAGCATTGAAAATGTGAGTTAACGGCAGGTGCATAAGTTTTTAATATACAGTCCGGAAATTCATTTAAACCAGATGAATACTTATTTTTTAGTTTACTGACAATCCTGAGGATTTTGTTGGAAGACGTTTCGGAAATTTTTGGGTCGTTTCTAAGACGTTTCGGAAATTAAACGTCGTATCGGAAATTTTTGGGTGAAGCCTATAGTGTAAAATTTTGTGGTTTTAAGTCCCTTCATGAGATCACTCGCAATTCTAGAAAAGTGTTGGTTGAAGAGGTTTGCAACTTTTTCCGGATTACTTGCTTCTCTTTCATTATCCTTTAAAACTCCACTCTCTTACAAGTTATCGAGATGATGTGGTTGTATTTTTTACGATATTTCATACTGCTTTAGGAGTCTTTATATTATGGCAGCATGAACAGAATTTCCGCTGGACAATGTGTAATAGCGTGATAACCTCGGAGAGAGGTGATATTATTGAAAATCAGCCGAGACTTCCTGGGAGCAACGTTGGAGTCTTTATATTGCGAAGAAGCGTCGGCATCGGATGGCGCGGAGGACGGGAGGCGTCTCTCGGCCAGTCGCCGAGCAGTTCCGAGCGGAGTCGAACGAAGTGACAGCAACAGGCCGGTATCATAAGAACATGAACAAATTTGCATTCTGAGGTAACGTAAAACCACCAATGGGAATGTAATGCTCATTTGGACAGTTTTAGTAGAGGAGAGGTGTTGGTTGTATACGTGAAGATCATATGTAAGGCCAGAGTAACTAATCATAACAAGGCCAAGCGAAATGAATGACTGTACCATGAAACAGGTGTTTATGCAATTAGAAATTTAGAATAAGTATATTATTTTTAATATTTAAAGTGATATTGTAATCCTCGAACCAGCCGTCATTGTTGTTGTAGCACAATTAAGGGTTCAAAAATAAATAAGAAAACTACTTGTGAGAGAAATTATTAAACGATCATGATCGACTTGCCACATTCTGTTGCCAGCTGCCATCTATACCCGCCCAATGCACATTTTTTGAAATGATCGCAATTTTTCGGTTTCCTTATAGTAGAACAGAAATATTATTTAAAGAATATTAAAGAAGAGTAAATCCTCGTCATAAATAGAAATGTTCATTGACAAATTTGGAGCCATTTCTAAGAAAATGGCGTTTAAGCGTTGCTGTAAATGCGAAATTTCAAGCTCTTTTTCACAGGAATTTATTGAGTTTTCGAAGAATTTTATTTCAATTCATTTGAAGCACGTGCATATTAACGACGTGAGAGATATTTAAGAATTACATTTGTGCAATTTTGAAAAAACAAAAAGAATACAGCAAAATGAAACACATACAAACTAAACAACAATTAGCACAATCCGTACGAAAAGTGCGAAGAAAAATTTGGGGCCGTTTTTGAGGAAATGGCGCATGAGCGTTTTTAAAATGCGGAATTCTGAGCTCATTTACAAAGAAAAACGTTTGTGGTTTTGATATACCTTATCCAAACATTATTTAAAGGCCATGTACTCTTAATTGCAATATTGTCAACAAATAACCACTAATGTAACAACATACAAGACTAGTCAAGAAATTACATTTTTTAAATTAAAAAAACAAAGAATAACGCAAAATGGCGTTTATGTCATCTAATACGTTAATCGTCTAATAGGTATTTACCACTATTGCAACCTGTATTTTAAAGAAAAAAATTGCAGCCGTTTCCGCGAAAATCATATTTTTGTCATTTTTAAAATTGACAATTGCCACAATATTGCGCAAACCACTAAATTTTCAAAAATGTACTTGACCTTAATGAAAGAACTAATTATGGACAGCAAATTTCATTTGAAGTTCAAATCCGTATCTTTAATTTTCTAGTTCTAGAAAGACGCCGGAAATTGTTGAAACTTTTGCAATTTTCGAAAATTCAGAGATAGCCATGAAAATAGGACCTATGCCAACTTTATTTTACTCTATTCTTAGAAGAAATTTAAAGAAATAGTTTAGAGCTGTTTTTGTGAAAATTATAAAATGTCCGGAGGGCTTCATGTAAATTACCCCCAAATTTTAAAGAGTTTTCAAAATTTGAAAGCTGCAATTAGAGCCATATGGACGGTGGTTTCTTCAAAAAGGAAGAAAAACTACTTATGGCTTAGGCGCTAGTGGTGTTCATAGATGGACAGACTGACGGTCGAACGTTTTGCCGTCAATTGTTTTACGGTATGAAGAACACATAAAACGGGTGTGCGCTTAATACCGCGAGTTAGTGGATTTTTTAAATTTAGCAACTGGATTTATCAACTTTTTCGTTATCAGGGTCCGGCAATGACTTTTCCCTTGTTCCCTCTGTTTTCTATTTTTGTTCTCATTAGATAAATTGATATATTGGTTTTTCAACCCACCATGGTCTCCATAAAAGCGGATCTTATGGTAAGTAGGGTCACAAAATATGTATGTATATATATATTAGCGTGTCCCTTATATGACAAAAAAATTTTTTTTTCGGAATTTCGAAACGCATACCCTCTACTTTTTTTTATAAATTCCAAAACGTACTTAAATATGAAATTTCATATTTGTAGCATGATGCAACCCATTGCCGACGAGCTCTAAAGTTTAAGAAAAAATGGTGTTTTGACCTAACATTTTGGTTTGATACAAAACTAATTAAAATGCAACAAATAAAGTAAATATGAGTAAAAATAAAATAAGATCAACATAAACTTTTATTTAAATACAAATTATAATAATAATTAATTAGGGTAACTTCTCTTTAGTGTAGTTTTTTTACAGTCTGGATCCAGATTTCTATGTTCCTGAACACAACGCAACAAAAATTGTTTTTGCTCTTCTTCAGCCGTGATAAGTCCATTAAAATCTTGCATTAATTTAACAGCTCTTTCAGCATTGTCATTTACGACCTTCAAACGACTTATTTGTCTTCTAGCTTCCAAAAAATAGGATTGTCACCCGAAGAAGATACATCTTCCCGAAGAAAACTGTCGTCGATCTGCACTTGAGATAGAAATTGTTTGCTTCTTTGAGTCACAAAATCATCCACCGTCATAACTGAAAGAAAGAAAAAATAGTTCAAATAAGAAAAAACTAAGCCACGAAACTTTGAAAAAAAACAAGAAAATATTAAGCTTGCTAAACAAATTTTGCGTAATTTCTTCCTTCGATGGGACACAGCGTTTAGCGGAATCTGAACTTTCGTCTCTGTTTAAATTATTAATCATTTTTGTCTTGGTTTTGGAATCAACTTCTTCATCAAAGAGTGATAACATGACTGTTTCTTCACACAAATACCATAAATGATGAACAAACTTGCTTATCGCCTTGAAACTTATTGCGTCTACTTTTTCATATTCTTTTAAAGCTTTCAAAAAGCACAAGTCTTGGTTAGGTGCTTTTAATTGCCACTGTGCATTCGAGCCAAAGTTTAGTATACAGGTGACGATAAATAAGCAAACGTCTTGTAGAGCATTTTTGTCCTTTGCAGTAATTTAAGTTGGATTGAAAGCAAACATATTTTATAGAATAGATCGCCCTAGCCATCCATCGCGCTTGATGCAAAGCTCCGGGGGGGCTGAGTTTTAGTTTATTCTCTGTATCTCCTCCTAAGAACACAACGCATAGTTCAACCAATTCGCGGTAATCGTCTCTATAAAAGGTTTTTCCAATTCAGTCTTATACAAAGTTAACAAAGATGTAATGTTTGTCTCAACAATATGTGCTTTAACGAAATTCAGAGGTGGCTCAATGTTATCGGTGTTAATATTTTCCAATTATCTCTTAACTTTTTGAAAATTGGAATATCTGGGCTACTTGTAATTTGCTTTACCTTGGTTTCAAAAACAGCTTTAAGGACCAACTCATAAATATGATGACAAGCAAAAAGCAGCAATTCCCTTTCTAAAGTCTGCTCCAAAATAGCACAAGCTTCACTGAAACGGCCAGTATTTGAAGCTGTTGTATCGCAGCACATTATCTGTACTTTATCATGGAGGTTCCAGTCAAAGAGTGCAGTTGAAATGGCTTTAACTTGATGTTTTCCAGAAGAACTCTCCAATTTGGTACTGCAAGAAGCTGTTCTCTATCGTCAAATGAAGCAATAATTGGTAAGCGTTCTTCTTTTGAACTTCGTACATCCAATCCAGGTAATAG
Organism: Teleogryllus oceanicus; assembly: GCA_964035755.1. Taxonomy (NCBI): domain Eukaryota; kingdom Metazoa; phylum Arthropoda; class Insecta; order Orthoptera; family Gryllidae; genus Teleogryllus; species Teleogryllus oceanicus. Next base: position 8,044,466 of record CAXIVR010000003.1, read on the forward strand.
TTTTCCATCCCAATGGACTGTGACTACGTCAGGCAAATTATTCTGGAAGTCAGTTTTTATTGCCTCTGCCCTGGATTTTCTCGCCTGAGTACGAATTCGCTGAATCGAGGATTTGTTAATACGGAAATCTTCGCTGTTCAGACCAAGCGCTTCTACAACCGCATGGAGAATGTAACTGAGTCCCTTATGCTTAATTAGCATCGATCTAAAGCTGCTACCAGTTTAGGAGTTATGAAGCTTTTCGTGCCTCTTTTAGAACTTTTTTCAGGGCAAGGAATCTGAGTACTAAGTTCAGAGTTCGAAATCTGTTCCTCATCCGAATTCTCAAGACATTCCAAGCTATCTATCGAAGAAGTAGATGCAACAGCCAATAACTCTTTTTGTTTTACCTTTCTTTCCTCTTCTTCCAATCGTCTTTGCCTAACTCGTTCTTCTTTCTTCGCAATTTTTGTCAATTCCACCTAAGCATTCCGGTCGACCTGGCTCTCTGTTTCTTAAACATTCTTTTGTCTTCCTCTATCTTCATTCTGTCAAAGCATCAGCATGTGCAATATCAAATAAGTTATCACGGTCTTTTACAAAATTATTTTCACGGTTCTTGAACGTCACCTGAGTTTTCTTACAGTTTTTGCAGCTTCCTCCAAACATAATATAAATCAACAAGTTTCTTCACGCAGTTAGGAAATGCCTTCGTAGGAATTCTAGCTTTTTCCCAAAATATAATGCACTTTCATATAACAAGATTCGCACTTTCACCATCAGTTATCTTGACTTCACGAATCTTGTAAAATAAAACGGTGAGAACTTGTCGATTAGATGGTAATTTTGCACCATTTATCTGGTGGCTTGGAAGTCCGATAAGGTAAATATTTTGTTTATCACTTCGTAATTTCACAGACATCTTCACACAATAAACAACAACGCACTAATAATGTTAGAAATCACGTATGAAATGACAATTGAAACTCGCTGTAACAAGTCACAGCGCTGCAGCCGCGCAACTTGTATGGAAAAGTTAAAAATTCAAGTCACAGGGTTATCGTTTATAAATCAGGCTAATATTTATTTCTAGACTATATTAGGTCAATACGAAAGTTTTTAGAAGGTATGCGTAAAAATATATTGAAATTGAAATTTAAGGGACACCCTAATATATATATATATATATATATATATATATATATATACACATATATATATATATATACACACACACACACACATATCTTGTGACCCTACTTACCATAAGATTCGCAGAACTCAATGACGGGAACTACAAACATTATCTGTCATTATTCCAGTGTATGATTATAAAAATTAACAATTTTAATTAATGCTTAATAGAAAAAGTGTAATTTCATTTACGAAAATATTTGCAACAATATATTGTTTGAAAAAACCTTAACTCGGAGTTTTAAGGTTATATTTTCGAACCACGTTAAAAAAGATGTACACTTTCGTAACTTTAACGTGGAGACCTCCTTTCTGAACCTCCAGTGACGCAACGGCGCCGTTATTAGACGCGTTCCTTTGTCGTGCGTGCTCTTCAGCAGCAAATGAGTTGTGCAAAAAGAAATAACTACCCCATAAAATATGATTGCCGTAATAATACGTTTTAATATGAAGCGTGATTATATCGAATTAGTTTCAAGTATCTAATAACAAAATGAGAGCACTGAAAACCTCAAAATCTTTTCTCGTTTTATCTACACAGAGCTCGGAACTGAGAAAAATAACCGATGAGACACATTTGGGTCATTACACACCAAATCGCACAAATTTAAGGGGAATTTGATCTTGATGAAGCAGATTTTTAAACTTTTTTCTAGAGCAAAAATATGAAACACGTGTTTTTCATTTTTTCCCAAATACTATTTTTCAAGATGGGATAATTTTTTAAAATTTTCGAAACAATGCACGCATCGCTAAATTTAATAATTTTTAACTCGTGTAGTAATGGTGACAGAAATTTAGTATTTTGCAACATTAAATAACAAAAGAACATTTATTGTTTATTATGTATGTATTGAATTCGTTAAATTTTTTAAAATGCAATTTTTTGAGCTATTTTATTTTTATTTTTAAAAATCTTCCAAAACTCAACAGTTTAAAATTTGAAAAAATACCATTATAATCTTTGAAAAGTTCCATATAAGTTTGGTAAATTTCAAAGTGGGCCACCGAGATGATTCTGAGAAATTGAATGCAATATAAATGTGTGCGTGCTGTTTTGAGGCAGAGCACGTGCACCATCACTATACTTTCACAGAGCAATAAATAGAAATACCTTACTACGGACTATTTAAATGAATCAAGAGGATCCGATACAAGAGTACACGAATTAAATAGATATTTCTTTTACTTCACTTTACAAGGAATATCGTTTATTGACTGTTTCATAATGAAATGAAACTATGTAAGTTCTTTGTGCCTTTATCCGTTTTTTTATTATATCACTGTTACAACAGTCTTCTTTCTAATTATTGATTATTGTTGCTAAACTATAATGGTATTGTTCTTCACATTATCATCAGCCCACCTAAATAACTTCCTTTATAAATGAATAGGTTCCTGTCAGGATTGGAGGCTAGCTTTTAGTGAGAATATTATAGTTGTTCCCCCACCCACTAGGTCGCAAGGTCCCTTTCCATGAGACATTGCGAAACGAAGAATGCCATTCAGCACTCCCATTGAAGACATCTTTATGGAAGCATAAACTCGCATTGTTTTGTAATTCTATGTACTCACTTCATCCGATATGTCAGTTAACGCTGTCATAATCTTGCTTGAAAAGTGTTATGAGTTTACCCTAAAAAGTGTGAATTGAATTCGTGTTTTGTTTCAGCCATCTATAAAGAGAAATTAGTTTTCGATTTTTAAATTCTTTGATTTCTGTGAAGTATAGCACAAAAGAATGCAAAATATCTAAGTCATTAATTCACAGCAGTCTCTGAATTACGTCTTTAAGTATGAAAGAATAATTTTCTAAAAAATCTCACTGGACAATGAAAACTCCTAGCGTCAAATTTTATTTTCCCTCTGGAAGAGAGCAGACGGCAAACGATATGTGAAGGCATCAGATGAAACAGAAGACGAACTTACTTGGCCAGTTTCTGTATCATCTGGTGATACGTTAGGGTGAGCATGCCTTACCAGCAGTGCGCGCTAGTTCATCATTGTAACTGCCCAACATATTTGATGCATTAACAAGTATGGTTGATTCTCACATTATTGAAAAAACTTCACTTGGCTCGTCCCGAGAAATAATTTTGAAAACTAGTTTTTCCAATAATATAACTTTTTTGTCGGAAATAGTCAATTTTAAACTTCTCACAAATGCTGGTTGTAGCAATCTAAATGTACACTACTTCTGTAATTATAAATTTTCATATTAAGAAAATGCAATTAACAATAGTAATGATATTCTTGTAAGGCTATCTTAGGTAACTAACTTCACAGAACAACGCACATTTCGCGAATTCGTAGGTTTACACAACTGTCTCAGTATATCTGAGAAAGAAGGCTGCTCTGTTTCAGAGAGACCTTAGCAATAGCAGTTGTGCGTTTAATCCGCTTTGTGCGTTCTAAGGCAGTTCGCCGTTCTAAAGCAGTTCGCTAAGGCAGTTACGTGTCGAATCAACCCTTTAACAGTGACAGCTGGTGCGTGAATCGCCACCCCTCCTACCATAAGCTCTAACCACACTTGCGAGCCCATATACTCCGCCAGTCTTTTGTTCGATACTTGGATTCTTAACTTTCTCGTTGGTAATTTTTCCAATAATACTCCTCTTTTCCTCAATTGTAAATAAACTTCTTCTGAAATTGCCGTGATGCTACTTCCCGTGTCTGCCAATGCACCGATCTCAAACATTCAGAGATAACCCTGAAATTCTGACCTATGTGTATTTTGCTCTCATGTGACCAGAAATTTAAAGAAAAAATTTGAAGCCGTTTTTGAGAATATTTTGAAAATGTCCGGGGGGCGTCATGTAAAGTACCCCCAAATTTTAAAGAATGTTTTTCAAAATTTTCCTTCAAATAAATTTTGTTGTGCATAAATAGTTCTTTCAATTAGGTTACGTAGATTTTTTTAAAAAAATAGTAGTTTTCGTGCAATAGTGCGTGCAATATTTGCAATTTTTACAAATAACAAAAAAAAAAAAGAATTTCTCAAAACGGCTTCAAATTTATTCTTAAATTTTGGTAAGGTTAGTGCCAAATGAACTCTAGCCGTGACATAAACCCATATTACTGTATTCTTTTGTTTTTCAAAAACTTCAAAAAAAATTTTTAATTGTCTCCACGTCTGTCAAATTTATAATAATAATAATTATTTATTTTAATTTTTGAAATTTTGGAAAAACAAAAGAATACAGCAATATGGCCTTTTTGTAATCAGATAGGGTGCATTTTGTACTAACTCTTCCAAAAATTTAAAGAAAAAATTGGAGCCGTTTATGAGAAAATCTTGTTTATGTATTTTTTAAATACTAACATTTTCAAAAAAATGTACGTGAACTTTATGATACAACTATTTATTCACAACAAATTTCGTTTGAAGGAAAAATTTGTATCTTCAATTTTATAGTTCTAGGAAGACGTCAGAAAAAAAATTGAACTTTTGCAATTTTTGAAACTTCAGTGTTAGCCGCGAAAATCCTACCTATGCCACCTTTATAAGCGTATTTTTACTCTATTTTTACAAGAAATTTAAAGAAAAACTTTGAAGCCGTTTTGGAGAAAATTGGGGGATTTCATGTAAAGTATCCCCAATATTAAAGAATGTTTTTCAAAATCTCAAAATTTGAACTAGAGCCAGATGTACAGGTATTTCTTCAATTTGGAACTGACCGTTCATGTGGTTTAGGCTCTAGTAGTGCTCACAGACGGACAGACGGACAGACAGACATACAGACAGACTGTCTGACCAGACACATAGAGGGACGGACGGACGTTTTGAAAAAAAAACAAACTTTTTCAGTATCAGGGCACCCCAAAACGTGTATTTCCGTTAAAATCTCGCAATCGATTTTCGGCAGTATTACATAACATTCTCTATACTACGTATAGAGAAAGTTATATACTACTCCGCATATACGTACGAGATACGAGAAAATCTTCTAATACATAGTGTAGTCAGAATTTTTTGGTGGAATTTTGGGGTGGAATTTTGGGGGGAATTTTGGGGGTCCTTGATGCCGAAAAAACAATTGAAAGCTAAACGTCCGTCCGTCTGTCTGCTGTCCGTCCGTCTGTCTGTCTGTCTGTCTGTCCGTCTTTGAACACTACTTGCGCCTAACCACATATACAACCTTTTCAGAACTGAATAAATCCCTGTAGGCTTGCTTGTAGTTGAATATTTGAAATTTTGAAAAACATTCTTTAAAATTTTGTGGTACTTTACATGAAGTTCTTCGGACATTTTCAAAACTTTCTCAAAAACTGCTCGAAATTTTTCTTTAAATTTCTTTGAAGAATAGAGTAAAATACAGTTATAAAGGTGGCATAGGTCTCATTTTAACGGTTAACTCTGAATTTTTGAAAATTGCAACCTTGAATTTTGTTCGGTGTCTTCCTACAACTATAATAGGAAAAAATAGAGATATTTCCTTCAAATGAAATTTGTTGTCCATATGCAGCGCTTTCTGTTCATAAATAGTTCATGTACATTATTTAAAAAATGTTGGTAATTTCGAACAACATTGCGCACAATAAATGCAACTTTAAAAAATAAAAAAAAACATTTTCTCAAAAACAGTTCCAAATTTTTTTAAATTGTTTGTAGGGGTGGTGCTTAATGTACCCTATGCGATGACGTAAACGCCATCTTACTCTTTTCTTTTGTTTTTAAAAATTACAGAAATGTCATTTTTCTATTGTCTCTCCAGTCGTTAAAATTTATATTACAGATGTATTTCATTGCTCAATGCGTTTCTTAAAACATGAGCTTTAAAGTATTTCTAATGGCGGTTTTTTGAAATGTCCGTAAGATATCCATGATCGTTGGTAATTGAACTGAATTGGCGAATTTTCTGAAATGTTTGAACTAAGTTTTCTCAAAAATTATGGAAAATATTTCGCCGAAATTCTCCACAATGGAAGAGAGTTCAATAATCTCCGACAACCTAAAAGCTTGATTTTGGCCAAGGTATTTGGGGCCCCAAAATCAAAATAATGCTGAAAAATGCAGGTATTTTTAAATCATGAATAGGACAAAAAGTATATATTGCAGAAAAAACAAAAGGAAACCATCCTGTGAATTGAAAAAACTTTCCAAATATTTTGTTTTATAACATTTTCTCGATGTATTGTAAATACTACCGCAAATGTGATTTTTCTTCATTAGATCGCCTAGAGGCTTTGCCAGTGTTAGTGAATAGAGCAAAGGGCACTAATTTTAGAAATTTACATGAGTTATAAATTAAGCATAAAAATGTTCTGTTGTAGCACCACAAGTTATATTCTGCAACTAGGGAACCGAAAAATTAATAAATTGCGACAAATTATTTTTGATGCTGATAAGAACGAGCCGGGAGGAGAGATGTGGATAAAACCGAAACCCACAAGAAACAGATTAGGAAACCAACTAGTACGAGAAAGTCTGTGCCATTCTGTAGCACCATTAGTTTGTGTTTAGTTTCTTGTTTTGTTTTCATAGTTTGAATGCTTTCCACAACGTTAGATAATTTTGAATCCAAGTTCTTAATTTTGATATCTGTGTTTGCCCTAACATTTGATAATTCATTCCCATTTTTGCGATGGCGTCATGTAATTCGCCCCTAATATTTGGAAAATGCTGCTGCATTAAATTATTACTTTTTCGATCAATTTCTTCAAAATGTGAGATATTAAATTATTATCTCTAATTATTTCTTGATTCTCTCCTTTATTTTCATTTAATTGTTTTAGAATTGTTAGATTATTCTTCCTCATAGTTTCCTCAAAGCATTTTTGCATCTCCATTAACTGAATTAAAATTAATTTTTTTTTCCCCGGTTTATATTCATAGTTGGAGACGTTGCTATATTGCCGCCTAAGATTTCAATGGAAATACACTTTTTGGGATCCCTTGATACTGAAAAGTGTTTTTTAAACGTTCGTTTATCCGTTTATCAGTCAATCTGTTCATTCGTTTGTCCGTTTGCCCGTCTGTCCGTTTGCCTGTCTTTGGAAAACTACTAGCATCTAAACCATACATATGAGTGTTTCGAAATTGAATAAACTCTAGGCTCTAGTTGAAGCTTTGAAATTTTGAAAATCATTCTTTATTATTTGAGCTGCTTAACATAAAGGCTCCCGGACATTTTCAACATTTTCTCAAAACGGCTAGAAATTTTTTCTTTAAATTTCTTGCAAGAATAGAGTAAAACAACACTTAAAAAGGTGGCATAGGTCTGATTTTCTGGATTAACTCTGAATTTTCGAAAATTGCCAAAGTATGATTTTTTTCGGCATCTTCCTACAACTACAAAATCGAAGAAAAATTTTTCCTTCAAATGAAATTTGTAGTTTATAAATAGTTCTTTCATTTAGAACATGTATATTTTTTTAAAAAAAATTAGTAGTTTTCGTGCATTAGTGCGTGAAATATTTGCGGGTTTAAAAAATAACTAAAATAAGATTTTCATAAAAACAGATCCAAGTTAGTGCTAAATGAACCCTACGACGACATAAACACCATATTGCTCCCTTCATTTGTTTTTTCAAAAATTACAAAAATGTTTTTTTTTTTACTTGTCTCCTACGTCGGTAATATTTGCAATAGTGGCGATTTCTTTACGTTATTGTATGTAAGAGTTCATGTCCTTTAAATAATGTAAAATGAAGTTTGTCGAAAACTCAGCAGTTTCAGTGAAAATCAGCTCAAAATTCCGCGTTTTCAGAAACATTCAAACGCCATTTTTTAAAAATGGCTTCTTTTCCTCAAATGTTTCCAATGGATAGTGCTAATTGTACTGTTTGATATGACTTGAAGTTCATTTTGGTACATCCTTTTGTTTTCTCAAATATTACAATAATGTATTTTTTTAATATCTCTCACGCCGTTAATATGCACATTTCCATCGATTTGTATAAATTATAACATTTGTGAGTGGAAGTGCTTTAAATGACTTCAAATGAAGTTTTCCGATAACTAAATAGATTCCTGTGAAAAAGAGTTTCAAATTTCTCATTTACAGTAATTCTTAATCGACATTTCCTTAAAAACGGCTTCAAATTTTGCAATGAAAATTTCTATTTAGGAAGAGCATTTATTTTTTTTAATGATCATGATTCATTAATATTTCCGTTGAACTATTAGGAAAGCAAAAAGTTGATAAATGTCAAAATAATGTACCATACTTTGGGCGACGATAGATGGTAGCTGGCCAGAGAATGTAGGAACACCTTTAAGGTCTTCCTGACTTTAAGTCAGACCACACTTAGGAAAATAGAAAACCTTGCTACGAGAATGTTTGTGCCATTCTGTAGTACCTCTAGTTCCTATAATAAATAATCAAAAATTAATTTGTCAAAAATATTTTTGTCTAAGCAAATAAAAAATTCTGGGAGTGCTTGGTTTCTATTATTCACATTTCAAGATTCATAGTATCTAACACTTCAGATCAAATAATCAAGCTAATAGTGTTGTGTTAAGTGAGTCAGTAGGTTGTTAATTTATTGGGTACATATAATGTTGGTGGATCAATATTGTTCTTATCTTGCAATGATTGATGAATTTATTTACCTAAACAAATAAGTTTTATTCGACATGTTATTAACATAATTTTTATTTTAACCTTTTCATTTACTGCTTTTATGATTATGATGCATTAATTACGTTATGACTTATGTGCTAATTACTCCGTATCTATCGTCTAGCGTATTACACGCACACGATTTGTTGAGCCCCGAATTACTTAATCCCACTCCTTTACTAATATCAACTTTACTAATTTACTTATTTTTACTTATTATTTACTTATTATTTACTTATTATTACTTATTATTTTTACTTATTATTTACTTATACTACCTTTACTAATTTACTTAGATCAAATTATAATTAACAAAACCACAACTAGATATGAAATAATAACGAATAATCTAGGTTACAGTGACCACGATGCACAAATTCTTACAATTACTAATAACATGACTAACACAACAAATAAAACACGCATGTGCCGAGCATTTACTACAGTTAACATAAAGTTATTTACGGACTACTTGCTGAAAGAATCATGGGAGGCAGTTTATAACGCTATTGACACAAATGAAAAATATAATTTATTTTTCTCAAAGCTTTCATTTCTCTTTAACGCATGCTTTCCTATTAAAAGAAAAATTAAACATTTCACGAAAAGTAATACTTGGATCACAAAGGAATTAGAACATCGTTAAAAATAAACGTACTCTCTACTTTATTTCTAAACGTCATGACGTATCTCAAGATTTCCCCTTTTTAAAAAACAAAATACAAAACATTGTCACGAAAAGTCATAAGGCAGGCTAAAATCACGAAAAACGATCAGGATATTTTGAACTCAAATAATAAAACAAAAGCAATGTGGAATATAATAAAAATACCAATTCAACTAGAAAACCCCGTAGAGAATGTTGTTTTAAAATATAACGATATAAATCATGGTTGATCAGCAACAGTGGCTAATCTCTTTAATCAATACTTTTCAAAATTGCTGCCAGTCTCACTAAGGGTCTTCAGGCACAAAACTCAAAAACAGACAGTTCACCCAAAATTTTAAGACACAATGTTCGTTTCCTAAACTTTAACTTCTATGCAATTCTCAAAATAATCGGTAAACTAAAAATAAATATTCGTCCGGTTTAGATGAATTCCCGGATTCTTTGTTAAAGACTTGTGCGTATGCCATTATACACCCGTTAACTCACATATTTATTTATCTTTATACACTGGAACGTTCAGATATTTCCGAAACAACTAAAATTAAGCCCTTTTCAAAAAAGGCAACAAAAATGAAATTCAAAATTATCGGCCCATTTCTCTTCTATCAGTTTTTTCAAAAATATTAGAGAGACTTTTTTACGTACGAATGGAAACCTTTCTCACTAAACACGACGCGCTTTCAGATTGTCAACATGGATTTAGAAAATCAAAATCAACGGAAACAGCTATATTTTCTTTTCTTAAAGATGTCGCCTCATCATTGGATCAAAAAAGAAGCACCTATTGGATTATTTTTAGATCTCTCAAAAGCTTTTGACGTCATTGATCATGACGTTTTACTTTCCAAATTACCTTCATATGGATTCATTAGTATTACTCTAGATTGGTTATGTTCATTACGCTTGACAACGATCAGAGGTTGAAATACCTTACTGGAATGATGGAACATTACGCACGCACCTTTCCGACTCACGCCCATTGCGTTAGGGTTCTCGGGATCGATTTTGGGCCCTATTCTGTTTCCTACTTTACGTAAACATTTGCCCTCGACGATTCGAAACGGAAGAACGGTTCTCTTTGCGGATGATATGACATCCCTTTGCAATAAAGAAACGATAAATAGTACAATATCAGATGTTTCAAATTGGTTCCGAAATTAACAAATTAATGGTAACGAATAGAAAACGGTTTTAATGCAGTTTTCCATTTCAAATAAACAATTCGCACTCCACTGAAAATGAACAGTGTACCATTGACTAATGTTAAAAGGCAACAGAGATTTTTAGGTCTCAATTCAGTCAAACCTTAAATGGAACGTCCATTTAACTAGTTGAACACAAAGTCAAGTTCATTGTGCTACGCGTTCAGAATTCTTGCAAATTCAGTCAGCTTTCATACTGCTCGTTGTATACTTCGCGAATGCTGTTCCGCCTGAGATATGGCATAATATTCTGGGGAAATACATCATATAGCTCCCAGACTTTTAGATTACAAAAACGAATTGTACGAATAATAACCAAATCCCACCCACGTGATTCATGTAAGCCTCTCTTCATTAATCTAGAAATTCTACCATTACCGTGTCTTTTATTTACAGATCAGTGGTTTGTAAATGACTTGCTGAAGGCGGAAATATATTTCAGAAAATGCCGAAGTCTATTACTATAACCTCGACGTAAAATCATATTCATCAGGTGACAGTATCAACAGCTCATTACAAAAATTCACATACAATACATGTACATTTATTTACAACACTTTGCCAGATGACATTAAACGATTAAATTCAATAGAAAAGTTTAAATCCCAAGTGAAATCGTTTCTGCTGCGCTGTTTCTATACAATTGAGACTACTGAGCATCACAAGAACAGTAACGGTAATTTTAACAATGATACATAATGCATTATTTACCATTTGGACTGTATAAATGAGTATAAACAACCTGTAACAACTATTGTACTACAGCTTCCGGGTCAATGACCCCCATCTCGATCAAGTTTTTCGTCCAGTTTCCCTGATCCATTGGGCAAATGCTGAAATGGCTCATTGTTTTGCTTCTGGACATAAATGTAACTTCATTATCAGTGCACGTCTTCAGAATTCAATTAGAAATACAAATTATTCAATTATCGTTTCATGTTGTCGCGGCAGGAAGTAATAAGAGCCAAAATTTATTGCTTATTTATCTTTGAAAATAGATTTTATTACATAGGAGTTTTTTTGTTTGTATTTTCTCCCTTTCAAAAATTCAAAATTTGTACTTGTTATCACTTTGAAATAGATTTTTATTACATAGGAGTTTTTTCTCCCTTTCAAGCTTCAAAATTTATTGCTTGTTATCCTTGAAAATAGATTTACTGTGCACTTGGGAGTTTTCTCCCTTTCAAAATTCAAAATTTAAGTAGTATATGACTTAGTGTATGGATCACAGAATTTTGAAAATGTGCACACAATTCACTTTTCCCCATAGCACGTCATACGCAGTTTTTAACTGTTTTTTTGACGTAAAATAAATAAATAAAATATAAGTTGATTTTAGAATAAATGATAGCAATGAGCTCTCTTGGCAAAATCTGATAACCGAAATGTTCGCTCCCGTGTAAGATAATAGAGGATAAGATAGGATAATAGAATCTACATTGCATTGAAAAGAAGTTACAGACTTAGTGCAATATTTCTGTCGATAAAATAATTAAATCCCTCGCTTCTACCACATCTAGCGAAGTGAAGGCTCAAGATAGCGTGCGCGGTGAGGTCACATGTAAAAAGTAAGGACACATGTTGGCAGTAGATCAATTTTAAACCTTTCTTTATGAATACGATAAAAGAAAAAATATAAAGAAGAGTTAGGTATACGATGTGGCAAATTATTGAGAGAAGTATTTGTATTATATGAACTCCATTAAAGAATATACAGCGGTTACAAGAATTTTATTTTATAGTTTAGGTTTGTTTCTTGTTGTTGGTAATAAATTGAGAAATGTTTAGGAGCTAGAAAATACTTATTGCAAAATGTAAAACTTTTTAGTGTGAAAATGAGCAATTAGACCAGCAATTTCCTAATAGAGGGCAAGACGCACGACAGGGCTAGCTATGGATCAGGGCAGGCGGAGCAGGCATTTCAATGGAACAGAAGTAGGTCCCGCCGCAAGAGTCATGAATACGAGTCCGTAAATGGAATTCCCTCTTCTCAGGTAATAATTTACTGTGTATTAAATGCGCGGGCAACGCCAGAATACTTCAGCTAGTTCCGTATGAATCTCCGACCTGGTGATGATTGAATGAGCCAAATATCAGTGGCATTTAACTAGACATCTCTGTTATTATTTTGTAGCACAATTTAACATGCAGTTAATTAAAATCAAGCCAAGGGACTTTCAGTTAAATGAAGGAACTTTGTCTAAAGATAAAATTAGAAAACAAAGAAAATAACAAATAGGGAAAGAGTAACACAGCAAAGCAAGGAAACCCACGAAGATAAACAAGCAAAACAAGGCATTGTAGACTTAATAAACTCATTGCACTTAAATCCATATAATTATTAGAAGATGCCGTACAAAAAAATGTACAGTAAAATTTAAAAAAATTGACAATGGATCAAATAATTACGGAAAAAATAGACGAATCAAGTCAAAATATCAAGTGAAAAATAAAAAAATAAAATTATATGAATATATATATTTATATAATTTGATATTTAAATTGACATTAGTCCTACTCGCGCCCTAGATTTCAATTTAAAATGAACGATCAATGTATGAAAATTAATTATAATTTGATTAAACTAGAGCAATTAATTTACAATAACGAATTTGCCCTCAATACGGTAAATTTGATTGTAATTGTAACATACGGGATGCCCGTTTTGTTTCCACGTCAGAAATATTACTCATTCAAATAATGTTTTCCTACAAAAAATTAAACCCCACTATTTTGATCTTCAAAAGGAATGTACCGCTTCCATAGATTTCGACAATTTGGGCCCTGTAGAGAGAAATTATGACCGTTATATATCGTAATAACAAATAAGGACCGTTATATATGGTAATAACGGTAATATGGTAATAACATGACGGTCACACAAATCAATAACTTGAAAAACAACAAATTAAATTTACATTGCATCGCTGTTGAGATAATCCTTGTTTATTATTTTTAATTTAATGACATAAAATAATACGTTAATATCATGGTAGCGACAAACGTATGTCAAAGGTGGAATGAAAATATTACCCCATATTAAGAGCATGCAAAATGTTACTTTAAAATTGTATTGATCCAACTACATTGATTTGAGTATATGAAATTGTAGTGAAAATATTTACTTACCTACGTTTATCATGGGCATATAAATGAAAGATGTAATGTAAAGGAATTTAAGTATGAAATGAAGAATGAAAACACTTAATTAGAAAAGCAACTTTATAAACGTTAAGAAAGGAGTGCAAGCAGGAAAAAACATTACAAAGCTCAGATAATTAACGGTAAAAAAAAAGAAAGAAAAACAGAAGCCGGCTGGGATGAGCCAGTGCATTGCCCCTCCATCATCATTAGTTGCAGCTTGGGGGTTCTGGGATTCGTAGTGATGAATTTACGACGCACTACAGGTAGGTGGAATTCAATATCTGAAGGAGATTCTAGAGTCTGGCTACTCTGAGCAGTAGTATTCTGTGATTTCTCTGATCAATACCAGGAGAATGCCGGAGCAGTATCTTAGAAAACGGTCTATGGATGATCGCGCGATCTTCCCTTTCTCACCCTTGTGCGATCATGCTGATATTATTGATGGCGTTTATTTTGAAATATTTAACTGTTTTAATTGTCTTCAATTAAACATTCTGATCGTAAAATTTAATAATTAATTACGAGCCACAGTATTTTAGGCGAACTTTTTCACTAAACTAATGAATTTCTGTCACACAAACAAACAAAGTCTGCAGGATTTGTGGTTTATATTTGACGGTCTATGGTTCATGTCATTATATGTGTTTTTGAAGGCGCAACGACTTTGTACAGACTAAAGTGATTATCGACCTAATTAATAATTTTCCACAAGTGGTGGGGAACTAATTCAAGATAGACATTGATTAATGTATAACTAGATGAAAATGAATTCATTTATTCTACCTATTATTAACTACAAGAAATGACATATTAACTTAAGTAACAGGGAATTAATAGAAGTGGATGAAAGTGGCAATACAATTCTCAGAACTTAACTTCCGCCGGTACTAATTGTACGACAGGCTATGCCATACAGCATTGTGCCACGCTGCACCACCGCTTTTTACTTACATTTGGAAGATAGTGAGCGAAATATTTACATTATGTTCACTTTTATATTTTGACAGTTCTTTAGTTAATACTTGCTTTGTACTAATCAAAATGTTGAATAAATGATTGTGTAGCTCTCGATACGGCCGGTCAAATGTGCCCTTTGGCGGAAATGGGCTTGACATTTATAAATAAAAGTTCCTATAAATGTAAGCGGCAGCGGGTGTGCTGGGAGGCGGTGCGCGGCGGCCGCAGAGACAGGTGCATCAGAGAGGTTGACGGGCGCTGGTGGTGACCGATTGAGACCATGGTGCAGAGGAAATTCTTGGCAGCAACTGGGACAGGGGATTAGACGCGGTGAGCGGAGGGCGGGGGCAGCGCACCCGCCGACCAGAAACCTCGCGGGGCGAGGTGACGGCGCTCATAACAGCCTCAGCGGGAATTAATGGAAACGCGCTCGCCAGGCTGCTAAACGGCCTTCGGCTGAATTACAGGCGCTCTGGGCACGGGGCGCCGCCACACCGAGATAAACGAAATACCGGCTGCGCTGTGACGGTCGGCGGGCGTCAGAGGAACAGCGGCAGGGCGGGGACGGGCTGTGGAGAGGGCGGTGCGTGCGGGGTGGGAGCGGCGGCGACGTACTTGATGCGTCGGCGGGGACAGCGATGATGAATGATGAGTGACGCCGAGCGGGTTCGCAGCGAACGATTGTTGTACGATAGGAGGAATGAGAGGGCGATCAGAGACGAGGGGAAGCTATTAGTTTACGATGATTGACGGGCAGTGGTTGGGGATGGATGAGAAGCGGTTGGGGTCTTCGACCGGGGATTGAAAGCTTCTGATGACAGCAGGAAAGCAGCCATCACGCGCTAAGGAGGACGCCATCTATCTTTGATGAATGATGGAAACAATGTGGATAAGTGGAAGAAGAAGCAAAGCCAGCTCTCTGAATTTCCGGGAAATCAAAAAGGAACTTCATTGCATGTGACGGATACGACATATGTACAGAATCAGTTTGAAATATCTGTTATTTGTGGCATAATTCACAATTATATTTGCGTAGTTAATGAACAGTTCTTTGCTTCAGTTTGTGTGACACAAATATGTTCGCAACACATGGCACTTAATCAGCGGTGGAATGACAAGGATAACATACGCGAGTTAATTTAAAAGGAGGATCAAGCAAATGTATATTATTATTAACTGCCCTCACTACATATCAGATACTTTGGAAATTATTTAGCAATCAAAGATAATTTTGTAGCGAGGATATAAGTAAAGTTCATTTGTCGGCTCATTTACTTTCGAGAAAAAACATGACTGGCTTTTTAAAGCTTCCTTAAAATTTCAACATTGAAATCTCATCAAAATATAAAATGATCAGAATATATTGATTAAAAAATACTATTCAAGGAGGGTACCATCTCAAGCTTATACTACAATATATCAGGCATGTTCAACAACGCAATTACCACACAATTCCAATAAGAAGAAATCAACTACCACATTAGGCGTGCGTTGAGGTTATTAGAATTTATGGACTTTAAAAATAATGGTGAACTTCCTCTTCCCCAAGATTCGTTTGATGAACACTGATGTAATTTTCTGATGGGTGAGCCTGATTAACTTCACTGGGGAGATCAGGTGCCTCAGCAGCCGCCGTTGCCGGTCCCAGGCCCGAGTAAAGGAGGGCTTTTATTTATTTTTTTATTTAGTCAAAAACTGTATGTGACGTATGGGGGAGAAAATCATCTGCGCACGCTTGATGTTGGACCAGATCCCCATCATCTGTAAAACCTATACACTGCTAAACGCTCAACAAAGCAGCCTCGGAACGTTAGATCAATTATATATATTGAATCAGAATATAATAATCTTACGTTAGTGAATGTGTATGCCCCAAGAAATGAGCAACCTGATGAGCTGAGAAATCTTTTACGAGAAGTTGCCATAGATCAGAATGCTATAGGCGACACACTTATAATTTTACGTGATTTTAATGTAAAATTAGGTAAGCATATCAAAATGTGACAGAAAACCATTCTACCATGAAATAAAAAACCAAAACGGAGAGTTTATTATGGAGCTAAACACACTTTTAAGTAATTACTTTCAAGTACTAGTAGTTATAGTAATACTTAATTATAGTGGCACGAGATTTTAACACAAGGAGATACATAAGAGAACTTGGGTCTCTCCCGACCAAAACACAATAAATCAAATTGACCATGTTATGATAAATTGATTAAAAATAGACATTATCAAGGATGTCAGGTCCCTGCGTGACCCAAATATAGATTCTGATCACTTTCTAGTAAAAACCATTATACAACAAACGCTTCCTAAAATATACAAAATAAAGCCAACTTAAGTGGAAAAATGGAATTTAGAAAACAGGACCCAATGAAAAGAAAGCAATATAAAAATTTGACAAAAACTTCCTAAAATATACAGAATAAAACCAACTAAAGTGGAAAAATGGAACTTAGAAAACATCCAGGACCCAATGAAAACAATATAAAAGAGTGATGCAAGATAACTTAAAAGAAAAAAGAGAGGAGATAGTAGAAATGGATCATGATTGGGAAAACTTGAGAAAAATAATTACAGAGACCATCGAAGTAGTAATTGGGAAGAGTCAAACTAAGAAAAGAAATGAATGGTGGGATAGAGAGTGTGCGGATGCTTTTTCGAAAGAAAAATGAAAAACGAAAGAAGCTTTTACAAGTAAAGACAACAATAAATAGCCATGAATGTTATAGGAATGAAGAAAGAATCGCGAATAGGGTGTACCCAGAAAAAGAAGGATTAGTTAATGCGAAAATCATAACAATGAATGATAATTATAAACGCAATGAACCGGGAAGTTTTTTGGTGAACGAAGAAATAGGGAGAATAGGACGATGGGACAGCTCAACTCATGTAAAGATGAATAGGGCAGTGGCGTGCGGTGACAATTTTAGCTGGGGAAGCACTTTTGAAGTCCAAAGTATACAAAACGTTAAATAGTTAATGATACGAATTTTCACAAAATGTGAATATTAGCCCGGGAAAGATCGCGTCTTGCAAACCAACGTAACTGGTCGCCTAGGAGAAAACGGACCCCAGGGAAAATTTCGTTGCGTAAATGCTTTCCAACATGATAAACAAATATAATTCGGTATTTATGTCTCTTACATCCTTCACTTGGTTTATCAACGTTTAAAATTATTAATATAAATTTATAAAATCCATCAGTGCATTAAAGAATATGTTTTTCTTTCATAAAATGGAAAATAAGAGCATACACTTTCATATATGGTGAATGTTGATTTGAAAATGTATGTATACAGTTCAGTAATAATGTTTATCGCTATCTTTACAAACTATGGATGCCGATGTGCATTCTACGTTTCTTGCCTTTTCACACTCTGGATTCTTTGCTGTTTAAATTCCTCGGATAAATTTCATGTTTTGTTAGTTCTCTTTCCTGCAACTTGTATTTCTTGTTTTTGCTCTGAATGCAATTATTGTACTAGGTACTTAAGTATCAACTCTCGCGGCAATTCTGGTAGAATTTATCCCATAATAGACCAAGGGCGAATACGATCCAAACTTACGTTTGCAATTCTTGTGTACAGTGATTCCTCGAAATATCAGTAATGTTTTATCCTCCTGACAGTTGCTCAGGTCTGTGGTCTGATTAAAATAGAACCACGACCAGGGCGGAGCTGTGGTGGGGAGCGGCGAGACCGTCCGATCACGGTGACAGAAAGACAAGCGGTACAGTGGGTGGATGATTGCATATGTCGTCGTCACAACTGCAGTTTTCGTCCTATGTCAAATGCTGCTCTCCACTTCTCGAAGCACGTTAATTTACCCCGAGATGATCTCTAACATTAACAAACACAAGATTTTCTACTAGATTTACTACTTACACAGTTTTGGTGTCAAACAAATTGCACATTATAAAGGAAATACTCCACTTATTTCTAGTCACGTTCCTCTGATGATTGTTTGGAAGGGATGGAACTCTAATATTGAAGAGAAATAGGGAATGACTCATTCCTTCATTCATAGAATGCACGCCACCGCCAAGCCCATTCTATAAGTCTAACCCAGTCATTAAATTATAAAATCCGAAAAGCTGGGACCCCTCACTACATTGCTGAAATAATAAAAAACTTCCTAAATGACCGATCATTTTCAATTACAGTAAACAATCATCAATCCAATCCCAAAATAATAAAGGCTGGTTTACCCCAAGGATACTCCCTTTCGCCCACTCTCTTCAATCTCTTTAATCACTTATATGTCATGACATCCTGGAAACAAAATGGAGTTCATATTCAACAGTTTGCTGACGGTGATTCTCATCCGGAACAACATTAACACACATGAAAATCAAAATTCAACTGAACCTACACGAAATCGAAAGTGGGGCTTGCAAATCTAAAATTCTGCTGAATCCAACTAAAACTACAGGAAAAATTTTCACTCCCAGACCATACACGGCCCTTCCCCCTTAATATAAAACAATGCCCAAATAAGCTGGTATCGTCCAAATAAACCAATAAGATACCTTGGTTTAAACATTGACACACGCCTTAACTGGAAACAACATATTGACATCAAAATTAACCAAGCGAAAACTAAATTACCCGAACTTAAATCTCTTATGCAGAAATATTACACACCAAACAATTGCTCCTGGTATAATTCAAAACAATAATAAGACTCTATTGTTGTACGCCTGTCCAATAAGGTTAAACGCATTCCAAAACAAACATTCATAAAATACAAATTATCAAAATCAATATCTAGAACAATAACAAATGCACCGTAATTTATGACACAATCAACTATATAGAGAATTTAATCTAGATCAACTAGCATATCACATCACATGCATACTTCTCCTCAAACTTTATACAAACCTCATATCCATCCCTATCCGAATTCCTCTGTACACCAGAAACCCCACACACAATACAGAATAAAACAAGTATCAAATTTCAATGTATTTCTAAATTTGTTCTCTAAAATGGAATAAACAGAGGTGTCTTAATAGGTTTCCACACTCAATGGAAACATTAAGCCACTTTTTAAAAAAGTGAACAAAAATGAAATTCAAAATTAGCGGCCAATTTCTCTTTTGTCAGTTTTCTCAAAAATATTACAGAGGCTTTTCTTTTCGCGAATGGAAACTTTTCTCAGAAAAAAACAAAGCGTTTTCAGACTCACAACACGGTTTCAGAAAATAAAAATCTTCGGAAACTGACATTTTTTCTTTTCTTAAAGATGTTGCTTCATCAATGGACCAAACTCAAGAACCCATTGGGATATTTTTAGATATTTCGAAAGATTTTGACGTTGCCATTATAACATATTGCTCTCAAAATTACCTACTTATGGAATTCGTGGTATTGCCCTAGATTGGATAACTTCGTCTCAAAGAGTAGAAATACCGTACTGGTACGAAATAACACTACGAGTATTTACTTATCTTTCCAATTCTTTACCAATTGAACATGGGGTCCCACACGGTCCGATCTTAGGTTCATATACTTTCTGTTGTACGTAAACGATATACCTCATCTACTAAAGCGAAGAACAGTTCTGTTTGCCGATGATACCAATATTCTTTGCAAAACAACAACAATATAATATGTTATCAGATGTTTCAATTGGTTTTGTAATAACAAATTAATAGTTAACGAAGAAAAAGCTTGTCTCAATGCAATTTTGCGTTTCAAATCAGCAATCAGTATACCCCATTGAGAAATGAACAATATACAATTAGCTGATGTTAAGATAACAAAAAATTTCTAAGTCTCGATTCAATCAAACCTCAAATGGGATAACATATAACAGAAATAAACACTAAATTAAGCTCATTATTTTATGCATTCAGAATTCTTTCTGATTCTGTCAGCCTTCATGCAGCTCGTTGCGTGTATTTTTCAAATGTATATTTCCGCCTGAGATATGGCGTAATATTCTGGGGAAACTCATATTTTAGTGCTCAGACATTCAGATTGCAAAAGAATATTATACGAATAGTGAAAAAATCCCATCCACCTGATTACATACAAGCCTCACATTCAGCTTGAGTCTTACCATTTACCTTACTATTTATTTACTTATTTCTGATATTTATCAGAGCTGACTTGCTTAACGGTGGAAACATTTTTATGTAATGCAGTATTTATAGTTACAACCTCGACGTACAAATCATGTTCATCAAGTGTCAGTACCAACAGCTCACTACAAAGAATCACATAGAGTACATGTACGTTTCTTTTTAACGCATTGCGGATGAGAATTAAACAATTGCTACAAATTTAAGTTAAAAGTGAAATCTTTTCTGCTGCATAACTGTTTCTATACAATTACTGATCATCAAAAAGAAAAATAATATTTACTTTAACAAAACCAAGATATAGTATAATGAATTAGTTTACATTTGCATTGTATAATTTTAAAAGACTTAAATGCCTGTAACAAGTAATGTACTTCAGCTTCCGGGTCAATGAATCAATCTCAATCAGGTTTTTGTCCAGTTTCCCTGATTCATTGAGCAAATGCTTAAATGGCCCCTTGTTTTGCTTCTGGACGTAAATGTTGCTTCACAAGGCGCACGTTTTGTTGAGCTGTCCTTTTGCTTGTAGTGATAGTAGAGCTTAGGGTGAGTTTGTTAGCAATAGAGAAAAAACAAATCTGTTCGTTACGTTTACCGTTGAAATAAGTTTTCTATAATTTGGAAGCAGAAATATCTAGTTTTGAAATGTTAATTTCTCGCTGATTTAAATTTTAATGGTATTATTATGTATTATTATTATTATTGTTATTATTATTATTATTATTATTATTATTATTATTATTATTATTAATTTTATTATTATTAACATTATTATTTCATCTTTCAACTATTAATAGTTTAAATTGTTGGGAAGGGATTCTGAAATGTCAAAAAAGCGTGCACGGACGATTTTCTTTACATGCAATATCATACAGTTTTGACTACTTTTGACTGAATGAATAAATAAATAAAACTAAATAATGTATTAAATGTAACAAATTACGATATAAGTTGGTTTAAAGCTAAAATTACGATATAAGTTAGTTTTGTGGCTCCCAGACGGCAGAAAACTGATGATGATAACTAAACAATCAAGCTGCTATTTGTGAAATAAATACTATTGTTGACAATGACAACGCCTTCAATCATTTCAATTATGTAAATGTCAACTACAACTCACCACTTAATCAATATAGTTTTTAAGCCACCAATATATGTGACAAAGTTGTTGTAATAACTGAACCATGTAAACCTCTTAAAATGTAATACATAAATTTAAAAATATTAAAAAAATAGTTTTGAAACCACCGCCTTTCAAAAAATTGTTTAAATAAATAACTACTGCTGTCAAAGATGCAGGCGTGATAGTGTGAGTGTCGTATCTGACCTCAGCATAAGAAGAATTCAAAAGTGTGGAAAAGAATTGAAAATTGACTTTATCAATACTTGTTTTGACAACCTATCATATGCTCATAAACTTATCTAGGATTTCCAGATATTCTGCATGATCAAACATTGAGAAACCAGAAAAAGGTTTATCATGTTCTGATTACACTTTAAGTACAGTTTAAAATTATTATAATAATTTATGGCTGGATTATCACTCACCTTAAAAAGTTTCTTTCAAAAAATTAGGTAATTTATTTCAGATAATATTGTCGTTCTTTATTCTGAATAAAAATTAATAAATATTCTTCTGTTTATCTGAATATTTAGCGTTATTCGAAGTTGTCTTCAAGCAGCTGCATGGGCGCGTCGGCGAGGTGTTCTCGATAGTGACGTCATGCGCAGAAGCCCTTGCCCAACCACCCATTTCGCTCTACCTCTTATTTTAGGTAGTACCTGGGGTTCACGGTAGATTCAGGTTTGGTTCTACCATTGTACTTGCTACGTACACAAAATTATTACATTGTGCTAGAAAAAACTTCAAAATTTAAGTTGTATTATGATGTAAGTTCGCGCGTGTGAAACACCAAAGAGCAAAAATTATTTCCGAACTTGGAAATGGCTACTAGCCGATCTCAACCGGAACGTATTAGAAATTCATTCTCCTTTTACTCTCATGAACCGAAGCCGTCTTGCCCCCGACACGGCAGACGAACGCCTGCCCCCTCCAGAACGAAGCTTCGTTGACGTCAGATGAAACCACACACCGATTTGAAAACATCGATTGTTACGGTTCAACCACTGGTACTTAGCTCAGAATCTTGGATTGAGTAAACATTTTGCTCTGGCCATAAGCAACGAATATTTTAAATATCGAAAGGATTTTTTCTCTGCTTTGCTTAGGGGAATGACTCATTCCCTTCATTCCATGGAATGCACGCCACTGGAACAGGGTGAATGTTGATACACAAGCATAATTATGAAAGATGAAACTTCCCTTTATACAGTATGTGTAAGTATTTAATCCTCCAGATAAAATAAATGAACTGCCACAAATAATCAGATATTATTTACAGATAATCAATCAAGAAATTAACAGATCGCAATAAAACATGTAATTACATATGCGGCAGAGACTGGACCCTAAAGAAAAATGACAGTAGAAGGCTAAATGTATTCGAAAGAAAAAATGAAAAAGATCTGTGGTTCAATAAAATTGCGACCGACCTCTGGGGTAGGTGTCATCACAAGTGAGAAAATACTTAATCATGAAATAAAATCTAAAAACATTGTAAATCAAATTATCTCACTTCTGCTTGGCTGGTTTGGACATAATAATAATAAAAATAATAATTAATTAATAATGTTAATATTTATTGAGTCACGTATACAATTTCAATCGTGTATGACGAGTCAGATGGCAGATGAAGTTACATTTACTGTCAGAAGTCAAAGCAAGGGGGCCCATTCAGAAGTTGCTCAACGGATCAAGAGAAATTGGACGAAAATCCTGATCGAGTTGGTGTCATTGATCTTACAGGTAAATTACCATACTTGTCACTAATAATTAGTTATAATAACAATAGTAATAATAACAATACTAAAAATAAAATTCATTCAAGAAAGTAAGTTGAGCTTGATATTAATGATGCCTAGTGCATTTAGCAAATTCAGGATGAAGAAAATAGAATTTGGGTTGCTTGTTCTCCTTCTACATCAGTCCAACTGCAGTTTTAACACAGGCAGGATGGGATCATGCCAGTTCTTTTTCTTTGCTTCAGCAGACAGTCAACATGAAACAGAGAATCCAATGGGATTAGAATTTTTTGTTTTTGTTTTTAATGGAGAATTAGTGATATGAAGGGATTTGTGTGCTCCTTCACACTGTAGAACATGTTGTTAAGCAGGAAAGCTTTCAATTTACTTTTAAATCTATGTATTGTATTAATATCTCTTTATGTCGAATGCAGGAGGAAAATGGAAGGCAGTTTTGGAGCAGGCCAAGACATTCAAGAGAATGTTGTAGCGCCTTAGAAAAAGAGATGAAGAAAAGAAGAAGAAGAACTATGATTGTCACGTTTGCGGCATCGTCTTGACCGTTGTTTCTGAACTCCCTCGAAATAACACGGACCTCTCAAACATATTGGATTTATACTTCATTTTTTCTAACCTGGCAGTGGACGTAAATCAGCTGTTACAGTGTCATCCAATTGAGAGCTAAAACATCACCAAAGTGACGTCACTGTAGTGATGTTTAAATAATTACTGAAACTATCAACAGCTGATTTACGTCAACGCAGATAAAAGCAAGTATAGAACATCAGGTATCTTGGACCTGTAAATGTTCCGTGCATCGACAGGATAACTTCCTTTCCCCTCTCTCCCTTCGCCATCCCTTTACCATCAGTATTGGCCCCACCTCTTCTCAAAATCAAAAAATGTCGCGAAACAGTGCCAAAACGTCGCACCCGCTAGCCAGCCCGCGCGCCGCAGAGGCCCTCTCATCCACTGAAAGACGCACGCATTAATGCAATAACCTGTTTCGAATTCACTTCTTAATTGCAAAATTAGGTAATCAAATTCGTCAATAGTTGTACCTAAAACTCACAAATAAAAAGTAAATGTTTAATACAATCCTGCAAATAAGTGCTAACCTAAATAAAAACACTTCTCCTTCAACAAATGACGTGCCACGAGATCCTTCTTCTCCTTATGTTTCGTACCAAATAATCACGTTCGAGACCTATCACTAGAGTGTTTAGTAAAGCTTCGAAAAGTTCGCGTCAAATCAGTACAAAATTGAAATACACAAGATGCAGAAGTCAAAGGTGTATGTACAGTACTTATCATAATGTGTCTAGTTTGTATTAGGGATATTATACTTAACAGCTAAACTGTTATTTCTTAACCGTTATGTTTCGTAACTGTTACATGAAATATCAGTTATTTCGTTTATCCTATTATTAACCAGTTCAGTTATCGGTTGAAATGCATAGAACTGCAACCTACTGGGCTAAACCAAACTACTACAAGCTTTTGCTGGCAACCATTTTGTATGATATAGCTTCACTGCAGCTAAACCATCATGATTTACCAGTGTTCAAATTATATTCATTAATACATAATTCGTCATTATTATAAATCATATTGCCACAATAGTTTTATATTTTATTGTATACACTACAACTTAAGATGTTGTCAGCACAAATTAAGTCCGTCAATATATTTAACTTATTTCTGTCCCATTGCCTACGTGAGATCAACTAATATTTCCCTATGTCAAATAAAATAAAATGAGTTACGGTCAAATAACTCACATTATAATATGATATTCGACAGTCATTGTTAACTTACTTTAGCTATAGGTAATCAAAATACTGTTTCTACTCATTATATTTGGCATTCGTCACTTCACTATGCACATGTTGCATATTTGCAATCTGAACCAGATCACTTTCATTTTAGTATTATTCTATATTCTATACACACATTCATACATTATGAATTACTATTCATCCTTGTGAGTTCATCCAGTCTCATTCATATCAGCTGCTTCTCTGTCAAACATGTTAGAAGTAGTACAAAGGAAGCGTATAATAAGGTAGCTGTACAAACTGCAGTGCTACCAACGGCCCAATGACGTTCACGTTCACGTTCGACGTATTGCCAGAGATATAGGTTTAAGCCCAGTACGGTGAGATTTGCATTCTACACCACCACAAATTCCCTCTTATCACTGAGACGGATTTTCATGTAAATACATATTTTACAGAACAAGATGCCTGCATTTACTAATATTTTTAGACTTAACGACATTCTGAACAGACTGGGACATTTTTTTATTTTACATATTTTATCTATTGCTACAGATTTGGTTACATTTTTAATATATTTATAAGTCGAAAATGATTATTTACATGCGAGTTCAAGTATGCATTGCTTGAAAACTAACTTTCTTACTGAAATACTTATAAAGCCACACCAATTCCTTTGTAACGCTGGACCATCGCTATTAATTGTCGACTTAACCCTCTTCCTTCTGCTACTCCGAAACCGCGAAAACCGCTTCATAGAAACATGTGCTCCAATAGCTGTGGAAACAGTTTCATATTGCACAATTATTTCGATCTGATTGTGAGTAAAATCTTCTTTTTAGACATCCTAGTCTTGTTCAAGTAAGTTATGTTACAAACTACAAATTACTTGAATAGTGTCTCAGGAGGTAAAGTTAAATAAATTCAGCATTATTAATTTAAGAAAGCTTTGATATGGTTCTATAACAAATAAAACAAGATTTTGAAAGTTCTAGATGACAATCTTTTACTTACGTTGGCATTTTATAGCAAAAAAGTTTACTTATTCTACACATTTTGACCCACGTTATATTTTACTGCAAACAATTGTGGATTCTAAGTCTTGACATTCGTGATTTAACAAGCAAGAACATATGCACATGTGGTCCGAAGACATTACAAGCAGACGATCACAAGAAATATAATCGTGTTTGCATTCATATTAAGAAAGCTAAGGAGCAAAAAAATAAGATCTAATGTTTGGTCAGTCCTCCGTAGAGTCAAAACAAAACAAAAATATGCCTAGTTTTTATATTATATTTTCATATCATGTAAATGTTTAAAAGGGTTAAACACATATTTCCAGTACCAGGGTCTTCTAAACGAGCGGCGGAGAGCGGTGTAGACTGTCTTTCCGGACTTCCCCCTCATCCTCTTGTAGCTCCATCTATCGTCGTCAGTACATTGGTTAACATTTTCTAAACTTTTCCTTTTCCCTAATAGTGGAAGCGAAATATTATTTTAAAAATATTAAAGAAAAAGTAAAACCTAGCCCTAAATTGAAATTTTCATTGAAAAATTTTAAGAAGAATATTTTACGAATAGGTAAAGTGCAAAATAAATTTTTTT
Organism: Teleogryllus oceanicus; assembly: GCA_964035755.1. Taxonomy (NCBI): domain Eukaryota; kingdom Metazoa; phylum Arthropoda; class Insecta; order Orthoptera; family Gryllidae; genus Teleogryllus; species Teleogryllus oceanicus. The sequence goes on from CAXIVR010000003.1 coordinate 8,071,519, forward strand.
ACTACTTTTACACAAAATCAGGCACCTTATTTCAAATGCAAAAATTCCAAGATTTGAGAAAGTTATGCCTGTTTTATGTTGATCTTAAGGAAAGATTCAGTTTCCAAACAAAAACAAGGGGGAAAAAGGAAAGACATCTTGTCAGAACCTGATGACGCTAGTGACAATGTCAATTAATCTTGAATTCATTTTCTTATGATTCAAATACGTAGTTTGTTGATCTGTTTTATTTGAGTGGTTTGTCAGGTTCTTGCCTGTAAGGACCAAAAGTTCGGAATATGTTACAGTATTCTGATACTATATACTGGTTTTAATTTGATATTATATGACAGTGACTTTTAAAACACCCGACATTTTGTGGAATTGTATGGTAACATATTTCCCATCTCTGTGAATAAAGGGATAATAGTTGTTTGTAACTATTGTATATTTATATACCTTTATAGTTTTCTTTCTTTTCCTATACTCTTCCCCTATGCGGTTTATCGGGATCATGCACAACAACTCAGAATTCTCCTCCGTTTTGAAAAATTCACGCTATGAAGGTGCAAGAACGCCTACCCGCCAGTTCAATCGCCCCGCCCTCTTGGAATTTTGTCCGATACAACCGCGCGCGCGCGTTGGGCTAACCATATCAGCATCCGAAAGACAAAAGTCGGGCAGTGGGCTCACGTTCCAGCAACGGGAGGCCCATCGTAATGTTATTACAATGCACTGAGCGGCGCAGCGGCGCGCGGAGGCGCTTTGTGCGCAGGGGCGGCAGGCGCGGTGGCAGCGCCCGCCCAGCGAGGGCCTTGCGCGAGCCCCGGGGATTCCCCTACAAAGCTGCCATTCAAGCGCCTGCACGCCGTCGCTCCCCTTCAGTTTTGTTACTCGCTTCCTCCGGCGTTAGATTTTATTTAGCACTTGCCAATACCGCTTTTTTACTGTTTTGTGGATCCAAATTGTTTATTAGTTTTACCAAATATTTGTTATCTTCATAGGATTTATAGATTTAATATTCTCTAATAATGCCTTGTAATATTGTAAAATAACTGGTTCCTTCCAAGTTAGCCGAAATCACCCGCGGAAATTCGCGCTCAGGTGCCAAACTGATGTTGCAGGCAAGTAAATCCAGAATTTCTCTCCAATTACCACAAATTGACATTGTGTTTATCGTGCACACTGCTCAGACCGACTAAATAGAGTCTCTGTAATAGAATTCAAAGATTTAACTCGATTACATCAATATTAGAAAATGTCTGTCAGAGTGAACTGGTACAATATCAATTAATGATATATGTAACAGAATGGGTAAGAATGGTGATTGATAAGCGTGTGTTAGAGAACCTGTTATAGTCTATGTTACAGTAAAAACTGAATTATTATTTGAATAATGGTGAGGAACTTCAGGCTGTTCGAATGCAAGATTACGGGCCAAACTGCCATTAGACGCCAGTTGCAGAGGTTCGACGTGGCACGCCCCTTGCACCGGACTCATTTAGCCCTCTCTTCCCTTCCATCAGGCATGCAAATAGAGCCTCTACTTTCCTCCGCTGTCTTCGGGCTGACTCGATGTTACCAAATGTCGTATATATATATATATATATATATATATATATATATATATATTATAACACGCCCACCTTCTACCTTCCCAGCCGGTGGCGATGAAGCGTGAAACTATGAATGCTCGTGAAGCGAGCTTTGAATTCTCAGGAAGCAGGATCTTTCGGGTATGAGAAAGATCTGAACCCTTGACACAATGAATTATATTCTGGTAAAGAATTCTGGTAAAATGAGCATATATTCAGTAAAACAAATTACACAGTGGCACAAATATACAATAAGTATGTACTTTACGTAGATGGTCACTGCAAAGAAAACAGAAACAAAAGAACAGAAATAACACAACCATAAGAGAATGTATAGGCGTCACCTGGCTGCCTGATTACTTCAATACGCACTATTTACAATACTTTTGCTTTGACCTCCTTCTCAATTATTTCATATGTACCTCATTTAACTGTGGTTAATCTAAAGTTTTCTCCGTGCACGGCCCTTTAAGTGATTCTTTACAATTATTCTATTATAGACTTCACAGAGGTCAGCTTTGAGCTGCGCATTTATTACAATGCTGTTAACTCTAACACAATAATAAACGTGACACACACGTTACTAAATCGTACCCTTTACAAAATTATAGCAACTGATTATCCCTGACATCATACAATGGACACAATACCTTTTAATAAGATTACTTTTACATTACATGAAAAATTATAATTTACATTAGAAAAGTTGTACAAGGTATGGCATTCAAACGAATTTACTGGTGCGTACAGCGAATGAAATCAAACTGCCGCTCGTACGTCTGAAATATTTTCCAGTAATTATTTGGAACTTCACCTATTTAGGACGCTACGCCTGGTGTTTAAAGCACACAGTTTCCCAACAAATTGTCGCATAGAAGTTGCCAGTTCTTTACCTCGACATTTCCTTCCCGCTCGCCGTCAGTTAACCTTGGGGTGTTCGGTCGCTCGCAGTCCTCGCCACGTCACTTGACTGGTTCGATGCCCCACGGTCACCACTTCTTTCGCTCGATCTCCGGATGCCGCCACACGTCCAAATTCCAAACCTTTCTCTCGTCCTCAGGCTCGTACCGTCCACGGATTGGCCCAAGTCTTTCTCGCCTACGCTTGAGTGTTGGAGTCGTCCTTCTGCCGCCTGCCGCGTACCCGTTGCTCGCGCTTCCAGTTTTAAATAACTAACGTGCTTGAATTGACTACTTCTAGCACTCGGCCGACATACCACATTTGAGCGTGCGTGGTCGTGGCGTACAAAATTAAATACTGGATTTCGTTCAGAGTCCTTCTGCGCGAATTTACTTCGATGATGAAACTATTTCACGTTCGAGCAGTCACAACGCTTGCTTACTCGCGTAATGTTAGTGCAAATGCTGTACATGCACTTTGCTTCTGAATTCTATCACTTATCACAGCGTTTCTTAAATCAGCTTTACTAAAGCAAGTAAAATTATACTCCTGCACTAACCGATTACTACCGCTGAAGAATTTAGTTGAGTCGCCGTCGCTGTCGAAGTCGTAAGAGTCACAGTCTGAAGTGCGTCACGGTATTTATGCAACTTCTCCTGGGGAAAAATTTCTGGAGGGGTTAATTTTCTCCTCCTTCGCGCCCTCTCGAGAAAATATTATTCGCTAACTTTGGACATCGGAGTACGAAAACCTGCGGGTAGATGACGCCTTATCGGACCATCGCTCCGCCGCGTACCCTATTTCTCAGTTCTGTGGTCTTTTCTAGTGGCTTATGGTGGCGTTGGCAGTCGTCGGAATGAATGCTCTTTCGAGCTTTGAATATCTCAGAGGGCAGGATCTTTAGGGTGTGAGAAAGACACACCCAGACACAGAATTAGGTGAAACACTAATATATTCTTAAAATATTACACAAATCAACCCTTTTACACTGTCACAAAAATGAGAACAAAAAAATACCCAATTGCTGACTGCGCGTTTGAACGCATGCAAACCACTGATGGCGAGACCTCTTAGAGAAATTTCCAAAAGAAATATTTGCTTATGGTTTCACTCTTCGCCTAGCTAGCGATAATTTTCCTTATAACACCCGTGCACAGAGTTCTTGCTTGGCCAGTACTAGTGACTGAAATTTAATTATTTTTTTACACTTTCTGAATTAATTTACCAGCACACATTATTATAGATCTTACTGCTATTCACACACGAAATTTCCTCGTTAATTACATACAAAATGAGGAACACAAATTAATTATCTTTAATACAGTTTCGGAATGAAATATACTACCGGCGTAGGAGGTTATGAAATACTTCGCCGTTACTCAATTTTAAGGCAAACATCCAAATTTTAGTTTTCTGGTTTCTGGTGCTAACACTACCTTTCTAGTTCCTGTCTCCCACCTCAGTTTTATGCAAATTTGGAAATTCAGCCGTGCCGCCACTCGCGTTCCTGCAACGTAGCCCGCTTCAATACCGCTCCGAAGGCCATTCGGTCTCCTGCCACCAGATCCAGGGACCAGTCTTCTTAACACCCACCACCAGATCCACATCTTCTCTACCTTCGCCCGCCTTCTTGCGACACGAGTACGCGTATTGCCCAGTCTCTCCGCGTGTGCTAGTTAGCGCGTCGCCTCACTAATGCTTTACAAAAACTCTCACAGTTCCGCAACCACCACCACTATTCTGATTCGTTCTAAATTTCACAGTTCTTACTGCAATCTCCTGTGTCGGCCGGTGACGCAATATTCGTTACACTACCCCCTCCTTAGTTGCGATCCGCCTCGGACTGCGTTTAGTAAAATCATGCAGATACTTGCAGCTGGAGCCTCTAGGGCAGTTGGAGGTTAAGACGAAGTGGCAGTCAATTGTCTTCTTTGGATATGATGACATTCCATGGTGGTAGCTGCGGACTAAGGTACCCAAGTGAGACAGACTAAGACCTCAGTGTACGGGAATAGTACTTCCAACATGCTTCTCACTATTCTCCAGTTCAGTTCATAAAAGCCACATCCCAGTTTGGACGTGGCAAATCTTCTGGATGTTGTCTTGCAGTACCTGTTGGAGTAATTCAATCAGAATCTCCCAAAGATTTTTATAGGATGCTTTGTGATATGACTTACTTTTTGTGACAAGGTAATAAACATATTGACTCACGTCGTGCAGTTGCAGCACCTTCCCAATATCTGGTTGTGGGTTCTTTCATTCTTCTGGCCTTCCGAATTTTCTGTTGAATACAGAAGCAACACTACTGGTCATATCTAAATCCTGAGCGACACAATGCGCGAATACATATTCCTGGGGTAGCGCAAACAGATCCTGTTACACCTCCATTGTTACACCATAACGTGCTTTATTCTTTTACCTATAAATAGACATAAACTCGTCAAATGTGAACTCTTGCATGTCCAGCTCACAAACTCGTGCGGTCTTTTCGTCATCATCATTTTCATTACTTCTCTAGGGCAGCTGATTCGAATAAAAGACTCGTGGTTTTTCCCTTCGGCAATTTTATAAACAATTTATTTTTGCGGTGAAATTCTAGTTATTCTTGAAAGTGTTACACGAATAATCTCTATTATTATTTGATCTAAGTAAAGCAAAAGAAAAACAAACAAACAAGAAGTTTAGCAGACATCCATGAGGTGAGGCGACAACCTCCAATATCTTCTCATTCTTCCGTTGATAATGAATTTAAATTCGAATATGAAAAAATTCAGATATTGACTAAGCAAAGCACATAGAAATAACTATGATCAGTTTGTTTTACAACTTTGTTTTTTTCCAAAAAGTTCAAATGGTTCATAGAGGTTTTTTGAAAATTGAAAACACATGCTAGCAGCTTTTGAATCTCGTGAGTTTCGTTGACTCCGCGTTATAACCTTTCCCTCCATTCCTTATTATACTTTGTCACTTTTTACTATTTTAACCTTCACCAAACCTATTTTTGTAATGTCCGACTAGGTTTAACTTCTTCATATGCATATATTTAATTTCGAGATCATCCCGACGTAATTAACTTCTGTTCTCAAAGACATGTTGTTAATTGGTCAGTTACGTCTAATCACCAAGATGGTCCGACTAATTTCTGATGTATGATTACCATGGTTTAGTAGACTATAGTCGTGTACGTATATGAATTAATTATAATATAATGCGTTAATTTATATTTTATTGTATTATTTTTACAATGCATCATTTGCCTCTACATTCAAATCAGTGAAACATTTTCCCGAGCTCTCAGAACACTCCGGAAAATACAAAAGTTAGGTCAATGAAGAACTTTCCAAGTGAAGTATTAATCAATTCAACTGAGTTCGTATGTGCGAATATTTGTCACGGGTCTTGCTAGTCTCCGATAGAATGAATAATGCAAAATGAAAACCAAGTTCGCAGAAAAATAAAATTGCAACCGTATGTAGTTAACACCATTTTGTCTCAAGATTGGGAGAAACCGCCGCGCAGTAGAGTCTATGTTTCAGGCACAAACTCTTCCTCTCCTCAACCCATTCTGTGGCAGAACTGGACAAGAAAAACTCAAAGGCTAGATAAATGCAGCTGTAAAATAAATATTTAATAAATAAAATAATTTCTAATGCGCCTAGGAGTGTCAGAAAACTATGCAGCCAAGTGAAAAGTTTTCATGGGTTTTTTACAAGCCAAGGAACTGGGAAAAATCCCAAAACCATTCTACGATCACTGAATAATGCCAAATATTTGATTGCTTAATTCCGGGTAATCTCAACAATACTTCCCATATCAACTGAAAACTCATACCACTATACGACAGACAAACACGGAAGCCATACGAGCAGAGCTCCAGAACAGGTATGCCGCCTGTAAATTTTGTTTTACGTGTTGCATTACAGTTCAGCAACTTTTGTCATATTTTGGGGATGGAAAGAACAAAACAAGAGAAATGTGGAATATGATAAAAAAATACGACCACATTAACAAGAAAACTTCTGGAGAATGTTTTAAAAGATAAGATAGAGATGTGAACGATCCGACAACTACTAGTCTCACTTCCAACCAATATATTTCAAGAATTGCTGCTGATTACACTATGAGTTATTAATCTGAAAATTCCATCAGATGTTTCCATAACTTTTTTAAAGAGGATATTTGTTTCTGAAACTTCTTGCCATGAAATTCTCAAAATAATCGGTAAACAAAAAAGTAGATGTTCAGGCGATTTCGATGAATTTCCGGAGTGCTTGTTAAAGACTTGCGGGCTTCCCAATATACATCCGTTAACTCACATATCACAGGGCCGCGAAAAAATAGAAAAACAAATTCTCGGCGCTTTTGGTTCTCATGGGTGGTTTGAATTCATTTGAGCTAATACTTAATAGATCTGAAAGTCATTTTTTCTCTAAAACGTATGACTTTCTCTAATTCGTAATTTTAAAGAAAAGGCTAGTAAACAAAAACTCTTGATTTATGTATGTTTCACGAAACAGTGAATAAACGATTTAAAACTAGATATACACAATGCTACTGAAAGAAGAAGGAAGTATAAATATATGTACATAAGCATTTTATTTTATGCACAGTGATAACATACTTTAACAATAATCATATATTGTACTAAAAAATGTAAACGACTCTGCTAACACTCTTTTGCTGAAATTGTGCCTCATCGGTCGTCTACTATGCAATTCTTTCATTAAAACAAACAGAAGTCTGTCATCATCGCTAGAAATGATACTTTGATACGTTTTCCATCTCTTTTAGATGTTGATGAAACTTGTCTCTGTGTTTCATCCTGAATTCCCCCAGAGTATCAGGGAAGAAATCAAGGTGATTGTGGTAGTTGATGCTCATGTTATATCATAAAAATTTCTTCCATGTTTTCGTATGTTTCCTTTAAATGAACAGAATGAGCTACTGGCACTGAGGCATATTGATTTCCATTATGAAGCAGAACAGCTTTGAGGCTGCGTTTCGAAGAATCTATAAACAACTTCCATTGATTACCGACATATCTTATTCCAAATTCTGAAAGTACATCATGAATGTTATTGCAGTATACAAACTGATCCTTTCCAGTTCAAACAGATCTTCGATTCTTTCATGGCTTACATTGAGCACAGAACCCAAACCTATAGTGTGATTTTCCCTTGAAAATAGTTTTACTACATGAATGTATTCATTAACAACTCTTGCCAAAAGCTCTCTTTTCCGTCTGTAATCATGTTCAACATTATATATGGCTCAGAACAGCGATTCCAGAATTAAGTAAATGTGCACCGACTACACTTCCCTCTGTAGCACGTCATACAATTTTAACGGTTTCGACGTTAAATAAATGAAACTAATCTAGTCAATATATGCTATTGTACTATAATATGATACTGCAGAATTTGTGAAGAATGGTTTTGTCAAAATATTTAATTTATTTCAGTGTTATATGATAGTATTTTATTTGATGTTCTTGAACAGTGACTGTGATAGCACCGGAACGCACCATTTTTGCCGACATGTTCAGATGCATTTTTGCTGATGCATTGTTTGATTTTTGTTTGGACGCTTCCAACTGCTTGGTCATTAGTCCCGTTAGTATGGTATGTTTTCTCAGGAGATGGCGGTGATTTTCCCCGCTGGATGGCATGGTGATCCGGCATAAAACCTGCAAACCGACTACGAGTTTCCCCCGAACCAGGACTTTCCCACCAGTGGGGTACCGCCCCAGCCGGAACAAGCTCTAAGCTCCCGACCGGTCTCCCGGAATATGTGGTAATGTAAGAGCATGTTAGTGTAAGTGTGTGTGTAAGGGGAGAGGACGAGGAAGGACAGATCGCGCACTTTGGTCTGTGGCTCGTTGGTAGGGTACTGCCATCAGCATTCGCCTGGTGTTGATCGGAGGAAACCCGGAAACTGCTGATCTGGCCGCTGGAATTTGCCAGACAGCGACTGAATTCGACCTAGCTGAAAAGCTAGTGTCGAAAATCCTGCCGCCATCAGGACTCGAACCTAGGCGCTGCAGTGACATTAGTTGATGCACTGAGCTACCGCTCCCGGTTTTACTGCTACCAGCATTTAGTAATTTGAAACTTTAAATTGTACACGCGCAAAAAAAGTAATGAAATCTTCTACAATTTTGTGTATTCAATAATATTAAGCAACAACGTAATAACAGATTTTGAAATAGTTGGATATCTCAATTCTTATTGTTAATATGTGAATGGAAACAAAACAAGAAACCTGTTGAACATCGTTGCTTAATAATAAGTAACGATTCATTATGAAATGAAATGCCAAATTATTCAATTTATTTTACAAATAATTTAATTTTATAATACGAATGAAATGAATTTTAATATCAATAGATTTGTATTACGTGCTATAAGGATGGTATTCTTCCTCGAGGCATTTAAAAATATCATACAATACATTACAACTATTAACATTTCTGGTAATTAGCCGGAGAATAACCTCGTTTAGTCATCGGAGCTTTACAATGCCCCCTTCTAACGGTGAAATTTCGTGTTAAATTTGTAAAGAAATTATTAGATTATCTACAGGGTATTGAAAGGTTGGGACAACGAAATCTGGGTGGTAAACCCGCCTCGGATGCCCACTTCGCACGGTGACCTCTGCGTTTTCATTCCTCATCCTGTCGAACTTCATCGAATCCCCGTCGGCTGCCTGCAGGCAGGGCTCCGTCACACAGCGCGCTTTCTTCGCTCTTCTCCTCGTTCGGCAGAAACCGCCAGCGTTGGCGGTCGCGCTTCAGCTGGGCGCGGGGTGGCAACGAACGAGGGCAAACGGCGTGGCCGAAGGTGAGAGGGGAGTGCGACGGGCGGGGCGAGCGGCGGAGGCGGGGTGATAGGCGTGGGGTGAGGGTTGGAGGCGGCGAGGCATGGGAGGGGCCGGGAGCTGGGGTCGAGAGGCTGGGGTGAGTGGCAGAGACCCAGGGCCGAGGGCCGAGGGCGAGGAGCGAGTACGAGGAGCGAGGGTGCGGGCGAGGACGGGGGCGAGGGCGGGGCAGGGGCGAGGGCGAGGGGAGGGCGAGGAGCGGGGGCGAGGGCCGGGGGCGAGGACGGGGGCGAGGGCGAGGGCGGGGCGAGGGCGAGGGCGAGGCGGGGGCGAGGGGGCGAGGCGAGGGCCGAGGGGCCGAGGAGCCGAGGGCCGAGGCCGAGGGCGAGGGGCGAGGCGAGGGCCGGGGGCGGGAGCGGGGGCGAGGCGAGGCGAGGGCGGGGGCGAGGGCGAGGGCGGGGGCGGGGCGAGGGCCGGGCGGGGGCGGAGGGCGAGGGAGGGCGAGGGCGAGGGCGAGGGCGAGGGCGAGCGGGCGAGGGCCGAGGGAGGGCCGAGGGCCGAGGGCCGGGGGGCGAGGGCCGGGGCGGGGGGCGAGGGCCGGGGGGCAGGCGGGGGCCGAGGGCGAGGGCGAGGCGAGGGGCGAGGCGGGGCCGAGGGCGAGGGCGAGCGAGGGCGAGGGCGAGGGCGAGGGCGAGGGCGCGAGGGCGAGGGCGAGGGCGGGGCGAGGGCGAGGGCGAGGGCGAGGGCGGGGGCGAGGGCCGAGGGCCGAGGGGCGAGGGCGAGGGCCGAGGGCGAGGGCCGGGGGCGGGGCGGGCGAGGAGCGAGGCAGGGGCGAGGGCGAGGGCGAGGGGCGAGGGCGGGGGCCGAGGCGAGGGCGAGGGCGGGGGCGAGGGCGCGGGGGCGAGGCGAGGGCGGGCGGGCGAGGGCGAGGGCGAGGGCGAGGGCGAGGGCGAGGGGCGAGGGGCGACGGGAGCGAGGCGGGGCGGGGGCGGGCGAGGGAGGGCGAGGCGGGCGGGGCGGGGGGGGCGGGGAGGCGAGGGCGAGGCGGGGGCGAGGGCAGGGGGCGGGCGGGGGGCGGGGGCGAGGCGGGGCGAGGGCGAGGGCGGGGCGAGGGCGAGGGCCGGGCGAGCGAGGGCCGAGGGCGAGGCGAGGGCGAGGGCGGGGCGGGCGAGGGCCGGGCGAGGCGAGGGCGAGGGCGAGGGCCGGGGTGCGAGGGGCGAGGGCCGAGGCGAGGGCCGGGGGCGAGGGGCGAGGGCGAGGCGGGGGCGAGGGCGGGGGCGAGGCGAGGCGAGGGGCGAGGGCGGGGGGGGCAGGGCGGGGGCGGGGCGGGGAGCGTAAGCGCGAGGACAGATGGGCTGGCGGGGTGAGAGGCGGGGACCGACGCGTGACGCACGCCTGCCCCGGACGCCTTCCGCTTCGTAACGCACAGCGGCATACCGAAACCTAATGGCGCGGATAGGTGCCGCCTCCTCGACCGCGCGGGCGACTTCCCGCTGCCGCCCTCCGCGCCAGCAGAGATGAAGAAACTCCGCGGAGGACTTCCAACGCGGCTCTTGTAGGTGATCAAGAAACTTCGCCGAAAGCGTTGGCCTCAAACGAAGCCGAATCCGCGCCCCGGGCATAGGCGACCGGGAGGGACGGGCAGGGGGCGAAGGAGGGCGGGGAGAGGGGAAGAATAGAGAGTGGCTGCGTGCCGGAGAGGACGGCGGATTCGTGCAGCATTTTATCCATCACAGGCATAATTAGCGGCACGGCCACCGCGTCTGCGTGCCCGACTCGCTGCTTCGCTGTCTTTCTGCGCGGGCAGAGCTGTTTTTGAGGCCAGCGCCGCCTGGAGCATGAGGCAGAGGTCGCGATGGGGCAGGGTGGGCAGTGCAGGGTGGGACAGTGCGAGATGAGGCAGGGGTTACTCACAGGTGAAAATGAAGTATAGCGGGAGTATGGCCTGTAGTTAGTCACATTTCAGACCTGTCCTCAGGGTAAATTAATATCAGCTATTCAAGCAAGAATACACAGGCAGGGAGGAGGTCAGCACACAGGCCAGGCGGCACCCGGCCAGAGGTGAGGCAAGGGGTCAGGGCAAGGCGGTGCAGAATAAAGAGAATGTGTGCATATAATGATCTACCACTAGTGAGCAGGCAGGGCAGGGGCAGAGGCGGGAGCAGGGCCGCAGGGCGAAGGGCGGCCTGCGCCGCCGGAGGACTTGCAGAGGGAGCACGGGACCGCACGACGGCAGCCGCGAAAGTCTCGTCTCTGCTAAGGCAGGGCAACCTAGCAAACAAAAGAATTTCTTAGGCCTTTCGGACGCAAAGGTGTCATCAAATCTCTTCACCAGCCTTTACAAGTAATAGGTGGCGTAAGTGCATCGCTTCAGTGTCACTGCGCGGCCAGTGCCTCTGACCGGGAGGTTCAGAGTCCCAGTGGTACGCTGGATAGCAAAGCCGTGTTCGGCGCACTGTCTCAGGGGAAGAATTCTGGCGCCAAGCCGCTTTGATCAGTAGTTTTCCATGGTTCTTCCGAAAACAGAGCTAGATCTTTGGAACACTACCTAACAAGCGGGTCACGTTATGCATAAATATTTCTTTCTCTTCCATATTCTCTACTCTGGCGCCCTCACAGGTTTCTTTCTAATTTCTTAGGAGTCCTGAGCTCATTAGATTGAAACAAATGTTGCAAGAGGTTAGTAAACTCTGATGAACATTCGAGCATGAAAATCATTCACAAAAAGCGTTTCTTATGAGCCAGAAATTGCATTTTGTATATAGTAATGCGATATACAGTTCATTCACCTCTCTACTGATAGCATTTGGGTTTATTTGAAAATGACAGTAAATACTGTTATTAAAAAGTAAGGAGATTAAAATTATCGTTATTAGTTCTTAACAATTATATGTTAAAATAAAACATAACTGAGATATGAAAACATATTTTTAACCAAACTTTTGAATAATGAGAATATATCACATGGCATCGCATTATATAGAAGACTCTGACCTGTTTTTCCATAAATTATTTTACAATCAATTTTTAAAAGTACTATAAATAGATTGTTTCCTGTCTGAAGTTTTGCATTTCTTAAGATCAGACATTTGCGCAAATCTAATCAGTCAAGTAATTTCAGGATCGTTTAAATAAATTTTCTAAATAATGCTAGTTTTCTTACCGAACCGTTTATTAAGCGGGCTGAAAAAATATAATGTAGCTAAATATTTTCATTCTACTGCAATTGAAAACTATTTTGATCAAAATGTTATATTTATTATTAGTATTATTATTATATTATTGTATTATATTATTATTATTGTTATATGGTAAGAAGATGGATCTTTTAAACTTGTGGATCAAATAAAAGATCCAATCAATGAACCAAATTAGACCTTCAACTTCAGCATATTATAGAAATACTTTACATAAATGTTATTGTTAAATGTTAATATATCTCCAATATGTATGTTAATTTATTCCTTTGTTTTTTTAATTACTCAAAATGTTATGTTATTTAGCAAATTGTCAAATCACTTATATAAATCTTTTGAGAAAAGCACATGCCTTCAATATGCGAAACATTAACAATAAATAAATGTATATGTCTTATATGAATTATAAATGCAATTCTTGATATTTTCATAGATTGATCATACATTTGGTCCAATAAGTTTAAAAAGATCCATCTTTCTACTATATAAAACGGGATCAACAGGAATAATTCAACCATTCTACTATATTACTATTATTATTATTATTACTATTATTATTATTATTATTATTATTTGAATGGTCACGGTATCAGTTCTGAGAGACCTGGTTCTCAAATTATCTGAATGCTATTAGTTTAGATTAATTATCTAGTTGTACAAAGTTTCCGACGATGTGGCAAGTATTCAGAATATGCAGACATCAATTTCAAGTGTCTTCCAGGGATATTAATTTTCGGAAGATTTCCTCTGACGTGCCTTTCTGTGAAACAGGTACTGGACGTAATGAATGGGAGAATGAATATATGGTCCTGCTTTCATTGTTGTTTAATTTGGTATCCGAGATTGCTGTACTGTTTATACGACATGCGATCACCGTTAGTCTTCGTTTCGAGCACATTCGCGTAAGTTCACAGGTCCTGGTACCCGAGCACTCACCACTCCAAACACACGGGCCTCAACAGCTTGCTTTCAAGCCGTGAAGACACTTGCAGCCACATCGTCGCTTTGTTTTTTTTTCGTGTTTCCGGGCGCGTCAACGGCTTTGGTCATTAGTCCGTTGGTGTGGCCGCATGTTTGCTTTCTCGGGGAGATGGCGGTGGTCTTTGGCTCTGATGGCGGCGTCCGCGCGGCCTACCATCGGCCGGTGGGTTCCTGAGCAGGATCTCCACCAGCGGGGCGCCGCCCAACGGCACAAGCTCGGCTTCGAGCCGGTCTTTGCGGAATATGTGGTGGTGGTATGTTGAGTGTGTGTATTGTGTGTGTGTCGGCGTGTCTGTATTATGGGGAAGGATAGGACCTGAGAAGAGGAAGAGGACAGATCGCGCGCAGTCCGTGGCCCGTTTGGTAGGAGATGCTGCTCCGGCATTTCGCCTGGTGTTGATCCGGAAGTTCTCCTCCAGACAACGACTGAATTCGACCTAGCTGAAAAGCTAGTGTCGAAAATCCTGCTGCCGTCAGGACTCGAACCTAGGACCTCCCAGTCAGAGGCGCTGCAGTGACATCAGTTGATGCACTGAGCTACCGCTCCCGGTTTATTTGAAAACAACTACCACACCACCATCACCACCACCTATCACCGCCGCGACCACCACCACCATCACCATACACCATTACCACCACCACCACCACCACCCCACCACCAACACCATTACCACCACTACCACTACCACTACCTACTATTATTCTTATTGTTGTTGTTAATAGCCTAGAATGTCGAGGAGGAGGAGGCGGCAACGGTGAGTTAGTTTGCGTGTTCGGTGCAGAGCAGTGCTGTGAGGACGAGGAGTGAGGACAGAAGTTATTTCTCGCGGGGAGCAGAGGACCGTCACGCGATATCTCACAGGTCGGAGAGCGCCGCAAACAGAAGGGCGATTAGTAGTGCTTGGCAGAAGTAGTAGATTAGGGGTGGGGTGAGTGAAACTCGGGATCAGATGTTGAGATTTAGAGAAGGGCTGAGGAGGAAATGGGAGCAGGATCGTCTGTGTGGCGGCAGACGGGCCTGTCTGAAGAACGATGGGTCAGTGGGAAGCGGGGAGAGTTGGGGGAAGGTTGGAGAGGTTGGGACGAGAGGCTCGAAGGCGCAGCAGAGGAGTGCGTCGAGGCTGGCCGGCGCCCGCACATCGGCTATTTTCAGCTCCAGTGCCGGCGACAGTTATCGTTGCCCCCTCCGGCGCCGCGGCCGGCAGAACGCCGGAGGCAGGTGAGGCGGGGCGGGGCGGGAAGGCTCTCCGAGCGCCGCGGCAGCCAACTCTGTCGAAACGATTGTCTTCAGAAGCGCCGCGGGCTGGCTGCTCGGCCGCCTGCTCGAGGCGGCCCCCGGGCGCAAAACACAGGAGGTGAAATGCAGGCCATCGCTTTCATATCTTTCATCTCGTCGATTCTTCTTTCACTGCCCTCTCTATCTCTCTACTCTCTCTCTCTCTCTCTCCTCTCACACACACATAGCTATATACGAACACACACAATAAATAGACAGCTAAATAGGATCAGCCAAAACAAAGAGGACATGCGACATTTATTTATTTAGTCAACGTGTTAAATAAAACCTTATGTGACATTATACAGGGAAAGAAAATCATGTGTTTCTTCTCGTGAATGGGCTCAGTGTGGTATGACAAACATTGGAAACACATAGGTTGCATGCCGATATTTTATAACAAGCTGAAAAATATGAATTACAAATAATTGGTAACATGTAAGTATTAATATAGCCCTGATTAATTAGATTCTAATACGCCAAGTAGCTTTCTTTATTATCTTACATTAATCCTTACACTTGATTTTATATTAAATGAATATAGATTAAATCAGAAAATAGCGAGATTATAACTGACAACGAAAAAACCGAACTTATTTGCAAACAACTTCTCCAGCGTTAGCCCCATATGTTTGACACGGAATTACAAATAAATTCAAAAATGAAATCAACAAATTCGGTGCATGATTACCTACAAAATTTATCTCACCAAAGAAATTAAAAAGCAAATAAAATGCTTTCGTCCAAAGAAATCCTCAGGTCACGATCAAATTCAAGCTTCCATTATAAAGAACTCCCTTCAGGCATAAGTGTTTTTAACAGCTATTTTTAACGCATGCATAAGGGTATGTTACTTCCTATGGCAATGGAAGCATATTGAAATAATTCCGAACAGGGAAAAGACTATAAACTAATTTCGTGGAGCCATTAATGAATTCCTTCAATCAACAAAATCTTCAGAAAAACTCATACTGACTAGGCTAACAAAATACCTCATTGAAATCAACATAATTCCCAACATCTAATTCGGATTCACAGAAAGCATTCCTCAACCCACTAACTCCTCAGACTTACAAACCATATAGAGGTCCTTCAAACAAAAATATCTCTGCAAGCTTTTAGACGTCTCACAAGCTTCGGCAGTCTGGCATGCAATTTTCTAAACTCAAGATATTCGCTTTCATTTTTAAATTCTATTTAAACTCTTTCATTCAAATTCTTTTATTTATTCTTTTTAAAATAATCAAGCTTCATCCTAGGTCAAGACTTTACATTATGAGCACAGCTAATATTGAAAATATTTCTGCAGGGTCATCTTTCTCACTGCTATATAGCCTACGTAGCATCGTTTGGGCATCAACACCGCTAACCTCGAACTAAAGTACATGAACTTTACATATCTCCTCAAGGAAGGAGGAAGGGCTCAGAAGGGTGAAACATCATAACAACACCAATAGATGGAATGGAAAATATGTAGTGATGATGTCAAAGATAGTCAAAAGATGACCCACAGATGAGATATGTCATTAAATCTATTAGAAAAAGAATAGAAAGAAATGGGAAGCATTAACAAAGTGCGCCAATGAAAGCACTGGGAAGAGACTATGCAAGACACAAAGAATAAAACAGACATTGAATCTAATGTTTTCCTTAACATAGATGTGAGACCACAAATATTATAAATCTGTGGAAGATCAAACCACTCCATAAGAACAATTGCATTTCATTAAGTCATTTATGTGAAACCCAAGGGAATAAAACAGAGGTGAACCAGTTTGTAATATTGTATCAGGTGTTGAGAGCCGACATTATAGAAAAACAGTTTTCAATTTTGATGACAAATGCACTTTGCAGAACAAGTGAAACCATTGATCACTTATCGTCCTAAACGTCCAATTCTACCCAAACACCAGAATACGCGAAAAGACGACGATGTGTCTTTTTCGTATTCTCACTAACGAATCTCTACCGCCCTCGAAGCTTCGAACATGTAAGTGGTACGAACATTCAGAAAAAACCTGTGACGTGTGTTTGGACTGCTTTGTATTGTGTGACAGAAATTAAATTGATCTCACGATAGCGGCAAACAATCGATATAGTTATCTGGGTTTGGGATACAAATCATATCATGGTACTGTACTACGCGATTGAAACGTAACAAAGAGCAGAGAAACGTATAAAATAAAGAGTTTGGAAGTCGGATCAATTAAATGCTGGGCCTTAAATGCAGGTCAACTGATATTTATAGTTGTTCTGAAGTGCTGATGCAAGCCATTACTTTATTTGAAACAGCTCACATTTGCTAAAGTACTGTAGAGGTACCAGTAGTCCTAAATGGCTCATTAAGAAGCTTTGTGGTTGCCTGGGTTGGGGTGCAATCAACAGAACCATAGCATCTTTGTCAATAAATTAGAGTAATAATAATAACAATAATAATAATAATAATAATAATAATAATAATAATAATAATAATAATAATAATAATAATAATAACACCGGGATCTCCGAGCCGGCCATCCTGACCGGGGTTTTCGTGGTTTCCTTCGGTCATACAGGCGAAGGCTGGGATGGCTCTACTGAAAGGTCACGATTACCTCTGATCATCTTATCATCTCACTTACCCAATCCGCATCATAAGGCTTAACAGCCTTGTATGTTGACAACCTTAATATGTTGGCGAAGATGACCTCTTTTATTTCTTCTTATAGAACGTCAACAACAACGATCAAATTCCCACACAATCTTGTCTTACCAAGAGGATATAGCGAAAAAATCGCTGATGGCACATAGACGCTAAGTGAATTCGATTGGCGCCATGCTGAATTCAATCATTTATAATGATTCCTTGGCGCTAATTGGCCGCAAAGGGCATACATTTTAAACGTCCTGCGTTGTACTATTTTCCTGTCAAAACCGCGTGCATTCTTCCAGAGATAAGGCAAGACATCGCATCAACTCTTTGAAGGACAATGTTTGAACTACTTTCAAAGACGCTCGCGATGTGCACCGAATACTGAACCGGCTACCACAGATAGAATTTCGTATTGCTAACGATTTATGAAATTAGATGCACTTCCAAATAAGAAGTCGCCACGAGAGTCAATTGTTGAGAATTTTCTGACGAGCGGTTTTACAAAGGATTGCATCGTCAGTAAAAAGGCTAAGTAATTCAAATCTTGACTGCATTGAAAAATTACATTTTGACGATAGGTAAGGATGGTGCAGACTCCGTGAACAGTTTTTTTGGTGCGGAGCCTTGACTGACACTGTATTACGCCTGAATTACCACAGAAAACGATCTTCTTTTCGCCCGGACGAGGTAACACTGACAACTTCAATACTCAATAATTCTTACGCTGAGGTAAACTAATAGTTCTTAAATAATTGTCTTTCAGAATTTTCCCTGGTGTCGAGGTTACAAAAGGAGGAAGGCGTCTTGTTGTCAACCCGAATCATCGTCTTTTGCTCTCCCTAGTTATGTTGCAGGCTTAACATCATAACATCTTTAGTTATGATTAGAAGTGTCTCAGTGCATAGCGCGCTGGCTTCACAGTCAGAGGCCCAGGTTTACGATCCCCGAGTCGGCCATCCTGACCGGGGTTTCGTGGTTTCCCTCAGTCACAACAGGCGAATGCTGGGATGGAGAAAAACGCCAAGATCAACTCTCATCATCTTATCATCTCATAATTCACACCTCAAGGCCTAACAATCTTGTCTTATCAAGGGATACAGCTGAAAGAATAGGTGATTCCCATAATGCGTCTCTCAGTATACAATATGACTGGGGGCTCCGAGAAAGGGATTTCATATAGCGTGATCGAAATAGCCGATACGCTAATAATAATGGTAATAGTAATAGTCTTTGTTTTTGGATGCTCGGGCCGTTATGTGAAACAATTGGCCAGAAAACGGCACATATGCTGAACAGCACATTTTGCGCTTTATAATGTTTAAATGTAAATGTAAATAAAATATGTTGTCTGGTATCAATAATATGTATATTTTCACTTAAGATCTTTTCGATTGCGTAGCGATCATCAGAACTATCTGAAAATATTACAGGAATAGGTGAAATATAACAATTAAAAATCTACACGAATTTTTCACAAATTAATATTTACAAAATGTAGTATCCAGATGCGTAAGCAAACTGGCTTCTGTGCCGAAAGCAAAGTCCTGTAGGGTTTTTGAGGGTGCGGCTCGCCTCAGAAAGCAGCGCGTCGGTCGGATGTGTGCGGGGGCGGGGCAGGGGGAGGGGACGCGTCGGAAGGGACGAGAGACGAGGCTGCCGGTGCAGGCGTGAGGAGGCCGCGGGCCGGCGAAGGCGGGTGTTCATTTATTTTTATTTATTTATTTATTTTATTTACGTCAAATAATGATTAAAAACTGCGTATGACGTGCTATGGAAAAAGTGAATTGTGTATATTTTTCAAAATTCTGTGATCCCTACACTAAGTCATATACTACTTAAATTTTGAATTTTTGAAAGGGAGAAAAAAACTCCCATGTAATAAAATCTATTTTCAAGGATAAACAAGCAATAAATTTTGAACTTTGAAAGGGAGAAAAAAACAAAAAATACTCCCATGTAATAAAATATATTTTCATAAATAAGCAATAAATTTTGAATTTTGAAAGGGAGAAAAAAGACAAAAAAACTCCCATGTGGAGTCAGGGGTGTGCAAATTGGGCTAATTTTAGGAGAGGTGACGAGAGTTCAGGGATTTGCTCGTTAAGACAAGTCATATTCTGGTTTTGCAGGATGTTATGTATATGAAGGGATTCTAATTTTATACTGCGCCAGTACCTATTGTAAATTTCGAGGATACGGAAATGAATGTGTTTGTCGAATGTGAGATTGTTTAGATTTAAGTGATCAGCAAAGTGTGAGACTGTGGTAGTGTTGTTTCTCCATGCTCGATCATGTACTTTGATCCTCTGTGTGAATTTACGCCCGGTTTGTTCTATGTATGTGGCATTGCAGTTGTTTGAAAGTGAGAGCATAGACCACGCATAAGGAGGTAGGTGGGATTGGGTCTTTAGTGATGGATAGTGTTTTCTGTAATGTGTGAGTATTGTGGAAAGTAGTTTCGAGACCGAATTTACTGTGTGGTGGCTATTTTAAGAGAAGGGGTTCTACGTAAGAGATGGTGATGTACGTGCCTGTAGTATATGAAATTTTGTGTATGATTGTGTCACACAATCACCACACAACACTCTCTAACACGCTCCACACACAAATACACCCAGCCTTCCATGCTATAGTAATTGATTAATCTCCAATCCTATGTCTCCAAAAACACAAAAAATAAACATCACATAAAACATAAAGCCAGGGGATATTACAGTCGTGTCCATATAACATGGACACGACTGTAATATTATTGACAAATGAGTAATCAAAAAACCCAACACACTGAACACCCGCCGACACACCTCTCACACCAATCGAAAGAACACTGCAGCCATTACATCACCACTTACCTTGTAAGTCCCTTTCTCTTGAAATAACCTCCACTCCCAGTATGCCAGCGATGCAGCTACTAAAGCTTTTTGAGCCATTAAGGAACTGTGAGAGTACGACTGGGGTTGCTATTGCCAAGGAAAGCTGCAGCCTGACACCGTTACCGGAAAAAACAGAGCATATTCTCGCGCGGTAGGAAAGTGCTCTGCGCAGCAATTCATGACGCAACTTCGTTAAATCACTACACAAAACGTTATTGGGAAATAAAAAAAATGCGCTCACATTTGATAGTTCATTTATTTTTAAAACAAACTGCTTAGTTAGAAAATTGTAGATTTTTATCGTTTGTTTGACTTTATTTTTGTACCAGCAATTATAAATGAAATGCGTATATTATTCTATAATCTTTGATTCGCAGGTAAATGCCGGAAAAGCAATTTTTGGGAGTGATCTGGCTTCCTGCGACGCCGCCGCACCACTGGCGCGCCGTGGCTGGCCAAACCAGAGGCACAATGAGCTCTCAGGTCATTGCAGAAAAGCTTTGTTTTGCGCCGTCAATTTCCAGCGGCGTTGCGAAAAGGCCGGCTAATTTCTAATATTATCCTTTGCTGGTCCATTTCCCTGGCGCGACACAAAGCTGCCTTCTGCCCATTCTACGGTTACGTCTTTCCTTCTTCTTTATCTTTTTCTTACACAGGAGCAGAACAATGTTTGGAGCTCGACTTCTCAAAATATCTTTGCTATTCCGTCCGATTTTACCCTCGTAATCGCGAGACAGAAATGACCATTTTATATGGGCTCACAATTCCGTGAGTTTCTTCCCATTCTACATTTTGCTTTCATTATTTTTAACTACCTTCTCTTCTAACACAATACTAGATGGTTCCAGGACCAGTTCATTTATGCGTCAGAGTGATTCAGTTCTTCTTTAAGAAAAGCCCTTTCTAGGTATCGGATTCAAGAACATTGTTACCTAGACTTTGCTTTCAGTGAGATTATTACTTTCTAGTGTTACTTCGTATGCATTGTAATCGCGCGCCAGAAAGCGTCGATTTTTTACCAGAACAACTTATTGTCGAACTCTGGCAAGAAAAATTTCAGTTAAAAGTAAAATCTTTTCTGCTGCATATCTGTTTCTAAACAATTAGAGATTATACTGATCATCAAAAAGAAAAATAATATTTATTTTAACAAAAACATATAATGCACTATTTTACATTAGTATTGTATAATTTAAAAAATGTGCCTGTAAAAATAATGTCCTTCAGCTTCCAGTTCAATGACCCCCATCTCATTCAGGTTTTTATTTAGTTTCCTTGATCCATTGAACAATTGCTGAGATGGCTCCTTGTTTTGCTTCTGTACATAAATGTACCTTCACTATGCGCACGTTTTGTTGAGCTTTTCTTTTGCTTGTAGTGTTTGGAGTAGGGCGGGGTGGGGAGTTCTATTTTGCTTGAAATTCCAAAAAATAACATATGTTCTGCTCTCTGTTTTTTTGTCTTGTAGTTTTAAGTACTATGTCACTTCTGTGACAAATTAAAGATTTGTATTCGATAACGTGTCCGCAAACTAATTGAATTATAATGTTATCAGTATAGAGAAGACAACCTGAGGTGAGGGTTGGGCGAGGACATAGTATGGCATGTGGAAGAGCGGAAGTTTGCAGAAGTTCAACGAAAGCCATGAGAAATATGGGGGCTCGATAATGCGGGATGTGGCTTGGCTTCCCAGGCTGAGATCGGGCAGACTGAAGAAGCCGGTTGGATGACTGATGACTCCCATCAGAGAATGTTTTTATCAAGAGAGATAGCGGTGTTTCTCCTTTGGATAGTGGTCCGCCACCAACCACACGTTGTCGCGCGAAATTTTGCTCACCAGGTATCTTATGTAGTGATTACCGCTCCATTTTGGGACTCAGGACTCAGGCTGATCTCCGGATGATATGTGCGTATATACGTGTAAGTAATGACGAGGATAGGACAAAGGAAGAAGAAAGGAAGTCATACGCGGTCAGCGTATGCCCATTTTGAATAGATCTCCCGGCATTTTCCTGGTATTCGAAGAAACTATAGGAAACTACAGTTCAGAGCATCCGGCTCCTGGGGTATCTACAAACACTCAACAGACGGCTATATTGCTAGAGGAGACGATACGATGCGAGTGTCGGGCGTCTGCAAGACACAGC
Source organism: Teleogryllus oceanicus (assembly GCA_964035755.1). Classification (NCBI taxonomy): domain Eukaryota; kingdom Metazoa; phylum Arthropoda; class Insecta; order Orthoptera; family Gryllidae; genus Teleogryllus; species Teleogryllus oceanicus. Next base: position 8,093,915 of record CAXIVR010000003.1, read on the forward strand.
GGCGACGAAACTTTAAAGAAACTAACTCAACCTATAACCTACAACCGGCCACAAATATAACAGTACAGTTTGTTGTCGATTGAGCTTTACTATTTTCTCTCCAGATGTGATGTTCTCATCGGTATTCGCGAAGGATAACTGGTGGTTGCGTATTTTTTTATTAAATTAGAACAAGTTATATGCCTTTTTTTTACAGAACTTCGAGTTTATGATGTAATCCATATTCTATAAAATTTACTTTTATGAAATGTTTGAAAATGAACGATAAAGGCTATTTTGATAAATGGCACAGGATAAATTTCTGGCACAGGAGGCAGAAGAAACAAGAGTATGTCTGGGATATGCAAAAGAAGATTGAGGAGTGCTACGTGATACGAGGAAAGAAACGTAGGCAATTCAGTGTGAAATGGCAGCAAGCAGGAGTGCAGGAGGCAGAAGGCAGGAAGAGGAACAAGATTATGCAAAAGATGAGTTCGGGACAGGAAACGGCGGGCAGCTGAGTTGGCAAGGAGGGATGCCCAGGCTAGAAGGGGTTCTCTCAGAGAGTATTGTTGATCGAGGTGGCACCCAGTCCCAGTGAAGCAGGCACTAAGAAGGGTTCAGGGGCAGGAGTAGGTGGGGCAAAGCAGATGATTAAAAGGCTAGGCAGGTGAGCCGCAATGGAGGGTGGAAGGAACTGGGCAGGTGTGCTTGAAGTTAGCTGGGCTGGGGGTGGTGAGGATGAATGATATAGAACAGGGGTTGGGGGCTGGGGCAGATGGGTAGGACCAGGCAGATCAGAGGTGGTTGGGTGAATTGAGCGAGTCTCGCGGGGCGGGGCGGGGCTGGGCAGGGCTGGGCAGGGCTGAGGCAGGGCTGGGCAGGGCTGGGCAGGGCTGGGCGGGGCTGGGCGGGGCTGGGCGGGGCTGGGCGGGGCTGGGCGGGGCTGGGCGGGGCTGGGCGGGGCTGGGCGGGGCTGGGCGGGGCTGGGCGGGGCTGGGCGGGGCTGGGCGGGCTGGGCGGGAGCTGGAGCGGGGCTGGGCGGGGCTGGGCAGGGAGCTGGAGCGGGGGCTGGGCGGGGCTGGGCGGGGCTGGGCGGGGCTGGGCGGGGCTGGGCGGGGCTGGGCGGCGGGGCTGGGCAGGCTGGGCCGGGGCTGGGCGGGGGCTGGGCGGGGCTGGGCGGGGGCAGGCCGAGGCTGGGCGGGGCTGGGCAGGACTGGAGCGGGGCTGGGCGGGGCTGGGCGGGGCTGGGCGGGGCTGGGCGGGGCTGGAGCGGGGCTGGGCGGGGCTGGGCGGGGCGGCTGGGCGGGGGCTGGGCCGGGGCTGGGCGGGGCTGGGCGGGGCTGGGGCAGGGGCTGGGCAGGGCTGGGCGGGGTGGGCGGACTGGGCGGGGAGATGGGCAGGGATGCAGGCGGGGATGGGCAGGGATGGGCAGGTGGGAAGCAGGGGCCGGTCCTGGCGGTTGCTCGACCTTAAATGCGTGCCAGGAGGATCCTCGTCCGCTGTGGGTCTTTGCGGCGAATCATCCTCGCCGGGCCAGCCTCTTATTTGATCTCCAGGAAAGCAGCGCCAGCCCTTGACCGGAGGCAACGGAGAATGTTCCTCATTATTGCGTTCCGTTTCTAACTCTGTTTCTTCAATTCGCAGAAACAATCACTGTTTACTCGCTCTATTTTCTCTGCCCAAGGGCTCTTGTTACAAAAAAGTTTGCTATTCGCTGTCCGGAATTAATTGTATAAAGGTTTATTAGAGGCTTCCAGAAAATATTAAATGCCTGCAGAACAACAAAATGAAATTCAGACTTGACAGTATTCATTTCTGATGCGGATCTGAATATGAAATGTAGTAAAATAGATTTAATTTCGTAATCAATTAATGATTATAAAAGTTGTGCAATTTGAAGATAAAATAATATCCTGTCACATATTACTATTATATCTGTGAAAGAACGCGTTTCCAAGCATTAGGCACATTTGCAATTCTCGCCTTCTTAGAGTTTATGTTTTGTAGAGGATATAACTGTAAAGAGATACTTATGCAGATCTTTAAGTCAGATTTCATCACAAACCTGTAAGTTATAAACTTTTGCATTTCCAAACACAGTGTTATTAAAAATTCAATACACCATCCACAATACCCATCCTATTTCCATATGTTCATAAATTTATTTTTTTGTCGTAGTATCCAGTAGCTTTTCGTTCAAAGAAAAATAGAAATATCATCAACACTTGACACCACTTAAAACTAACGGCATTGAAGGTTTTCCAAACTTTTACAGTCAGAGAATAATTTTACTAAAATGGTGAATATTATTAGAATTGTGTTTCAGTTAATTGAAGTCAAAATAATCGATAATTTGTAAGCAATAGGAATTCATGTACGTTTCTTGGTCGGATATGCCACATTAGACATATTTATTTCAACAAGTAAAATGATAATTAGTTAAATGTGAAATTTGGTGAAAAATACCATAAAATAGTGCGAGGGTGAACTAATTGTTAAAGTTATAAACGAATCAATAGAGGCAAGATGTTCTTGTCCCTAATATAATATGAACATAAGTCTATGATTTTAATAATAAATTGCATTCTCAAACATTCTAAGTTCCATGTAACATGTAATTCTGTACCTTTTGGTTGATTCATTGATACCGCGTAATGTTCAATATACTCTAAGGATCGATATGGAAACCACTTAATGCACGTGAAATGGAAACAACTACCAAACAAAATGGCTGAAGAAACATTTCATAGAATTGAAGGCCTGAAGTGTGTTTTTTCAGATTAAATAGAAATTCATTTTGTTTCTCGTAATATGGCAATAAATAACTCTTTACCATTAGACTTCCAACGTGGACTTCATATAAAAGGACTTTCAAGCAACTTACGAGCGTTGTCTTTCGTATAAATCGGCTTTTGAATTTTAGTTTGCAGTAGCACTTTATTATTAATGTTATAATGGAATCAGGGAGATCATTCTCATTGTTCTGAACAGCTACAACAAAGAAATTCAGCGACCATTGCCAGGTTGAAGTTTCAACGGCCTAATATTCCGGCGTTCACAGGCTGCGTGCGATAAAGTGTGTCAAAGTCCTTTCCAAATTCCTTCAATTCCCAAGTTTGCGTTCTTGGTTTGATTTTGTTCGATTTTCATTTATTTTACCAAATTACCAGCCAAAACTATGTGATAAGAGAAATTACAATCTGCGCACTGTGGAGCTCTGATTTATTCCCGAGCAAAAACGGGATTTTAGAACGTAATGGATTAAATGGGTAGTAGACATAAAACTTGATTTTAATATGGGACTCAATTGCGCGGCAAGCGTGTTTGCCTCTCGTCAGTTTCACCGAAAACGCAAAGAAACATCGCTATGCAAGCCCTTTGGCAGACGACTCGGATAGTTTGAATTTCGCGCCAAGCGCTGCCAGGGAGAAAACAACGAAACTTTGAAAATAATTTCTTGTCAATTTTAAGCATATTTTTTCTAATAAACTCCTTCGAAATTTCGAATGTCGGAGCCTGAAAGTTGGTTGGAAAACCAAATTTAATGCAAAAATGTGCACTTGAAATATATAAACACTCCTGAAACATGTAACTTGTTTATTATTTTGCGAAAGAAATGAATATATATTGTTTTGAAGAAATACCAGAAATAGAAAATCGAATTGAACTGAGTACGTAAGTTGGGTGCATTTTATTTGTGTCTTAATTTTTTCTTCGCGAACGTTTGTCTGATGGTCGTGCTTGAAGTGGGGTCAGCGGTCTGTGCGCCTACATCACTATGGTGGTCGAGAAGGGGAAACAGCTATATTAGTACGGTTTTGACAGCACAAAAGAGGCTCAGAAGGGGATATTCCTGCCAGAATGTGTTGTGGGATGAAATACATTGGAAACTTTGCAGAAGCGCGACATCAAGTGCAAGCATGAAAGAATGTTCACTGGGGCATCGTTGTTGCTGATGGCCACACACCCACATGCCAGTTGGCTTCCCCAACGCTGCAGAAGTTCACTATAGGCTCGCACTTCCTTCAGACAATTCAGATCCTATTTCCTCATGATTTTCAATAGTTTTGGAGCCCTGAAGATATTTATGGCCGCCGATCTGCTTCGGACGAAGAGGTGCACGCCTATGTACAATCATTGCTCCTTAGGTAACTGCAAACAGGTTTCTATGAAGCATTGCGACTAGTACATTGGGATTAACATAAATAGTTATGGCCTCTTCTCCCACCGTTAATCAAGTGTATTTTGTCTGTAAAACTACAGATTTGTAAATATACAAGGCGTTGAAGTAATATTCCAAGCTCATGAAGGCGCGGAGAATTCACGCAGACATTGTTTACAAAAAATGCAGACGTTTCTATAAATGGAACTTGCGTCATTTTTGATATCATTTGTCTATCGAGGGTGTAATCAAAACAGTTGAAGCAATTTTGAAAATGTTGACCAATATTGTTGGGCTTGAAATGGTCAGTAAATAGCCGTTCAAAGTCGCAGGCAGCTTGGGACGCGAGGTCGTCCAGAGCAATCGGGCATTATTCGTTCAGGAGAAAATCGTATCAATCGTTTAGTCGAGCATTGACCACAGACGGGGGCAAGATAGATGCGAATGAGAGCGGAGTGGGCAGGCTTTAGGCAGGCAGGCAGGCAGGCAGGCAGACGAACGGACAGACGTTTTCCCGTCAATCGATTTTTCGGTATCAAGGTGAGACTAAACAAAATGTAGTTTTGACTAGTAACATGTTGAGGAAGGTATTTACTACACACGGAACGTGATTTGTCCATTTTTTCCTTGCAGGACTATGCAATATGGGTACATGTGGAAAAAATGTGACTGCCGCGGCATTGCAATACTTACTCTTTACTACCACCGTTGTAAGGCGTATAAAATTCTTAGTTCTCTCAGACTTGAAAGTTCGCCTCATCAGTCGTCTTTAAGTTTGCATTGAACAGCTCATGCCCCTCGCGAAAATATCGCTAAAGCCGCAGAAATGAGATTGATCGGCTTTCGCAGAACGCCTCGCCTTTCCCTCCTCTCTTTACTCAGCCCGCCCCCGCCTCGCGTCAGCCGGGCCCGGATTACCTCCATCCCTCCGCTCCTTGCAATGGACGTTGAGCCTTTTGAATTCACGCTGGTTTTTAATCAATGGCGACGGCTCACCGGCAGCGGGCAAAATGAAATGACGGGAGGCGCAAAAGCCCGCCATTGTTGCACTTCTTTGCTAAGGCTCTCAACCCGCTCCTCCCCGCGACCGCGATGGTGGTTTTGGTCGCGAGCGCGCGGGCTGGGAGAAGTGCGAGCGCCAGTAGAATAATATGGGAGCGGCTTTCGTCGCGCCGCCCCGCGCCGCCTCACGCGCTGCGCCACGCCACTAGAATTCTTTTATTGTCCGATGGGCGGCTTCTATATGGGTGATTACGCAGCCGGAGCGGGGCTGGGCACAGGCAGGGCGGGGCGGGGCGGGAGAAGCGACAGCGGCGCGCTGATGGAGCGAGATGACCCCGGCGTGACCATTCGGTGGCCCGGCTGTGCGAGCATACGCGGATTGGCAGGCTAAATGACGGGCGGTTGGGCAGGGAAGAGGCGGGAATAAGCCTCGTCGCCCCTCCGACCTGCTGAAACCATTCCAGCGCAAACCGGGGACACCGAAAGCTGTTCTTCAGGTGTTAAATGTGGCAGTTACGGCAAACATCTTTGAACAACTAAATAGATATCTAAAGAACTAATTTCAAGACCATTGTTCAAATAACGTACGTTCCTACTTACATAATGTCATGTACAAAGGACAGTCAGAAAGAAATGCTTCCAATTTATTACTTGTTGTTCTTTAAGATAAAAATTAAAAATTGATATGAATTTTGTCAAATATTTTGTAAATAATTTATCATTCAAAATATTCTCTTTTAATTGTACAGTTTTTCGTCAACGTTGAAGAAAGGAAGAAAGGCGTTTCCTGGTGGTAAAAGTGCTGTATAGCCCCATGACCATTGGCACAGGGCGTTTTTCAAACGTTCATTGTCTTGAAAATGATGCCGCGCAAACTTCCTTTTAGAGGTGCGAAAAGATGAAAGTCAGAAGGAGCAAGGTCTGGACTGTAAGGTGGGTGGGGAAGGACCTCCCACTGAAATTCTGCAATTGTTGCAGTTGTGAGCAGAGAAGTGTGTGGCCTTGCATTATCGTGGAGAAGAAGAATGTCAGACTGCCTTTTCGTAGCACGAACTCTCCGGAGGCGACCTTTAAGCTTCTTTAACGTTTCCACGTATCGATTGGAGTTAATTGTTGTTCCCTGCTCCAAAAAGTCCACAAGAATTACTCCCTCTTCATCCCAGAACACAGTAGCCATAACCTTCCCTGCAGAGGGTGCACTTTTGGGTTTCTTTTTTCGGGGTGACGTGGAGTGGCGCCATTCCATAGACTGTCTCTTTGTCTCTGGTTCAAAAAAATTAACCCATGTTTCGTCACCTGTGACAATTTTTGATAAGAACTGTTGACCTTCAATCTCATAACGATGCAAGAGATCAGCGGCTATTGTTTTCCTTGCATCTTTTGGACTGTGTCAGTGTTTTGGGTACCCAACGAACACAAGCTTTTGAATAACCCAAATGGTCAATGATAGCCATTACACTACCTTTTTCTATTGACATTAAAGAACACAATTCACTCGTGGTTACCCGGCAATTTTCTCGAATGATGTCATCGACGCGCTGGATATTCTTCGCAGTCATCGATGTGAGTGGACGACCGCTCCACGGTGCATCTGCCACGTCAAGTTGTTCTTCGTCTCCGAATTCTCTGCAGCGTCGAACCCACCGCCGAACAGTGCTAACATCCACTAGCATCTCCGTAAAACTTCTTTAAACGTTCGTGGATGCAAATGGGCGACTGTGTACAGATTCAAGAATTCAATTACAGCACGCTGCTTTAATCGTACATCGATGATGGCAAGTGGTACCAACGTTTGAATGGTAGCACTGTTACTGCCAAGGAAGGTGCAAGAAGACGTTGGAAGAAGCGCGCAAAATTTGAATTATCCCAATTTTCCAAAAAGTTACCGAAAGGAATTAAGAGGCATTAGTTTCTGACTGCCCCTTGTATTTTGGTTTAAAAGGTTCATCCCAGTGGCGAAGATGCAGAGCCTGCAGTGTATGCCCTACGAAATTTTTAATATTCTGTTACGTCAATATCAACACAATTGAACAATTAGTACATTCAAAGTTTGTCAGAATGGATTGCAAATATGTATATGCCATTTGAATACCGCTGGTATTAATGTACTTGTCTACGGAAAAATACATTAGTTGTGACCTGGTGGGAAACAAACACGGAGCTCAAAGCATAAATTTAAAATCTAATCCACCTCGCGCTTCCTTGCACTTGATTATCTCTTCCATTCGGAGAGTGATAATCAGGTTTATTCCCCAAATATATCTGCAGCATTCATAGACCCTTTCTTCATAATTTTTCATTAAATTGTGTATATATAGTACTACATGTACAACGCCTTACATAGTAAGTGCTCCTTCTACCCATTTGGCAATACAGCTCTTACCCGTATAAGGAATACCACGAATTAATGCTTTTTTTTTGACATTTTTTGAAAATTTTAAATAATAAAATAGATTTTTTAAAAAAAAATATTTAAAATACGTAAATACAAATAAAAGAGAAGATAACAAGTCTTGTTTTTTTTTCGTTTCTGCTAGTGAACAGACGAAAATAAAAACAAAAAAATACGGATTTTTCATATTTCCCAAATCCCTTTTATTGTTAATACTAGAAAATCCCTCTTTTGGGATTTCTTTATTGAGCAATAAAGGGAGTTTCCCCGTACAATAAAAAAACTCCATTCATACATCTTGACAAAAAAGATTTGAATAAATTCAAAAAATTTTTTAAATCAAAATATTTTCATAATCTTATTATTTTAAATTTTATATTTGATAATATATATATATATATATATAAAATATATATCGAAATGAGAATTACTTATTCCAATCTTAAATTTATAAAAATATAACAGAATCTTTTTTATATAATATAATTCAAAGCGAATGTCAGTTTTTAAATTATATTTTAATGTTTGACAGTGTTGGATTAGGATGTATCTCGCCTCGGTATTTTCCCTTCTTCTTTTGCCCAAAAGTAGAAAACTTTTTTAAAAATTTTTATTTTGGGGGAAAAAAGATTCATAGTGAAGTCTAAAAAGGAGAAAAACCCCTTTTTGAGATAAAAAATCGAGCCGGAAAAAAGCTCGCGTAATTTGGCCCTTTTTTGGGGTAGTGGAAGATAAGGGAAGATCTTAAAGTAAAATGAAAAATAAGAGTTGGAAGGGGATTTTGGTGATATCTCACAATTAATTCCATTTTCTTTTGAAATATTTTCAAATGAATCGATATTTTGAGCCCGCCTCAAATAATTGTTTGATGGTATTCAAAAGGGAAAAATTTAAAGAATATTTTTTTATACGACTATTACAGATGATAGCCCTTTTTGGAAAAGTCACAGTTTAAAGGGGAAAAAAAAATATATTGAGACTGAAGGGAGTGACTGCCCACCCCTGTCTTGCGGCCCCGCCGCAGGGGTTTGTTCCCGGGGCGTCAAGGGGGGCCCAGGGGGTCGGGTGCGGGGGAAGGGGGGGGGGGGGAAACAGGAATTTTGAAATTTACAGGTTTTTCACCCATTTCAGAGAAGGGGGATCAGAAGCACGCCCATGGGCTTAACCTTTTTAAATTTTTCCAACAGAAAATTTTTTTAAAAAAATTTTTTGAAATCTAAAAAAAGGGCATCGGGGGGAACCCCATTTTAAAAGGGTCAAGTCTTTTCAGATTAAAGGGAAATTTTTTCAGACGTTACGACCCAGAAAACCTGATAGTGCGGATCATTGTTTTTTTAGGGGAAGGGCCAACCGTTTTTGAAAAAGGAAAATGTACAGCAAAAAGAATAAACGCTTTTTTAAAATTTTTAAATTTTTTTTAATTTAAAAAATTTAATTTTTTGTTTTGTTCTACGTCGAATTTTTACTTTTAAATTTTTCCACTTTATATTATTTAGAAAAATTTGTTTAAAAATGATGTTTTATAAATTTTTTCCCCAAACTAAAACTATTCGGGCGAGCAAAATTCCGCATTTTCAAAACCCTCAAATTTTCTAAAAAAAAAAACCCAATTTTTTCAAACTTTTGTTAGGAAGGAATACACGGTTTAAATTAATATAAAAAATTTTTGTTTTTTTATTTTTTCAAAATTACATAAATGAAATTTTTTTGAAACATTTATACCCCTTAAATATGATTAGGTTTTGTAAAAAATACTGATTTGTGTAGCAATAGTTGGTGGACGAGGTTTTTTTTTTTTTATAATTTTAAAAGTTTTTTTAATTGAATTAGTAAAAAAAATTGAGAAAACTTCCAAAAATGTATTTTGTGTAGCAATAGTTGGTAGATGGCAAGAGTACGTAGAAAGTCCGAAAACAAAAGACCAAACCAAAGAAATTAGAAAGTTAATTAGTGTGAGAATGTCTGTTCCATTCGGGTTTTACTGCTCAACAATGCATTTTTAACTTGGAAAAAGGAGAAAAACCATTCAGCAAACAATTTACGGATGTTTACGCCACCCCTCCAAAAATATAAAACGCAAAAAGGGGGGAAGATTGCGGAGGAAAAAATAGGACCAAAACCGAAGACTTTTTTTTTTTTTATAATTGTACACCTTCTAAAAATGTGATTGAAAAGGATAAAATATCCATAATTTAGTTTAAAAATTTGTTTGTAATTAAATTTAAGGGCCCCAGCTTTTAAAAAAGGGTATTTTTCATTTTTCCAAAAAGTGGAAAAAAAAGTTTGTGAATTTATATAAAAAATAACGAAAAAAATGAAAGAAAAATTATTATTTAAAGAGAATTTTTTATTTTCCCCTCTTGTATAATTTCCTCAATGAACCCATTTAAAAATATACCAAAAAAGGAAGTTTTGTCTTGTTTAAACCACCTTTATGGGGTACCCTCAGGATGCCCCAGCCATCGTAAAATTAAGAAAATATTCCAAAAATTGTATGGGCGAATAAATTATATTTTGCCGATTAAAATAATACGAAATGCACCTTTAAAAACCCTTACTAACAAATAGCGTTCGCAGAGGGATTCTGAGAGGGCCGGGGGAAGGGATTTTCGCCGTCCTGGCAAAACGTTCGACACAAAAAACTTCCAAAAAATAACGAGGCTGGGGAAAAGCATTTCTTTTTTTGATCAAAATTTTGGGAAAAAAGTAAAAAAATGTTTTTTAAAATTAAGAAAGAATTAATAAATAGATACTTTAATGAGAGATCAATATTCTTTTTTTTGACGTTCACCATTTCATCTTCTAATATCTTACATTTCATTTCAATTACTATATACTACTTTCATTTTTTCTTTCTATTGTTTCCCTGTCTACCGACTGACAGTTTCTTATTAAAAAATTAAATAAAAAAATGTCCTCAAAAATGGGGAAACGGAATCCATTTTCCAAACGCTTTTTAGGTAGGGGGAATAATTTAAAATATGGGCGTTGGTGGGGGAAAATTTCAAAGATTCCATATGTAAAAAAAATTTAGCTTTTCAACGTGTCCAAATGCTTTTTTTGACCCATGACCTTAACCTAAAATTTGCGAACGTTTTTCCCAGGTTTTTTCAACAGAAGATGTTAAAAATGTCCACGGTTAATAAAAACCACACCTTTTCCCCTTTGTCCGCAAAAGACCCAACCCCGGGATTTGACCGCAAGATCCCAAAAATTGTTTCCCGAGGGAATTTCCAAATCGGGCCCCGGGATAGGTGCCGGGTTTTTAAATGGCCCCAGAAGAGATTCGAGGGGGTTCGACGGCCCGGAAAAGGGCCAATTGGGCACCCCCCCTATCCATGATCGGGAAAACCTGTTTGGACCGCGGCAAGGGCTGAAGGGGCAGAAGCACACGAGCAAAAATGGTGGAGGGAGGTCCCCAAAATGAGGGGGGTTTTTACGGTTTTGGGCCCCCCCGTAAAGTAAGATCTTCAGGATAAGGCCCCCAAAGGAGGGGGGAACGCCCTGAAAGAGATTGAAAAATGGGGTTTTTTGGCCCCTAATTGTGGGAAAATTTTTAACCATCCGAGAACTGAGTCATCTGTAAAAATTAAGGGGAAATGCAACACACTGCCCAAGAACCACGACAGAACCAACTGAGGTGAATTCGAGAGCCCAAAAAATGATAAAACAACCAGATTTTAAACCAAGAGGGAAATTCACTTTCAACTAACCCCCTGATAGAAACCCCCAGCGTCCAAACTCCCAGCCGAGTTTTGACTTTTTCCCCCCCCAAATCAGGAGAGGTTTTTTTCCATGCCCACAGGGGGAATGGGGACCAAAAAGTCTTCCGATCGGGACATTTGCCGGGACTTTATTTTAAAAAAGACGAGCCAAGAACACTTGTCCCCTACTTTTGAAACATTTTGTATGTATATGACGCAAGTTAACGCCAAACAACACTGAACGAAACTTTCGCCTCGAAACTCCAGACACATGTTTTAATGAACTATTTTGATTGTGTAGATACAGGGAATACATATATGAAATTATGTCCCCTATTTTGAAACTTTTTGTATTTTACCGGGTGTATATCCGGCGTTTCTCAAGGTAATTATTTATCACAATCATCTATTAAACATCCTCGCCTGTCTCGCCCTCTGTGCCCGCTCATTGCAAACAACTCAGGGCGTGTGCATTGCGGGTGGCATAATGATTTTTTTTACAATCTTCCCTTCGCTACCTACCCCTCTAGGGACGTCTTACTCCCACAGTATTCTTTTTTACATTGTTATCCTTGAATAATAATAGAAACGGTTCCGAGCTCTCTCATAAGAGATTTATTAATACAATAGAAATATTTCTCTTTTGTCCTACATTGAGCAGTCAACTGAAGCGGTTCCAGAATTAGCTCTGATATAATTTAATAATAACAAAACTAAATAATAAAAAATAATAATAATAATAATAATAATAATAATAACAACAACAACAACAACAACTTCAAGGCTTGTCCTTAAGAACTGGCACATTTAAACAATGCAAAAGACTGTTTCTCCTGAGTACTGCACGCATCGTGAGGAAGTTTTTATTAATATAACTTCACCTGACTTCAACGTCAAATCCTGACTGCCCGAGTTTGCAAGCGAAGCAGGCACCTTGATTCTCAAAGATCCCGGTGTCGGATGTATGGTTCCTCGCAAGGCGAGTAACTTCAAATAATAATAATAATAATAATAATAATAATAATAATAATAATAATAAAATATCATATATTAATTTAACCCCAATAAAAATATTTCCCTAAGCCTTGGAACTAATCTACCGTTTCAATAAAATTTATTTAAGGATGTGAATAAGTGAAGCCACCTCATACGGGAAATAGGATGCCTATCATCGATTTGGGAACTGGATACTTAATTTTGCTCCTCCCTTGCTAATAACTGAAATAAAACATCAAATTTTCGAAATGGGTAGTTGCCACCGCAAATACCGGGACAACTCCGTTTATTCAGTATCAAAATAGCTCTCTGGCATTACTGTCGCTTCCCTTGGCTAATACATAACATATTAAATAAAAGAACAACATCGACACATACTAAATGTTATATCTTACCCTTGAAAACAATAATATCCACATTCATACGTAACAGTACCCAGAAACTCATTCACACAAGGGTGCATTCCTTTTCTCCTTTTTATGGCAATTTACTTGTAGAATTTTTGCATTTTCTCAACTGTAACATTCTTGGCCTTCTCATATTATTCAGTCGAATAGAAAGAAATTAAAGTGTTCACTTCCCTCGATATCGATCGCCGCTGGCCCGACCAGAAAATCAGCACACATCACCGTCTTACAAAATTACCGTTTTCGCATTTTGAAACCCATTTCATATTCGTACTGATACTTCACTTAACACATTAAAAAACATCATGACTTCCATCTGCGATCCATCACCCACCAAGTCGGACACCAATTTGACTTCCTGTTTCTCTTCTTGACTTTCTTGGCAACACTACACGCGTTTCTTCCACCATTCACTGCACACTGCACTTATTCACTTCGGCGTACCTCACTACCTTTACAAACTAAATTTCTTACATATACACATTTTTCCTTCTTCCATAACAAAACTTGAGATAACCTAACTAACCTAGCCCAAAATCTATTCAGTTTCTCGTGAACTTGACGAATATTAATTAGCCTTTATTTATCGTCACTAAACCTCTTTCAATTCAATATACGGTTTACTGGTGTACATGTTTTGAACTCCTACTTTCAGACTTTTACAAATGAACAAATAGAATAAATTTGACTGTTGCAGTATTCACCGCAAATTATATAAGCGAGCAACGCACTGTTTCTAGCGCAGCTTGTCAAAATTATGTGCTATTCTTTGGCATATTTGCTTGGCGAATATTATCAATTCTTGGCAAAAACGCTTATTTTCATCTGTATTAGATTTAAACTTGTTTATGGGTTAGTCATAAAGCATTATTCACAGTTATTAAATAACTGTAATGCTAAAGAACTAATTAAATGACTAATATTCTACTATTTGTAATATTATATTTATATTTATTTAGTCAAAAACAGTCAAAAACTGTATGTGACGTATGGGGGAGAAAATCATCTGCGCACGCTTTATTGAGTTTCAGAATCCCTTCCCAACAATTTAACTATTAATAGTTGAAAGATGAAAATCATAGTAATAATAATAATAATAATAATAATAATAATAATAATAATAAATTTAAAAAAGCGAGGGATTAACATTTCAAAAACTAGATATTTTCGTTGAAAAATTACAGAAAACTTATTTTTAACAGTAAAGGAACAAACAGATTTGATTTTTCTGTATTGTTAACAAAATAAAAATCACCTAATCTCTACTACCACTACAAGCAAAGGAAAGTTCAACAAAACGTGCGCATAGTGAAGCTACATTTACGTCCAGAAGAAAGCAAAGGCCATCTCAGCATTTGCTCAATGGATCAGGAAACTGGACAAAACCTGATCGAGAGGGGGTCATTGACCCGGAAGTACATTATTTTTTACAGGCATATTGAATATTTTTTAAAAAGTATATAATGCAAATGTAGACTAATTCATTATATTATATCTTGTTTTTGTTAAAGTAAACATTATTTTTCTTTTTGACGATCAGTATAGTCTCTAATTGTATAGTAAAAGTTTAGCATCAGTAATTATATTTTACTTTTAACTTAAATTTGTGTACCAGTTTTAATTGTTTAATTTCATCTGGCAATGAATTGTAAAGTAACGTACATGTATTGTATTGGATTTCTTGTAGTGAGCTGTTGATACTGACACATGATGAACATGATTTCTACGTCTAGTGTTGTATCTATAAATATCAGTATTACATGAAAATAAGTTCCCACCGTTAAGTAAGTCAGTTTTGACAAATACTACAGACTCATAAATAAATAGGCAAAGCAATGGTAAAATTCCAAGCTCAATGAAAAGAGGCTTGCACGGATCACGTGGATGGGATTTTTTCATTATTCGGATAATTTTCTTTTGCAATCTAAATGTCTGGGAACTAAGGGATGAGCTTCCCCAGGATATTATGCCATATCTCAGGCGGGAATGTACATTTGCAAAATACATGCAACGAGCTGCATGAAGGTTGACAGAATTAGAAAGGATTCTGAATGCATAACATATCGAGCTTAATTTAGTGTTTAATTCTGTTATATGTACATTTCATCTGAGGTTTGATTGAATTGAGAGACCTAGAAATTTTGTTACCTATTAAGTTAATTTATACCGCCTTTTATTGATATCACCTCAAACGAAACGCAGGAAAATCAGTGTTTTTATTTCAACATTTTTATGAACTAGTGTCTGTGGCCAAACTCATCTAACATGTGTTTCACCAAAGATATGACCCGCAATACCAACCTCCCGTAAATCACCCGCCATACTTACTACATTGGCTTAGGTACTTTTGATAAGAATTCAAGTTGAAGATGGGACCAACCCCAACTTAAATACCCCATGTAATGGAAGTATTTTAGCCTTTTTCTTCGCTGAAGATTGGCATGCGTGCTGTCAAAATGAGTGTGTGCCGACTTTAGCCGTCTAAAGCGGCAAAACACTTCGTTGTGAGCTTACACAAGCAAGCTCGGTCCCGCACTTTCCGTACATTCCGTTTCCCGTGCGCGATTTATTTCCGAGGGGAACGTACATTGTATATTGTGCTGGGTATTAACGTCATTGACTTGTAATTCGAGAAAGAATTCTTCAGTTTAGCAGAAAATGTATACTTAACGAGTGGGTCAAATTCTTCTTGAAATATATAAGTGCAAGAGCGGAAAAAATTCTCGAAAAGAAATCAAATTTCGTGCGAGCAGCGTCATTGCGAAACTAACGAAAATTGTGAGGGGTAAGCTATGAATGACACAATATTATTAAGTTCTTATTGAATGATCAAGTAATTAGACTTGAACATGGATATTGGAATCATAATTATTATTTCTTACTATATTACAGAGACCTTATATAACGCTGGCTATTTTTTATTAACAAATGAAAAGAAAATAAATCTACACAAATATGCTGCAGCATCACTATGTCACGTCAGAAATATGGAAAAATTCAGTGAAAGAAGGTTACGCACAATTGTTGGTATTGTATAAACTTAATTTTAAGCACCTGATACCATAAAGCAGTCACCCACACTTAAATTAAGAGAAAATGTTGGTCCCCACTGTAATTAGGAGAATGTGGAGATCTTGAAATTACTGCAATGGCAAGTTCATTTAATTAAGAAAATTCTCTCATTTTTCAGTCGTTCCTGACAGAGCTTTATTTTATCTCTTTGGTTCAAGTTTCGTTGCAAATTTAAATAAATGAGTAAGCATTAATGGGTTTAATATGATTGTGATACATATGTGACTAAACATAAATACATATGAAGAACTATATTATTATATTATATATATTATGTACTTCAATATTGCAGATGTGTCCAAAAATTAAAAACTCCTGCCTCAAAGCAACAAGAAAAAATCTAGTTGAAAGTACAAGTTAATTTAATTGACCAATAATTTATTACAACATAACTCATGTTACTGTCAGGCGTTCTTGTCAGTGCTTCATCTTTTCTGTTCAGATGAAATACGGTTGCTTAGCAAATTAAGTGTATACGCCTTTAATTAGTTAACATGTGAGTGAAACATATATTACATTACTGCAGGTTTCAGATAAGCAATTATGGTCTTCTGAACTTTCAATAATAAATTTCAGGCGCAATTTAGGAAAGAACTACTTGTTTTTTCAAAACCTTGTACCTGACTTTTTTAAAGAGCTGATTTTCTACAACAGACTTTCAGGAAAAATCTCTACCTTCTATTTTGTAGTTTGAAAATGTTAACTTTTTGAAATTTTCGAGAAACCGAGCAATACCCGAAAAGAGGGCTATCACCATATTTTTACCATCTCTTATTACATACGCGGAGAAAATGTTTAAAAAATTGGGGCGGTTTTAGAGAATTTAATTTTTTTAATTGCCAATATTTCGGGCAAAATTACACAAATACTATTTATATTTACGAAGAGTTGAACATAATCTTATTTCAAGATCAGTCTTTAAGGAAATTATTTCATTTAGGAAACAAAACTATTTTCAACACTTATAGGAAGTCGCCGAAAGAATTTGTTTCGTAATTTAGCAACTGGGTTTATCCACTTTTTTGTTATCAGGGCCCGGCAATAAGAGTTTTTGTGGCGAAAATTCGCCATTTTCCGGCGCCCTATTAGAATACTTTGTCTTCTTATGTTAGTAAGGATGAGAAAGTAAATACCTAAAAAGTCTGAAAAATACCGGCTTTTCGGCCCTTTCGGAGTTAGCACAGGATTGGAGAAGTCAAACTTGAGATTTTAACTAGTGTCTCGGTTCATACAACACACTCAAAGAAAAAAAATTATGACTTTTTTTCAGGTAAAATGTACTTATCGACTGGACTACTAAAGGGCATCCAGAAAGCTATTTCTAGGGTATGGAATGCAACGTTTCTGATAAATTCGTGTCGTTAATGTATTATTATCTATACAATTTCACATTGTTTCGTCATAAATCTGCTCAATGCGTACCAGCGGCTACACTTTCTTCACTTGCTGCGGTACCTAGTGCCGATGACTTCTTATGAATGCTTCCAAACTGTCAGCTGACCTTGTTTATAGAGGACTGGTTAAATTTATTCCAATTACCTCCCGAAAGAATGCAGAATTCAAACACTGTTAGTTGAAACCTTTCAACTTCAGTGCTGTCTGCTTTGCTTCTTCACGCCCGATAACTTCCAAGCCTCATCTCTTCTTCCTCCTTCCCTTTATATTTATTTATTTCAGCTCATAGTAATATGGCAGAACAAACTCCTTAATGATGTACCCTCGATATTCCGCCTCAGTCGCTTCCCGCCATATTCCTTTGCACGACAGTGCCACTACCAGGGATTTACGTATTTGCGTAATACATTCGTAATGCTTCCCTAGCGGATCTTGCACGGAGGTCTCCAACCTGGGAGACAGCGCAGCGAGGCGAGGCTCCCGCCAGGCGCAGCGAAGACTCAGGCGCCAATTTGTTAGAACTAAATTGCGGAGACACTGTTTACATGGCAAAGGAGAAGAAGAAGAAGAAGAAGAAGAAGAAGAAGAAGAAGAAGAAGAAATCACAGGAAAGAAAACATTTTCTTTGGGATGAAGAGTTTTGGGCAATTACTCTCGCCCAAAGTTCCGTAATTCATGGAAAAAGCATTTTCCTGGTTTCTAAAACAAATGTTAGGGCTAAATACACCCAAAAATACTTATAGGAAAAATCAGTAGATCGCAGCATTATCACACGGAATTTACTAGATCTCTAACGTCTGAACAAATTGTCCGATTTTCGATCTGTAAACGGCATTGGACTCCTTTTTAAAATAGAATTTACGCTACGATGCCATTTTTTAAAAAAATGTTTTGGGGATTCAGGAAGCACGTCGTCATCGCGCTATAAGCCCACATTTTTTAATTTCTTCCCGGAACTATGAGAAAAAATTAAATTTTTTTTGGAAATCTTTCTTGAAAATATGGCATCGTAGCGTGAATTCTATTTTAAAAAGGAGTCCAATGGCGTTTACAGATCGAAAATCGGACAATTTGTTCAGACGTTATCGGTCTAGTAAATTTTGCTTATTTTGGTGCTGCCACGTGGTGGCGACAAATGGAACTAGTGTCGGTACATTTAGCCTTGAATTATGTTTTATGTATTTTTTGTAAATTTACAAAAACCAGGGTATTTGTAACTACTACCTTTTTACAAAGAATTACAAACCATTTAATTTGCAGTGACTTGTAGTAACATAGAAATTTTCAATGTTGTTCCAAATTTAGCCATTTACGTAAGTTTTAATTTTGATTTACAATCTCCAATTAAAATAAAATTTATTAAAAATGTCGTTCTCGATCAAAAGCGGTTTTTTTGATTTTGAACTCCACAACATTCAAGAATAATATGGTTTGCAGATATATTTTCTCTACACTTGCATCGGGGTACAAGTATTACTCCTGTATTCTCAGTTGTCCGCTTATTTCGCATGAAGCGGTTTTTGTTTATATCCTAACTATTTTTGAAGAAAACTTAAAACTTCATATTTTGTTTTCAACGTGTTAAAACCTGAAGAGATCGCCCAATTGTTTTATCTGGTTCAAAGTATCATCAAAAATGTTACTGGTTAGTGAAACATGTTTTCCTCGGCCTAACAAAGAGCACCTAACATTAGTAAAGGGAATTTCGCGGTATTTTTAATTCTATTGTTTATTGCAATGATATATTACGCTATATTCAAGAGGGAATTTTGAGGAAGACTACTGACAATCTCTACTTGTAGTGATGGCCTTGGTTTAGCTCTTTCGGATGGTCTTGGTTTAGCTCTTTTTGTACTAGGAGAGTCTTTTTGGACTTATTAAAGTTTTATTCAACATTTTGGAAACACTTTGGGGATTTTCTTTTATATACCATTTTATACGCGATTTGACTAATCAGTAATAACCTGTTTTTTACTAGTTAATCGCGTATTACGTTTCTGTGCTGACTAGATAGCCATTGATGACGTGACGGTACCTCATGGTAGCATGACGTTGTTCGAATTCAAGATCCATAGATGCTATGAATTTAACTTACAATCATATACTATGTTTCCGAGATATTTTCTTTTATTCCTTTGTTGTTTTTTAATACAGAAAGATATTAAATTCATCTTTGATAATGTGATCCTTTATTTTCATTGGAAGTAATATTGAGATCATTCTCTTCAGTTGGCATAATTTTATAGGAAATACAGTTTATTTAAATCGATTTATTTTGTTTGAATACTTTGCAAGAAAGTACACTTTATAAATTAATAGTAAAAACATATTCTTCATTTATACAACCTTTTTGTCACATGCTTTCTTCGAAATATGTAAATAAAGAATGGAATGAAAACATAGGCTTCCACAGCCCAAGCCAATCAAACGATCGATTTTAGACGCTAAAATCATTTCGCCTAAAAAGGTCGCAGGATATCAGCCAAAAAGTCGGTATTCACGTCTAGAACGCGGATTTAAGAACACCCTAGAATTCGTATGAAAATCGCTTAATTAATTTCCCATTTACATGAATGGAAAGAGGAAATGATAAGGCTACCCCAAAAAACCTGATCATGATCAATATATTCTGATCGAGGGATGGAAAATTCTAACATTCTTTAATCATGACAAAACGACGTTGCATATTCTGGATTCATACCAGATAATTCATTCACTTGTTCGTGAAGGATGAGCGTTGAAATCTAACCAGTGAAATTCTGCTCGATAGCATTAACCGACTTACTATTCATTTCCCCTTTTAAGTCTCAAACCAACGTTCCTGACTTGAGGATCAGAACACGGCTCCCTATTGAACACTGACGCGAAACGTTCCGTCTCCGAAAGCGCCAACGCGGTTCCCCATTCCAATGGCTGCATGGTCTCCAGGGAAGGGCCATTCGATCCCTCCTTTATTATCCTGAAGAAGTCGCCTGCGCTCCGACGCACCGCCGCGCCGGGCGCAGCCGGGGGCGTGGCCCCCGCGGGACGCTCGCGTAATCCGCGAAACCGCGCGCGCGCGGCGGCGGCGGCGGCTGGCTCCCGTCGCAGACGCTCCTGGCGGCGACAGAGACGCAACAGCAGCGGCGGAGGAGACAGCGGCTGCGACCATAACGAAGTTACGGCCTGGCGCCAAGTTGCACACTGAGTTGAGGCCCGTCACCACTTCACACGCCCGCCGCCCCCGCCGCCCGCCACCGCCGCCCTCGAGCGCCGCTCGCGACAGCCCACAACAAAGCGGGGGAGGGGGGGTACGCGCTGGCTGACACCTCGCTGGACGGAGAGGGGCCCTTAGGGCGAAGGGAAGAGAAGTGGTTGGCAGAAATAAGATGTGTGTCGTAGTGAAAAAAGAAATGAAGATGGGACAATTATTTACGTTTCTGTAGTTATTTTTATATTAATTATTATAAAGTCAATACTCATAACTATACACATTTAGACGAGGCTGATTATTACAGGGAAACCCTAAAAGCTACCAGAAACATTTTACAAGAAGATTGTGGTGAGGGCATGGAAGATTGATTGGCTGATTAATTAATGTTTCCGGACGCCTCAACTGTCATTGTCATTAGTCCGTAAGTGTAGTACATGCTTTTTTCACACGGAGGTGCCTCGGTGGCCTTCCCTAGGTGTACGGTGAGAACCGGCCTCGACCTAAACATCAGCTTGAGAGGGTTTCTCTGTCCAGATATCTCCCACCAGCGGGGCACGGAACAAGTTCTATGCCCCCGATGATCTCCATATATGTCTAATAAAACTGTCGGGAATGTATTGAAAATGTATGATGTGTGTGTAAGTGAGGGGTGAGGAGAGGACAAGGAAGAGAAAGGAAAGATTGTGCATAGTCCGTGGCCCGTTTGTTAGGGTACTGCTCCGGCATTCACCTTGTGTTGATCGGAGACACCAAAGAAAATTACCGATCAGAGCATCCAGTCGCTAGAATACACCTCCAGACAGCGGCTCACTTCGACTTAACTGTGCAGCTAGAGTCAAAAATCCTGCCTCACCCCTAGGATCTTCCGGTCAGAGGCACTGGAATGACATCAATTGATGCCCTGAGCCACCTCAGCCGCTGGCACGAAGGAGGTACGAAGCACGACAACTGGGAGGGTGCAGACTACACTCATATTCTTATGGAAATGCTAAAGACAAGTCCATGAAGACGTTGACAAAAAAGTTCCATCTCTGATTACGGTGAGTTGGCGATCGACACATTAGAAATTGACGATTGAGTTATGTTCATGTATCATGTTTTTAAGTCTTCAATTTATTTTTTTCAAAAGTTTAGTAAGAAAATAATTTGCATCTCTAGTTGAAACGTGACAAGTCAAGAGTTGTTTTTAAAAATGACTAGTGTCATTTTCAGTTAGAAACACTCAACTACTCTTTATGCAGGTCACTGCTTAAGCTGTTTTAGTTCTTTACACAATTGTATAACGCAATCTTGTATTTGAAACGTATTATACTTTGAAAAACACTGGAATCTTTCTTTTGAAAATGTTTTTAAAAACATTATTTCCTGCCTATGTAATTGATTTGTCTCGAACTAAAACAATACTACTCATTTTCCTTGCAAGCGTAAGTAATTTATTGGTGTTCTTTTTCTTAACTATATTTGAATATGAATAATGATTTTTTTATAATGTTATTCTTCAAAACAAATTTATTAACTTATTCTCAGATAAATGATTTGTGACACAGTTAACGTCTCATGATTATGTCAACTTGCACAAATGTACCACAAAAACAACATAATAATTATCCAAATTGCTTGTTAAGATAAAGAGACACCTAGACTTCACTTGAAAATGATTAGAAATTAAGACACTAATTATCATCGAAAAAGCATCGAGAAAATTAGCTGTAAAACCACAATGCAACACAGTCAGACTCTCTCAAATTCCATGCAATGACCGATATAAAAATATCAACAAGTGACAAGTAAATAACATTTAATGTCATATTTTTAAGTTTATTCATAACTTCGAAACGAGGTTATTCAATTTTTACACATCGTCGACACACAAGAAAAGTGGGCGGATATCAAAAAACAATACACCCGAAAATCAGACGGATATGGTTTTAGTTAAAATATATTTTCAAAATAGACTATTTTGAATAGTAAAAATTGTTTAGGTATAATTCACAAAACAGCTCAGATTTATGCTAGAACACACCTTCATCTGCAAATTA
Organism: Teleogryllus oceanicus; assembly: GCA_964035755.1. NCBI lineage: Eukaryota > Metazoa > Arthropoda > Insecta > Orthoptera > Gryllidae > Teleogryllus > Teleogryllus oceanicus. The sequence goes on from CAXIVR010000003.1 coordinate 8,116,259, forward strand.
AAGATCTTCTCTCGGACGTATTCAAACTATTATTCGTCAAAACGATAATTGTTCACGTTTCCTGGGTCGACAATACATTATGTACTTCTTCCTTTCAAGGATTAGTCAAGCGTTCCTCCTCCATTTTCTCTTTGCACTTCAACATCATCCCTTGCTAGATCTTCCGACATCTCTCTTTCCCTTCGGCCAATAATCCATCGCAAATCGTGTAATTGTTACTTCGTTCATTCTTTCAATATAGTGCCTTCATGATTATCTGCTTTTCTCAATCTTGATACAATGACACATGACCTGCTATTTTCGACATCTTCGTTTCTATGTGACTTGTTTTATTTTCTATATCGTTTAACTTCCTAAGAAATATTCTCCACTTGAACTTAGCTAATATCTCGCTTTTTTGTTATCCATAATTCTCTTTTATACAGAAGTTTGGTCATTGTCTTATAAACTTTCATTTCTGTACTTTTTTGTTTTATTCCGAAGCGTCATTATTAATAAAAACGCGTCTCAATAATAACGCTCGCTTATTATTATTATTATTATTATTATTATTATTATTATTATTATTATTATTATTATTACAATTATTATTATTAACATCTGGGTCTCAGCAGATCACGCAAAGCAGAACATGGAGGCATTTGAGTATTCCTTACCTTTCTTTATACCCATTTTGTTATCATTCTCTCGCATTAGGATCTTTTTCTTTCATGAAAGTAAGGTTATGATTTTCATGGTTCTGTTCATTCTGGTTTTTCTCCTGCCAAACTGTCCAATTGTAAATTTCCTTCCTATTTTTTCTATTTTGTAGGTCTTGTGATATTATTCCGGCTTCTTTCAGCTCTTATTTTCCTTCCTATATCTTATATTCCTCAGCATATAATTACTTTCTCGTGTATGAAGTACGTATATACTTAGTAATACACGTAGTATAGAGAAAGTTATGTAATGCAGATGAAAATCGATTTCGAGATTTCAACGGATATACACGTTTTTGGGACCCCTGATACCGAAAAAGTGTTCCTGATTTTTCTCCGTCACGCCCGGTGTATGTGACGACCATCCTACCATCCGTCCGTCCGTCCTTCCGTCCGGTGTATGTAAACAGTAGTAGCGCCTGTACTATGCAAAATATTTTTCCAAAGTGAATAAACCCTTGTCGAACTGGCCTGAGTCGAAGCTCCGTGATTTTGAAAAATATTCACTTAACTTTGGGAATACTTTACATTTTCAGAATTTTCTGAAAAATGGCGCATTTTCCTCCTTAAATTTCTTGTAAGAATAAATAAAGTACACTTAAATGGTGGCATACGAGTGACTTTCACTGTTAACACAATGTTTCGCACAGATAGTGCTAATTGTACTATTTAAGATGACAAAATTAATTTTGATGTATTCTTTGTTTTTGTACAAAAAATATTCAAATGTAATTTTTTAAAAATATCTCTTACACCGGTAATGTGCACATTTTCAGTTAAAAAAATGATTTTGGGCGGCGATAGATGACAGTTGGCAAGAAGATGGGGCAAGGCCAAAGAACTAGTTCAGACCGCAAGAAATTAGAAAATTAACTAGTACGACAAAGTCTATGCCATTCTTTAGCACCATTAGTTTGTCTCTATTTTTGCTCTACTGCGGCTTTTGTAGAATTTTACAGTTTGTCTTGTTAAACTGCTTGATTCCATTCTTTTAATGAGTTCATCGAATTTTAGCCCACATTTTTTAATATCAGAATATATATATATATATATATATATATATATATATATATATATATATATATATATATATATTTGTGTGTGTGTGTGTGCGTATTCCGATATAATGTGCATGTGCTGTGGTGCAGGGCAAATAAAGCGAAGGAGCTGTGGCAGCGGCATGGCGGAGGCGTGCGCAGCGAGGGCAGTGAGCGGTGCGGGAGAGAGGGGGCAGCGTGCAGGAACAAGGAGCGGTGCGATACTGCCGGCGCTGCTGTCCTGGCAGGCGAATATCCTCCGCGACGACGTCTGAATAGCAGCTCGAGCTTCGTCGCCGCCCGCCGCTCACGCCTGGCGCAGCGACGCGACGCTACGCGCCAAGCACCTACATTGGACGAAGGAAGACGCGAGCATCTCGAAACTTGCCGCGGAAAAAGCAATTTTTTTCCACACGAGCACGAGCATATTCAAATAAATTTTTGCAAAGTTTGAATTTCTTTGTTGAGAAGCCTGTCGTGTGTCAAAGGAGGCTACATTATTTCTATGTTCCTTTTCGCCCGGCTTTTTACTTTCTCGTATACGTACGTATATACGGAGTAATATACGTAGTAAAGTGAAAGTTATGTAATGCTGAGCGAAAAAGCGGGGCGGATTTTCGGCACAAAAAATTCATTTTCCGGGACCTAGGTAAAAGTGGAAAAATTTAATTGCTAAATTAAGAAAAAGAATCCTCTAACACTTGGTGTAGCCAGAATCCCTGTATTGTGGGTCCTTAATGCTTAAAGATCCGTCCGCCATGCGTCTGCTTTCTGCCTGTCTGTCTGCTCGTCCGTCTGTGAAAAACTTTAACAGTTAAGTAAAGTTAACTTTAACTTTAATTTTTAAGCGTTTAAACCGTGCGTAGGATTTTTTCGAAATTGAAGAAACCCCTGTCCATTGGGCTCTAGTTGAAACTTTGCGATTTTGAAATGAACATGAAGCCCACCGCATATTCTCAAAATTTTCTCAAAAACGGCTCAAAAGTTTAAAAAAAATTCTTGTAAGAGTAGAGTAAAATACACTTATAATGGTGGCATATGTCTGATCTTCAGGGTTACCTCTGAATTTACGAAACCTTTAAAAATTTAAATTATTTCTGGCGTCTTCCTGCAACTACAATATTAAAGATAGAGATTTTTCTTTCAAATGTAATTTGCGGTTCATAATCAGTTTTTTTAAGGTCGTGTACATTTTGCGTAAATTTGAGTGGTTTTCGCGCATTATTGCGTGCAATATTTGCAATTGAAAAAAAATAAAAACACGATTTTCTAAAAAACCGCCACAAATTTTTTCTTCAAATGTTTTGGTGTAAATACTGCTAAATTCACTGTAAAGGATGACATAAACGCTAAAGTATTCTATTGTTTTGTTTTTTAAAAAATTACAAAAATTAAATTTTTTGACTCGTCTCTCACGTCGTTAATATTTACACTACGCAACATTTGTTTACATTATGGTATTTATGAGTACATGAGCTTATAAAGTAAGTTAACATTTCTGGAAAACTAAAAGTATTCTGTGAAAATGAACTAAATTTCCACATTTTGAGAAACACTCAAATACAACTGCTGATACAAACGACAAATATAATTTTTTTTCAACTCTTTCATTTCATTTTAACACTTGCTTTCCTCTTCAAAAACGAAAATTAAATATTTCACGGAAAAGCAATTCTTAGATAACACAAGAGATTAGGACTTCTTGTAAAAACAAGCGAATTCTTTCTTTCATTTCTAAACGTCATAACGTATCTCAAGATTTCCTTATCTATTTTAAAAATACAAAACATTGTTACGAAAAGTCATAAGACAGGCTAAAATCATGAAAAACGATCAGGATATTTTGAACTCAAATAATAAAACAAAAGCAATGTGGAATATAATACAAAATACTACCAAATCAACTAGAAAACCCGTAGAGAATGTTGTTTTAAAATATAACGATATAAATGTGAACGATCCGGCAACAGTGGCTAATCTCTTTAACCAATACTTTTCGAGAATTACCGCCGATCTCACTAAGGGTCTTCAGGCACAAAATTCAAAAACAGACAATTCACCCAAAATTTTAGACACAATGTTCGTTTCCGAAACTTCTTCCTATGAAATTCTCAAAATAATCGTGAACTAAAAATAAATATTCGTCCGGTTTAGATGAATTCCGATTCTTGTTAAAGACCTGTGCGTATGCCATTATACACCCGTTAACTCACATATTTAATGCATCTTTATGCACTGGAACGTTTCAGATATTTTCAAAACAGCTAAAATTAAGCCGCTTTTCAAAAAGGCAACAAAATGAAATTCAAAATTATCAGCCCATTTCTCTTCTATCAGTTTTTTCAAAATATTAGAGACTTTTTACGTACGATTGGAAACCTTTCTCACTAAACACGACGCGCTTTCAGATTGTCAACATGGATTTAGAAAATCAAAATCAACGGAAACAGCTATATTTTCTTTTCTTAAAGATGTCGCCTCATCATTGGATCAAAAAAGAAGCACCTATTGAATTATTTTTAGATCTCTCAAAAGCTTTTGACGTCATTGATCATGACATTTTACTTTCCAAATTACCTTCATATGGAATTCGTGGTATTGCTCTAGATTGGTTATGTTCGTACCTTAAACAACGATCTCAGAGAGTGGAAATAACTTACTGGAATGATGGAACATGGAATATGGAATATGGAATACGTAAACGATATGCCCTCGACAATTCGAAACGGAAGAACGGTTTTCTTTGCGGATGATACGAACATCCTTTGCAATAAAGAAACAGTAAATAGTAGAATATCAGAGGTTTCAAATTGGTTCCGAAATAACAAATTAATAGTAAACGAAAAGAAAACGGTTTTAATGCAGTTTTCTATTTCAAATAAATAATTCTGTGCTCCATTGAAAATGAACAGTTTACCATTGTATATTGATTCAGTGGTGAGGTGTAGTTGACATTTACATAATTGGAATGATTGAAGACGTTGTCATTGTCAACAATAGTATTACTATTTTTGACAATGACAACGCCTTCAATCATTCCAGTTTACTATTGACTGATGTTAAGGCAACAAAATTTTTAGGTCTCTCAATTCAGTCAAACCTTAAATGGAACGTCCATTTAAATAAATTGAACACAAAATTAAGTTCATTATGCTACGCGTTCAGAATTCGTGCAAATTCAGTCAGCCTTCATACTGCTCGTTGTGTATACTTCGCGAATGTTCATTCCCGCCTGAGATATGGCATAATATTCTGGGGAAATACATCTTATAGCTCCCAGACTTTTAGATTACAAAAACGAATTGTACAAATAATAACCAAATCCCACCCACGTGATTCATTAAGCCTCTCTTCATTAATCTAGGAATTCTACCATTACCGTGTCTTTTATTTACGAATCAGTGGTTTTGTAAAAATGACTTGCTCAAGGGCGGGAATATATTTTCAGAAAATGCCGAAGTCTATTACTATAACACTCGACGTAGAAATCATATTCATCAGGTGACAGTATCAACAGCTCATTACAAAAAATGCACATACATACTACAGCTTCCGGGTCAATGACCCCCATCTCGATCTGGTTTTTCGTCCAGTTTCCCTGATCCATTGAGCAAATGTTGAGATGGCCCCTTGTTTTGCTTCTGGACATAAATTTAACTTCATTTTCTGTGCAGTCTTCTAGAATTCAGTGGGAAAAACAATTATTCAAATTATCGTTTCCATGTTGTCTGGCAGGAAGTAATAAGAGCCAAATGTATTGCTTATTTATCCTTGAAAATATATTTTTATTACATGGGAGTTTTGTTTTTCTCCTTTCAAAATTCAAAATTTATTGCTTATTTATCCTTGAAAATAGATTTTATTACATGGGAGTTTTTTGTTTTTTTTTCTCCCTTTCAAAATTCAAAATTTAAGTAGTATATGACTTAGTGTAGGTATCACAGAATTTTGAAAATGTGCACACAATTCACTTTTCCCCATAGCACGTCATACGCAGTTTTTAACTGTTTTTGACGTAAAATAAATAAATAAATAAATAAACAATTGTTTAAAAAATAGCTGCAAATTTTTTTCTTCTAACTTTTCCAACGAATAGTGCTAATTGCACTGATTAATATGACGTAAAGTTCATATTGGTGTATTCTTTTGATTTTTCAAAAATTACACGAATGTAATGTTTTCAAATATATCTCACGCCGTTAATATGCACATCGCCATCAATTTGCATACATTTTTGCATTTTTAAGTAAAAGTGCTCTAAATTTAAAAAAAAAATTCCTTGAACGAGAGCTTAAATTTTTTTCTAATTTTTCAATTAAAATTCCCATTTTGGACAAGGTTTTACTCTTCTTTAATATTCTTAAAGGAATATTTCAGTTACACTATTAGGAAACCGAATAAGTCAAAATAATTTGAACAAAATGTACTATGGGCGGCAATAGATGGCAAGAGAATGGGACAAGCCCGTAATGTCAGTTGATAGTTACGTATAACATTAAAGTCCGTTCACAGTTACGTATACATTAATACGTATCTAAGGGAGTAAAATACGTAGTAGAGAGAAAGTTATGTAATGCTACGGAAAATCGATTTTGAGATTTCACTTTTGGGGGGGGGTCCCCTGATATAGAAAAAGTGTTGTTTTTTTCAAAACGTCCGTCCGTCCGTCCGTCTGTCTGTCCGTCTGTCTGTACGTCTATCCGTCTGTGAACACTACTAGCGCCAAAACAATACGTGCGATCTTTCCCAAATTGAAGAAACCTCTGCCCATCTGGCTCTAATTGAAACTTTGAAAATTTGAAAACATTCTTCAAAATTTGGGGTACTTTACATGAAGCCCCCGGACCCTTTTCAAAATTATCTCAAAAACGGCTGCATTTTTTTCTTTAAGTTTCTTGAAAGAATAAAGTATAATGCACTTATAAAGGTGGCATAGGTCCAATTTTCACGGTCTACTCTAAATTTTCAAAAATTGCAAAATTTTGAACTTTTTCGGCGTCTTCTTACAACTACAAAATTTAAGACAGAGATTTTTCCTTCAAATGAAATCTGTTGTCATAAATAGTTTTTTCATTAAGATCATGTAGATTTTTTAAAACTTTTAATAAGTTTTCGTGCAATGGAGCGTGTAATATTTGCAATTTTAAAAAATAACAAAAAGAAGGTTTTCTCAAAAACGGCTTGAAATTTTGACATTTTGACAGGTGACATAAACGCCATATTGCTCTATTCCTTTTTTCTTTCAAAAATTACAAAAATGTAATTTTTTGGACTTGTCTCTCATATCGGTAATATTTACATCAAGGACGATTTCTTTGCTTATTTTGTACTTTGTTCTTTGCTTTTATTGTACTTATAAGTACATGTACTTCAAATAATATTTCATAACGTTTGTCGAAAACTCCAATTTTCTGTTAAAATGATCTCAAAATCCGTATTTGCAGAAACGCTCAAACGCCATTTTCTCAAAAATTCCCCAAAATTTTTTCTCCAAACTTTTCCGATGTTTAGTTAAAGTTTAAAAAACGCAAATAAGTTTTCAAAAATAGTTTTTTTAATTATGTCTCACCCGTTACTTTTTTTAATTAATTTAAATTTTTTAAAACTCAGTAGATTTCTTTGAAAAATAGCTTCAAATTTCGCATTTACAGAATTTATGCATTTATGAATTTCGCATTTACTGAATGCAATTTTTACCGTTAACTCTAAAATTTCGAAAACTGCAAGAGCTTGAATTTTTTCTGAGTCTTCCTAAAACTATAAAATTGAAGATAGAGATTCTTCCTTCAAATGAAATTTGTAGCCCATAAATAGTTCTTTCATGAAGCGCATGTACGTGCGCATTTGTTTTGAAAATTTTTAGTAGTTTTCGTACAATAGTGCGTGCAATATTTTCAATTTTAAAAAATTACAAAAACCAAATTTTCTCAAAAAACGGCTCCACTTTTTTAAAATATTTAGTAGTGTGACGGTCTATTAAGACGCATCCAACGTTTATTTTTTTATTAGAAAAAGGACGCTTAATTTGCTATGCAAAAGCATGGAGAAACAAAGGAAGGTAGTACATTAGTGAAAATCAATAAATCGTAATTATTCACATTATCGGAAGCGAATATTAAAATAACTATGGGGACGGCAACAAATAAAATTATGTCAATTTTTTACGATAAAAACATGTCACCAAGTTGTACCGATTAATAGGAAACAGATTTCGTAATGATAAGAAGCATTATACATTGAGAGAAGACCGTGAGATGCTATAAACAGGTGACGAAGATAATCTGTATTTATTTGTTATATAAAAGGGATCCAGTATTTTTTAATGAACCACGGACAATGTCATTCATTGGGAACATTTTGTGGAAGTTGTGACAATACCACGAGGTTTATTGAGTGAGATGAACGTAAATAATAGTAGAAAAACGAAAGAACATTGTAATGAACAAGTCGTCCTTTGTTTTTAAAACAACGCGGTCAGAAGATATAACTTCTTCAGACGGAGTCCAACTTGGTTGCGAGACGGAGTTCAACCGAGTTGCCAGACGGTGTCGAGCCGAATTACGAGAAGGATCTGTGAATAAGTCGCGGATGTTGGATATGTGTCGGAATTCGATTGTTGGAATACAGCCGAAAATGAAGGATGTTCTTGGTTACGATTAGTTTGAATTAACGATATGGATGGTGGAGATCGAGAGGCCGCAGATCTACAGCAAAGGGAAGTACAAACAAACATTTATTATTCTATTATTTACAGATTATAACAAGGTCAAAAATGTCATTTTATTTTAAGTTATTGAGAGAAAATGGCCATGCATGAAATTATTTAGGATTCAATTAATTGCTGTTTTAATAGATTGACAAAATGCACTTGCTTCATAATAAGAATTTTGATTGATGATTTCAAAGAAAATTAATTGTAAATGTTATTGTTAGAATCTTGTGGCGGCACATTAAGTAGCCTAAATAATATTATAATTTTAATCGACAAGAGAACAGTGCTTTCGCGTACTTGCATAACTGCCAGCGCCGTGACCCGACGCGTGCGGCCTGTTCGAAGGAATTTATGTCAGGGTGCAGCTGCAAACGCTGGGGTTCCCCTCGGAAGGCAGACCTTTTCACCCCACCTCCTTGGCGACCGCCAGCTCCCTCGTCAACAAGCGCCCCCTGCCTCTGGCGGGGATTCCCTTCGATATTAATTAAGAACGGTGTATCGGAAAGGTCATTTGCGAAAGCGAGGCTGCGAAGATCCTGTACATGTGCGCGCGCCTGTTAGACAGAGACAGAAAATAGCCCAAGCAACGGAAAATTTTGGAGTTTCTTGCTCGTCGACTGGCTTAAACAGAAGTTAAGACGCAGGAGACTTACGCCAATCGGACTGAAACAAAATCTAAGACGTGGTAGGTTTAGAATCGCTGGAACGCCGTGTAAAGATTATTTTACAAAGCGGGATAGTTTTGTGGAGGGGAGAAGAGAGGCTTTGCTGGAACGCCGTGCTAAGCGGGAAAGACATTGCATAGGAGAACGTCGTGCTAGGCGAACATCCGATTCGATTCGAGAGCGCCGTGAGAGGCGGGCGCAACCTTGCTTTTAAGAAGAACGCCGTGCTTGGCGAATTAATCTTTCCATTTGGGAAAGTTATTCTGTTGAGTTTGATATTCGACTCTGACTTCTGCGCAATAGGGCAAAGTTATCAGAACAGGGCATAACCTGCACTGAATCGTACGCCTATGCTGAGACTCGCGAGAGAAACCTGAACTCGCCACGACTCGACGCGGAGGCCACCATTTGGACGAGACGTGCTGCAGCGGGTGTTTCGACCGCCACCGCCGGCGCCACCGCCGCTGCCTGCTGCCACCGCTGACACGGGGCTTCTTTTGTCCTTTGGCGCCCACGATGTAACCCTCGGAGCCGCCACCGCCGCCGCCTAAGGTCAACGAACCCTGCGCGCGCCCAGCTGACAGGGACAACTGCTGCATACGAGACGTCCCGGTGCAATTTGTCGTATCGGCAAAAAAAGAAACCCACGCTATTGGGTATTATCATTATTCGCTCTACAAGCGCAACATGAACTTTTTGCTATAACACAATCCAAATTTTGTAAGCGTTGCCGCGTCTGAGCAATCATGTTCTTAAATTATCATAATCAGTAATTCCTTAATTTTAATTTCATTATCTTACTATTTATTAGAGAGCTCATTAGGTAGGGTGTTTTCTTTTTATTTGTAACTTCCTTGACGGGAGTCAGGAATAAATTTAAATGTTTTCGAGTCATTATGTTCATTCTAATTAGCCTGAACAACTCCTAGCAACCCTCTTCTTCCGTCTAGAGTAAAAGAAACTGGTGATCTAACAGCCGATTGCGCTCTAGCCGGGCCGGCGGATGTGACAATATTGTGAAAAGGGTTTAGTAGTAGTCATAGTCAAGCAGCTGTTCTTCATTCAACAGGATTATAAACAATAGGAATTGACATTTTTCGAGAATTACATCCCCGATTTATATTGATGGGAGATTTAAATAGCAAAAAACAGAGCCTGGGACTGCACATTAAGGTGCACTTGCAATGGGAGTGGACATCAGGGTGCCATATTGCTTAATCTCATTTAATCCAAGGGGTCACAACATTCATGCCATTATAGGTCCCAACCACTACCCAACAGATACAAACAAGAGAGCAGACATTCTAGATATAATCGTTACAAAAGGTATATCCTCACCGATCTACCAGAAAGTAGTACCAGATTTAGATTCGGACCATTGTCAGTAAAATTAACTGGAATAGTTTCTGTGGCTTAATAACTAGCAGTTTGAAGTATTCACATGACATAATCTCTATCAAAGACATAGATATTGAATTAAACAAACTCACAAATTGCATACAACAATCATTCAAATACGCGCATGCACCCTTCTATTAGACAAATAGAAAGTCGTAAACAACACATCAAATTCCTAAACTAATTTTAAAAAATCCAACGTATTTGGCAATCCAATATAATTATAAACAATAATAGTGAACTAAAACACGTAAAAAATTGTCAAACAAAAAAAATAGTTGAATTTAGATTTTCAAACTTTCATAAATTTCTAAGCCATCATCACCCTAGTACCAAACTACTATGTAAAACAATCAAAAGCATTATAAAACGACGATTAGAGCTACCGCCTTTACAGAATAATGGTAAGATCGTATACTCAGAAGTTGAAAAAGCGAAAGTTTAGCAGAATATTTAGAAAGTGTCTTCATTCCAAACCGCTTAGTATATTCCATTTTCAATTCACAAGTAAAAGAGTACATGAAACAACCTATGTACACTGTTCGAGCAAAGATAAAATGTATTTCTCCTTCAGAAGTGGCAAATATCATTAAACTTTCCAAGACTAGAAAAACGCCCGGGTGCAACGTCACTGACATAGCATTAGAAGAACTTACTCGATAAGTAATTGCAATAATAGCAGCTATATTTAATTCATAGTTAAGAATAGTAATCCATACGTTATGGAAAAGTACTGTTATACTTCCATTCTGCGAACCAAACAAAAATCCAAAAACTCCAAACAAGAACAGACCCATTAGCCTCCTCCCGTCTATAGCAAAACTTTTTGAAAAACTTGCTTTAAGTATACTCTGACCATACTTGACTTAATAGAATTCCCAACCCCTAATTCGGTTTTAGACCTAATCATGCAACTATTCATCAACTACTGCGACTTGTCGAGTTTATAATAAACGGTTTTAACAATAAAAAAGGGTATAATAGGGCTCTTTTTAGACATTTCACACGCATTCGATCGAATAATATTCCGCATAATATAACCGCGTAATATTCTGAAAAAATACATCTTATAGCTCCCATACTTTTAGATTACAAAAAAGAATTGAACGAATAATAACCAAATCCCACCCACGTGATTCTTGTAAGCCTCTCTTTATTAAACTAGGAATTTTAACATTGCCTTGTCTGTTGATTTACGAATCAGTGGTTTTTGTCAAAAATGATTTGCTTAAGGCCGGGAATATCTTTTCAGAAAACGCTGATGTCTGTTACTATAACACTCAACGTAGAAATCATTTTCATCTAGTGACAAGTATCAAGAGCTCATTACAAAAAAATCACACAATTCATGTATATTATTTTAAAACACTTTGCCAAATGACATTAAATTCGACAGAAAAGTTTAAATCCCAAGTGAAATCGTTTCTGCTGTATAACTGTTTCTATACAATTAGAGACTATACTGAGCATCACAAGGAAAGTAACATTAATTAACATCCCATCTCGATCAGGTTTTTCGTTCAGTTTCCCTGATCCATTGAGCAAATGCTTAAATAGCCGCTTGTTGCGCTTCTGGATATAAATGTAACTTCATTATCTGTGCACGTCTTCTAGAATCAGTTGTAAATATAGTTATTCAAATTATCGTTTCCATGTTGTTGCGACAGGAAGTATTATTCCTTGACGAAGGACATGATGGATAAGAGCCCAAAATTTATTGCTGATTTATCCTTGGAAATAGATTTTATTACATCGAAGCGTTTTTTTTCTGTATTCAAAATTCAAGAAGTCTATGGTTCAGTGTAGGGATCACAGAATTTTGAAAACGTGCACAGTATTCACTTCTCCCAATAGCACGTCATACACAGTTTTTAACTTTTTTTGACGTAAATAAATTAAATAAATAAATTTGGTACCATGAACTAATGTACAAATTTCGAGAAATTGGTACACCTGATTATCTGCAGACACTAATACGAAACTTTCTCACTAAGAGATATTTTCTAGTGAAAGAAAATGATCCTTTGTCACCGGTTTACTCAATTCTCGGAGACGTACCACAACGCTCGGTTCTTTCAACAACACTGCTCTCAATTTTTGCAGCAGACTATCCAACTCCACACGAAGCAAGTATAGCTTTTTATGATGACAATACCGCTATTTGCACTTCACATATCAACTTAGATATAATTATATATAAGATATTATAATTGTCTAAGATATTATATCTAATATCTTCTGATATTAATTTAACCTATGATTACCCACAATCCTACATTCACACTTACACGAACTTGATCAAAAAAATGGAGAATTAAAATTAACCCCTTAAAATCACAATCCAAAATATTCCTCTCCTCTACGACGTTCTCTCTTCTCTACAACCATACTAATAAATTATATCGGTGTCTCCTGGATTTCTCAATCTTCGCCAGTCAAATACCGAGGTGTCTTACTGGACAAACGGCTAACTTAGAAACGGCACATTCTACGTAATTCTACATAAGACACGTGCAAAAAGTTTAAAACTATACCGAGATATCAACTGAAATTCCAACCTTAGTATAGAAACTAGGCTGTTCATCTATAAAATATAATAAGACTCACAATGACATATGTTTGTCCAATATGGGGCAACCTAGCACCAACCAAACTAACAATATTACAGACAATCAATCACAAATATCTAAGACAAAACTTGAAAGCCCCCTGATTCATTTCTAATTCACAAATCCACCGAGAGCTTCAAGTACCTCTCCTCTCAGAATTCATATGACAAACCACTCAAAAATATTATTATCTGCTCCCAGAATGTCCCAACACTCCAATATTCAATCTAGGTCAAAACGCACATTATCCTTCGCGCATTGGATCCAGATTTCCCAAAGATCTCTTTCGCCCTGCCCTAATTCATAAAATTATTTGCTCCCTTTTCCCACAAACACCTTCCCTCTTCTAAACAATAAATGCGAACCTCTTTTAGTGAAGTTATTCAAATATGAAATTTTAAAAATAGATAAAAGGGTTATACCGAGACCCGCATTTGTCTGAGTAGTAGTAGTGCTGGTAGTATTGGTAGTGCTGGTACTTGGCCATTGCCAAGTAAATTCATTGTATGTAACATCCCTGTCAAAACCCGAATGACGAAAAGCGAACGGGAAGAACATAAATGAAAAAAATCAAGTGGGGTTGTTGAGATCCACGGCAACACATATTGCACAAGAGTGACGTGATATGCTGAGGTGTTCCCACTGACGGACGTCGTTTGCTGAGGGTATTCATAATTTTATAAAGCATAGAGGCACTTGCTTAAACACACAATGTGATTTGTTTTAGGATTCTTGCTCGAACAGAAACTGTATGTAGCGAATAACTACGTTACTCATGTATTTTTATTTTTAGGCAAGAAGGAACTCTTAAAAAAAAGTTTGTAATGCTAAGTTTAAAACGGGAATTTTCGGCAGAAAAAACTCTTATTACAGGGCTCGGGTAACAAAAAGTGGATAAATCCAGTTGCTAAATTATGAACAAAATCCTCTAACACGTGGTGTAGCCAGAATCCATGTTTAGTGGGTCCTTGATAACGAAAAATCGTTTAAGAAAACGTCGTCCATCTTGAACAACGCTTGCGGCTAAACCGATCAGCCAATTTTCTCCAAAATTGATATTCCTCAATCGATTTGGCTCATGTCCGGGCTCCTTGAAGTTGAAATAGATTTTTTTCTGAAGGGTACTGTACATGAAACCCCCCTCGAATATTTTCAAAATTTTAAAAAAATGGCTCCATCGATTTTGATTAAACTTTGTTGTTGAATAGCCTGAAGGACGTTTCAGAGAATGGCGTAGGTCTTATGATGATTGAAAACACTGATATTTTGAGAAAATTGAAAAAATTCAAAATTTTTGTGTCCGTCTTCCTACAACTATAATAATAAAGATTCAATGTTTTTATTAATGAAATGAAATGCCTTATATAATGAATTCAATGCCAGAAATATATTTTCATAGAGTTTTGAATGGAAAATTTATTGCATGAAACTAATTTTCGCTTGAAATTATTTAATTTCCATTTCTAATGGCGATTAAGAACGTGTTTTTTTATCACCTAGTTCTTCCTATATACTTCCTTTTCCTTTCTATACGTTTACACACCTACCAATAAAAATAGGGAAAGGGAAAAAGAGTTCCCTTTTTAATAAGGCAACCCTTTACATTTTTTCTAAATTTTTTTTTTTTTTACTATTTTATACAAAATTTTAAATTAAGTTTCATTGCATAATATTTTCAATAATATTTTTTCCTAGGCAACTGTGTGTTGTCTATATATATATATATATATATATATATATATATATATATATATATATATATATATATATATAAAATTTGAGACAGCTCTGAAAAATTTTCCCCAGCGGGGAAGAAACCCCAGGAAAAAAACCCCAAGATAAATCGCGGGTGTTTCCCATTTTGAACGTGGCGCGTTGGTACGTCATCATCTGACGTCACCCGCGGTGAAGTCGGAGAACGAGTGGTCGCCAGTTTCCCCGGGGGCGATAAGCGTTGGAAAATTAAATCCTGCGATTGGCCCGTTAAAAAAACGGGGGAACAGCCCCGGGGGGAGAAGGGGTTCCCGAAACCGGAAGTGGGAAAAGACAGTCGGGGGGACAGTGGGAAAAAAAGGCCGCCGGAGAGTTTTGATAGTAATCGCAACATTCTGAAAAAAGGCCGAAAGTCGTAGAGCCCCAAAGGGGTCGGTAGACTATCATTACGTCGCAACTACGCCGCATCGCCGCGGAAGGCTGAGGCGACATTCCGGTGCAACACAGCCAAAGAAGCAAGTTTTTGGGAACGGAAGAGGGGCGTAGAGGCACGGGTCCCGGGGACGGGAGAAGTTGTCATTCAACGCGGAAGGGGGCCGGGAACGCACCGGGGCGGCGCAGGGGGGGGGGGCGAGCCACGCGGCGGGGCATTTTCGCGCGAAAGCGCTGGGCCTCACGTTTTTGGGAGGCCCAGGTTAGTTTTCCCCAATCGCCGAAGCGTAGTACCCGTGCGACATTGACCGGGGTCGTAATTTTTCCCAAAGGTGTGTTTAAAAAAGGTAAACAAAAGGGGTTTTTTCAAGCATAACACGGGAATTCAGCCAATCCCATAGTGGAAGAAAATTAAAGAACATTTTAGTGAAGATCAGTGGGTGATAAAATTAAATTCCCCGGATTGTAATTGGGGGAAAGATATGATTTTTATATTTAAGGTAGGAGGTTATTGTTTATTTGCAAAGATGGAGCAAGAATGTTAATCCAGAATTAGGATTATAATTTATAAAAAAGGATTGCAATTTTTTATTATAATCGTGTAGGGCCCGGGAAAAAAAGTTTCAGAATACATGCCTAATTTTCCAGAGCCATCCAAGTGTTTCATTAAATTGATCCATCCTGATTCTATCCATTGAAAGCTACCCTTTATTTGCCTCCAGGCAAGACAACGAACAACCACAGGCCTGGCGTCGGAGCGACGAGGCTCCCCACGGCGCTGGTAACCCCCGAGCGGTGCTTACCCTCAGGGCTAGGACCCTGGTAAAAACAAGGTTGCATTGTGTGGGCGCCGGAGGCCATCCACGGCGTGTGTTCCGTCACAAAATTTTGGCGCCCAAACGGGGCCCGCATATTTTGGCATTTACTACGGAGGGGATAGAGGGCATCCATGCCCACGCGGGTATTCCTTTCAAGTATTTTTTTTTTTGTTTCTACGCGTGTTTGTCAGTCATTTAGGGGAGCGAGGCGCACTTTTTTGGAGATTTTTTATCTTATTTTTTTAAGACCTGGTTTTTTCTCATTAAATTTGTCAACCAGTTAAATTTATTCCCCCAATTGCAAAATTAACTTTTTTCCCATTCCAAAAAGATAGGGGAGAATCGGGGAAGGTCAGAATTCCGGGGCAAACACCTTCTTTGTTGTACCGCATTGGGGAAAATTGTTTTTGTTTCGCGGGAATTATTGATTTATTCATTTAGGGATATGTTGTGATTTTTTTTTTTTAAAAGTGTATAGCATGCAGTGATTCATTTGTTTATTCATGATGTTGTTTTGTTTTTCTTTTTGTTAAAGTTTTCATGCATTCAATTTTTTTGAAGGTAACTTTGGGATTCCCTTCAGTGATATTTTTTTTCTGACATTGGGGATTTAGGTCTTGGTGAACAATTTAAATTTTTTGGGGGAAAATTTATTATTTTAAAAGGGGGACTAACTTCTCGCGATGGGGATAGATTTATGGAATCTGGGGGGCTAGGGGGAGAAAATCCTGAAGAGTGTTTCGATCAGGATTCGGGGGACGGGACGCGGAGTAGGGGCGTCCCCGCAGGAAGGGGGAAGGGATTAAGCGGATCCAAAACCCGAGAATCCGAAACATCTTTGGGCCCAGGGGATGGAATCACCCCAGTCAATCCGAATGACCCCATCTAAACCTAATGGGGGCATTTTGGGAATTTCCATACAACCCTTCAAATAAAATGGAATATTAAACAACAGAACCACGCCATAGCTGCAGAGCAAAACGAAATTCAACAAGTACAAAAAGTATTGCAAGATTAAAAAAAAAAATTAAAAGACAAAAAAATTTTGCAACAAAACCCAGGCGTTGCTGGGGAGTTGACCCAAAATAAATCCCTCAATGAAAGGGTCAAGTTTTTCAGGGCGCGGAAACCTGGGCGGCGAATTGAAGAACAAGTTGATAAATTAAGCCAAGGGAAAAAGGGAAAAAAACAGGGGGAGAAAATAAAAACGAAAAAAAAGGTGAAGAAATGAACACTAGAATAGATAGAAAGACTTGTCGAAGCCCGCGAAAAAAAAGAAGACAAGGTCCAAAAATTTAAAAGTAATTTCAGATCGGGGGGAAGAGGCGCGCAAGAACGTTTAGGTGGGAAACTAAACGATTTAAAAGCAACGGAAAAACCATGCCTGTCGCCGAGGTTCAACGCCCCCGTTAAACGGTGCCCCCTCTTTGAAGTTTTGGATTCCAAAGAACACCCTATTCTTTTTTAAAGGCACTAGACAGTTTTATGGTTTATCGTTTCCCGGGCAAATTTAAAACTCATTTGTTATATAAATTTTAAAAAAAAAGGGAGAATTTGGTTGAAACTTTTGAACTTTTCCTCAAAAACCAAGAATTTAAAAGTAAATTTTTAAATGAATTGGGCGAAAATTAACTCAACCCAAAGATGACAGTCATGAACGCGTATTACAACCCGACGCTTCGCGGCGATTATGCTGCAGGGAAAATCGCCGCCAAGTTATGCCCCACCAGGGAAAAAAAGAAATTTTTTGTTTTTGACCAGACTTTTTCCATATGGCAACAAAATTTAAATAAAAATTGCTCCAGGGACATCAGGATTTCCGATTGTTAAATTACGATATTACGGCAGAAAATTTTTTTAAAGGAGTGTACCCGACGACGGCATCATTGGCGGGAGGTTCGGGCCCGAAATCAAAAAAACGGGAAACCAAACAAAAAAAAGAATGACAGGGGGGAAGAAAATAACCGAAATAAAACAAAGCCCGGATTAAAAACAAGGAGGAGAAAGCTAATAAAGCCACCCACAAAACAAACCCCAAGAAAAGGAGGAAGAAAATAATGAAGAATTAGGTGAAAAAACCCCAACATCAGCCATCAACATCGGGAACCCCAAAGTTCGGTGAGGGGGGGCCCCCAATCGCCGTTAA
Organism: Teleogryllus oceanicus; assembly: GCA_964035755.1. Taxonomy (NCBI): domain Eukaryota; kingdom Metazoa; phylum Arthropoda; class Insecta; order Orthoptera; family Gryllidae; genus Teleogryllus; species Teleogryllus oceanicus. Next base: position 8,134,487 of record CAXIVR010000003.1, read on the forward strand.
AACAGAATACAACGTGGTTCCTATAATTTTTGTAGGGGATCCACCAATGGTTCGTGTGGAATAGGGCCCGGAACGACTACTGCCGCTGCCCCGAAAAGAAGACGGGTAACTGACGATGAAGGGGAAAGGGACACCGGCTCCATGGCAACCATCATGATAAGACACTCCCGCGCTAACGGACTCGAAGATTGGGGAAAAACTTAATTTCCATCAAAGACCGAATTACAACTGTTGGAAAAAGCGCCAATAAAAAAAAAATATGCCCCTTGGAAAAGGGGGCAAGGTCAGACACTGTCTCGTCGTAAGAGGACTTACGTATGCATAAATTCGGCATATTTTCCCGTTGAAAAAAGATGTAATTGTAGATTCAAGAGCCGCAATGATTCTGATAGGTCGGAAATGCAAAAATTAACAAAAAAGTAAATCAAAAAAAAAAGTGTTGGGAAAATAATGATGAAATAGATTTATTTATCTGAGATAAATGATTGAATAAAATGATTGAAGAAAAATAATTTAGCCCCCCCAGACGACGAACAAAGGCCGTATCGAGATTACCATCAGGCCAAGAAGGTGGAAAAAAAAACGAGAGCCAAAAAATTATTTCGATCCAATAACAACCCCAGGGCGTACCCAAAGTTTCCCCAAAAAAAAAACAAATTGAAGAAAAGTTAGAAGAAGGCATAATAAAAGGGCAAGACAGCTTACGAAACCAATTGAATTGTGAAAAAACAGAAGGACTTTGCGCATGTTAGCGCGTCATTGAACTCCGGAAATTCCGTTTAGAGATGTACCGCCTAAAATTGTAAATATTGTTACAATTCCCAATAAAAGGGTCTTCGTCAACTGACTTCCAAGGCATACTATCAAATGAGGTTACACCCAAAAGATCAGAAGTACAGGATTGCACAGGGGAAAGTTTTTTTTCAACGGGTTTCCCTTCGGGTTGCGCAACAGTGGTGCCGCGCTGGTTCAATGTTTTGGGCGAAATCAGAAAATGCTGGGTTGAGACACTACCATTTACGTAGATGCGTCATCGTTCATTCAATAGATTTTAACGCCACCTTAAAGGAAACGCCACCTTTGGGAAGATTTTATCCATTAATCAAAATAACCTGGTATTGAATCTCGAGAAATCCTTTTTTGCAACAGATCAAATTTCCCGGGGGTGAAATCACGAAAAAAGGAATCAAAAAGGATTGGATAGAATTAAAAAATGAAGCCATACCCGACCGAGGAATATTGGCAACTGAAGGTTTTGGGGTTTGTAATTACTTTGAGGTTTTTCATAATTTTTCGCTTTTAATAATGGCTCCGTTATATGAATTATTGCGAAAGGATCAAAAGGGGAATGGGGAGCGTCCCGAAACTTTCGCGATCTAAACATATTTTTTGCAAGCATATTTCCCCCCCCCGGGTTTCAGCAAAGATGTACCTACAAACAATGTAGCGATCGGGCGTGGGAAAAATTTGCCCCAAAACATTGATGGGGGAAAAAAAAATCATAATTTGGCCGCACTGCCTTGAAAGGACGAGGTCTTCACGACGGGGAAAAGGAAGCTTATGCCATTGTTTTGGGCTCCAAAAATTAAAAACTATTTGATGGGGGGGAGTTTTGTCATCAAAAACCGATCCGGCTTGACTTTTTAATCTTTTCAATTGGCAAAAAGACCGGCTGATAGGTGGTCACTGTGGCTGCAACAATTTGACTTTCAATCGAGTATTTGAGGGGGAAAAAAACGTATTGCCGCTTACTCATGCGTTCCCAGCCCCCGGGGACAAACGTACCCATGAAGCGCAAAAGATCAATGCAATCGATCAAAAATTCAAAGTTTTTATGGTTGGCCCCATTGGAGGGATTCAAAAACCGGGTGACGAAATTAGCAAAACCCAAACGTGTACTGAGGGGGAAAAGCAACCGGAAGATGAAGTCGCGCAAAACTGCAGAGAGATCCCCGGGAGATGGGGGGACAATGACATGGTGTTTATCCCAAGGGGCACCGATCCTGTTACCTACCGGATCTGGGTCCCAAAAAAGACGGGGGGGAACTCATTAATTATGTCCACTCGCGAGCTGCGCACTACGGGTTCCAAAAGAAAAAAAATTGGGGGGTTGCTCTGGAAAAACATGGATAGAGATGTGGAACGGCATCAAGTCAAAGAGACATGCATGAGGACAAAGTTCCCCCAAACGATCTTGCGGAGCAATGATACGATAATCCCCGATGGGAAAAAAAGATATTATTGCAGTCGATTTGTATGGACCCTACCAAAATCTAGGGGCGGGGAAAAAATAAAAATGGGATCATCGACTTTTCACAAAATTACAAGGTTTACCCCATTAACAAACCCGCGCAAAAACCCAAAGGCGAAGGGTTTAAAAATAACTTGCTGGGCATTATCGTAGGGGGTTGAGGACTGGGACGCAGTTACGAGTGAGCAGGGGGTCAAAGGGTGAAAAAAGGGGATGACCCCGTTTATTCATCGATCAGGACCCACAATCCAACCCCAGGAGGGTAATGAAAGAATTATCCAGGTTGTTCCGCAGTACGCATCAAAACACGATGACTGGGCGAGCTAATCCGATATTAACAAATGGCCAAATTAGTTCAACACAGAGCAAAGGAGAGCCCCCGGCCCAATTTGGGCGACGGGCCCCCTCAAACCTTTTAATACTTGATGGGGGGGCTGACGGGGGGGAGCAACCCCCTCTGAACAAAAATCGGAAAAAAAGTAAAAGCGGGAGGAAAAAAAAAGAAAATGAAGAAAGACCTATTCCTTTTGTTTGGGCAAAAGGTCTTTTCCCCCAAAAAAGTTTAATACAGACTGGGTTATTTTCAAATTTTCCATCTGGGGAAGGACCTTCACCATCAAAAATGGTACCGAATGGGGAAATTTAAAGGACTAAAGGTCGGGGGACATAATTTTTTTTCCTAAAACCCCTAAAAGAAAGGAAAAGAAAAACAAAGAAGGAAAAAGGGTAGAAGAGGGTTTTTTACAAGATTGTTTTTTCCCTTACCTTTGCAAATTGAAAAAAACTTACTGGTTGGGGGGAATGAGAGAGCCTGAAACTCGCGAAAAGAACCCCAGGCAAAAAGCCCAAAATAAATCGGGTGTTTACCCTTTTAACGGGGGCGGGTACGTCATCATTGGGCAGCCCCGGCTGAAGTCGACGTAAGAGTGGTGCCAATTTCCGGGGGGATAAGCGTTGGAAAAATTAAACCGCGATTGGCCCCTTGGAAAAAAGAGGGGAAAAGTCTCGAGGGGGGGAAGGGGGCCGGGGAAAACCGGGAAGTCAGAGAAAAACAGTCGGGGGAAAGGGCGTCGGAAAAAAGGGCCCCCGGGAGTTTTGATAGTAATCGCGAAAATTCTGAGAAAAAGGGCCAACGTCTGATAGAGATCGCCGAAGGGGGGTAATTCATTCTAATACCCGCATCGCCAAAGCGGAAGGCTGGGCGCATTCCCGGTCCCGCCGAAGCAAGTTTGTTTGGGCGAAGACGGGGGTAGGGGGACGGCCTCCACGGGGCGACGGGAAGATTTACATTCACGAGCGAAAGGAGGGCGGGCCCGAGCAGCGCGGACCGGCGAGCTGTAGCGCAGCGGGGGCGAGGTCGAGGCCGGGGCGCGAGAGCGTTCGCGCGATAAGCGCGAGGGTCCCGCGTTTGGGGATCCGGTTTCGTGTTCCCCCAAACGCCGAAACGGGCCCGGCGACATTCAGACCGCGAGGTCGTAATATTTCCAAAAGGGGTGATTAAAAAAGGGATAATTAGGGGTGTTCTTGCCGAACGCATAAAAAGGGAATTAGTTCAACCCCAAATAGTGGAAAACCCGACTGAAAGAACTTTTAGGGAGACGTAGGTTTGAAAACAATTTGCCCGAGTATTTTAATTGCGGGCAAGATTGATGTTTTAGTTTTTGGTAGGGGGGTTTTGTTTATTTGACAAGATGGGCAAAAATGTTAATCCAGAATTAGGATTATAATTATCATAAAAATAGGATTGCAATTTGTTTATTATAATCTAGTGTGTATGTGCCTCTGGAAAAAGTTTCAGAATACATGCCTAATTTTACCAGAGCCATCCAAGTGTTTCATTAGAATTCGATCCATCCTGATTCTATCCATTGCAAGCTACCCCTTATTTGCCTCTCACAGGCAAGACGAACGAACAACCTGACAGGCCTGGCGTCGGAGCGACAGTAGGCTGCCGCACGGCGCTGGTAACGCCCGAGCGGTGCTTCACACCTCAGGGCTAACGACCCTGGTCAAAGACAAGGTTGCATTGTGTGCGGCGCGCCGAGTCATAAAGAAAAATTTTTTTTCATGAAAAGATAGAAAAATAAATTAACTCGTTTTTACAGTAACAGTATATAAATTGAAAAAAGCTTTCCTGTCTCGGCACTACATTAACAGATTATATTAACGTAATTATCTGCGTGAATGCATGTGAGAATCTATTTATCTTTCTTTTTGAAGTACAAAATTATAATTTTTTCGCACCATTCCACGCGATCAAAAATACCATAGAGCTTTGAGAACAAAAATGAAATCCAAAATGTTATCTCGTTCAGTAGTCAAGCACAATCAAATTTTATATTTGGTAGATCTGTTTATGGACATTCTTTCAAATGTGATGGAAATAAGCTGCAAATAAGCGCGTTCTGCTCTTTTATTTCCATAGATTACAAATATTGAGGGACAAGCCTGACAAAAGAGAATTTTTATTGGCTGTGCACATTGAAAGTCATAAACGTTTCAACAATCCATATCGCTCCGCTACGAGACCTTCATATGCACAATAAGGTATATAATAGCATGGAACTTTAACGAGAACAATTTAATGAACAGAAAAAATGTTTTCAATTAGAAGCCACAACACATATGAAACTGCAATTTACTTTTTAATGCTCACACGCTATTCAAGTGACCGCTTCTCTGGAATCCACAAAAAGGACAGATTTATTCTATGAACTTTTTGTAGAAGCAGCAGCAGCATTAGCAATAGTAACAGTAGTAGCAGCAGAAGCAGTAGCCCCAGACCTTTTTCTTTGCGGATTTACATAATTGAAAGGAGATAATCAAGGAAATACAAACCTACTGCATTACCCAGAATTGAAGATTCAATTAGTGCAGGTACTTGACGTCTAAATTAGTAACGTCACCAAAAAATACTATTTAATATATTATTAACGTTAATAATAATAATTACAATAACAATTATGATAAAGGTAAGAAGAGAGCTCACAGTGTAAATAGTTTTGATGAAATATTATCTCATGTTCAACAATTACCCACATGGTGCAGGGTTGAAAGCCAAATATCATTTATATTATTTGCGTAGTTTACGTTCTTTTTGAAACTTTCACATACAATTAATCAAAGGAGGTGTGATAAACAAAAAATTCACTGCATGTTGACGAATTGCATCTTAATGCGTCTGAGTCGGGTAGTTGTAATCCGTTTCAATACATGTTAGAGGGATTCACCTAAATTGAAAAGGTATGTTTATACAATTTTATACAAATAATCATTTTATTCGAACATTATTTTTGCTTCATATGTCGGAGGAGGGAATGGGGTTTTTGCACGGCAGTGTTCTCGTAAGAGAATGCTAGTTTCTAATTTTCCCTAGTTGGTTGAATGCCTTTACACAAGCGTTTAGTACAAGGTTGAAATATATTTGTTGGTTAAAATTGTATTGTTTTCACACATTTTAATTTATGACAATTGTGTACTAAATGAAGAAATTGCAAATTTCAATAAGAACAATATTTTATTCAGCCAGAATCCAAAAATCCTAAATACAAAGCCAGACCTCGTCCTCTAGAAGATGTAATCAAGGCAAGTCGGCGGAAGTGGCAGGATCTAGCGATCGTTGTCCAAGTCGGGTAGTGCTGCGTAGTGACGTAGTTCTCTTCCAATGCGAAATCTTACTCCAAATTCTTTGTCTCCAACTGCAATAATTGCAAGCACAACCATCCTGCTTCCAGTAGAAGCGTAAGTCAAATTTTGGAAGATTTGAGTTAGATGCACTGGTAGATGTTTTTAACGTTGTTCCATCACGAGCTAAAATGGCGTGAGTCAAATTTTAATATTTCTTGGCTAGAGACCAGCACAATGAGGAAGTAGCCAAGAAGTTGCTCGTACAACAATAGCTTCCTGGTTCTCCAAGAAAAAGCTTCTTGTTAATCTGTACCCATCACAGAAGAAGCATCTCAGAAAAAACATTTAATCACTCTTGGTGATATGTGCACGGGTCAAAGTGGCTCTCACTTTGATTAAAATCGTGAGAGATAAAGCCAATAATTAAAATGTTATTGTTCCCAAGTTTATTGTATCTGAGCTCATATTTATGAACAATGATTCCGATTTTGGAAACATAGAACAAGCTGACAAAAATAAAATTAATTGGGTTCCCTTTGACTAGTAAAAGAGAATCCGTTTAGCTGGAAAGAAGAAAATTATGCGAAATTACCCAAGCAGATTTTAAGCCTACATTGCAGTTTCTAAAGGCAATTGAGATAATGATTAATAATGCAGAAGCCAATGTAAACTGGTTGCGAATACAGTGAACGCGGTTCCCTAGAGAAGAACCTAACTGTAGCCAAAATAGTCATGATTGAACATCTGAAATACATACCTCCATTCTACCCCAATTACTTCAACTTACTAAAAACATTCATAGTTGAGGAAGATATGGAACCATTAGAATAAACTGAAGATGAAGAGGAGCCTGCTGCCTCAACTAACATGTCAACAAAGTGAGCACTGTTGACTTACCCATCACCAAAATACTTATGGCTTAATGTAAAACTTGTAATTACAGTAAATAAAGTTATATTTTATTTAATTACGATATTAACAAATTCTAATTTTCATTGTATTAAATATTAAAATCTAGAGTATAAATACATTGTGTACACTGTTATTTGAAAATTTTGGATGCCAATTATTTGAATGTAAGTCACAGTTCTCAGAAACGGTATGTGCAATAGTCGTGTAAGTTAACAAAATAGTCAATTATTTAATTCATAAGCAAAATATTATAGTCCAGAATAATTGTAGTAAGTTAAAAGAATATATTTTTAACACGTTCAAGACACTTAAAGTCATTTATTTCTATGGGTTATAGTTTTACAGCGTTTTTCGTTTAAAAGTTATTTTCCGGAAACTATGTTTTCTGACTTACACCTTTTTTGCTCTCAACGTCTCATTTGAACATCTCCAGTTTACCCAATCAATCCACACAAGTAAACACAAAAAAGAAGTAATGATGGAAGTACGGGCCAATAATAGTTAATCGCCAGGGTGAGGGCAGCGGCTTGCCGCTACGGTGCTGTTGCGCCGCTACTCCCCTGACGCCCTCTAGTTGCGGCGCGACGAAGCACACCCTACCGCTGTCCAGACTCCTTGACAGTGGCGATCAGCTCAATCTGCTCTCACTGACACTACATAAACAAAAAAATTCGAAAGAGCTTTATTCACACGTGAGAAAGGTTGGTTTCCGAGTGCAATATTCTGAGGTTATTATTCCCCAAATGGAAAATGCTCTGCCAAATCCCGTTTGATAAACAATTTTTTTTTCATGTACCACAGGAACACCTGCTTCGGTTGATTTGAATTGATTTTTTCGTGGTTCCGGGCTCGTCAACTGCTTTGGTCATTAGTCCCGATAGTGTAGTGCTGTTTTTTTCTCGAGATATGCGCGGTGATCTTTCCCCGCTGGGCGAGATCCGGCGCCGACCTACCGTCGGATAGTGGGATTTCCCCCTAACCAGGACTCTCCCACCAGCGGGGCACCGCGCCAGCCGGTACAAGCTCTAAGCAGCCGACCGGATTCCCGGAATATGTGGTAGTGTAGTGCATGTTAGTGTAAGTGTGTGTGTGCGTAAGGGGAGAGGATAGAACAAGGAAGAGGAAGGACAGATCGCGCGCGGTCCGTGGCCCGTTTGATAGGGTACTGCTCCGGCATTCGTCTGGTGTTGATCGGAGAAACCACGGAAAACTACCGATCAGAGCAGCCGGCCGCTAGAATTCTCCTCCAGACAGCGACTGAATTCGACCTAGCTGAAAAGCTAGTGGCTAAAATCCTGCCGCCGGCAGGACTCGAACCTAGGACGTCCCGGTCAGAGGCGCTGCCGTTACATCCGTTGATGCACTGAGCTACAGCTACCGGTTTTAAAATTTGTTATTAACACATCGTTATAGCGACATAATTTACTGACTTTTTAACGTTTTGACTTTTCCATACGGTGGTATGATTTCAAGAGTTCATGTAGTACAATTTCGCCGCCGATCGTTGCCTTATGGTTGCCTAGGACATTTTTCAGACCCTTGTGAAATGTAGCCATGTCTTTTTTCAATATTACTCACTAAATCAACCAAATGTTTATTATCTATTAATTTTATAATCTGTGTCTTACAAATATTCCTTCATTTTTGCTTCAATTATCCTTGGGAACTTTTCTCTCATATACATGAGTACACGTGATGTTTTGTCCATGGCTTTCACAAAGTTTTTGACCTAATTTAATGTGCAGTGAAGGCAGATACACATTTTGGGGAGTTTCACCAAGAGGCGTGTTAATCACATTTCTCTGTCAAGGCAGTACTTGAAACCTCTCAGGCCATTTTTTCCTTTAATAGTGATTTTTTTCTGTCTCAACCGTCCCACTCACAAAGAAAATAGCAGTGTTTTGTGTACCAGAGGTTTATGCCGAGCAGAATTGCAATTGCCTTTGAGATCTCTACACATATTCCATTTGTATGTCTCATTTGATGAGTATGAGGAGCAGCTTAAAGTTCTTACATGTCTCCTTCATTTTAGTTGTATAAACTATCGAAACAGAAGATTTAAACTTATTATGCAGAAGAACTACTTTCAGTCTTATTTTGTTAGAATCTTTGAAAAAGTGCCATTCGGTCACATTGAAGTCATGGCCAGGTCTCTCCATGACGGATTCGATGTCATTACGAAAAGGTGTCACTTTTCTTGGAGAAACGTGAAAAAATACTTAAATGTTCACGAAAAACACTCATTTTCGTATAGAGGGGAAGACGATTCCATGCTTTTAACCACGAACTCACAGTATTTCTTCAACAAATTTAAATCACGAAAAAGATAATTTATATATCCTTGAGACCAAAAAATTTGATTTTTTGAGCCACAGAAGGCTTGAAATTTTGCGTCAGCGTGGATATCCTTCTCTGTCTTCTGAATGTTCGTCACTGTGGCATTTATCTTCCCTCACTGTTACGTTCTCAGGAGGTAGTGATACCGACAATTTTTCTCTGTGACATTCAGGCCTTATATCTAAGGGCAAATTGGGATATTGTACAGTTATCTTCGTTTTTTAGGTGATTCCAGGTATTTTATCAGATATAAAGAACATGGAGATCCTTTGGTTCCATCCAAATCACGGAAACAGGGAAGGGCATGTATCGTGAACCTTTTAATCAACATATCACGAGTGTTACACAGGGGATGTGGTCATTTCATAGTTATGCAGGGGAGGTGGTCATTTTATTTGAAAATGACAACGTTTACTAGTTTTTCTTCTCATACTATACCATATTTGTACAGGAAAGTTGGTAATTGATCTCAATTGATACCTGGCATGAATTTTAAGTGCAAGAGATATGATAATAATGGAAAAAGTCCTGAATCAAGAATATGTAAAAACGAGTCTTGATTTAACTGTGACAGGTTGTAAGGACAGTTTTATAAGGAAGTGATCTTAATTGTATTTGTATGATACATAAAACCCACAAAAACATGGACGTAAGTAAAGGTGATTTATTTTTCTTTTAGTATAAATTTTTTAGTTATTTTCGTTAGAAACTGAGTGAAGTAGTCCAGAGGTTTGGGGCTGGGGACAGGGGGATGTGGACAAAGAGGCCCAAGGTCGAATGCGAAGAGGATGGACTACAATAGATAGAACCGGGCGAATAGAGCAGGAATAGATAGATTTCCTGTCTAAAGTGATTGTAATAATTAATACCGGAGCAACACTTGGGACTTTTGATATTAACTGATTAGCATAGATCTTCATTAAAAATTTTAAAATTGATTATACTTAATATTTTCTCACCTAAACACGCATGAAAGTGCAATTACTGGTGTTAGCGTGTCGCAACTCTATTTAAAACCTGAGCAATGCCATGAAAACCAACAATCAGTTAAGATAAATGTCCGAGGAATGTGGCCTTTATTCAACTAGTATTTATTAATTCAAGTTCATTAAATTATTGTTTCTTTGTTTATTCTGTTGACATATCCAAAGTTTGATTCCTCCAGAATTAATACAGTAGCAGTAGTTTCCCGGCGGACCTAAAGTTAATCTTTGAATATGAATATTTTTGTGTTTAAAGTGGTCGCACTTAAATCACGTTGAAAAAGTCAAAACGTTAAAAAGTCAGTAAATTAAGTCGCTACGACGATGTGTTAATCACAAATTTGAAAACCGGTAGCTGTAGCTCAGTGCATCAACTGATGTCACTGCAGCGCCTCTGACCGGGACGTCCTAGGTTCGAGTCCTGACGGCGGCAGGATTTTCGCCACTAGCTTTTCAGCTAGGTCGAATTCAGTCGCTGTCTGGAGGAGAATTCTAGCGGCCGGCTGCTCTGATCGGTAGTTTTCCGTGGTTTCTCCCATCAAGACCAGGCGAATGCCGGAGCAGTACCCTACCAAACGGGCCACGGACCACGCGCGATCTGTCCTTCCTCTTCCTTGTTCTATCCTCTTCCCTTACGCACACACACTTACACTAACATGCACTTCACTACCACATATTCCGGGAGGCCGGTCGGGTGCTTAGAGCTTGTACCGGCTGGGGCGGTACCCCGCTGGTGGGAGAGTCTTGGTTAGGGGGAAATCCCACTAGCCGACGGTAGGTCGGTGCCGGATATCGCCATTCAGTGGGGCTGTTGACGCGCCCGCAAGCACGAAAAAATTAATCAATCACATATTTTAAACATTAAATTAATTGACTTTTTAAAACACGTATGTACAAGTGAAAAATTAATTTCACTTACAGAACGTCCGCATGAAGTAAATCATAAGAAAGAGTTCGTTCATATTTCTACCAAATATCTCTGCTGATGAACTGAACTGAAAGGAGGATCAGACGATGTACTTCATAGTAGGTAGCAACAAGTGTATTTTGAGAAAGGAAACCGCGTGGCGAGAACGTGCTCCTGGGAGAAGGAAGGGGGTGGGGAGCTATGTCCGGCGGCAAATGGGGCCAGGGCGGGCGGGGGCGGCGAGGTCAGTGAGTTGGAGGATCGGGCATCGCGTCGGAGGGCGGGGGGGCGGGGCGGGAGGGGCGCGCCGCTCCGCGTTGGCCGTGTCCGAGGGAAGGCCATCGCGGATAACGGCCGGAGCTGTGCGAGTTGTTTTGTTTCCCCTCCACAGTAACCCTAAAGAGGCGGGAATTTATTTACAAATTATAAACGTACAAATTATGCTGCTGCCTTGCGGCTGAAGCAGCTGAGAGGGAGAGGTAAAAAGCTAATACTAACTAAAGCTAACTTAATTCTAGCTTAAATCTAATTTAATAATTATGTAGTAGCACTTTGGCATACTTCATTTACACGAAAAATGTTATTGTTATTTTTTTCTTAATGGTTAATGTTTTGTAGGGTTTTCTAGGTGGTTCTTTTCCAATTTATTTTTCATTCACGCATCATTCATTCATTATGTACATAACCATTCATTCTACTCATTCATTCCCACAGCACTGCACTGACTTCTGTTTTTCTGTTCGCCACGGCACTGACTTGGCTCAAAGTGTCCGTGGCGCTCAGGCCCATTGGGAGGCGTGGCAGGAGGGGCGCGGCGTCGCGTTCCCTACGCGTGCCTGGGCCGAGGGCGAGTCTTCCCTCTGCGTTCGGCTGCCTCTGCTTGCTCGCACAAGGTAGCAAGCGTGTCGTGAGGCAGCGCACGGAAGGTGAAGGCGACGTGTTTCGGTCCTTTCCGTAGATAGGACCGATGTGTGTCGCTGTTCGCCTCTCGACCGGTGTCGCGCAGAATGCGCGGCGCCTTCGGCCCCAGCGCCTTGAAGCTCCGTCAAGAATTGTTTTTTACACCCAGAACTCCGAACACGTCGGTATACCTAGGTATCTATTGTGTTGGGGGTGGGGGGAGGTGCGGGAGCACTGAGAGATGCGCTGCACGGTTTTCCGCCGAGCGAATCGGACGGAGGGTGGAGGGAGGTGCCGCACTATGGATGAAAGCGCTCTGTTCTTAGCCAAAAGTTATAACTCGGTTATCTGAAGAGTAAAACGCCTGAAATTTGGTATATATAGAGACCTTAAGAATATAATACATTTACCATATTACCTGTTGCATAATTTCAAGATGGCGGCTCACGTATATGTACTCTCTTTATGTAGGAAACGGTACCCGAATTAAAAATTCGCATGAAAACTTTTATTATGAAATTATTCATCTGTATTTTCATTTAACAAGAGTTCATATTGTTGTGAAAGAACTAGACATCATTCATATTATTAATATTAAGTAATGTTCACTCTGATCACTAGAAAGTATCTATTCCATAGCATCCTCATCCGATACTTCAACAAGATAGATAGATACTCAATTTTTTCATGTGAACTTGATTCTGGTGCAGGACAAATAAGCATTTTAATTACTTCAAGTGAAATTTCCTTTTTCTTGTTATTTTGAACTCTTTCCTGGAGTCTGACAGTCGAAATGACAGATCCGATGTTTTCAAAGCTGTGTTGAAAATGTCTGTTTTGCTGTGAATTCTGATGTTTTTCTTAAGTGAGTCTCTTTGTCCTTTTGTACAATTATTTCTGGATTTTGAAGTACTTCCCAGACATAGAGTAGCTGAATACTATCCTAAAGTAGTGTTTTCTATGACAATAACTTTATGAACACTTACAGACATTGGAAACCAATAATAGAGTTTTCTGTATACTTTATAAGTCTCCGTACAATATTTACCAAATAATTCAGGGTCAATGCCGTATTGACATAACATGGCTACTAGGATAATCCTCAATCTCTGAATTAGGTTTTCATTAACACCAGTAATTCGTGAAAAAACTGCATGTTCCGAGAAGGCGCGTGCAGTATTTCGCTTCATTAGACGAGCCGCAACCATTATCTTTTTCACCTTATCCACATGAAGATGTATTTTTACTAAAAAAATTTTTAATTGCTTTTTTTCGTCTTAGCAACAACTTTTATTTACATCACCTCTGACTTGCCATACTTTTAAATCTTTTCTATAAGCTATGTGCAGAACACAATCAAAAACCTTAATCCAAAGATGTGGGGGACTTACCCCAAATTGTAAAGTTCCAGACGTAGGCAAAAATTCTGATGCGTCAAATTCTGTCGTATTCTTTACTTGAAGAGGTTTGTGCCACAAATTGGGCAGGTTTGACTAGATCTGTTTCCTGTTATTATATTTAAAATGTTACCATCAATTAATGTCAAATATAGAACAAATGTTACCCTTATAGTCTGTCCATTGCTAAGCACAATTTTCACTTCGCTGAGTTCATGAATTTCTTTTCTGATGTTTAATTTTTCCTGGATGACATGCTTGCTGATTTCCTTTGTATATTCCAATTTTATTGGCCTACTGAACCTGACTGACTGAGATGTCTGTTCCATAGACTGCTATCTGGACAGGCGCAAGGGTATGAGTTTGTGGCAAATATTGTCGATTCCAAGGACTCAGAAAGTGAAGAAGAAATTTGCCTATAGAGACTTTGTCCGGAGCTCCCATCAAAGCCGTAATTGCAAATTAACTGCAAATTACAGTCTGTCGTATCAGTTAACATTGTTTGGTGAATAATCACATCATCTTGGAGAATAACTGTTCTCCTTACTGTATGATTAAACAGGGACTGTCAGGGGACTCCAGCTACACTTTGTGACACGTAAGCCTAAAGGTCTGGATGTTGTTTTTACTCTTTTCACTTTTTCGTATGATGGGAAAATAACTGCATTGTGAGGTTTAGATAGTAGCTTTGTGTTTATATACTGTTGCTTGCTCAAATTGTTATCTAGCAAATAGCATCATGCCTCCTCTTCGGATAATGCAACTGGTAGTTTCTTGTTTTGGAAATTGCATACTATTTTTTTAATTTTAGATGCTCTGGTTGGACTTTCAGTTACTTGATCCCGAACAACAGCTAGATCCCTCTTCCTCTAAGCTCGAGCTGACATGCTAGCAGTTTTCACCATTAAATCTGTCTGATGGTCGTTTTCAAAGGACAGTTTTTCAGCGACTCTTCGTTCGGACCTCTCAGATTTCTCATCGTAGGAACGAACAGGTCGCCCTGTTCGAAATTTGTCTTCATGTAATTCAGTCGCTCATGTGATTCAGTTGCTCTGTGGACACACGAAATCCCCAGAAAGCCATTCAGAATTTTTTGATAAGAACGTCTTTAGAGTTCGGTGACCTTCCTGCCATTTTCTATTAAGTTTGTGGCAAAACTAGTTTGTTTTTATATTCAAATACTTTAAAAGATCTTCAGAGACATTATTACCATAACATACACTCAAAATATAATCGAGAACTGCACATTCTCGCTTCTTTTTTATCTCCGATGAATGCCACACATTGAATAGGTCTTTTCGATTGATATGACACACACCTGAAAAAACGCAAATTTTGTGTAAGGCGGCAGATAGCGGCAGCTAAAATTATGTAAAACATCATCTCCTTTAGTTGAATGACACTTTAGAAATATATTCAACGCAGCAAACAGCAGCATATTAGTTATAAGTCAATTCCTTAAAATTCTTATTAGAAGTAATAAAGCTTACCTTCATTGTCAGAATCCATACTTCGACTACGATTCCACCTCCGAAATACTGCTACAAGAAACAAAATATTCTGACACAGGCGTATGGCACTCGCGCCTTACAACTTGTTTACAGAAGTTCCAACTTCCAGCACCGTGTACGTAAAACCAGGACAATCAACTTGAGTAATAATAGAAAATCATGATTATTTGATTATATTATAATACTTATATTCATGTTAATTTGTGATATGTTACAACTTATTTTTCGACTTTTGGCCAAGAATTAGTCCATTTTATCCCAATGTGTGCCGTCGCGAATACCTCGCAGGCGTACGTCCAAATGGACCGTACGCAAGCGGTGAATAAGCGGCGTTTTAGAGCAGGATGGAGTTCGAGGGCTTGTAGAAGCGGGCGTAGGAGAGTAGTTAGGGCAGTTATTTTCTGGCTAACGTATCTGGCGTGGGCGTGCCAGCGGAGACCGCTATCGAGCTTCACACCAAGATACTTCGTCGTCTTTTGCCAGGGTAGGTGCGCGCCGGCTAAGCTCACGACTTCATCGGGGTCGGCCCTCTGTTGGGTGAAGTTGGCGGCAACGCACTTGTCTATGTTGAGGGCGAGCTTTTTATGGCTCAGCCATTCGGGAAGCTCAGCGAGGCAATCATTCAGATATCTCACCAATTTCCTTTTGCCCGCCGACTTCGCGTAGTAAGCAAGTCCTCTGCTAACAGCTGTGCAAATGTTCAAGGGTGACTGTTGATGCAGTTTGGTCGTTCGTTAGTTAAATTGTAACTTCATTAATACTGCGTCATTTATGTTGCTGGAAGAACAGTAAAAGCATAATCCTTATATCTATGTCTTCCTTCAAACGAATGTGTTGAACCCTTTAGTGCTGAAAATAATAATCCAAAACTCTTAATGTATGAATTACTTGCTACCATTGTGAAGTCATTGTTTTCATTAAATTAACTGCCTCCATAGAAATATTCAATAATAAATAAGTAAAAAATAATACGATTTGACCAATGAGCATATTGCAACTGTGTCACATTCCCAGATAAATAAGCAGTAATCTTCTCTTATGTATTTAGATTAACAATTGACGACTCTTCAACATATGTAGAAACCTAGTTTGCAGAGCGTAGATTATCGTCGTCTGTTTCTCCAAAGCTTATTTATGTAATTAAATAATTATAAAAATATTGCACAAAAAATTAATATCGATATTGCGATATATCAGTGTATGATTTAATTCTCCTCAAGAAATATTTCAAAATAATAAGATAATAGTAATTCAAACGTTGTATTCCAGAGGTTTTACAAAGCAAGTTACAATCCAATATTCACTTACTGAGTTGGCTATTGGAAGGCCCAGCGGCATGGAAGAGCGGCGCTGGGCGCGGGTCGGTCCGCAGGTATGGGCCGGTTGCCACAGACAATGTCGATCGCACAGCTCGGACACCTGCCCCGCCCCGTCCCTCAGCGCCTCCCGCCCTCCTCCCCAGCCTCTTCTAATTGCAGCTCCGCCCCCACCAGCCTCGCCCGTATTCCTAATACGTGGACAGCCAAGGAGTAATTACGCTCGTTAGTTATGCCCTACATTTCGTTCCTTTAAATTGGCCATTAAAAATATTTTTCTGACCCAATTTTAATATTTTCTTTATACTCCTGACTAGCAGTAAATAATTGTCAGCTAAGCAACGTAAAAGTTCAGTAAGACAGTGACGATTTCACTATTTTCCGGTCAAAGAATTGCGCTCTTTTCTTCCTATTTTCTACAAATTTATCGTTTTATACTTTTTTTCAGCCTTTTTTTTCTCATCTATCTAGGCTCTCCAAAATATTTCGTATTCAGTTGAAATACTTTTTTCTGTAATATTTCATAACATTTTAAAATTAAAACTCTCTCTCTTCCTCTCTCTCCCCCTCACCCTCTCTCTGTATCTACCTATTTATCTTTCAGTCCCTCTCTTAGTCTCTCTCTCTTTCTCTCTCTCTTTTTCTCTGTCTCCCTCTCCAAACATACATTTTTTCACACTCCTTATATTGTTTCTTTTTTTTACTCACTCTTTCCCGATTTCGCACATATTTTCTTTTATTTTCCTTCCACCAATACTTCCATTTGTTATTTCGTTTCAAGTTTTTTTCTGTTACTGATTTACCCCATTTTCCCATGTTTCCCATGCCTTTATCGCTTCTCTTTGTCCTTCCTCTCTGTCTCTTTCGCCTGGCCCCCTTTCTGCTATGTCTCGCGGTGTCTCTCCCCGTGGCACCTGCTCTCGGCCTCGTGGCGTTGGCGCCTTTCATTTATATTTCAGCGGCGCTGAAAGGTCGCCGTGTTTGCGGAGCCCTGGCGAGGGGCGCGGGAGCATCGGTAAATATTGAATTGCAATCACCAGGACATCGCTAATGCCTTGTTTGCTCAGCGCGGTATCTATGAAAATGCTCCCTCCGGGCGCCTCCCGCGGCGCGCAACCCCAGCCAACCCAACGCACGCACAATTCGTTTAGCTTATCGGCGCACACGAGCAGATGGCGCGGAATAATATTAAATTACCCCTTACTTATTATGAGGCACTCTTCGCACAGAACGTGGAAGCCTTTCGCCGTTACAACGGAAACTAAGCTCGCTCGAATGATTCTGAATGAATTTTTCTTTCGAAATAAATATTTTGTAATTCTTTATAATTTTATTGGTATTTAAAGTATAGTAGATAGTGCTGTGTCACGTTAAATATACTGTGACATACCAGACTGTCACACAATATTTTGATGGGAATTGGGGACAAAAATGTGTTAAATTCATTGTAAAAGGTGTAAATGTTGAGGGCATAGGCATGTAGGCAGGGCGTTCCTTAGCAACCAGGGAAGCGGAAGTAAATAAACATAGCGCGGCAAGTAACGGACAGAAGATTGTGACATAAGGGCATGTAGGATTGGTGGTAAACTGGTAATGGGGTATGACGTAGAAGGAAACTCGAGATTGTTTTGTAAAACAAGGACAAGAATGTATGAAAGTTATCGAGGTTGAACTTTGTAATATTGGAGAGAGGAGCTTTAGTACCGTAACATCGTACTGCAGACGTTATTGTAAATGATAGATACGGGACTTGGTGGAATTTTGCGGGAAATAATTGAGCAGTGAGAACTTATAAATATTTTGTGGACGTAATTCTATTTGGGACTTTTGAATAATTCTGACACCGGGAGTGCGCAAATCGGACTTGAAGAAAATACGGACGTGAGATCAGGGAAGAGAGGCTCGAGACATATCTTGTAGTTTAGGGGATGAACTTTATATTTTATCGCGTTAAAAGTTGGAGGAATTAATTAGAAGAAGTACTTTCGTGTATCGTGGATTAAGTAAATCGTGACAGACTTGGAGTTGTGGCAAAGTATAGGGAAGTAGGTGAAACAATTAATAAGTTGAGGAGGACATCGACCCGGCAGCGGACCGAGAACAAGACATAAGAGAGAAAATTGGTAGGAGCGGTGGATTCTTCCAGGCCTCATCGTCCAAGAGCGCATGGATCTAAAATAGTAAGAATAATAGCGCTATAGACAATTTGTACGATCGTTCATGACCAAGGTGACATTTCATGTTAAAAAGAATTAATCGAGAAATAAACTTATAACGTTCTCATTCTGAAAAAGAAAAGCTGATTATCATTGCCTTGGCATCTTGTGCAATCCACAGTTTAATCATTTATTTTTTCCAGAAACAAATTTCAGATTCCTCGCTTCTTCCGTATGGAGAGCGGATCGAATGATCGTTTGCTAGGAAGAAAGTAAGTACCAGCGACGATTATTTTCGTAAGAACCCAACCGGCAGAGCTAGTAGAATAATTATTTCCATTTAGATGTGCTTGCGGGAAATTTAAAATCGCAACCCTTTCCTGGCGCCCCAAAAAATGATATAAATTCGGAAACCGGTTGCAGAATTTGACTGAAACGGAGCGCGTTTCAATACTAATATTTCAAAAACAAAAATAAACAAAATTGTATTTTATTTAATTTCCCCTAAATAATTTGGTAAATTATGCAGCTAAGTGAAAAATTTCGGCAGTCAGTTTTATTGTGGGGAGATTTTAAAACTCTGCACTTCAGCTACGTTTGGCTCTTTGGAAAATGTATTTGTGAGAATTATAAAAAGTGATAGTCTGGGTGGTAGAAAAAGTTTAAACTGAATAAATATGAATCTTTGCCCGAGAGAAATAGGCTACTTACTAAAAAAAATAATTTTTGAGATAATGCCATCTTACAAGTTCTGTTTCTCTCTAGTTTCTATTTATATACTGCTCTACAAGGAAAACCCAATTAATTGTTTAATTCGATATAATGCTGTTTAGATTTTTTAAAATCACATATTTAACGTAACACAGCACTATTTACTGTACCTTCCGTTGGTTAGTTCAACCTAAACAATAAATTTAAGGTACAGATCATATATACGTTTTTATATGTAGCAAGGACATGGGCCTTCTGCACTCTGACTTTACAATAAATCACTCACAGAATATCTTTTTTTAATTTATATAATCTCAAAGACCATAAAAATTACAAAAATGCATATACAGAATAACCTCTGCGCCATACACATAAAAAATACAAAACATGCCCCAAAGTACCTTGGAATATAGTTGCATAGATCTATAAAACCTTGTAAAAATAACTAGTTAATAAAAATAGCACAGTTTTGTTTTCTACTCTCATTTCCGTGTAAATTAAATTTACAATGATAGTACTCATCATCGTCTTGAATAACTGAGAATACTTCCCTTAAAATTTTTGAATTATTTTTTCTGATAATTCACTTGAACTTCTTACCACTAATTTCGCATAAAATACTATCCACCATCCACAGATATAATTATACATTGCAATGAAATTTTACCCACCAATCCAAAGATATAATTATAAACGTTAATGAAATTTTGATAGGCGTTATTTAACATCATTCTCCGCACTCTCCTATTTCGTACTCAATACAAATAATAACTCTGTTCAAATGATTCATAATTTCACTGTTCAGTTCTGTTAATAGGTCCATAAACAAAAAAGATTAATTCTCTTGCTTTCTTTGATTAATTCTCTTCATTTATTGGTCTTAACTGAATTTCCGCTGAAAGTATGACTGTTTTCATTTAACTCATAAGTGTCCTCCCTAGTTCACTTTTGAATATTAGATGGAATTTGAAGGCAAAGACCTCACTTGGAAGTAAACAGACAACTTGGAAACCATGTACGATGCCCTCCTTTCAGTCTCCCTCTCGTCTGCTCTCGAACTTCAAATTCTACTATTCTGGATGCATCAGAGCATGGGTGATGATACCAAGCAATGGCGGCTGGTGCCTCAACAAACTGGAGGTTGCAGCTCCATCGAATGACGGAAATGTAATTTACAAAACTCATAACCATAATATGTAATAAAATGTAAGCAATTCATATAAATTATTTAAAACGAATGTTATCAAAAACCTGTAGGGCTTCTAAGTGTGTGGGTTAAGGGGTGGAGGTAAAGGCAAGGGTGAAGCAGGAAACATCGCGCGGCCCATTGTCTTCGTTGTTAGAGTACTGCTGCGTCATTTGTGTGGTATTATTCGAAGACACCATAGCAGATTACAGATCCAAGCAACCGGCCCGTAGAATTCTCCTCCAGACTGTGGTTGAGTTTTCCCCAGTGATGTAAGGAATGTCATATATCCCTTCTCGTTGGAACTCAAATCCTATTCCCTCGTGGTAACTCATTTGAGGTAGCTGCTGCCTATATTTTACTAACGAAAGTAACGACGAAACACGAAAATGCTTGCTATGAAGAAGCAACGTGACGCGAAACACATTTTTCGCGTTAGCGAAACAGCTTAGTGATAGCGACCCATTAATGCATGGTCTCTCCTTCCGACAACAGCAGTTTGATATTTTAAACTGTGTATAGAGAGACGAAGAAGACGACACGGTCGCTCCCTGTACTATAGAAGAAATCTCCCGCGTCTCGTAAGTACTCAAAAAACCTTTTAGCACATACTTCAAACATACTTTCAAATCATACACATTATATTCACAAAGTGAGATGTACAGATGATTTGATGTTCAACAAATTGGGACTAAATTGATTTTAGAGAAAATCGACAAAGATCTCCCAATTTCATTACCCCTTGGTTTTCCATTTCTCTTTTGAAGGAAATTTTATAATAAGAGGAGGTTCACAGCTTATTCCCTTATTCCTTATTGCGGTGCTCATTCCGCTGCGCAGTGGAATACATTTTGGTAGTCCTCCATGACGTCACGGTCGAGAATTTTAAGCAACATGTAATGTGAAATACTGGTGCATTTGTTGTTAGCAGTTTGGTTGCATTTTGTGAAGTATTGGTAATACCGAAAATTCACATATCAAATTTTAGATTATACAACATTAAATTAAAGTTTTTTTAGAGTGTCAGTGAAAAAGATGGGGTTTTCGAGTGCTGTGTGTGACGTGTGTTCGTGTTAACAAGTTGATTAGGTTAGGCCAAGGAACTAATTTCATTATATTCTGTGAATATGCCGAAATGTGCAGGGGCAGTTTGTAAAATCTATAATCAACAAACTAGAGGAAGTAATGTAGAGTATCATTCATTTCTACACGATCCTATTCTGAAAAGAAAATGGTTTCATATCTGTAAACGCGCAGACTCTTTTAATGTACAAACATGCCCCTATACGCAGACACCATTTTAGGAAAGACGATTACTTGTGAGATTTACAATCTGAACTTTTAAACCCCCAAAGAGAAGCCTCAAGCATGATGCTGTGCCAAGTGAATATTTAATTAGTTTAAATGATCAGCTCTCATCTCGAAGAACAGAACAGGCGATGTACAGATGTACAAATCGTTAAACACGTAAGCGTGCTATGAATACTCTCTGCAAGCTCTCTCCAAAAAATTAAAAGTTGATGCAGCCACAGAAACTGATCTTGTTCTGGAGGATTTAGTGACCAAAATGATATTGCCCATGCCCAAATACAAGAGCTAAAAATACAAGGTTGGTTTCTAAAATAACAAATAAATGATTGCAATTGTCTCTTAGCAGACAAAATTTTTTAATGGCTGAGAGGAAGAAAAAAGATAAGAGAGCAATAAAAATCTTTTCAAACACTTAAAACAATATTCAAATTGGATCCCTCTTGAAACACAAAAATTCCACGTAGGAAGAAGGAAAAATGTTGCCAAGGCACTCAAACTTCGCTAACTGTCCAGAAAGTGTTCAGTGTATCTGAGAACATCTCATCAATTACCCTTTCCTGCCCTGTTCACTTTAAGAAAATAGGTATCTTGTTCATTCCAATGCCATCCAGGAATATTGCATGATGTGTTGCAATTAACATAGACTGTCAGGGAGTTGCACACTAATAGATAAACTTTGTGTAATAAGCATTGAGGAGATGAATGTGGATTCAAGAGTACCTTATGATGAAATGGACATGATTTTTGGAGCACATACTCAGGTACAGGTGGCAATGACTAGTGCAGTTTGTGGAAACTGGAAGCAGCAATTATGTTCCCTATAGTTTTGATAGTCTGCTCCGAGCGTCCGAGCTGTGAAGTTCGTCTCAGTGGAGCTCCGTTCACTTCGCGTAACTTGGAGTAGTAAATCTTGTTTAAGTTGAAGTGACCCAGTAATCCACTAAGTGACTTTCTTTTTTTATGTCTAATGACATACTCTCAGCAACGGGGCTAGCAATTAGCCAAGCCATGCACCTAGTCAACAATGACAACAACTATTTAGTAAATGGTGAAGTGACCGAATTCCGGCAATCTTCTTCTACAGAAAAGGCAATGGACATCCAACTACAGGCAGCCATTAACAAGCAAAGCAGCGTATCTGGCAATGGAGTGGCCTCCAACCCAACAACCCCAGACGACACAGCCAACCCAATATCAACAAATGACAGTGATCATCGTAAAACTTCCGTGAGTGATTCAGGAAATATACAAGATGCGAAGAAAAAAAGTCCGGGTTCTGTATGTGACAGTGAACAACCAAACCCTTTCAACTTAAATTATAACTTGCCCGTGGAAAACAGATTCAGTCCATTAAGGGAAATAAACCTCGAAAACAACAGATTTAAATATCTAAAGGAAAACAGTAGTGAACAAACCAATAACACAAATAAAATTCCTCCAATTTTCGTAGCCAACATCCCTAATTTAAACAATTTCGTTAAAGAATTAAGATCAAAAGTGACAACAAATTTCATAGCCGACTCTAGAAATCAGAAAGTAAAAATGAGTGCCAAATCTATCACGGCTTCAGAAACCTGGCGACGTACTTAATTAGCACGCAAGTTTTCACACGTAATGTGACACCAAAAATGACGGACATTTTGTTTACGCAAATACAGGTCAAAATATTCCAAAAGACGTGGGTTTCTATGGTGCAAATACGTAGAGGGTACACAATAGCAACGCGAGTTCGTCCTGAGACGTGGGTTTCTGTGGTGCAGATACGCAAAGGGTACACAATAGCAACGCGAAAAAAAAACAAGAGAAAAAAGCACAGCGAGCTTTGAAGGGTGGATCATATTGGGAATTAGGGCATCCCGACTCGTGTCGTGAGCGGATCGCTTGTGCGGTTTTTCCTGAGGTCTCAATTTGATAATTGAGACTTGTAATATTTCGTGAGAGTGAACATTAAACTTGAACTTGGAATATTTCCGCATTAGATGTACAACTGGAACTTGTAAAATTTACGTGTTGAACCATTGCAAACTCGGATTTGTAATATTTTCATGAGTGAACTAGAAAGTGAACTTGGAATATTTTCGCGGTGAAGTTGCGAGAATCGACTTAGAAATTTTGCCAACGAATTGTGAATGGCCAGGTTAGGTGCTAGAAACTAATATTAGAAGGCTATTATTCCGACTTGGAAAAAATCAGTTTGAAATAGGTGCCCACCTGAGGCGCAAGATAAAGAGTATAGGCAGTGTTTGTGAGGTGGTTGGAGGATGTATCGACTTGGTCGCTGATCGTCGTGGACTTCGACAAGGGGGGAGATTGGTCTAGTCTGCGCGGCGACGTCGAGCGGCGTGCGCGCGAAGAGGCAAGAAAGGATAAAAGGTTCTATTACGCTTTTATTGCAATCACGAGAAAAATGGTCATGACCTAACAATAACTTGTAAGAATCAATGATAGTCTGATAACTTTTGGCATTCAGAGTAAATTATAATTCATATGTTTATTATGTTTCTTCCAATAATTTGATATTAACATCTTACGCAATGTTGCCATACTATGCAGTGATGAATATATGAAAATTTATTTCTAGAAGTTCTTTGTTTGCAATGTGGATGAGAGAGATAACAGAAGGCAGATTTATTTATTTAAATTTAAATTTTATATAAATTTTTTTTTCAATTATGAAAGTTCAATGTATTTGTGAAACTATACATGCATGTTTGTATGATGTGCAAATTATGCGAGAAAGTATGTGCCGTTGACACCAGAGTTTAGGCAACTTTGTTTAAAGAAAAACTCGCTATCTTGAATTTTGTTGTTTTGAACGGAACTTTTTGCAATTTTCGAAAAAATGAAAAGTTCGCGAAAATGGGACAAACACTTTTTACCGTTCTTATTACATATGAGGAGAAAATTTAAAGAAAAAATATGGAGCGGTTTTTGAGAAAAAATGAATATATTTCGCGCAACAGGAAAACTACTCATAATTTTTCGAAAAATTGAACATGAGCTAATTAAAAGATCCGTTTTCAAGGAATATATTTCATTAAGGAAAAAACTTGTATCTTCAAGATTATATATGTAGAAAGGCTCCCAAAAATAACTGCACTTTTGCAATTTTCAAAAAAAACGAAATTTCAACAAACACCTGATCTTCACTATTCTCTTAAGCGTCCTTTACGCTGCTCGAAGATAAATTTTGATCAAAAAATTTGATGCCATTTTTGAGAACATTTTAAAAATATTTCTGAGGTTTCATGTAATATAACCTCAAAAATCAAAATATACATTTGAAACTCTCAAAGTCTCTAGTTCAATCAAAATTATTGAGGAATATCAATTTTGAAGAGAATCGGCTGAACAGCTTAGGCGCTAACGTTGACCACAGACGGACTAATAACGTTTTGCAGTCAATCGTTTTAATAGTATCGTATCAAGGACCCACAAAACGTAGATTCTGACTATACTAGGTGTAAAAGGATTTTCCCCGTAAATTTAGCAACAGAATTTATCGACTTTTTCGCAACCGGCAATAAGAGTTTTTCTGTCGAAAATTTGCCGTTTTCAGTGCACAATTACTTCAATAACGATTATTACATTTATTACAATCCTTTTCACCTCTTATAAATAACATCGTACGGCGAAAAGTAAATACGACTAAATAATGAAGGGCTTGTATATTTTTAATGATTACTGATTAATGTTTATTCTTTTTGTAAACAATTATTGTATTAACGTATAACTTACACAAGTTCAAAAAAAGTTGATTAAGTTTAACAGATACTACCAACTCATAACATCATAAGTGCCTGCTCTGATGGTTACTCAGTAGCTTTCTCTCACTTTCAAGAGGCCTTTGCCCGTGAGAGATTGTACGGGCTTAATATTAATATCAATTTATTCGCCTGAGGATTAACATAGGGGATACCATTGATACATATGTTTATCTTGACATAGAAAAATTAGTTTATTTTCTTTACAAAATCAACATGATTGTTAGAACTCTCAGTATAAGTAAGAATCACTAGTAGAAAATCATTTAAATTTCATTGTACTAATGTCGGTTTCTCAAGAAACGTTGTCTCTCTTGCTAAATTCATGGCCGGCGTAGTGGTTTGAACTTCATTTTTTTTACTTCAGAGCATAAAGTCCTCTTTTAAAATAATTGCTTCTAATAGCGCCTTTTGTTGGACACTTATATCGATCTTGGATATCTGTCTCGTCTACAGAAGTAACTAGTAACTTTCATAGTCATCTAGAACAGAAATTGATTCTTGACAATCAAAGGCATTTATAGAAGAGACAAAATGAAAATATGATTTATTTATTTATTTTCGTCAAAAAACAGTTAAAAACTGCGTATGACGTGCTATGGGGAAAAGTGAATTGTGTGCACATTTTCAAACTTCTGTGATCCCTACACTTACTCATATACTACTTAAATTTTGAATTTTCAAAGGGAGAAAAAAAAACTCCCATATAGTAAAATCTATTTTCAAAAAAAAAACAAAAACTCCCATGTAATAAAATCTATTTTCAAGGATAAATAAGCAATAAATTTTGGCTCTTATTACTTCCTGCCGCGACAACATGGAAACGATAATTTGAATAATTGTATTTCCCACCGAATTCTAGAAGACGTGCACATAAAATGAAGTTACATTTATGTCCAGAAGCAAAACAAGGGGCCATCTCAGCATTTGCTCAATGGATCAGGGAAACTGGACGAAAAACCTGATCGAGATGGAGGTCATTGACCCGGAAGCAGTAGTACAATAGTTGTTACAGGTTGTTTATACTCATTTATACAGTTCAAATGGTAAATAATGCATTATGTATCATTTTTAAAATTAATGTTACTTTTCTTGTGATGCTCAGTATAGTCTCTAATTGTATAGAAACAGTTATGCAGCAAAAACGATTTCACTTGGGATTTAAACTTTTCTATCGAATTTAATCGTTTAATGTCATCTGGCAAAGTGTTGTAAAATAATGTACATGTATTGTGTGTGAATTTTTTGTAATGAGCTGTTGATACTGTCACCTGATGAATATGATTTCTACGTCGAGTGTTATAGTAATAGACTTCGGCATTTTCTGAAAATATATTCCGCCCTTGAGCAAGTCATTTTTACAAAACCACTGATTCGTAAATAAAAAGACACGTAATGGTAGAATTCTAGATTAATGAAGAGAGGCTTATATGAATCACGTGGTGGGATTTGGTTATTATTCGTACAATTCGTTTTTGTAATCTAAAAGTCTGGGAGCTATAAGATGTATTTCCCCAGAATATTATGCCATATCTCAGGCGGGAATGAACATTCGCGAAGTATACACAACGAGCAGTATGAAGGCTGACTGAATTTGCAAGAATTCTGAACGCGTAGCACAATGAACTTAATTTTGTGTTCAATTCATTTAAATGGACGTTCCATTTAAGGTTTGACTGAATTGAGAGACCTAAAATTTTTTGCCTTAACATCAGTCAATGGTACACTGTTCATTTTACAGAATTGTTTATTTGAAATGGAAAACTGCATTAAAACCGTTTTCTTTTCGTTTACTATTAATTTGTTATTTCGGAACCAATTTGAAACATCTGATATTGTACTATTTACTGTTTCTTTATTGCAAAGGATGTTCGTATCATTCGCAAAGAGAACCGTTCTTCCGTTACGAATCGTCGAGGGCATATCGTTTACGTAAAGTAGGAACAGAATAGGGCCTAAAATCGATCCTTGAGGAACTCCACATGCAACGGGCAAAGAGTCGGAAAGGTGCGTACGTAATGTTCCATCATTCCAGTAAGGTATTTCAACTCTCTGACATCGTTGTTTAAGGTACGAACATAACCAATCTAGAGCAATACCACGAATTCCATATGAAGGTAATTTGGAAAGTAAAATGTCATGATCAATGACGTCAAAAGCTTTTGAGCGATCTAAAAATAATCCAATAGGTGCCTCGTTTTGATCCAATGATGAGGCGACATCTTTAAGAAAAGAAAATACAGCTGTTTCCGTTGGTTTTGATTTTCTAAATCCATGTTGGCAATCTGAAAGCGCGTCGTGTTTAGTGAGAAAAGTTTCCATTCGTATGTAAAAAAGTCTCTCTAATATTTTTGAAAAAACTGATAGAAGAGAAATGGGCCGATAATTTTGAATTTCATTTTTGTTGCCTTTTTTGAAAAGCGGCTTAATTTTATTTTTTTAAAAAATTTCAAAAAGAAGTTTCGGAAACGAACATTGTGTCTAAAATTTTGGGTGAACTGTCTGTTTTTGAATTTTGTGCCTGAAGACCCTTAGTGAGATCGGCAGCAATTCTCGAAAAGTATTGGTTAAAGAGACTAGCCACTGTTGCCGGATCGTTTACATTTATATCGTTATATTTTAAAACAACATTCTCTACGGGTTTTCTAGTTGATTTGGTAGTATTTTGTATTATATTCCACATTGCTTTTGTTTTATTATTTGAGTTCAAAATATCCTGATCGTTTTTCATGATTTTAGCCTGCCTTATGACTTTTCGTAACAATGTTTTGTATTTTTTAAAGTAGATAAGAAAATCTTGAAATACGTTATGACGTTTAGAAATGAAAGAAAGAATTCGCTTGTTTTTACAAGAAGTCCTAATCTCTTGTGTTATCTAAGAATTGCTTTTCCGTGAAATATTTAATTTTCGTTTTTGAAGAGGAAAGAAAAAAGAGAATTATATTTGTCGTTTGTATCAGCAGTATTATAAACCGTTTCCCATGTCTCCTGCATCAAGTAATCAATGAATAATTTAATTTTACTTTTAGTAAACAATCTAGTCATACGTGTATTATTTATTGTGTCAGTGATCGCATTTCTTATAATGGTAAGAATTTGTGCATCGTGGTCACTGTATCCTAAATCTTTTGTTTCAACTTCATATCGAGTAGTAGTTTTGTTAATTATAATTTGATCAATTGCCTTCATCGAATGTTGTGTGATCCGTGTATGTACATTAATTGTAATATCTAAATTAAAGGAATTAATTAAATTGAGAAACTTTTCTTTCTCGCAAGATTCGACCAGAAAATCAATGTTAAAATCTCCGCATACAACAATGGATTCAAAAGAGCGATTGCTGACTTTGTTAAGTGTTATCTCCAGGTTTTCTAAGAACGAAATATAATCTGCAGTTCTCTTTGTTGGAGGTCTGTAAATGCAAAGTATTATCACTTTTAGATAAGTAAGAAGTATTATCACTTTTAGTGATTCATATTGTTTCAGAACTAGTTCAGTAGATCTGTTACTGTGCCATTTCTTGGAGACAATTTACTTTCGTTCATACCAGTAAAATTCCCATAATTCAAAATTGCATATTCTAACACACCCTCCTACTACCTTCCACACGTGGTGAGGTCGTGATAGTATGAATGCTCGTGAAGCGAGCTTAAAATTCTCAGGAAGTAGGATCTTTTGGGTATGAGAAAGGTCTCAACCCTTGACACAATGAATCAGATAAAATACGAATAAAATGAGCATATATTCAATGCAAGAATCACAGTGACACAATTAAATAACAGAATAATGCACTTTAAGTAGTTGGTCACTGAAAAAACAGAAAACAAGTTAAAACAAAAGAAGTTGGCGTCACCTCGACTGCCAGAGCACTCTTTCACCAATTATAATTTACAATTTGCTCATTCCCCTTTCTGAATTTTCATCTACCACATTATTTTACATTTTCGACTCTAGTTTTTCGTGCACGGCTTTTAAAATGAATTTTACACTTGTTTTGAGGTATCCCGTTCACAGGTGCTAGCCTTGGCTTCGCACTCACTATAACATTATGAAATTTAAAGAGAGAAAAAAGTAAAACGTAATAAACGCTACTTAAATCTGACCCCATTATATATCACAGAAAGCAATTACTTTTAACACAATACAATAAACTTGACTTTTAAGATAATATCAACTGTACGAAATGTGAAAATCATGAATTATTTTAGTAAAATTGTACCAGGTATGGCCTCTTTGAATGAATTCAATAACACGCGCAGTAAATGAACTTGAAACTGCCACTCACATCGTTCGGCATACTTCTCTCACCTATTCTGGACTTTTCACCCACTTTTAGCACGATTTGTCGTGTATTTTACGGCTATTCTCTTTCCCCAACTGATCGTCGCAAAGTTACCAGTTCTTTTACCTCAACAGCTCCGCATCGCTCGCCTGTAGGTAACCTTGGAGATTTTCTGCCGCTCTCCCCGCGTTGCCACTCGTCTCCGCTTGCTGTCCCACGACGTTACCAGTTCCCTTCCCTCGAACTTTGGACTCCGCTACAATTTCCACACCTTCTCCCGTTCTCCGGACTCGTACGATTCTCGTTCCAGTCCAAATCTTTCTCACCTACGCTTCGCTCTTCCTGGGGTCGTCCTTCTGCAGCGCCTCGTACAAGTTCGTTCGCGCTTCTAGCCTCGAATGTTGCTGAAGTTGTGCTTTAAATGCTCGGCCTACCTACCACACTTTGCGCATGTGTGGCCTCAGCGTGCAATATGAGATGCTGGATTGAGTTAATATCCCTCTACGCGAATTTTACAATTTTGAAATTATTTCGAAGTCAAACAGTCACTTCACTTGCTCTTTCAAATATTGTGAATGTTAATGCGAAGAATGTTCGTGCACTACACTTCTGAATTACATCACTTTCAAAGATACCTTTCTCAAGCTAACTTTTAACTACCAAGTTAAAATAAACTCCTATGCTATCAAGTTACAATCGCCTTCAGAACTTCGTCTGAAGAACTCAGTCTGGTCGCCGTCGCTGTTGCAATCATAGAGAGCTCAGTCTAGTCGCCGTCGCTGCTGCAATCATAGAGAGCTCCTCCGAGGCGCGCCGCGCTACTTATGGTACTCGCGCCTGGGGAAATTTTGGAGGGGTGAATATTCTCCTCTTTTCGTGACCTGCCGGAAAAACATTATGCGCTAGTTCGGACGTCAGAGTTCGAAAAGCTGTGGGTAGATGGCGTGCCATCGCTCCGCCGCGTACCCTACTCCTCTCTTCGTGGGCTTCTTTTCGTAGCTGATGGTGGCGTTATGCGGTTGTCTAATCCCGTGACATCATAATATTTATTCAATTAAACTAGAAAATATTCTAACATTAATTTTTTTAAAATTCCATTATACATATTTTAACGTTTCGGCATATTTACTCTCTATATAAAAGTGCTAGATGAAAATAATGATAAGCTATACAACGAGTTACAGAACTTCTTAGCGATTACTCTAGCGTTCCATGTTTTAGGTCTGGGTGAAAACTTCATTGAGAGGTCGAGGAAAGATGCGCAACAACAGCACGTACTTTCTCGCATTATTCCTAGATTTTTAATTTTCGAAAAGTCAGAGATTTGAACGAAAATGAGATCTACACCATCCTTTTAACCGTCCTTTACACTATCTGAGGATAAAGTTTAATAACAATCTTTGAAACCATTTTTGAGAAAATGTTGACAATGTTGTTGATGTTTCAAATAAAGTAATCCACAAAATCAAAATATCCGTTTTAAACTCAGTGGCCTTAGAGTTCCTTTAAATCTGTTGAGGAGTGTCAGCATGAAGAAAATCGGCTGAACAGATTTAGCACAAGCGATGACCAGTGACGGAGAGACGGACGTTTTGCCGTCTGTCAATTTTTTCTACAGCAAGGACCTAAAAAACATGGGTTATTACTACACAAATGTTAGAGGAAGTAATTTACTATATGTAGGGTCTAATCAACCACGTTTTCGTCACCAGGACCCAACGATAAGAGTTTTTCTGTCGAACATTTGCCGTATTTTGGTGCATGATCACAATACTTTCTCTTCTTACGAAGTAAGGACAAGAAAGCAAAATAGAAATAAACCTCTACACTTAAGTATTTATTCAACAAATTCTTACAATAGTTATTAGAGAATGAACAAATGACAATCTTAGAGACACAAACGTGTTTAAAGATTGCTCGCAAGTAACTTTAAGATATTGGTTTTTGATTTAAGACTCGTTAATCAGAGCAAGAGTTAACAATCTACCTTTCATTTACAGAAAACAAACACGTTAATTGGCTTGTAATAATGCTGAATTTTTTTTCAAATTTATTTTAAGTCCCATCAATGACTAAGTCATTAGCGACTAATTAAATTCATTATTTTACATTATACTTGAACAATATTAAGTTTGTACAATATTGAGTTGTATTATGATTGTGGATACAAACATAAAACATAAACATTAAAATTACATCAATGATAATGATTACATAAAGGAGTAAGAGATTACATTATTCTAATACCGTTAAATATTGTCCAAAACACCTATTTGAATACCAAATGTTATTATATTACTTTGGTATGTATTATCACTTAGAATAAAACTAAAACTTTCTGTATGAATAAATTGAGGTCTGATGTAATTGAATTGGAGACATTCCAGGAGGTTGTGATTATTGTTCAGCGGACAATTGCAGGACTCACATATCAGGTTAGGTTTTTTCTCCAGTAAGTAAGTCTATGGGAAAATTTGGTATGGCCTGATCCAATGAAATTTTGTTTCTAAATGAAAACTGTCAGTGTTTTAAATGCATTAACTTTCAGTTCCACGTATTTCGTTAATTTATACTGTAAAAAGAAATGTATAACAAGAAGTTTCTGATATGTATAAACCAGATTGTCAAAAAACTGTTTAAAACAACTGTTAGAAATTACATAATACAACAATTTATGGACCGGAAGTACGTACAAACTGTATTCTATATAATACACTATTTTTTTTCCTTTCCACAAGTAATTACATCATTTAAGTCAAGATTAAACTGTTAATAATATTATTAGTGATTTATTGCCTCAGTATTTTCCCAGTTTTGAGTTTCTTGTTACGTTGTTTTAATTAAACACCTGCTTGACCGGATGACATGTTTTGAGTGGCTATAGTGTGAGGTCTGACCCTGCACCTGAATTGTAGTAGAATTTTCATTCACTTTCTTTGGTGCCTTGACCCGAGTCGGATGTGTTACGAGATGGACGCCTGCGCTACAGCAATTCCATGTGGAGTTGGATTGGAACCTGGACACTAAGTTGCTCAGAGATTGAAAATGTTCCATAATTATTTAGTAAGGTATTGAGATATACAAAATTTTCTCTACATTAATATCTGCCAAAGATCTTAGCGTCCGGCTTGCTGGGTCAATGGGTCACGATATATTATAATCCTTATTACCTTTATAATGGATTATAGGATCCGCTGACTATACAGCGCAGCTGGGAATCTGAAATAGAATGATTCTATTCCTAGTTCATTTCTGTTTGGATTGACTAAATGAAAGATCACTTTTTTCTAAAGAACTATACCCAGCAGGTTCTTTAATTTTCATTTTTTGATTCTTTCTTGATGTCCCTCGTAGACTTCTCAGTCGAAATATCTTGCGAGCTTGCCGTAGTCCAAAGTCCCAAGAAATCTTCTTCTGATTCTTCGTTGATGTCCCTCGTAGACTTCTCAGTCGAAATATCTTGCGAGCTTGCCGTAGTCCAAAGTCCCAAGAAATCCTCTTCTGCTCCTATCCAAGCTGGTCTCAAACTATCAAAATTATCAGTCCCGATTACGTCTTATGACATAGTCCCGAACTCGATTACCACTCCCGACAAAGTTCCAATTTATACATCAATATTACTTCCACATGAAAATATCGGCAATATCATTCACTGTCCTTAAAATTTCACTGATAACCCAATTCTGACTATCTGGATTATACTCGTTCCCCCTCACGAACCTACGATCAGTTCAGAAGCGCGATGCCGGTCAGAATGAAATCCTCCTGCATGATTCACCCCTCGAAGACTTCGTATTAAACTACCTTCCTTTTTTTCATAACATTTGACCGTCCTTCTCTCACCCAGCCAATCCATACGTTCGTTATATTTTGGTGTAGCTGACCTTTTGATCGTCTAAACTTCTTCACCCAATCCCAAATTTTCTACTTTCGGCATCCAGACAACTCTTAATGCATTTAGAAAAAACAAAAACTACATTGTTTATTCACGGTTGTTGCTAAGCTCTAGCTCTCGTGATATTTCGTAATGCATGTTCCACCATATTGTCTACAAATAAATGTTAGTTTATTTTAACGTGACATATCGGTATGTCACAGTATGTACATCTTGTATAATCTTTGCATATCATATTTGTAATTCGTGCATTGTATTTCATATTGATGTCTTCATGTCTTGATGTTTTTACAGTAGGACTGATGATGTAATAAAAAGATGAAACGTCAGCAAACTAATTGTTTAATTCACTACGACCAAATCCCGTGAACTACATTCCTCATTGCATCATGGACGTGAATTCCACAATGTTACTGTCAAACGTATTATTTAAATCATATAGACAAATATCCTGCCCTTTCGGTCTCGCATGTTTTAATATATTAAATTATTTCTATATTTCATTACGATGTCTATCATAAAAATCGCGTCATACCAATACCACAAACGCTGGTCGAGATTCGAGACAAATTAGTCACGAAGTTAAGATTGAATCAACTCCACCGAATTCTTCCATCTTGTCTCAATACCTATGATCATCAATTCACATCCGATGAACGCATGACCTGTCCTGGCAATTCAAAGTTCCTCTCTGACATCCTCTTAGCATTGCTTCCAGTAATGTTTCTAACGAGCATTCATCACGTCGAGTTAATGGCAAAGGCATAGTGGCGCAGAATCAATTCTATCAAATGTCACCACAATGAGTGCAGCTTCTAGAAAAATACCGGTAAACAACGTGGCAGTTTGGACATTACTATAGACGTTCCCCTGATTGGTAGATATACAGAACACTAACGTCACGTTGTCATCTCGCGCGAGTAGTGTGCGGACAGAATTTCAAATTTCCCCAGAGCAAGTCATGTGTTAAGCCTGGTAGCACATTTCTGTTTAAACGTCCACGCTAAAAGCATTATTCTCTAACCCATTAACAATCATTTTATTGACGAACTGCGCGAGCAATCAGGTGCAATTGGTTCGTTTCATTCGTTTTCCGAGCTGTTCTCTCGCTATCGCCAGAGTTCACGCCCCAAAATAAAAAATCTTTAATCCACTTTCCAGAAACGAAACACACTACTCCCCGCTCAATGATCAATGATTGAACGCTTCTTCTGAATGAATTCAATGCATTCACTGAGCCAGTCGCGATATTATTGCAGAAGTTAACAAAGTCACACAGGTTAGCAAAAGCGAGTTTAAGCCTAGTACATCCAAAAAGAAAAAAAATGTAAAGCACATACGTTGTAAATGTCTACGCTAGATGACATCTGAAGAGCATGTAAGGTTTTAAAGTAAAGGATACCGGATAAAAATAGTGATTTATTAATTATATGTATATAAGTGTGAGTGAAATACAGAAATATGTCTAATTTTGGATTGTTTGTACGCTTAATAATTTACATATCATAAAAGCATTCCTGTTTGCAGTCATTTGGAATGCCATATAGTATCGGACAATTGAAAAGTGTCTAATTATAAAATTTCATATTACGTAATGAGTATGGGTAAAGCAATACCAGTGCATAAAACAGTCGTGTATTACACATTTTTCGTAAATTTGCTATTTTACGAAACGTGTGTGAATTTGCAGGATCGCAACTACATCTATATTGCTGTTGTAATTATTTCTCTGCTGCTTCATTAGCGTGATGTTGAAAACTTTTAATAAACCAACTAATTCAATACATACTTAAATATGTATTAAAAGGAAAAAATATAAATATTTTAAGTTAAAGGTAACTATAAAATGGAAACGTAAATCATATATCATGAAATAATTTATTTTTTGATTACTAAATAAGCGTGAATAAAACTAGGTAAGTTCTTTTATGAAACTGAAAATTTAATACACTCTAATTTTAGTAAATATTTCAGAGTAAATGTCATTTTTGTATATAGTTAATGAATGTAAATAATTTATTTGAATAATTTTAAAATAATTACAATCGAGGTTTTAGGAGATTGAAATAGGATTTAGAAAAAATAACAATAAAATTAAAAAATGCCTCAAGTACAAAGTATATCTGCAATTATTGCGACAAATCTTGATCCGAATTGATGGTGTTCGTGTACCAAAACCACTCCCGGAACCGAGCATCACAAATGTCGGTGCGACTGCTTTTTGAGCCATCGCTGGAGGCGCTGGAGGGCTGGGCTCCGTAAAGGTGTGAATGACGTGACGGACGAGTTGCGGCGTAGCGACGCGCCGGACGCCCTGCCGGGGGCGGGGGCGGGGCGGGGGGGGCGGTGGCAGAGAGGCGCACACGCACGCCCGTGGGCGCGCCGCCCCCACCCCGCGGCGGTGGTGGCGCCGGCGTCGGCGTCGGCGTAGGGCTGTATATAAGAGCGGGCGGCGGCGGGCGGCGCCACAGGCTCGCCAGGTGCGCGCCGCCGCGCTGTTGCCTTCCCGCCGCCACCGCCGCCAGCAGCATGAGGCCCCAGCAGCAGCCCGCTCCGCCGCCGCGGCCGCCGCCGCGCTCGCCGCCGCCCTCCTGGCGCTCCTCCTCGTGGCCGGCCCGGCCGCCGCGCTGCCTGCCCCGCAGGTAGGAGCCCAGCAGATTGCGTCTGCTTTTCCTGCGCAAATGTTACACCCCTGCCACGATACGACGAAAGAAAGTTATTTAAACATTTTATTTTCATATGCATTGTGTAAGGTATATTTCAACACATTCCATGTTTTTTCTTTTCAATTTGACCCTGACCTGGCGCTTCCTCAGCTTTTTACATGCATCGTCACAAAGTAAGTTGATGTCACCAAAGTTACGTTGGTACAAATTGTAAACTTTTTTCTCAAGATATGTCGCATTACTTCAATATGACAAAAGAAAATGTTTAAAATCTTCTTTCAATGTGGTAACCTACGGGATATTTTAACTCTTACCTTGCGTCTTATCACTTTTAACTGGATCCCTCGGTTATTTTACGCGCATACTTTAAGTTCGTACCACTAGAGTAGCCTAAATCAAATTTTCTCGCATTAGAGAATTTTATGTATTATCCACGACCGTGGGCACAATTTACTTACTAGAGATGGTTTGTTGAAAATATTAATAAAAATATTGTAACTACGTATTCCTTAAAAGTATGTGGAAGGAGATTATAATAGCTTATTGCGTTTCGGGAGAACGCATTTTACAAATCAATTGTTTACATTCACACATTTCGCATACCTTCAAAATAATTTACGATGATTTCTATAGCATTTAAAATGAAAACAGATTTTTAACACGATTTTTTGTTACTGTCAATTGAATTTTCATTAGATCTTTTTCTAGTAAAAATGGGCTGGAAATACGAAAATGTACACTTACGTCCCCCAAGGATATTGAAAATAATTTTAAAATATTGAAAATAAATATTATTGACGAATATTGCTTCAAAAGAGATAGCGAAGAATTTTTAAATAGTTTTTATTATCATTATTATTTTTTAAATAGTTTTTATTGATCATACATGAACAATGCTTGAAGACAATAATATTTACAATATAAGACCCAGGAAGGGTCCTTCAGAAAAATGCATACAATATTTAAATTAAAAACATAAATATTTAATTTAGAAATGTTGGAACCTGCTTTACAGCTAATTAAGGAGGATGTAGTAGGTCTTTAGAATATCTTGATTTTATTCTGGAAAAAGATTGGCTGATTTACTTAGAGTGTACAAAGGAGTGGCTGGGCAAATGAAAGAGAAGAGTAGAAATTAGAAGAAAGTTTTAAAATCCAAGTTTTCAGGGGTTCTATAGACAATTCTTTTAAAATTTGACCATTTCTGATGTACCAAGGAGCCATTAAAACATTTCTTAAACATTTATTTTGCAGTACTTTCAGTTTTTGAAGGTTAGATAGCGAAGAATAAAACCGTGAATACATTTCATATGGAATTTGTCTGTAAATTATCCAAATCAAAAAGAAAATAATTACGGATGTATGAACTTTGATTTGTATTACTTTAGCCTATTTTGTATTATTTTTACTTTTGCCTTTCGTATAAAACTACTTGCTATACAGTTGTAACTGTATGCTACATATAATAAGCATAGTTAGATAAAGGTCTACGGGCGTGGATACAGATTGAAAACTGTATACAAACGAAGGTTTGTTAGATATGACCAATATTCATCAAATATAACGATCACTAAAAAGATATCATTTAGCCAAAAATGTTTCAAAATTTAATTTACAGGAAAATGTAAGTGAAGTATAACATTGAACGTATTGATGATTTTATTGTTTGTAATATTCCTTCTAAAAGCTGCTTTGAAGTCCGCAACGTTCAGTCGCAATCGCCTCTCATAACAAGGTACGATCCCTTGCGCCACCCATCGCAGGCGCTCGCATTAACCTCTCGGAAGTTGCATCTGATATGAAACAGACACGCAAGACTTAAGCGCACACGGTCGATGGCGAAAGGACAGAGCTCATCCCGCCGGTCATAAGTCAAAGCAAGTTCCCAGGCACTAAACTAGGACATGTTTTGTAATGTTTGGCAAAAACGTTTTATTTGCGTAATGTATATTATCATTACATATCCGTGGTTTATATTACAATGTTTTATTGCCTATTACCTTCGTTCAACTGGCGTTGTAATTATTTTGAAGTCTAGGTTCCTGTATTTAATGTAATCTATGAGTTTTAACATACCACTAACTTATAATTCTATTTATTTCCTTATTTTTCTTATTTTCATTGGGAAAATATGTGTCGGTTTATGACTCTTTGTGTTTCATGACGTGATACAGAGCAATTTGAAAGGACGATATTGTGTCATGTTTCCATTACACAGATACTGTAGCCCCCGTGATATAATGGAAGTTCCACATGAAACGTAACTTGCACGTAGTAATTTCTAATAAATTCAAATCTTAGGACATGAGAACATCAGATCTGTAATTAGAAACCAAGTATCGATATCTTCCTGAGAAAGGTGTTTGATAATATATTTTGTAATAAGTTTACTTAGGGACAACACAAGATGGGAAACATTTTAAATAATTTCCTGACAGAACATTTTCCGGGTTATTTTACTATAATTTGATATTTAATTTTCCTAACCGATAAAAACATTGTTGGTTCAAAATTCTTAAGAAATAATTTTACTACTCATGAACACGAACGATATTAATTTTCGTTTTTACGTGCCCTATGCTCGAAGCCATTTTCTTCTACGAAACCTACCAGAAATTCAATTCATATAATACATATTCACATAAACACATTTTCAATTCTCTCTCTTTGCTTGTTTTGCGGTTCAAATATTTTTTCGTAACTATGAGAACAGAATTGAATGCCAGTGAAATGTGCGCAGCGTGTGGGCAAATTATTATTTTGTATTTTTGAGCAATGAAACTACTGAGCATCTTGATGGGCTATAAAAGCGACATATTTTAAAAAGGTTTGTAATTTTGTAACTTCAGTTTTTAAAATGTCAAGTAGAGTAACAATATTTCTATATTGTTGAGTGACTACTCATCAAAGTAATTTGATCTATTACTCGTAACAGATGAACATTATAAACACATTTTCAAGTTTTGAAATATTTTGTTCTGTTCATCTGAAATATATCGTCTAAGAAAAAATAACTTTTCTCATAGTAAAATGCCAACTACTTGTTACGTTTTTATTCCATTATATTTAACACATGAATATGGGTACGCCTATTCTGGTGCTAACTTTGCTCGCCATTCCGAAAGTGTAAATGGTACGTCGCGTCGGTGAACTCAAACATAAATCATGACGGAATAACGAATGAAGGAATCCAACTGAAAGAGACCAACATGCGTTTGAACTAAATTTGGAGTTATTTTATAAAACATAAGTTATGAATGTTATAACAGGGTTTTTGGTCAAGGAAAAACTTTTAATTTGTATGAAACTCTCGAATGCGACATTTAGCCTTCAGGCCGCCAATCTCTGGGCATCTAGTTATGAGAACATGCACGGTTTAACATTACTCAAACAAGTCTCACCGAAGTTTCTGTACTGAATGCAGTGTTGGCTTCTACATCCTTCGCACGTTCGCCTTATGGATTAGACGTTGCTAGTTTATTTATTTTGGTCTCAATGTTGTATCATGGTTCCAAGTATAATCGCTTTCACTTGCCAAACTTCCGTTATAATACTATTGATAATACTAAAGGTGATTGTTATACTGCTTCTTAAGAGCTCGCACATAATATATTTCTTTACCTTATACCACTTTAAGAAAATTAATTTACATAGAATATTAGAAAATAATCGTGCAGTGATTACAATACCATTGTACTACATTAATTTTGTGAACTGCTTCTGGACAGATTTGCATGGTTAAATTTGCCATTTTTATTTAAGATAATATAAAGCTTGTTTGCAGTGAAATAATTGTCCTTTATCAATCATTATTTTCATCAAGGAAATGTGAAATGCAGTTCAAAATATTGAATTTACACATTTTTTGAAAAGTCCGAAACGAACATTTTTTACAAAAATTCTAAATTAAATGGGAAACTTTTACAAAAATCTTAAAAGAGAAATCCTAAATTAAATTCGGACAATATGACCGAAAGTGAAAAATATAAGAATTCAAAATTTTATTTCATGTTTAAAACATACGTTTTAGAAACAAGGAATCACATATCTCAGCTCCTACAAATTAGAAATAAAATCCTGGACTATTTCACAGGTTACTCAATTATTGTTTCTCATCAGTCAGCGTGAATATCAGTATTGCTACCTCCATTCAGTGCCTCGATGTCTTCAACAACGGCAAAATAATAAGACTCTTAAAGCAGTGGTGATAAACCGCTGAGATAAAATAAAAGGCAAAAGATATTTTTACTTTCTCGTGTATTTTCTCTA
This sequence comes from Teleogryllus oceanicus, assembly GCA_964035755.1. Classification (NCBI taxonomy): domain Eukaryota; kingdom Metazoa; phylum Arthropoda; class Insecta; order Orthoptera; family Gryllidae; genus Teleogryllus; species Teleogryllus oceanicus. Next base: position 8,174,868 of record CAXIVR010000003.1, read on the forward strand.
ACGGAGTAATATACGGAGCAAATATATGGAGAAAATAATGTGGTTTTACGGCAAAAATACGCGATTTGTGTCCGAAAAACTCGAGTTGTGGGATCTTGATATTGGAAAAATAGACATGACTTGTTCCAATATGCAGTAAATTACTTCTTCTAAGAAGGTGTGAAGATAGAATCCGCGATTTTACAGTGGATTTCACCTGTTACCGAAAAATTGGTTTACGGTCGATCCCTAAACACATACTTTACGGTCCGTCCCTAAACAACACTAGCCCCTCAACTATTAGTACGATTTTTTTCCAAAATGAATCCTAGCGGTCACCACCTGGACCCTCCGTAAAAACGCTAAATCTGTGAAAGGATCATAACTTCAATCGAAAATAACTCTGAGGCGTAACCGTGTATATACTAGACACGGTGGGCGCCGTGAGCAGTCGCGCGGCCAGAGTAAGTCCGGCAGGCTCCAATGAAGAACAGGCTGAGAGACCGGAAGGCGTAGAAATTTGCGTTACTGTTAATCTTGGTGAACTGTATGATTGTAATGAAGAACGTGAGTTTTGATATAGTTAGTTTCATGGGTTTTGTTATAAATCTTGAAATCTATGAAGCTAATCAATTTGAGTGTGAGAACCGTAATTGATTTCGCTTGCTTTCCTTTTTAAAATTTGAAAAAGAAATGGCATTTATTTTCGTTTAAGAAATGGCATTTATTTTCGTGTTTTTCGTCGTTTGATGGACGCCAAATTTATGTAAAGGATGTGAAGAATGATAGATCACGGATTGGTTGTAGTATAGAAGAGTGTTTCGAGGTACATAAAGAGGTGTTCAAGTGAAAAATTCCAGTTTTGCGTACCAGGCTTATTATTGGGCGAAACAATCTCCTGTATATTCTCATAAAGACAATTTCATTCTTAGTCATTTCTATTATTTACGGGCGGCTATGTTTGACGCAAATGACACAAAAAATTTTAATATTTTCGAAAAATCAATTTGATCTCATTTCCAGATCTGTTTTTGGTGAACACATTTCATTATGTAAAAAGTGTCCATTTGCAATTCCTTTCCAATTCCTGTTCCTTTCCAATTGTAGTTGTAGGAAGACGCTGAAAAAAAAATTTTTTTCAATTTTCGGAAAATCAGGGATTGCAATGAACATGAGACCTGCTTCAATCTTTTAAACTTTCTTCACTTGCAATATCAAAATATAATCAGAAACGTTGGATCCATTCTTTTGAAAAGTTTGAAAATGTTCCAGGGGCTTCATGTAAATTACCCCCAAATTTAAAATATAGATATGAAATTCAAGGATCTGCGACATCAGGCAGATTTATTGGGGAATATCAATTTTGCAGAAAATTTGCTGAATGGTTTAGCCGCTAGCGATGTTCACAGACTGAGACGGACGGACGGACGGCCAGACGTTTGGCCGTCAATCGATTTTTATGCATCAAGGACTCCCAAAATATAGATTCTGACTATACCATGCGTTAGGTGATTTTTTCTAAATTGATCAAATGAATTTATCCACTTTTTCGTTACCAGGGCCCGGCAATAAGATTTTTTCTGCCAAAAATTCGCCGCTTTTTCTCGCAACATTATATAACTTTCTCTCTACTGCGTAAACTGTAGCTAGAAAGTAAATATATTTCGAAATCAACCAAAACACATTAGTTTGTCTACCGACAACGTCCATATTCGAATTATTCGGATTTTAAGTTCTAATTTGATCTAATCTATTTGATCTAACACAATAAAACATTCCTCACTATCACCTACTTAACCGAAACAGGGTGCTTCATCACAAGTTTCCTAATATTTTTCATTATAATTCAACAGACATATCAACTTTATCTGCACTATGTTTTTCACCATGCCTCCTCTAACCAACTCTCCGTCCCCGTAGTAACTTAGTATTCTACTATTATCATGTCATCACGTTATGGATATTTTTCATTTATTTATATTACTTGAGAGTTATTAACGTAATAATAAGAATATATATCCAAGAAAATTCAAGCTAATATGATATTTAGAAACTAAAAGTGTATTTCTAGCTTAATCTGATAACGCACGTAGCAATAAATGTTGCACCTCTAAGCTAGTGGACTTGGTAGTCATGACAAAGTTCTACATTTTCAATATTGTGCAGAAGATTTGTAATTATTATGTCATTGTTTTGGACATGCATGTAGTATACTCTAATCGGATATTGCTTTACATGGGTTCAGATAAACCAATAGTCAATTACTAACTCTAATGCAGTTTATTCATACATTACGTCAATAAATGTTTGACATCGTTTCGGAGACTCTTATTGACCTCATCATCAGACCAGTTCTCTTGCAAACATTTATATAAAATTAGTTAAATTGTGATAAAACGCTATAATGTTTTTAATTTTTATCATAATTTTAACTACATTTTATGAAATTCTTGTAACAGAGCTGACCAGATGATGATGTGAAGAACGGTACCTGAAACGTCAATCATAAATAATTGATTTGATGAACAAATAAAATCTATATTGGGGTTGGTAATTATCTATTAGTTTATACGAACCTAACTCGTATTGTGTACGCGATTAACAGAAATAGCATGGGAAATGTTGAAATAAATACGAACATTATTTTCCCCTACTTTTACCAAATATTGCGGTTTATTTCAAAGTGAAAGATTTCATTCTTATCTCCTGTTCTTTGGATATTTAAAATGGTATTTTTATTATTGATGTTTCGATATTTCCTGCGAGTTGTTAGTCATATGACACGATGTATGGTGTACTTTCTGACCCACAGAGTAGCTTTACGTTTGTTTGTTGTTGTTGTTTCTTTTTCAATCGAAGCCTCTTACTTCAACACCGCAGGAAGGTTTATCTCAAACAATACAGTAAACATTAAAATTCTTCCATTTTCGGATCTGGTGCCATCGAAAGACGAAAAAAATTTTAAACAAAGATTTTTCACTTTTTTCACCATACAATGAGTGTATGCGATGTGTGTACGTGTGTGAGTGTATGTGTATTAATGTGTGTGAAATTGTATGCGTGTTAGTGATTGTGTGTGAGTATATGTGTTGGTGTGTGTGTGTGTGTGTGTGTGTGTGTGGGTGGGTGGGTGTGAATGAGTGGGAGAGAGTGTGTGAATTTGAATGTTGAATGACACACAATTTAATATGTCTGGGCACTATCCAGCGGCATATGACATCTCATGAAAAAGTGAGACAGACTTCCTTTATAAACGTCTATTCGTCCAACCATGTCACTTACCGCTTACCCAAAATGTCACCGACCCAACTTTAAAAAAAAGTGTTAGCCTGCATACAGACACCGAATTTTTCATTATCACTTTTTAATCCTATTTGTGAATAGGCGAGAAATACGAATTATTACAATCAGATGGTACAATTATTCCCTCATATTCTGTTTATTTGTACTAGATAACGTATTTTTATTCATTGTATACATTTTTTGGGTATCTTTTTGTCATAAATAACAACAGTAAAATAAAAATTTCTTATGAAATGTATTTAATTTCTCTTGAATCATTTGTGGGGATAAGAGTACTTATTTCGTAAATGATCCCACAGCACTAATGATAAGAATATGAACGTGAATACGATAGAAACAACAAGACATAAGTCACTTGTTTCCAAGAGCTGAATTCTTCTGATTCATGGCCCTGAGAAGTGCTGCTCTAGCCCGCGAGGAGCGCAATCGGCCCGCGGAGACACGTTGGAGCAGCCGACAGACATGGGCGTTCAGCGCAGCGACGACCACCCCAAACTCTCGCACCGCTCCTTCCCTCCCTCAAATGCCCCACCCCACCCTCAACCCTGCTCTCCGCGCCCTCGCGCCGCCACCGCCACGCAGTGATCAATTTTGCGTTCGTATGTGGACAAAAATTCATCTTTGTCATTGGTACTTGAAACATAAATGGTCGTATTCCCAGATGTCTAAAGTATCGGAAAACAGCTTGTGTAAGCCTCAATTGTAAAGCAGAGGCGGCATGGAAGACCTTACATCAGCAACTTTGAGTTCCCTTCGTATTAGTCAGGTTTGGAGCCTCGTTGAATGCGGTCCTTGTAGATGCCCAGAGACTCAACCTACGAAGAGTTTGCAGTGTGGAACGTGTTCTCCGGGGTATGTAAAATACTTCCAAATTATAAAATTAACAATTTCTTTGTTTTCTTTATTATTAATAGACCAATCTGTGACTCATGTCGTTCTAAACAATGAACGCATATTTTGAATTGGATTGTAAAAAAATATCAAAAAGATCTCTCTGATTTTTTGATATCCTATTCCTGAATATCTGTTTTAATAGGTGTCTAAATAACTTTTGCTTCTCTTTGCGATCTTTTGAGAAAAGTTGATTTTTCTTAGGATCGGTGCGCCAAGTAACACAGTTAAGAGCTACTAGTCGGACAGGCGGAGTGCTTAGGCGCGGATGAAGAAGACAGAAAGAAGAAGCTCCAGGAGCATGTGTCACGAACAGCAGCAGGGGTGGTGTCAGATGATGTAAAGAAAGTATGCACTTTTTTGTCTAAATATCATGCGACGATGGAGAGTATGTGGAAAGAAATTTAAAAAATTGAAGTGAAGAATCGTGAATAGCTCAATGAAAATTTAAGTGTGAACGTGTGGCGTAATCATTTAAACAGGGCTCGAAGACAGTGAATTTGACTCAGATTTTCTCTAAAATCTCAAGAATATATCTATTTATTATTTTTTTACTAATTTATTTATTTTTGAAAGTGAAAACATAGCTTCAGTGAAATAATTTGGTGTTTTGTCTTAAGATTGAAATGTGTAGATCTTTGCTACTTCAGTGCAGTTTTAAGAGGTCAACAATAATAATTTTTTAACTTCGTGGCCTTCCTTACCATGTTATTTTTATATCATACATGTGTGTAATGTAATTGTTGTTTTCAAAAAACTCTTTTTGGCTGCTTTTCAAAAAGTATGTCTTCTAAGAACTTTATTCTTTCTTTAACCAGTGGTGATTTTACCACTTGGTGCAGTATCGATTAAATCCAAACAAATATGAGACAGCTGACTCTTTCCTCTGTCACGGATGTTCAGTACGTCAGCATTACTGAACTTCTTCGGTGAACGAGACTACAAACACACCATTATTCAGCTCCAACCTAAACATTTGAAAGATTGCAAATTGAGCCAACAACAAGGACGTCTTGTGACCTCAACCATGCGAGTAGAGGACAGATTAGCCTCAGAATCAAAATTATTTCTTTCAAACAATTTTATTGATGTTGAAATTCGTTTTATTTTTTTATTCATTACAAAATATAAGAGCTATAATAAATTTGTTTAAATATTGTATGTGTTTACAAAGATTTGTGAAGCGTTTCTTAATTATTTTATTATATTTTTCGATTTTTGCAGTAGACTGAGGTCTCTGTATATGGTGATACTCCGGCATTCACCTGGAAATGATCGGAGTCAGAGCTGTTAGATTGCCATTTCAATTTCGGCAATACCACAAACTCACTCCTGTTTATCTCATGAAGCTAACTTCCGGCACTTGTCCGGTATCGAACTGACGACCTCCCATTCGCGGGCATACTCGACCACAAGGTGTTGCCTTTACAATCGCCGATACCCATGTTGATAGTGAACACACTTGTACCCAAAAAAACATTGTTAATCTCAAAGATAACGTCACTAGGATTTTTGTCCACCTAGCAACGCAAAATTGATCACTGTGCGCCGCCGCCACCGGTACTAGTGCCCCCGCCCCCGCAGAGGAGCGCGTAACTCGATAACGCCCCGTCGCGGCGTGCGAGTTGTAAAACGGTGCCTGTGCGCTAGGAGGCGCGCCCCTCCGCCCGCCCCGCCCCCCGCCCCGCCCCGCCCCGCCCTCCCCTGCCCCGCCCCGCCCCGCCCCGCCCCGCCCCGCCCTACCCGCCCGCCCCGCCCCGCCCCGCCCTACCCCTGCCCCGCCCCGCCCGCCCTACCCCGCCCCCGCGCGCGCGACGGGGTCGCCCGCTCCAGTGGCGCGGGCGAGGACTCGATAAACATCGACGCCCTCTTCAAATCGGCGTTTCCTCGCTTTCAAAGAATTTGTCAAATGTTAGTGCCATCTTTGAAGCTCTAAATCCTCGAACATTGAAGTTAAGTAACTTTTTAAGGCTACTTAAAAGGGCTTTTATATCCAAAAAACCTCATATTTTCGTAATATTCTATTTATTTTCAATTCATGTTCATTTGTGTGAATATGAAATTTCTATTGAGCAACATGATAAATACTTTGGTTACTCTTTTTCCCATTATCTTTCTTTGCGTCTCTTTGGAAATTTGGTTTTTACTCCCATTATTGTAAAGAACTTCACTAAAAAAAGATGATCAAGTTAATTTCGTGTATGCGTGTGTCTATTTACATGTCCCGCGTATTTATAATAATTCTCAATAAAAATTTATATTAATTAGTATAATACATAAATAAAAATGTAATATACAATAATACGTAAATATGCAATATCGTATATATTTACATATTAACTTTTCACTAAAATAAGATACGAAGTACACATTCTGTGAGTCAGTACTGCAAATTAAAGTGGTATGAATGCACGAATCAAAACAGCCTATGGGCACTTGGAAGGTGTACTGCACTTTTTCATATAATTTATTTATTCCTCATCAGTTTTATCCCAAATTTGCAATCCATATAACTTTAGGATGTGCATACTACACTTATCTTTGTTGCTTTGTTACCGTTTGCACGGACAAATGTTCAGAGAACGCAAAGCCCGATAATATTAAAGCTAATCGATTCAATTTAGCACAATCGAGCTCAAAATTTAATCACAGGGAACAGTAGAAACTGCCAACAAAATATTTTAATTTTGTTAGAAATTTTTAACTACTGTGGGTTCTGGAGTAATTTTATCTCTTCAGCTAACAACGAAAACAAAACCATCGATACTAATGAAATGTACACCCGCATAATTCATGAGTATTGCAGGTTGCATTTACACTGCCCACCACTCTGACAACGGTATTTTATGAAAATAAAAAAATATAATCATAAAATTTCTCCAAACTCTAAGACTTGTTACGTCTAAATAGTACTGAATAAAGCATTAAATTTTTACCTAATGCATTTTTAAAGCTCTCAAATTTTAAGTAATTAACATTAAATTAATTTATTTAGCGCAATGTTATACAAGGAACTCTCATGAAGAAACTCATTTCCCTTAAATTGTCTCAATACTCCATTAATCAAATTTACCACCAATCCCACCGAATGCATAGCGCGATAGATGACATGTTTTACAAAATGAGATTCTCATAAATGAACACGCAAAATATGAGCTAGATGCAGTAAACGATAAAAATATGAAGAATTATCGTGACCAATTCAAAGATGGAAAAACCAACGTTCATGAATCGAAAAGTCTTGCAATTCCAAAACCTTCATTCACAAAGGCAAAGTAACATGCTTTAGAAGCGAAGAAGCGTTCTTCTGACAGACTCACGTTTGCGAGGAGAAATCATGACTGATAAATGGAGATGTAAAATCTTTAAAATGTGATGACTTATTCCATGGGACTGCCTGCCAGGTTCTCTCGCAGCCTTTGCGTTTTATTTACGATAACAACATCCTCGCAAAGCTCAAAGCAACCGAGCGACGGCAAATTCAACGTCAGAGTATGCAGAGGCCTAGATTATGTCCTGTCTAGGTATCGTTTGAAGTTTACATCCCTAAAAGCCTACATCCCATGAACGGAGGCAGGGGAGGATAAATAAGTTAGGGATTATGCTGATCCATCAGAATCAAGATGTTTAGGCCGCCAGGAAAAACTTGTGTTCAGAGGAACAAGGTGACACAGCTGGCAGAACACGGTGGGCAACGAGCACAGTTTATTGCTGCTAACTTACGTGGTTGGAGCTGAAAACGACGTTAACCCTCAGCTACCGATGTAGAGTCCCTGGGACTACTTTGACTTCGCGAAAATTCTGAAACCTACATTTATGCTGTATTTAAAGCCTCGATTCTTCTTGTACCTTCCCCTTCTACAGTTTTAAGAAAGGGTTCGCCAGCTTACAGTTGTAGAATGCATTTCAGGAAGATTATCAGCCCTTTTGGGGGCACAGGAGACCTAGGGACTCCACATCAGTAGCAGTGTAAATTTCACTGAGTCCGCGTCGCACTTTGCCAGTTAGTACATTTGTTCTGTGGCGCCTCTAAAGAATTAAATGTACAGAAAAACATGACTAGACCGTTAAGAGAGTGTGTGAATATTAATGACGATAATTTTGAAGAAAATATTGCTAAGGTGGAAAAAAAATATTTAACCAATTAAAACTGTAATTCATGAAGCAGAAAATCGTGTCTATAATCTGGGGAAAAAAGAAATTGAAGAGAAATTTTGCAGAAATTTGTGCAGAAAAGTTTTCTAAATAAACTAATAACAGAATTTTAGTGTTTGCTTTAGTAACATTTTTGTACTTGATTTTCAGTTCTAGAGTAATAGCAGTTTTCATTAATATATTTTTAATGTTCAATAAATTTTAATGATAAAGATAAATTCGTTAAATTGAAGGCATGCTTAATTGTACTGAACAATTCCTAATAACATGATATTCCTTCATTAGATTACTTATTAACAAATATATTCTGATTAATTTTCTTTAGTCATTATTTATCTAAGTTTCAATGCTCTAGCTAAGTATTTCTACGTATTTCTACCTATATTGGCTTGCTCAGTTTTTGTATTAATTAGAAAACATAATTTAAAACTCGTACACACAATAATCATATCTCAAGGTTTAATTTAACTAATTAACTACCTGAAGTACCCGGCGTTGTCGGGCATTTATTACAGTAAATTATTATTCAGGAAGAGGAATTCAATATATTCATGCCCTGCGGCGGGACCTACCTCTATCTCTTCCATTGTATCGCTTCTCCGCCCTACTCCCTGCCATGCTCTGCCCGGCCACGATAGCTGTCTTCTCTTGAGCCCCATTTGGAAATTTCCGTATTACCTCGATCACTTTTCCACAAATAATTACATTTTTCTTATTTGAAGTTCCAGATTCTTAACTTTCACTTTATAACAAACTACAAAATAAAATACTTGTAGACTCACATGTATAATTTTTGTAGAGATTTATATAATATTCCAACACTATCAATAAATTGTCACGTTGTAAAACTTACTCTATTTTCATATTTTTTCTTCTATTGTATTCATAAAAAAGTTTTGAAATTGACCTGTCAACTCGTGACCTTGAAGGGACTTACAGTTTTCAGCTGAGTATAACATGGGGACGTTCATGCACGGTACAGTAGATCCAGAGTAATAGTTATAGATGTCATAACGTAATTGATGAATAATAATCATAAAAATAAATGAAAATACTGGTATCTATTCTGTAACATAATTACCTGTTTTTATAATTCTGAATACGACAAAAATATATATGTTTAATGTTCAATGTGCAAGTAACATGTGATGTAATGTAACATCTGATAACATGTGATAGTAACACATTGATACATTAGAAAACTAATGATCCACCACCATTACATTATGTGTAAATAATAAATTGACAATGCACTGAGCCACATGACAAAACAATATTAGCATCATTGTTTTATCTCAAGTGATAGAGATTATGAATCCTGAAATAAGAATAATAGAAACCAAGGACTCCCAGATATTATTTGCTTACACAAAAATATTTTTAGACAAAATAATTTTTGCTAACTTTTTTAAGAAAAATATGAATGAACTCATTCATTGGGAGAAAAACAACTTTACATGATCATTCGTAAATTACATACCACTGCATAGAAAACCATCTCATATTGAAAGAAATTAACTGGGTTTACAAAAACATAAATTACTTTCCATTTTTCCAGTTAGTACAGGAGAGCTGAATAATAGAAACGACGAATTCCCAGATTGATTTATTTGCTCAGACAAACTTTTTTAAAAAACTTTGCTTATATTTTATGGAAAAATATGAATGAAATCATTCATTGGCAGCCATTGATATGCAAAACAACAGCACAGATTAGTCTTAATATGTAAATGATCATTGCTTAATTACCAACCACTGCACTAAACTTCACATACAGAAGAAAAAACCTGTATTACAACTGTAGTTAATACAACTGCAATTAATATGACAAACAACTGTACAGATTAGTTTAGTATGTAAATGAGCATTCCTAAATTACACACCACTGTTCAAAATTACTTCGCACATTGAAGAAAAATTTTACTGGATGGACTGAAAACATGTACATATTTTCCATTTTACCATTTTGAACCTCAGAACTTTCTAAATAGTCAAATTGAGAGCTGACCTACCACTTAGAGAATTATTCACATTTCCCCCCTTCTTGCAGTCTTATTTTCAATGGGGCGAGTGAGTACTTCCTCGATCTTCTCTATGAGTAGTCGATTCAAAATTTTAGTAGACTGCCCATCTCTTGGCATTTGTAATGTTTTGACAAGACAATTGTGACACTCGTTTCGTCAAACTATTAGTTGACACAAATTTCTGTAAAAGAAGACGCTGTTTAGATTATATACGATATGTATATATTATACATTGTACATTACTGTATATTCTGTACCTATATTATTGTACTTTTTATTATCTCAACCTACCTCAATTATAAAACACTTTCAAAGTCACAATGATTTCTGTCCACTTTGTATATGACACTCTTTACTACTCATACATGAACATTGACACTCTTTACCACTTACCAGTTACGGTTTTCTTTCAAATGTTCACACAAGGACATTACATAACCTTATTCAAACTCCAATGAATTTCGTAATTATTCTGGACATTGATGAAATCAGTAGTAGATCTCAGACGTCATCCTCTGGTGGTGCGCAGCTAAACTATTGGCATTGATGCACTCTTGAATCTGTGATGTAAATCAAGGTGAAAAATGTCGAGAAAAGTAATTATATTAAAAATATATTACTGTTTATGGTTGTAAATCATAGCCTATAGTACTTCAGGTCTTTCAATAATGCTAGCACAAAAGTTTCATGGGAATTGGTTCAGTAGATCAAGAGATTACCACGCTGAAAGACAACGCACTTCTGTCTTTATATATTAGTATGGAGGTTGTAACCGCCCATATGTCGGTTCCATTGATTTTTGAGAACCACCCGAGAACGTCAAGACACGACAAGTTGCAATTATAGTGTTACCGAATTGCAAGAGATCGCGCCAGCAGTAAAGTTTCTGAACGCACTCGCGTAGAATAGAACGGCAACCAATCAAAAATTACCCTTGAAAATATCAGCACTAGCGCAAAGCACCGCTACGAAAAGCTCTCTCTATTGCTGGCGACCGCCGATCTGGACCACCGGAATTGATCGTGCTGGACGGAGAGGAGAATTCACCGTATTTCAACGATAAGAAGCTTGAAAAAGGTAATTCGTCTCATCATGTTAAAATAACAATACCATATATGAGAGAACTGAGAATTTTAAATAATGAATATTCTGATAAATTCACGTGAACGCATTACGCAGAAATATACTATTTTTCTATCAACGAGGAAATAATATATTTCAACGTTCAAGAACGTATACTGAAGTGGAAAGCATTCGCTATAGGAAATATTTGTTTCTATTTCCAGCTTTTTTGTCTTTCGTCATTGCATACCACGTTAGAAATTCATTATGCGGAGATATTGCAGCCATATTGAATAAAATTCGAAGGACTGTGGTAACGATTCTCCAGAGCACGTGTTCGCCGAAGCAAAGGGGTTGCCACGACCTTGAAAGGATCTGGGTCGCCGTCGCCACTCCAAGCTGTGGAAATATTTCTTTGAGACGACGATTTGTGACTTAGAAAACTTCACTAGAAATTCTCAAAAGAAAAGAACTTTAAAGGAGCAAGAATTATTATACAGAGATAGAATTCACCACTCCTTCAGACGTAGATAGTCCAGTAATTATATTAAAACCATTTAAACGCAATCTTTTACAATATTGCAGTCGTAAAAGAAAGCCAGATGGCTAATTCCTGTAAAGAATTGTAAAAACCCATTTATTTCATTTTTCTATTATCGATAATATTTGTTCTTTTAGTGTGTGTTTTCAATTTATTGTTTAATCGTTTTCAAATTGTTCAAAATCAATAATTAGTAAAAGAATTATTATTAATTGTACGTTCATTGCGTAACGACATTTTCTTTCTTTGCTGGCTAAATTGCATAAATCTACGTGAAAGTGAAACAACATCTTGTATATATTTCATTCACTATTCAAGTGACAATTTCTTTGAAAGTGTATGTAAAGGGTTGGTTTGTGATTTTTTTGGTATGTGATTCTTCTTCAGTATTTTGTGTTTCCATGTATTATAGTCTTGTGTACTGTTATTTTATTGTTTTTTTGTGAAGTGAAGGGTAATATAATTTTATGTAAAGTGTTTATGCAAATGTTAAAACGCAACTGCAGTTGTTAGGTAATCACGTAATTACTAAAAGTAGACAAGTGATAGAATTTTTCAATGCAATGTGTAAATGCTAGATTAGAATTGCATTCAAGTATTTAACAGAATATATCTAGAACTCGGTTCATAGTTAAAAGATTAACTTGCCTATGTTTCTTTTATTACAAAAGCAGGCTAAAAGGCGAACCCACTCCTGTAGGGCAGTTAGGACATATAAAACCATTACTAATTTTTGGTGTGATATTGTCATAAGTCGCAGGTCAAGTAATACTACTAGGTTACTTGAGTGACCCGCTGTAGGCTTTTTAGAGAACAGTGAAAAGGTAGAGCGGTCACAAAGTATAGATTACAAGAGTAGGCCTGAAATTCTCGGTTGATAGAATCTTTACTTTGGGGAATTTGGGACCGACGGAGACATTTTAATTATTATTAAAACTAGTGTACCCACACGAGAACTCTCGCTAGTGAAACCCCACCATCTTCCATGTTTTTCCATTTCCATAATAAGCCTGTAATTTATGCTTTTGTTGAAGACCTCCATCACTTGTTCTGTATGTCTCCTTGTAAATGATAACAATACAGTACACATTTGTCAATACAATCTATTCTTATTAACGTTATTACCGGGCAGAGAGGTACACCTGTGTAATTCAATGACGTAAAATATCAAGTAATTAGTTTCATTTCACATACAGTTCTGCAGGTTCTGCAATTCTGAACAAATGGGGTATAATCGAGAAGTATCGAACCAAGAAAAATGTAATGGAAGGTTCAAGAACATCTAATCATGTAGATTACGGTGTGAGGAATGTTTCTATGAAGCGTACGGCCTCAACATTTTGGTTTTTAATGTTCTAAAACACTTTGTTTAGGAGTTATTTAACGATATATGTATTCAAAAAATCCAGCTGACTTTGCGGGTTGCATTTGACATAACTTTTTTAGATGCGTTTTTTTAACAAATCCTTATTTTTAAAGTAAAGGTGCAATTTGTCACGTATACGTGTAACTATCTATCTTTAGAGACCTCATTTATAAATATTGGTTTTGTATGAGTGCCGCATGAGGTATCTATACTACTGAAATAATATAGGACATTATAAATAAAACGATGATTCCAGTCAATAAAGTATATTTAAAGCAGACATTTCGGCCTGAATTGTAAGACCCTCTTCAGTGTCTGAAAGGTCAACACACCAATCAGTTACTATCTTTACATAATATTACTAGTATAAAGCAATTAAAAACAAAAACAATGAGAAAAAGACTTGGTACCTGCAAGTTGCTTAGGTTATGTTACTCCACACTACTCCACAAATCAATTACGTACTAATCTATGCATGTCGAATATGTGGTGGCGTAGCGCCCAGTTACTTCCAAAAGTTAGTTGCATGCCATAATAAGTTCCTAATAAAGACCTTCAAGGCACCATGGTATATTTAAAATGCCCAAATTCATTCCGAGTTTAATATTCTGCCACTAAATGGACTCAAAATAGATGAGCATTTCTATCAAAATCTTCATTCTTAACCCTGTTCCACAATATTTAATCGGGACCATTGTGCTACTTGGCCCAGAATTAAATCAAGGTTTACCACCGGGAACTGAGAACGCACAAACGTATGGTGTTGGAGGATGAAACGCTCGAGCGAGTACGAGTGAGCGAATCGTACTTCTTGAAACATTCTCATGCTCATATAATTCATTATCATTCTTATGGTATATTTGACTGTACTTTTGCACCAATGTTTTCGATCTAGGCTTCCCCCAGCGTGGGTCTACGTTTCCGAACTGGCGCGCCCCATAGGCGAATCCTGATGTGCCTGGCTGGGCTTCTCGGTTTCTTCGTCACATATCGGTTTCATTTAATTAAATCAGAACTGACTGGTAGGAAGAACGTGACCTCTCGGTAGTACAGGAAATTGTCGGAGAGGGGTTTAATTTTGCCGAGCAATTGCATGTAAAGCAAATACTTTAGAAAAATAGTTTATAATAAAGAACGGCAGTTCTTTTTTTCCTATCTGTTGATACTTCCTTCTCATTATAATGGTTAAAAATTCTTATGAAAACCGTCAATGAATTCAATTGACTAATATTACGAATACCGTGACTCTAACATGAAAATGTGGAAACAAAATAGTCCAAAATACGACATTGAAATATTTGAACAAAGTGCTTAATAATATTATAAAACACGATGAATATGAGAGATTTTTAGCTTTATTTCTCTCTTTTCAGAATTAAAAAAAATTCAACTTCAAAAGCACGTTACGTTTGTTTAACCGTACAACGAAAACAGCACTTCCAATGACACACTCAACACAATAATTTAATCAAAATATAATACATACTTGTCTTGCTTTATGATTTTCTCAAAGATTAAAGTTTCGAAAATTTTACTATTGGTCCAAACATCACTTAATATTCACAACTGTTATTTTTCTCTTATTTTTATTTTTTGAATATCGAATTGTTATCTTATGTAAGTGAGACAAAAATACAAATTCTCGGTACTATATTCAATGTTTTTTCTTGGATAATTCATATTCACGAAGTTAAATATCACAATTCTTCCAACTTAGAGGCAGTCTAAAACAATTAAGAAAATATTAAAAACAACAAACGTTTTTGATTTACGGACGATAAATACGTAAGAAAACATGATGTAGTAACGTGTTAGTGAAGTTATTGCAAAATCATTACATGGACAAAAGTGCCTAATTTCCCGTTTCTGGAAGGAGTGAACAAGCAGAGATAGTCTAGCAGATAAAAATTTTCTATGTCAATGCCAAAAGTAGAAACTTCAAAAATATCCGACTGACTTTCCTGAAAATTAAATTCCTCACCTGGCGCGCCCATTAGTTTTCGAAAAGGGGAAAAAGGATACAAATTAAATGTCGCAAAAGAATGTCCCGTCTCCTAAAGCCTACGTCACGTGCAAATCCCTCCGCGCTCCATGTTATCTCCAGTTCATTGTATCCCCGCTGAGATTCATTTATTGAACTCACTTCTGTAATCGCTGACGAGACCGTCACGGCGGCATTCAGCGACGCTAACCTCGTTCCAGAGGGCTATTAAAAGTTTATCAAATTACGGGAAGTAATTTTCAAGCTTTTGGAGGAAAGAGATGCAACGAAGGATTACAGTAAGTTGATAATCGATTTTGGCTTTGATTTTTATCCCTACGGTGTCGATGATCGAAACAAGAACTATCACTTTGTGTAACGCTCAATTACAGAGCCATGTTATTAAGTGGATTATTGCTATTTAGCCAGAAAATTTTAATGAAATTTTGGAAGTATAAATGTCATGAAAAGTAGTAATGTTTTCAATTGTATTAGAGATCTTGAGCACATATAAATTTAAAAAAATTAAATGACGTGTTACTGTTGCAATATCAACAAACTTTTTACATCTTTATCTATTCTGAGGCATTATTAAAAACTGGTAACAGTTTTGTGTAATATCGTATTTAATACAAGGAAACACTTCGTATGTGGAGATGAATCCTAAATTTTCTCAAATTCCAATTTTAATCCAAAGAGGTTGCCTAATCCCTCGAATATTTTGAATGCATGCGTAATAATATAATATAATATTTATTCTTAATCCTCCAAAGAGACCTGTCTGTCTGTCTGTCTGTACTTAGTGGGACAGCCCGCGTACGGGCCGCATATAAGCAACCTGCACATGTATTCGGCACCGGGCTTCCCTGATTGGCTAGCAGGCGCGGAGCGCGAAAATACACGAAATTCACTTTCTACGGAAGTGTTGAAGGATCTTTTTAAGCACTGTTTTGTCATTTTGGAAACAGCATATATACTTTTCATTTTATTGCTATTTATACATATATGTTTTATTTCGTTTTACTGTTCATATTTTGTTATTCAGTTTTATTTAATTTTATTCATATTAATACATATACATATTCTTATTAATATATCTACAAACATGTATGGTCTTCGTAGATTACGTAAAAGCCTTTGATAACGTTCTGAGGGGAAAATTATGGTCTATATTATGGACAGAAGAGGCATACCAAAACAGGTAATTGAAGTTATTCGAAACATGTACAAAGATACCCAAATTAATGAAAGAACAAAATCAGATAAAATCCTCAAAAATTTATAAACAAAGGAGTCAGACAAGGAGGCTGTATGTCACCCACACCTTTTAATATTTATCTGACACTTCTGTTTGCGGATGATCAAGTTTTGATATCTGATAATGAAGGCACTCTACAAAAAGCTCTATATGAACTTCAGATAATTGTAAAAGAATACAATTTAGAGATGTCTGTTCAAAAAACTAAGTCAATGGCATTCCAAAGGAAATATCCAGTTAGATGCAAGTTAGTGGTTAACAATCAAATCATCGAACAGTACGTTCATTCAAGTTCCTAGTTTGTGATCTGTCTTTCAAAGGAGAAATAGATGCTGATAAGAAAATTAAAAAATTTAACAAAATGTGTGGAACTATTAGGAGGACAATGAAAAGTAAAGTCAGGAATGATACACTCATGAAATTTTATAAAACCTTAGCAGTTCCTTGTGGTCTATATGGATGTGAAATTTGAACTATGGACACAAAAACTAGAAGCAGGATTCAGACTGCCGAAATGAAGTTTTTAAGAGGTTGAATAGGTGTCACAAGGAAAGACAGGATTCGTAATGAAGAGATACGCAACTACCTAGGAATTTATAATCAAAATAAAAATTGACAAATATAGGAAAGCATGGAGAGACCACATAGACAGAATGGAAAACACGCGAATGCCAAAACAGATTCTGGGAGACAAGTCAAGAGGAAAAAGGAACACAGGAAGACCGAAGAGAAGATGGATGGACCAATAATGAGACGCAACGGAACGAAAATTTAATGCTTGAAGAAGAAGAAGAAGAAGAAGAAGAAGAAGAAGAAGAAGAAGAAGAAGAAGAAGAAGAAGAAGAAGAAGAAGGAGTTTTATTTGAAAATATTAAATACTTGTAATTTTCACTATCTTTCCCCTAGTATTTTATTTGCAGAATCCATTACTCGTCTCGTGGTTGCTCGCTGTCAACACTCAGACATAATTTTTGGTTTCGCTTCGCTCCCACGTGCCCTACGTTGACAACCAGATCCGACCGGCGCATCGGCCGCGGAGCCCTTGCACCTCCATTTCCTACGATCCAAGCAAAGTTGCTGAGGAATCTCAACAACGTTCAAGTTTTTAAAAGATAAGTTCATTTTACAGAAAACGTCTATCTCGACTGCAAACATGAACAAACCAAAAACTACAATAACTTTTCCAAAGGTCTCTTCAGATGTCCGCCGAATTCCTAAAGCTCTCAGCATGACACTTTAAACGGCTACGAGTAACTTACACTTGACACGTTGAAAATTGAACTGCACTTGTCACGTCGAAAACTCGAAATGACTCAGCTCTTTTTTCCCTCTTCAGTTGCCCTGGAGAAGCGGGAATTTTTTCAACATTGAGTGTACATTTTTATGCTGCAGCCGATTAGGGTTATGCAGCGGTCAGTAGGGCCTATCTTATACGAACTACTTAAAAACTAACTTAAAACTAATACATTTGCCACTTTGTGCGATGTCGTTTTAATATGTACATTTTTGATATCGGTTGTAAAAGTTCCTTTGACTGTTCATCTTCTATTTACTTTCATTTTATTCATTCAGACACTCATTCATTCTTAATCTATATTTATAAAACGTATTCATCACACATTCTTACCACACGTCACTTCACTATTTACACTTTGAACACAATATCACTTTATTCGCCACGGCGCCGACTTCACGCGAGCGTCCTTAGCTGCGCGACGTTTTCGCCTCCAGGCAGCCCAGGCCCGGAGGGGCGCGTTTCCGCG
Source organism: Teleogryllus oceanicus (assembly GCA_964035755.1). Taxonomy (NCBI): domain Eukaryota; kingdom Metazoa; phylum Arthropoda; class Insecta; order Orthoptera; family Gryllidae; genus Teleogryllus; species Teleogryllus oceanicus. The sequence continues at coordinate 8,193,191 of CAXIVR010000003.1, forward strand.
GCGCCTCACTATGGGATGAAAGCGCTCTGTCCTTGGCCAAAAGCCATAACTCGGTTATCTGAAGAGTAAATCGCCTGAAATTTGGTACATATATAGACCTTAAGAATATAATACATTTACCATATTACCTGTTGCATAATTTCAAGATGGCGGCTCATGTATAGTACTATCTTTAGGTAGGAAAAGATAGAAATTATAAATTCGATGAAAACTTTTATTATGAAATTATTCATCTGTATTTTCATTTAACAAGAGTTCATATTGTTGTGAAAGCAATAGACATCATTCATATTATTAATATTAAGTAATGTTCACTCTGATCACTAGAAAGTATCTATTCCATAGCATCCCCATCCAATACTTCAACAAGATAGATATTTACTCAATTGCTTCATGTGAACTTGATTCTGGTGCAGGGTAAATAAGCATTTTAATTACTTCAAGTAGAAGTTCCTTTTTCTTATTATTATGAACTCTTTTCTGGAGGCCAGAAGTCGAAATGATGGGATCCGATGTTTCCAAACCTGGGTTGAAAATGTTTTATGTTGTGAATTCTGCTGTCTTTCCTCGTGTGATTTCTTTCTGTACAATCTACTTCTGGATTTTGAAGCTGCTTCTCCCAGGCATCGAAATGGCAGAATACTATACTGAAGTATGTATTTTCTATGAACAATAACTTTATGAACATTTGCAGGCTTCGGAAACCAATCATAGTTTCCTGTATACTTTAGAAGTCTCCAAACAATATTTGCCAAATAATTCAGGGTCAATACTGTATTGACATAACATGTCTACCAGGATAATCCAAAATCTCTGAATTAGGTTTCATTAACAGCAGTAATTCGTGAAAAAACTGCAGGTTCCGAGAAGACGCGTCGTGCAGTATTTTCATTAGACGAGCCGCAACCATTATCTTTCACCATATCCACATGAAGATGCATTTTTTTCCCCAAAACAATTTTTGAATTGCTTTTTTCCGTGTTAGCAATAAACTTTAATTTACATCACCTCCGACTTGCCATACTTTTAAATAAATTCTATAAGCTATGTGCAGAACACATTAAAAAGCTTAATCCAAAGATGTAGGGGACTTACCCCAAATTGTAAAGTTCCAGACGTAGGCAAAAATTCTGATGCGTCAAATTCTTCGCATCCTTTACTTGAAGCGGTTTTGCGCCACAAGTTGGGCAGGTTTGGCTAGATCTGTTTCCTGTTATTATATTTAAAAAATTAATGTCAAATATAGAACAAATGAAACCCTTATAGTCTGTCCATTGCTATGCAGCCATTAATTGCATTAAATATCTGCATTGTGGATTTTAGAAGTAGGTCCTTTTCAGATAATGCAGATAACAGGTAGTTTCATGTTTTGGAAATTGCATAATATTTTTTTAAAAATTTTAGATGGTCTGGTTGGAGTTTCAGTGACTTGATCCAGAACAACAGCTATATCTCTTCCTCGAATCTGACATACTTGCAGCTTTCACCATTAAATCGCCTGATGGTCGTTTTCGAAGGACAATTTTGCAGCGATTCTTCGTTTGGACCTCTCAGATTTCTCACCGTAGGAACGAACAGGTCGCCCTGTTCAAGATTTGTCTACGTGTGATTCAGTAAATTTGCTCTGTAGGCACACAAAATCCTCAGAAAGCCATTCAGAATTTTTTAGTAAGTACGTCTTTAGAGTTTGGTGACGTTTTTGCCATCTTCTATTAAGTTTGGGGCAAAAATCTTTTATTTTTATCTTCAAGTACTTTAAAAGATTTTCAGAGACATTATTACCATAACATACACTCAAAATATAATCGAGAACTGCACATTCTCGCTTCTTTTTTATCTCGGATGAATGACACACATTGAATAGGTCTTTTCGATTGATATGACACACACCTGAAAAGACGCAAATTTCGTGTAAGGCGGCAGGTAGCGGCAGCTAAAATTATGTAAAACATTATCTCCTTTAGTTGAGTGACACTTTAGAAATAGATTCAGCAGGCTTTAAATAATTAAACATGAAAACCAAAAACCTTCTTGTTAGTATCATACTTCGACTACGATTCTAATCCGAAATACTGCTACAAGAAACAAAACATTCTGTACTATTAGGCGTATGGCACTTGCGCCTTACAACTTGCTTACAGAGGTGCCAACTTCCAGCAACTTGTACGTAAAACCAGGACAACCAATTTGAGTAATAATAGCGAATCATGATGCTTAAATTATATTAGAATACTTATATTCATGTTAATTTGTGATATGTTACAACTTATTTTTCGACTTTTGACCAAGAATTAGTCCATTTTATTCCAATGTGCGCCTGAGCGATTACCGGCATCAGTAAGCGTCCACCGCCTCCCACGCACTTGCTGCTCCCCCGCGTCGCACAGCTCAGAGAGCCTGCGCTGGGGCAGTGCTCGGAAGACTCGGCTCTCAGCCAGCGACCTTCTGATATAGTCGAGAGCCAAGTGCGCAGCTTCTTGTTGGCTGCTCCGCTGGTGCTCTTTCCGGGCGCACCCCGCAAGCACTGCCTCCTCTTGGTGCTCTCCGTCCAGCGCAGTGCCCGCAGCGCCCCCTCTCGCCTGATGTCCGCCGCGAGAGTGCGTCGTCCGCGCCCTTTGCCGCGCTGCCGTGGTGGCTGCCAGCGCGGGAAATTTGAAGGTGCTACTCGCGCACCAACTTTCATGTGGATATAGCATAACGGGTACTTCCTGCAATCACCACAAAGAAGAATTGCACCCGTAAGTTTGCATCGTATTCGCCCTTGGTCTATTCCGAGCTCAATACTAACAATATTGCTGCAAAAGTTGATACATGAAATAGAGTAATATTAGCATTGTCAATAAAAAAGAAAAAGTTATACCAAATAAAAATACCAACAAGACAAAATGAGAAACGTGCCCAGCAACATTTGGACCGCAAAGCATCCCTTGAATGAGAAAAGTACAAGAAAACAAGACTATGCAAATCACACTTATGGTTTGTTTGTAAAGATTTTTTGTAAACTTGTATGACTGAAATTAACACAATCATTTTCAGATCAACATTCATCATGTACTAATGTCTATACACTAGTTCTGCAAAAAAGAAAGAAAAATGATAATTTTATGCATCTGAACGTATTAATGAATTTTCCAATACCAATTCCAAAGCGACGTAAACTTCGAATTCGTGATTTTTAATTCCAATTTAACTAACAGTTCCTTCGTGATTCTTATGCCCATTCACAAAATAGCTGATCCACATCAAAGTTTCCGTGCGAACGGCACAATTCATACCACTAGGTATCGTACTAGAAAACCAGCTCACTACACGACTTCTCTCTACAGAATACCTCACATCTCGGCGTCTCGTACGAAAAGGGGACTCCGCTCGCTACTTCTGCATCAGCCTTCTCCGTAGTTAGGGGAAGCGCGACATCATGTCCCTCCTGGGACGGAATCGCCAGGCTTCCAACCCCCGAAAGTTGATCGCAATGCTGACAGCTGATAACATTGCGCTTTCACTGCCCGTCTGGGAAAAGAGGAAAAAAAATATCTCATAGGTTTCTAAATGCCATATAGTGTTATTTAAAGTCTAATAACATCAAAACCCGTTTGATTTCTCTACAAATATGTTCATTCCAACATAATAGTGAATAAAGACATCAGATATTGCAGTGCTGTGCAATTGTGGGACGTTATTAGTGAGGGCACTCGGCGCAATTTTAAACGACTGCAACAAAATAGTTTAATTGTGCAGAGCACGATTCTTAGAGTTGAGACTTTAATCTTATCTAAAATAAAGCTTTAATCTTATCTAAAATAAAGTTTTAATCTTATCTAAAATAAAAGTATTTTAGATAAAAATTTACGGAGGTATGGTCATTTGAAAAGTGGCACACTGAGTCAAATAAGTAATATTTGATGATCATAAAATTGTTGCGGGGTACCATGGGCACCACCTCAGCCAAAAATCCGTTGATAAAACACTATTAAATAATATTTATTCTTTATTTTCTAAAAAGAATCGATAAGACGAAAATAAGGTGTTTATGCAGTTTGCCTAAACCCATTTTAAAAACGGTTTTATTGGTGCCGATGTTGTTCTTCCATCGAAAACACTTTTTTCACTGAGCCATTGATTTCCAATTTTTTTCGATACAACCTTTTATATATATATATATATATATATATATATATATATATATATATAATTTAAAATTAAAAAATCGATAAATGAATTTGCGGGTCACATGAATACCGTCACATGAATACCGGTTGTTACATGAATACCGAATTATATCAAGATGTCAAAAGACATCTATCTATCTTTCCGCCCAAGGGACCAGTTACGTTCATAGGCAAGATGCGTCATATTCCAGGTTATTATTAATTACGATACAATAATTATAATAAATAAAGAACTCAACTATCCGAGGTTTCTATTGCTGAATCTAGATCGATATTCTAAGGATTTGATCATGCTACAAAAGTAAGTTCGTTGCATAAAAAGACGTTGTGTACGTTCTGCTTCAATTTGCAAATCGTTGGAGAATATCCTTATTTCCCATAAAGAAATAAAATAATTTTATTAAGTACGAATACCATGGCTTTCTCGAAACATACAATTCAGTTTTCCTCGATTCTGCAAGTTTGGCATTAATTATTTTTTAATTGGGTATCCATATCAAACCTTGCTGATAATTGGTAAAAAGAGACGACAGTAGCTGCCTTCTTTGTTCTGATAATAATTTCATTAATGACGAATTCTGAAAGCGGGAGAATTTTAAGTTTTTATCTGTGTTACAAAAGTTATCTTACTGGATTGGCATTCTTTGCAATTTGTTTCTACGATCATATAAAAATATGCGTTTCTAAGTTGCTATGCGTGCGTAGAGGTTAGTATTTTCTTAATACAACTGAAAAATGTGTCGTCACTGTGCGTGGAAGACTTACGCATGATAGGTTACAAGAAAAGTAAGAAAATAAAGCACGACAAAACTTTAATCGTGACAGAACGTGTAATTAATAGGAAAAGTATTAAGCAACTAATTACTGCTTGAAGTGGTAATGAAAATGTATGGTGCAGTTAGATCAGTAAATTTACAAGTAACAGTCCACAAGTATAGTTTTTCGTAAATACCTTAGGATCATTTTAGTAGGAAAATAGATACGACAGCGTCAACAGATTCGAGCTTCTCCTGTGGAATAACAAAACCGCCTTTATCTATTTTAAATTCAGTAATTATAATCACGATGTAGCAGTAACACAAGAGGAACTTGTATGGGCCAACAATACCTCGCTACTTTATGATTTACCATGTTGAGAAACTACGGCCTCCTATTATTCAATTGCTAGGAAGATGTGTCTTCCTGTCGTTAACCGTCACTAATATACCAGAATCTCCGAGATAAAAAGAAGCAAACGAAGATTCTTCTGTTAGCGAATCGTGAAGAGCTATTCAATAGTAAACAATTCATGATTAGCAGCGGAAGTAATTATGCACGATCGTAAAAAATTGTTGTTTATATTTCTGACTGAAGTTTAATTTTTTGCTCGATTCTAAATGTGCAAAACATAACTTCACGCACTTAGCATAAAAATAATTATTTCACATCGATGTTGTAATATACGTAGTATAGAAAAAACTATAATGCTGCGGAAAATCGGTTTAGAGATTTCAAGGGAAATACACGATTTGGGGTTCCCTGATATCGTTTTTTTTTCTTCAAAACGTCCGTCTGTTTCACGTTTGTCCATCAATCCGACCGTCTGTGAACACCACTAGTGACTAAACCATACCATAATATTTTTTCCAAAATGGATATTCCTCAGTCGACCTGGCTCGACTCCAGACACTGCGATTTTGAAAAACTTTCTTTACAATTTTGGGCTACTTAACATGAAGCACCTGCGACATTTTCAAAATGTTCTCAAAAATGGCTTCAAATTGTTTCTTTACATTTTTGAAAGAATAGAGTAAAATACATTTATGAGGATGACATAAGTTTGTTTTTAACTGGAAACTCTAAAAAACTACAAAATTGAAGATAGAAATTTTTTCTTCAAATTAAATGTTTCCCCATATTTGGTTCTTTCATTAAAGCCGTACATTTTTTGAAAATTTGAGTAGTTTTCGCGCAATATTGCGTGCAATATGCGCAATTTTTAAAAAAATAACAAAAACAAGATTTTCTCGAAAACGGCTTCAAATGTTTTCTTTTTACTTTTAGTAGGGATAGTGCTAAATGCACTTTAGAAGATGACAGTTTTGTTTGTTATAAAATTTAAGTTCTGATCTGAGGCAACAGATAGTGTTTTAAAATCGTTAATTAAAATTAAGTTTTAATGCTTCCTCAGGAGCACAATTTTGATATGATGTTGCCATACTGTTTGCCGGTAGCATATTGCGTTCGAACCGATATCAACAGTGACGTACTAACGGACGTCAGAACATTGGATCTGGTGAACTGTCGGATTCGTAATTATGCTTGCCATTGTATGTACATGAATCATTTATTGTAAATCGATTTCTTCGTCAAAATAAAAATAACATTAGACGCTTGCCCGATGACCTAGGTTGTCCTAATCACCTGGCATCATTGTGTTGTTTTCTTTTCAGGAAACTTTGCGTAATGTAAAATGGTTCAGCCTAATGTAATGTAAATGTAAAATGGTTCAGCCTCTTCAGTTAATCGTTTGCCTAAAATATGTAGAAAAAATAATGACGAATGACACACTATTTCTTGTAAATCGGGGGGAGGGATTGTTGTGTAAATATAACACGATTAGTGTCAATATTGTACGATTATGGTTTTGTTAGGAGCTACAAAAATTTAGATATGATTTGATTGAGACTTTTTTATTTCTATTAATTAGTTCTTTTCTTGTTCGTAGTCTAATACAAGTGTTTGTATATAAGTCCAATACAAGTTTTTGTCGTTTGAAGGTAAAAGAAAAGGCGTTTTGAATGTTTTGAAACTGAGTCCGCTTATAAAAAATAATTATTCTTTCCTTACAGAAGGTGCACATCCCATCCTTTTTGTCCTAAAATGTCTAAAAACTCCTCCTATAAGTTTAGACTACACAAAGTCTAAATTGTTAATTTAGATAGGTTCTGAACTGGGTTTTTGCTTTCATCCACTCTACACACAGAACAACAACATTAAATTAAAACGATTGTTTGTTTAAAACAACTTTAAAAAAATCAATTAACAATGAAACATTTTTGTAAAATTACAAGTACTTGTACTCCACACTAATAGGTTTTATTGCTTGTAAGTGAATATTATACTTCTTGGAACAAATATTTAATTTTGATGTGCGGTTAGATGTCCATTAGCTGCACATTTTGGTTGTCTTGTAAAATTTACATTAAAAAAGGGCGACCAGCAGAGTAGAAAACACATTTTAAAATCCATATAAGTTTTGCTTCTGTCTACGAAAAGAAAAAGGAGTCTCTTTTTCCCGCATTTTCTTTCCATATTATCTCGTAATGTATTAGTATGCGAACTAGCTCGTCGGACAGGTAACGCATTGTCCTGAAATTCGGTTTCAAATTACATTTGGGAACTTACTTCCGACTTTCGGCGCAATCCGGGAGATGGCAGCTGGTGACGTGAGTTCATCTGCCGCAGGCGCAGACTTATTGTGTTACTCCTCCGAGTGGATCGGGCGGTGGGGAGAGCTGCAGGGATATAAGGAGGGGGTGGTGAAGGAGGGGAGGGGTTGGGGAGGGGGTGACATTGCTGTCCCAAGCGCGAGGCTTCGCCTTTACCGTCAGGGCGCGCAGCCACCGTAAGCTAGTGCAGACGGTAAAGCAGCCAGGAGGAATTAATCATCCACCCTCACGAAGGTCAATTTTGTACCTAAAGGAGCGCGGTCACTTCTAGTAATGTGTAATACATAATTAATGTAATTAAGTAATTTTAAAAATAAAATTATATGAAAAAGGAAATTTAGGACTATTTTATCAGGTCATAATTCTACAATTGAAAAAAGAAATGAAGCGTCACGAAGATTAGCTGAGTTAGATAAGTTCAGGAGTTTTAATTTGCTTTCATAGTAATGTAGAATCAAGACCACTGAGAATGGATTTACCATTAATTTATTCATTGTCAAAAACAAAAACTGTGTATGACGTATTATGGTGGTGAAGTGCAAACGTTTCATAATTTCTCGGGCTTTGGAGTCCTTCCCCTAGTAAGGGTAATGTTTGATTTCCAGTTTTTCACCGCAATATTACAGACGATGTAATCATCAACTCTTAAAAATAATCTTTACACGTACCCAAAGTGTTACATAAATTTTCACACATATGAAATATGCGTCAACAGCGCACCTACACTCCGGGAGCAGTAGCTCAGTGCATCAACTGATGTCACTGCAGCGCCTCTGACTGGGAGGTCCTAGTTTCGAGTCCTGACGGCGCACAGTGGTGCATTTTGGCGATTTCCTGGCCAAAACCTCTGAGAGCTATAGTATGTTTTCTACGACGACCAAATTTATTTTGGATTATCTTTATAATGTAAGGGAGCTGATAACATAATGCCAGAATAATAAACTTCTTAAATCTGTGAAATATAAATATATATTTTTCTATATAAACTTGGTTAAATTTATCAATTCACAAAATTGATTTTAGAAAACCATAGGGATTACTTACATATTAATTTATAACATTTGCCATAAAGAAGCATGGTATTAATGCCATCTCATGCCCTCTGTCAGAGAAAATTCATATACAGTGTCCGAAGAACCGGAAAGGAAGATCACATTTTTCACTAGGGTACATTTCTCCTTACGGTGATCTTGGGCTCAGGCAAATGAGACAAAGCATATTTTTCAAGAATTTTAACTTTCTTCTGGGAACATCCCTCAAGCTGGAAATGAAAGGAACAAGATCTCAACAGGCGATTAAATATCTCCTGGATTGGGTGCAGTCTTGAACATGTTTGCGAGAATCCTTCTCCATACCGTCTTATATCTTGGTGAAGAGATTCTATGCATGTATTACCATGAATATTTGGAAACATACTTCTTAGCAGTATCCAGTGCGTACTAAAAAAAAAGGAATTGCTAATGGCGTATCCACTGGATATTGCCAATAATTTTTTTCTAAATCTCTTAATTATACCTCCCATCTATCCCGGTTATTTTTGAGGAATATTTAGATTTCTCAAAAAGCGTCATGCAGAACTACTGTCGTTGCTATTACCATAATATTGTTTGAAAAGCTCTACATTCAGACCATTTTTCTTTGCATTGCATTTGAATAAGTTTCTTGACCATGTTCAAACTGTAGTTGCAGTATTATTTCATGTAAAATTATATAATACTAATTTTATAACAATAACAATCTAATATGAATAATTATTGGTATGTAATTTAAGAGTTAAGTAAACAAATATTACTTTACGATCAATTGTATTTTTGATTTATTTTTTAAAGTGTTATGATGAGTTTCTTGATATCACGTACGTATTTTACCTTTAATCGAGCGCACACTTCCTTAGGAGATTTTGATGACACATATTGTGTAAATATTACTTTATGTACAATTTTAATGATATAAAATGTGCGTAATCCGTCCAGAAGATGTAATATGTACATAAATATTATGTTAATGTAATATTAGTGAATAGTCATAATCTGTTACAAAAATTAAAAATATTAATATTTTTGTTTATAATATTGAATAAATTTGTTATTTCAGTAAAAGGGATCAACATTTTCTGCTAGAAACAGCATTGAAAAGCAGTTCCCGTTCTCAGGACGGATCTCAACGAGTCATATTCGGCGGTCACGTGTGCTTGACGAAAAGTTAATTCTTTATATTTACTAATGGGGCAAGTTGGGGCATGATTTTATAACTGGATTCAAAAGAGAAAAGATTCAGCTAGTAAATTAAATTAGAAACATCGCGTAATTCCGCGAAATTGGTAACTTTCAGCCTACGTGAACTTATGAGTAATTAAAATTATTGTATTTATTTCATGCATTTTAATATTTCATCCCACGTCGGTATTATGAATTAATGGATTATAAAACAAACATGAAAATACTCTACAAACCTTCAGGAAGAAAATCCATTCTGCCAGTTTTCTCTGCAGAACTTTGTAAGGCCACCACTTACAAACAAAGACGGTCTCTCTATGTAGTAACATAGTAATCGCACTGCAGATCTACCGAACGCCGCGAAGGGTAAGTTCGGGTGACTACTGGTGCCAGGGGAATTGACCCAGAGACACGAAGTGGGCAGAAACAGATGCCCCCAAGTATACAGTGTGTCGTAGTATTTGCAAAAGATCCGTAAACGTGATTTCATTTTTGAGGTTTTGGCCACGATTTCGGGAAAATGCACCACCGTGCGGCGGCAGGATTTTCGACACTAGCTTTTCAGCTAGGTCGAATTCAGTCGCTGTCTGGAGGAGAATTCTAGCGGCCAGCTGCTCTGATCGGTAGTTTTCCGTTTCTCCGATCAACACCAGGCGAATGCCGGAGCAGTACCCTCCCAAACGGGCCACGGACCGCGCGCGATCTATCCTTCCTATTCCTTGTGCTATCCTTTCCCTTTACACACACACTTACACTAACATGCACTACACTACCACATATCCCGGGAGACCGGTCGAGAGCTTAGAGCTTGTTCGGGCTGGGGCGGTGCCCCGCTGGTGGGAGAGTCCTGATTAGGGGGAAACCCCACTAGCCGACAGTAGGTCGGCGCCGGATCTCGCCATCCAGCGGGGGAAGATCACCGCCATCTCCCGAAAAAAAACATGCACTACACCAACGGGACTAATGACCAGAGGAGTTGGCGCGCCCGGAAACACGAAAAATTCAATCAATCAATCAATTCCCACCTACAATATTTCATTTGAAAAGCATAAACCATATTTTTCAATTACTGAGTTATTTTATATCGTTCGTGGGAATGTAACTCTATTGGTTTATCATGCATATTTAATTCCTTTATTTTGAAACTTCAATAGTATTTTTAATGAATTCTTAAATAATGCACAGTCAAATATAAATATTTGATGTTTCAAAGACAAAATAAACTCTGACCAAATTTTAATCCCCTGGAGTATTGTATAAAACCAAAACTTCATTAATTATTTATTCATCAATATGAAAGAAAATAGATATAGTCCATCGGCCCTGATATTCAGAAAATGAAAATAAAAATATGAAAAATATTTAATATTTTGCAAGTTATAGGCATAATGTTTTTTAAGAAACCAGCGTTTCCATCGAAATACATTTCGTGGGAATTACTTCAAGTGAGAACCAGCATGATCTAAGCGTAGTCCTGTGTGATTGTGTGAGAGTATTGAAAAAGATTGAAAAAGATTTTTAGGGCGAAAAATCCTTCGTATGCCTCCCTCTAGAGGGGAAGTAAAGCCCGCTGTCACATTAAGTAGATTAGACTATGAGTAGACGTAAAAGATCCTCTAGCCCAAAAGAAGCCTCAGAGCTAAATTCGAATCGCCTGTTTCGTCGCCCAGGATAACACCTCCTTTCTCCACCAAATGGTGAAAAGAGCGTAGTGAAATTTGCGTGATCAGACGGAAAAGCGGGCCTGATGGCCCGAGTCTCGCTACGTAAAATAAGGCATTAACTAACTAACTAACTTACTAACTAACTAAAAACATCTCAATTAAATGAATATCTCAGACATCGCGATCGCCAGTTCCGGTACACTGGAGTGTAGGGGAAGAATGCGTTTTGGCAGCAGTAAAAACGATTGAGCGGATAGAAGACGGACGCTGGGGTAGTTTGAGACGTTGCTGGTTCGATTCACAGCGTTTAATGAAACTGGCAAAAAACACGCCAAAGAAGTCTCCTCTTTTATCGCATCCGAGCGCCACGTCGCCCTTCCCCACCGCCCATTCGACTCAGATGAGGCAATCCGCGTGTCACGGTCAGCCCCCGCCAGACCGCCGAAATTGAAACGTCTAAAAAGCTCCCGTCGTAACTTCGAACCTTTCAGTTGTTATTAAAATTTTCCATCAAGAGAAAAAAATAGTTTCGTTGATCCTATCAGCCTTTAAAAAAATTACCCCAATGTTTTGGGACCAAAAACAAATGTATTGATCTAATTTCTCCTGAGTAACTATATTTTGCTGTATGGTAACAACTTCACATAATGATAGATTAATGTGCCTCAACGTTTTGAAAATTGTGAGGTATTCTCTCCTCACATCAGTACTGTCAAAGTATCATAAGTCAATATAAAATATTGATACACCACCCTCTGTTCCCACTCCGCCGAGAGGTGGAGTGTTCACAAGGCCCTGGCTATTTCTTCCCATACAGAAAGCTACCGGTAGTAGCGGGTATGATGTTGTGTATTCATCAAGTTTTTCCTCAACATACCAGTTGCCTAGCTTTTCTTGGATCCATATTCAGACTGCTCAGACTGGAGAAGCGGCACGTCTTTACAAATAGTGCAACTGTTACAATATGAAAATCGTTGTCAAATCGGATCCGACAAACAAATCTATGCTCACTAAATAACGATTCTCATAAACCGTATGCCTAAAATACATATAATAAAACGGTATTCACAATTAAAAATAACTCCATATAGGGAGTAAACGACCTTGTAGTTAGTAGTGGTGCTTGAGTATCACCGTGAGCCTGAGGGCTAAGTCGGCGGTAGCCTAGCTACTGGTAGGGCCTCCCTTGCTATAGGTTGAAAGTGAGACAAACTACTCCATGGACAATCTCTAAAAAGAGGGGACAAGGTGCATACCAATAAAGATCAACCATTTACGTGGCTTAAAAGGGGAAGAATGAAGCCAGAATCGGCAGTTCCAATATCTGCCCAAGATCAGGCGCTGAGAACTCGACATGATGATAAAGCGGATCTCAAAACTTTCCAAGATAATAAATGTCGCGTCTGCCGGGAACTAGTAAATGCCAATGGTCATATTGTCTCTGCTTGTCCAGTACTAGCAAAGACCGAATACTTAATAAGACGCAACAGTGTGTAGTTACCACCACTGGCAGATCTGTACCGCTCTCGAAGTTACAAACACAAGTGATACGAACACTCACAAAAATTGGTGACAACTGTTAAACTGTGTACAATGTTGTACGACCAACCAATTCAATTTGATTGCACAATAGCAGCAAACAAACCGGAGATTGGTATCCGCAATTTGGAGAAAAAACGTGTCTACTTGTAGATGTGTTGTGCGATCAAAACGTCGTAACCAAGGAGGCATAATATAAAAGTTTGTAAATATAAAAGTTTGTAAATCGAGATCTGCCGAATATGAGGCGTAAAAGCATAGGTTGTTCCTATAGTTATCGGAGCTTTGGGAGTTGTTCTGTAGAGTTTATGTAAGAACTTGCCTAAACTCCTATGTCATTCACAAGACTGGGAAGTGTAAGACATTGCTTTATTTGGAACAGCCCATATTTTGCACGAAGTATTGTAGAGGCACCGACTATCGCTTGATCTGCTCCTTTGGAAGCTGGTTGCAACCTGGAGTAGATTTTATACTGAACCGACTCGTAAGTTCTTTAGTCGTAAAGTAGAGAAATAATAATAATAATAATAATAATAATAATAATAATAATAATAATAATAATAATCTCAATTAAACACTTAAGTTTAAAGAAATACGATATTCAGTTTCGACCTTTATAATGAAATAATTATTGCCGCAAAATATCTTCAATAATCTCGATCGTGCGTTTGGTATTTTTATTTTCACCACTGAGATTCTGTACTCCCGGGCATGAGGTACAGCTCCATTCTTCTTCATCATTAGTGAGATGCCCTAAATAATCCCATTATTTCCAACTCCACACTCGACTTCGCTCACGCTTTACAATTGATTGGATAATAATGTTTGTTCGACTGTTATTAATCCAACTCCACTAGTCAGTCTCTCTCGTGATAACAATCTAATTTTGAAATGTTTCGGGCAACCTCGGATTTTCTTTGCTTCAGTGAATTTCTGATGTTTATAATGGCTTTCCACGGATCGCTTCACGGAGACTGACGGCATTTCCAGAGACTTATCGACAGAATAAAAGACGCTTGGCGCCTGAACCCCTTCCGCAAATGAAAAACGAAGGCAAGACAATATTAGAGTTCGATAAGGGAAGAAAAACCGCGTCTGCTCTAAAGAACACAACAAGTTTAACAGATTTTAGTTTTGTGTAAATATTTCAGATGTTTTTTAAGCATTGTAGTAAGCATTGTAAATTGTAATTGTAATTGTAATTGTAAGCATTGTAAGCATTGTAGTAAGCATTTAAGCATTGTAAAATAAATAAATAAATAAATTCTGTGGTTTCTCCGATCAATACCAGGCGAATGCCGGAGCAGTACCCTAAACAAACAGACCGCCGCGACCTTTCCTTCCTCTACCTTGTCCTACCCTCACCCATTACACACACTTACACTAACATGCACGACACTACCCAAAGACGTGTCGGGAGCTTAGAGCTTGTCCCGGCATCGGCGGTGCCCCGCTGGTGGGAGATACTTGGTTGAGGAAAACCTCGCTACCCGACGCGACGGTAGGTCGGCGCCGAATCTCGCCATCCAGCGGGGGAATATCACCGCCACCTCCCGATTAAAAAGTATGCACTCCACTTTCGGAACAAATGATCTCAGAAGTTGAGGCACCCGGAATCACTAACAACCAACCAATCGGCAAAAAGTGGGCGAATGTCGTCGTGACAATCTTTTGGTTGCAGACTTCGTGTATTCTACCAATTGATACGGGAATATTTTCAAAAATAAACTTCACCTATTTACATGTTGGTATGTAACGCTCTTACGAAATTACTTCCTATAGCTAAGTAACTTTCGTCTGTCTCTCTGCATCCTGGGCCCGCAAGCAACCGTTTCAGGTATGATCAGAAGTAAGCTGACGGAAGTGATTTCCGCGGAATGTGTGCCTCTACCAAATGAGCCTGTGTCATAATGACTGATCGACGTGCGTTACAGAAGTGAACGGAAGATGATGTTAGCTATGAATGGGCACGTGGCACGTGCAGTACAGTTTCACATGCGTAATGTTGAGAGGTATGGTTTCAATGTGAAGTCGGAGCAAATTGTTCAGCAATGCTGTCAGCACTTCCCTAATGGGCGTTGCAGATGGGCAACATTGGCCGGGACATTCAGTGACTTCCATTACAGAGATGAACGTTGAACGAGTGAAATGTTGATTGATTGATTGATTAGTGATTTCGAACGCGTTAACAGCTAAGGTCATAAATCCCATAAGTGTAGTGCATTTTTATCGCGGGAGGGGGGCCTCCGCTGACTGGTAAGATCTGACGCTGATCTACCTCTGTTTGGGGGATTTTCCCCAATCAGGCATCTCCTACAAGCGTAGCACCACCCCAGCCGTAAGAAGTACTGGTCTCCTTACACGACTGGTGGTGTTCGAGTGCATTTGGGTGTGTGTGTGTGTGTAGTAAGGGGTGAGGAAATGACAAGAAAAAGGAAGGAATGATCGCGCGGTCCGTGGTCCGTACGTTAGGGTTCTGCTTCAGCGTTCGCCTGATGATCGGAGAAACCACGGAAGACTATTGACCATAGGAGCCGGTCGCTAGAATTCTCTTCCAGACAGAGGCTGAAGTAGACCTAGATATGTGTCGAAAATCCTGCAACCGTCGGAACTTAAATAGCGAAACATACACATCCATACAAACACTCCAAACACAGTACTCTATTTTCTTGTAGTCGGCTAATTATTGAGTTTTGCCATTACCACAAGCTGGAAAAGTTATAAAGAGAGTTCATGTACAAGAGATATTTGTTCACGTCAGTAATATTGATTTGTTAAGCTAAATGCCCAATTAGTGAAAACTGAGGGTATCTGGTCCAAAAAAATACTTGATTGAAGGTATTTTTATCGGACTATGTAAAGTACGGCGAGACGACGCAGGCAGCCTGATTCCCTTCCGGTGAGTTTTTAACTTGGAGGGTATATTCAACTGAATAGCTTCGTTTCGTCACAGTGCATGGAAGTTAATTTCACCTTAAAAAATTTAAGGTAAACTACACTTTTAATTATTATTGTTATCGACGGTTTGACTTTTACAATCGTGTATGCATTATAATTTCGACTTCATTTTTAAAAGTAATGCTGTTAAATGTCTAATTATTTATTTAAAATATTTCAGATTATCGAGTAATCAAAACGTACATAGGAATAGTTAACCCAATACAATGTCTATTGTAGGGATTCACTAGTAGTGTTTATTGAGTGAATTCTCACTAGCAAACTTAATGAACATGGCTACAAAAATTAAGCCCTTCAATAACATTTTTACCGTTAATGATTTCCTTGGAACAGTAATAATGAATTCTTTGGTATAGTTCAAACCCTAAAAATACATTCCAAAATTGCTTATTAATTGTGAGGAAACTCTACTCCCTCTTCTTCAAAGAAAGGAAACCATACTTAAGATTGACTCCTACAACAGAGTCGATAAAAGGAAAAATAACGTGTCGATATAACAAGAATAGAAACACAGCTATTTATACTCATAATCCTCTTAGAAATGAAATTGCAGCTGTGTATCAAAAGAGCCGGAAATGAAGTATAAAAGATATTTAACATACAACTTAAAGGGACCTGAGCCGATCGGGAGGCCGAGATCGCTAAGGCAGTAGTGTCGTAACGATCTCGGACCGAAGGTTCACGGGTTCGAGTCCATCCTCAGGCATGGTTGTATTGTTGTTCGTCCTTTCACCCCATATCATCACCATGTCGTTTTATCTTCACAGTTGCCGTAACGTTAAATCCAATAGTAGTCGCTAATGACCTAGATGTTGATGTGACCTTAAATAACTAAAAAAAAGACAGAAAAGAAGAAGAAAAGATGGCAAAAAATTACGTTGCAATAGTACAACAATAATGAAAATATGAATATTAGGTTAGGAACCGGAATCCCTAGTTTTCTTTAGATAGTTCGCGTCAGTAGTAATAAGGCAAATATTTTTTATTAATTTTACGACAACTCTAATAAAATGATTTGACTCATTACCAATAGAAATTTAAAAGTGTTTTCTTTAAGAAAAAGTTAACTTAACGTCAATGCCTAACACTTTAATGCAAATGTGCATATTACAATTAATTTTTCATGTAGTTGTTGATATCGAAGTATAAATTTATCACAAGATAATGGTGATATATCATTTGGTGCGTAATATCATTTTTTTGTAAACGTGCTGCGTATTGGTAAAGTCAGTCATATCACTTCCACAGTCCAAACAGTCTCGATGAACAACTGCTTCCGAAGACTTTCTTGCTAATTAAAGTAGCAGCTTTTAGAACGGTGTAACATTATACTCCTTGGCCTTCTGCATTGCCTTCCTTTGCCTTAAAGTCGTATTTCTCTCACTCAAAGGAACACCATCATACGCAATGAACTTCAATTATTTGTACTATAATAAAATTATAATATTCAATTCGTGTAGAACAATTATGATCATACTACTGACTATTAAAAAACAATAAAATTGAAATATTAATATCCATACAGCGTGGGAAGATCACCATCTCCAGAGAAAAACATGCCCTACACTTATGGAACTAATAATCTAAGCTTTTGACGCGCCCGGAATCACTGACAACCAACCAACCAACCATTCAAATTGATATTTTTATTATTGAGGATTTTTTCCCTTGAAGCGGGTATATACCTTTCTATGCTTCTGCCAGAGTTTGAAATATATGGCGTCACTATGGCGTAATGGTATAAGTGACGGGATGTTGACTCTGATGATATGATTCGGGTTCGGAGCGGAAAAAACATTCTGGATGACTATACTTTTGCAGATTTATGTATGGATGTTGTGTAGTAGTATAATATAGGGAGCACTTAGAAATAATGCGAGAAAGTATATACTTTTTATCACCATTAGTTTCTAATGTTATTTACATTTCAATGCCGGATGAGATAACGTGTTAATAGCATCGACATTCTTGGAAAAGTCGTTAATAGTTTCGTCATTTCCAATAGTAAAAATGATACTCCGTAATTCGGTTGTTTATCTTCGGAAGCAAACAAAGTAAATGAAAGTTCCCTTTAAGTATTTAAAGGAAAGTAATAATATGGAGCATTGTTAGAGAAAACTCTACTTGTCACACAAAAAATTACCTACCGAGAATTATAAAATTATGGTATTACAGAATGGCACAGACTTTCTCGTACTAGTTAGTTTCCTAATGTTTTTGGACGGGTCTAGCTTTTCTGTCACGTCCCAACAACCACTTGCCTGCTGCCATTTATCGCAATTTTTCCGGTTCTTAATGGCAGAAACGAACTAGTGGTGCAACAGATTGCACAGACTTTCTCGTAGTAAAGTTTTCTTATTTCCTTAATAATGACTGGTACTGTAGTCTTGCCTTTCCTTCTTGCCTACTACAATGTATAGCCGCCCAAACTACATTTTTTTGAAATTTTTTCAGATTTTCAGTTTCCAAATAGTAGAACCTAAATTTCATTTGAAAAATATTAAATAAGGCTAAAACTTTCTTTTAAATAGCAATTTTGAAAACTGGGAGACGTCTATAGACGGCAGACATATGAAGTTTTTCCAAAACCCAATAGATTTCTGTGGAAAAGAGCTTCAAATTTCGCATTTACAATAACGCTTATCACCATTTTCTTATAAGAAAACACGAAATCTATTTAGTTTTCGAAAAACTTCATTTGTACTCATTTGAAGAACTTCCACTCGCAAAATGAAAAAATGTAAACAAATCCTTTAAAAATTGAAAATACTACATTTGTGTAATTTTTGAAAAAACAAACTAATACACCAAAATGAACTTATACGTCATATTAAACAGTGCCATTACCACTATCCATTAGAAAAGTTTGAAGAAAAAATTTGGGACAAATTTTGAGAAAATGGCTTTTAAGCGTTTCCGAAAATGCGGAATTTTGAGCCCATTTTAACAAAAAAACTTGAAATTTCGAGAAATTTTAAATGACATTATTTTAAGGACATGTACTCATAAATACAATAACGTTAAGAAAAAGTAATTTCTTGTAATTTTTTAAAAAGCAAGAGATTAGACAAATATGGCGTTTTTGTCATAGCAATAGGGTTTGTTTGGCTCCAACCCTACGAAAGTATGGCAGGGTTAACAAATTTCATTTGAAGGAAAAATCTCTGTCTTCAACTTTGTAGTTGTAAGAAGACGCCGAAAAAAAATTCAAACTTCGAAAATTCAGAGTTAACCGTGAAAATCGGACCTGTGCCACCTTTAAAAGTGTATTTTACTCTATTCATACAAGATATTTAAAGAAAAATTTTGGAGCCGTTTTAGAGAATATTTTGAAAATATCCGAGGAGCATCATTTAAAGTATTCCCAAATTTTAAAGAATGTTTTTAAAAATTTCAAAGCTTCAATTCAAGGCGCTAGTAGTGTTCACCAAACGGACGAACAGACGGACAGAGAGACGTTTTCAAAAAACACTTTTACGGCATCAGGAGGCTCCAAAGCGTGTATTTCCGTTGAAATCTCGATATCGAATTTCCACAATATTACATAACTTTCTGCGTATGTGTGTGTTTAGTCGTGCTGATTGTACAGAGATTCTACTCCTCAGCATGTGTGTGATTTTCACATGGTGAAAAACCATCTCCCTTATCCCTCCATCCCCCAGATGAACTGGTGATAGGACAGAATAGCGTATGGGAAGCGTGAATGGATGGGTGATGTTTTGGACATGAGAAGACAGGTTAGTTTGTTAGGTCTGGAGGGTATTGTGGGAGGAGGTAGGTTTCTTAATGAAGGTGTAGGAGGGGATCACAGGTTATTTTAATGCAGGTGTATTTTAGGACTGGGAACATGTCCGATGGGTTATTTCGTTAAAGGGGTTTTAGATGGGTTATTTTATTTGAGGATACTGCATCGCGATTGGTTGTTTGTTAAGGTATTGGTAAAACTCTATATGGTGTATGGAGATTGTTGGAAAAAGGGTACATTGCTGAATTTTAGGGAACTCTAGTCGTTTAGTAGAGAGGTATGTCATTTCAGAAGTTTTATAAAGTCGTCAATGTAAGTTCTGGTTGTCCAGGTGCCTGGTCGTATGGTCTACGTAGCTATATTGTGGGAGAAGGTGGAGGTAGGATGAATATGTCAAGCGGGTGGCGCTTCCTGTTGTGAGGGATGGTTCTGTTCATAATATGACGATGAGGTTCGACAAAAGCAGAGAAGGAATGATTGTTTCTAGCAGTCGTTTCCGTGCTGTTTCGTAGGTTTCTGTCGCAAGGGGTTTAATGTCGTGCTGGGTTTTAATGTCGAGGTAGCAGTCGTCAGGTGCGGGTCTGTAAGTCAGTCTGATTATTCTGTTTTCCAGTCTGGTCAGCAAGTTATAGTTTGATTGGAAAGTCGAGACCCATGTTTCAGCGCCATATGTGGCTATTGGCTTGATGTACGTATAGTATATGTAAAGTTTGGTTTTGTGTTTAACGTTCTTGTTTGTCATGATGGGCAGTAAGGCGTTGATTGTCCGGTGTGCTTTTTGGGTCTTGTCCTTAATGTGTCGCGTCCACAGTAGTTTACAGTTGCATGTCAGTCCAAGGTACGTCACTTTTCGTTTCCATGGAATGTCCACGTCATTGATTTGAATGGGGGCTATTGCTGGATTTGCTCTTTTCCATTGAAATATGATCGCTTGACATTTGGATGCGTTGGTTGTTATTTGGTTTTCTCTGGCCCAGACTGTAAGAAGGTTAGAGGCTTGTCGTAATTTCCATAATGCCATTTTAGTCGTGTGGTTGGTCACAGTATATGCCAGGTCGTCTGCGTATATAGTCATTTACATTGTGAGGTACTGGTATGTCATTAATGAAGATGTTGAATAGGGTAGGAGATAGCACAGCGCCCTGAGGGACGCCGGCTTGGATGGGATAGGAAGAGGAATAGCATGAAAGGTGTCTTACACGGAAGGACCGGAGGGAGCGGTAATTTCTCCAAAAAGACTGAAGGAATTCTGGGATGTATGGTTTTATTTTGAGAAGGAGGATCTCATGGTTGACTGAGTCAAAGGCACTGCTGAAATCTGTAAATAAGGCAGGGACGTCGCATGGATATTGTAGGGATGTTAAAACGTCTAGGGCAAGTCGTAGAGTGTGTAGTACTGCTGACCTATTGTCTCTGAAACCAAACTGTGTTTTTCGTAATACGGTAGTCAGAAGTGGTGTCATTCGGCTGAGTAAAAGTCGTTCAAATAGTTTGCTGGAAGTGGGTAAGAGATTGATTGTTCTGTAGCTGCTAAGTTGTTTATGGTCTTTGTTTGGTTTTCGGATCATGATGACGGTGGCATGTTTCCAGATGGAGGGGTAGTGAGATAGGCGTATGCATGCGTTTAAAATGACAGTCAAATGGTGAGTCGCATAGTGAGTCAAAGGTTTTAGTGCCGCCGTCTGAACTCCATCGGGGTCTGTCGGGTCAAGAAGTCTAATTTCGTCTCTATTTCATTGTCAGTAAAAGTCCACAACTGTTGCTGAGCAGTTGGAAGTGGCTGGTTTTTGAAGAAATTAAGGATAGCGGATGAAGGGAGTGGGAGTTGGTTTCTGGGAATTTGGAGGAATGGAATTGGGCGAAGGCTTCAGCAATGACCTGGGGATCGTATGTGAGGGTGTTATCTGGTAGCATTATGGGAGAGATAGGTTGAGGGGCTGCCTTCATGGTTTTAATTATTTTCCATAATCGGTCAGGGTGTTTTAAATTTGCGTCTCGTATAGTCTTGTCCCAAGTATATCCGTGGTGTTGCGTCGATTTGTCGTGGAGTGCACGTTTAAATTGTTGGAAAATGGTCTTAGCCTCTTTTTGTCTAGTTCGGTAGTAACGTCTTTGTTGTCTGATGAAGTCTAGGAGTTCATTCGGAAGGTTTTGGAAGTAATGTGGCCAAGAATATAATGTAGATTTGCGGATGGCGGATTTGATCTGATGGTTGAAGTGACTTTATCTACTTGTTGGCAGGTACTGAGGGATGAAGGAGTTTTTATCTTTTTCGATATGAGATGCTTGAAGTTTTCCCAGTCTATGGCGCGAGAAGGGTGAGTGGGCGGGCTAGAGAGTAAGGTTTTATATGAACCGTGAAGATTATTGGTAGATGATCTCATATTAACTCGTGCCGGGGGTAGGGATTCGTGACGATGATGGATGTGGAGTGGATTACAAGGTCGAGGATGTCGTTTGGTTCGTCGTTTATCATGTGGGTAGGTTCCTGAGGTGCGAGAAAGTTTAAGGTAGGTCTGGTTAGGAGATAGTTGTGTAGGTCTCGTCCCGGTTGGTTGTCGTACATGCACCCCCAATTCGTCAGTTTAGCGTTCAAGTCGCCCGCTATAATAGAGGGTGTGCGTCTGTCAAATAGTTGGTCCAAGTCTGCTGCTTTCAGTCTGCTGTGAGGTCTGTTATACATTGAAACGATTTTGATTGGTCCTAATTTTGTTCCTATTTGAATGGAGGTAGTTCCGAAAGAGGTACTGGAAGTCGGTAGGATGGTATGTGGGATCGTATTCCGTATTAAGATAGCTGTTCCTCCGCCCATGGTTATTGGCCGGTCTGTTCTGTATATGAGGAATTTGGGGATGGAGAAAGGTTGGTTAGGTTTTAACCAGGTTTCCTGAATAAGAAGTGCCCCGATGGAGTAGTCGTCAAGAAACTGATTGAAGCTTTTTTGTCGTGTAGTCTGCCTTATGCATTCCAGGATGCTAGTCTTAAGTAGTGTTGTCTGTTGTTCTGCCTGTATAAAACAGTTTGCATATTTTGGTCGCAGCAGTCAATAGTTTCGTGAGTATGGCCTCGGGTCCTTTAAAAATATTATGAATCTGGATGATTCTGGTAATATTGTTGTTCTTAATGAAGTCGATGATGACTTTTAATTGCTGGTGATGTTGCCAGTTGTAGTCGAAGAATCCTGGTTGTCAGTTCTGTTCGCAGTAGTATCCGCGAACCTTTTTTCGAAATTTTTTCAACTTTTCATTTTCCTAATATTGGAACCGAAATATTATTTTAAAAATGTTAAAGAAGGTTAAAACCTCGTTTTAAATAGCAATTTTCATTGAAAAAATTGGAGCCTTTTTTAAGAGAATGGCGTTAAGCACTACTACAAAAACAATTTGAAGCTCCTTTTTCAAAGGAATCTATTTAGTTTTCGAATACCTTCATTTCAAGAACTTTCACTCATAAATTCACTAATGTATACAAATCCATAAAAATGTGTTTATAAAAGGCGTGAGAGATATTTGAAAAAGAATTCATTTGTGTATTTTTTTAAAAAACAAAGAACACACCAAAATGAACGTAACGTCATATTTAGCAAGCAATTTGCATTATCCATAGTAAAAATGTGAAGAAATAATTTTGTGCCATTTTTGAGAAAATTTTCAAAATGTAGCTACGGCTTCATGTAAAGTCCCCCCAAAAATTAATTAATGTTTTTTCAAAATCGCAGAGCTTCAGCTAACGCAAAAAGGACGGGGCTTTCTTCAATTTGGAAGAAATCCTACGCATGATTTAGGCGCTAGGTTTGTTCACATACACCTGACGGACACAGACAGACGGACGTACAGACGGGCGGACGTTTTGCTTTCAATTGTGTTTTTGCCATCAAGGATTCACAAAACTGGGATTCTGGCTACACCATGTGTTAGAGGATTTTTTGGTCTATATTTAGCAACTAAATTTATCCACTATCTTCTTTTTAGGCCCCGGCAATGAATTTTTTTCTGTCGAAAATTCGCCGTTTTTTCGCGCAGCATTACATAACTTTCTCTATACTATGTACAATACTCCGTATATACGTTCGTATACGAGAAAGTAAAAATTAAAGTTATTTGTGCGTATTAAAAAATTACAAATATTAAAAAAAATTACATTTGTGTAATTTTTGAAAAAACTAAAA
Source organism: Teleogryllus oceanicus (assembly GCA_964035755.1). NCBI lineage: Eukaryota > Metazoa > Arthropoda > Insecta > Orthoptera > Gryllidae > Teleogryllus > Teleogryllus oceanicus. Next base: position 8,217,081 of record CAXIVR010000003.1, read on the forward strand.
TATACACAAAAATGTACTTTCGGTCATAATAAACAGTGAAATTAGCACTATCCGTTGCCTGTGATGAACAAGTTTTGAGCCATTTTTCTGAAAATAGAACTTGAGCGTTTCTCACAAATGAGAAATTTGGTCTCTCAATTTCACAGAAAACTGTTGATTTTTAAAGAAACAATATATGACATTATTTAAAGCACATGTACTCATCAATTCAAATATAATGTGAAAAAATCGCCCTTAATCTACGTGAGAAACGAGTAAAAAATTACATTTTTGTAATTAAAAAGCAAAAACAAAAAGATAGAGCAATATGGCGTTCATGTCATCTCATATAATACATTTAGCACTATTCATCCCAATAGTTTGAAGAATAAATTGGAGCCGTTTTTGAGAAAATCTTGTTTTTGTAATTTTTTTAAATTGCACATATTGCACGCAATATTTCGCAAAATCTTCTAAAATTTTCTAAAAATGTACGTGATCGTATTGAATGAACTAATTGAGGACAACAAATTTCATTGGACGGAAAAATCTTTATCTTCAATTTTGGAGTTGCAGGATGTCGCCGAAAAAATTTAAATCTTTTGCGATTAATGAAAATTCAGAGTTAACAGTAAAAATCGGACCTATGGCACCTCTATAAGCGTATTTTGCTCTAAAAGTTTCAAAAAAATATGCATGAAAGGACTACGTTTGAAGGACAAACTTCATTTGAAAGAAAAATAGCTTCAATTTTGTAGTTGTAGGAAGACGCCGAAAAAACTTCAACTTTTGGTATTTCCGAAAATCCAGAGTTAACAGTGAAAATCATACCTATGCCACCTTTATAAGTTTATATTACTCTATTCTTACAAGAAATTTTTAAAAATTCGAGCCATTTTAGAGAAAATTTTGAAAATGTCCTAGGGGCTTCATGTAAATTACCCCTAAAAATTAATGAATGTTTTTCAAAATCGCAGAACTTGTCTTAAGAAAGATCGACAGTGGTTTCTTCAATTTGGAAAACTCCCTTCGCATGGTTTTAAGCTCTATTGGTGTTCACATACACCAGACAGACGGAAAGACAGATCGTCAGACGGACGAGACGTTTTGAAAAACCCTTTTTTGAGTATCAGGGGTACCCTAAAATGTGTATTTCGGTTGAAATCTCAAAATCGATTTCCCACAGCATTACATAACTTTCTCTATACTATTTATTTTACTTTGTGTATACGTACGTATACGAGAAAATAAAAAAAAATTAAAAAAACAGAGTTTGGGGGTATCGGGGAAGCCCCAAACGTATATTCCCCTGTACTATGTACTCTGTATATACAACGTACGTATACGAGAATTTAGAAATGGTGCTATTTTCCATAGAAATCCATATTGATTAAAACCTGCGCCACCAAACAATGTAAAACAATCATAAATTCAATCAATATACTAGTACAATATTCTACATATTGATAGTGCTCTCAGGCATCGCTGTGCATTTCGCAGATATTGCACCTCCGCACTGACCCAATTGGATAATACACTTCAGGATTCGTGGATGTCCGACCACCCCAAGCCTAGAGTGACATCGATGTACTTCGCTTGTCACCAATTATAGGGCGACGCTTTCAAGGGGTCCACAGCACTACGAGTTACTGTGATGTACATTAGTGTTTGCATTCGCTGATCTCAATGTAGTAAGGGAAACAGCATGGAGTTAAAAATGATGCTTAAGAAAACATTTACTCTATTTAGAATATTTGTTCAAACAGTTGTTCTAGCATGCGCTTCTTTTAAATATATGAAACAGTCATAAATAGACATCATTATCTTGAAATATATGTCGACCATCTCTACCTCAAGAAACCGTAGTTGCCTCACGTATATCACACAACACTTTATATTAACATGCTTTTTAACCTGCTTTCAGAATACAACTTTCTTCTTACTGCGTCTACAGCGTATACTCGTTTGGTGGTAAAATGGATAAGAGGACACGATGTGTCTAAGTACGGATCACTGCTCGACAAATATATTTGCCGTTAGCAAGTACTTTGGGGGGGGGTCAACTATGATTAAAATATTACATAACAGTTGCCAATAATACGAAAAAGTATGTACGGTTGTAGCACCAGTAGTTAAGTTTGTCGTCATAATCAAATGTATAATTTCCCTCACGATAATCAACGTATTACTACTTTATAAAGAACGTTTTATTATTTATTTCTATGTGTGTATCTCTTTATTTCTCCTAAATATAAATAACACAAAATCTATTTTGTCATCGCTCGTTAATTTGAAAGAGCAATAAGCTTTTTGTGTTAAACTCCGAATTCCACAGAGAGCATTAACAATTTGCATTTGATTTTCCAGTACATTAGTTCATAATCACTCTATATTGCATTATTTCTGTGTTTAACTCAACATTTGTTTCTCTTCTCAATTACATCAAAACACGTTTTGAGATCGCAAAGCACAATGCGCATTGCGTTTATTTCATAAAATTTAGTCACTCATTAGAGGGTTGTGGATTATAATACGCGAAATGAACAATTTCTCTAACACAATCAACGGCAATTTATTTGTCAGCAAATTTCCTTTTAAACATTTTCGGTAGAACGAAGATTGACATGCTAACATAGAAAATGTGAGAAATTATTCATTAGAAGTGCGTATTCAGGCGAATTCAAAGACAAAAACGTTTACGCGCTTACTTCAATTAGAATCACATTACTGTTCATAATTTTATATATATATATATATATATATATATATATATATATTATATATTTTAAATTACAAAATAAACTGTATGCACAACTTACTTTTCTCTTCAAAATTTCCAATATTTTTTTTATCAAAATTTGCATTAGAATATGTCCATATTTTCAAAGGCTTATTTTAATAAATTTTGACACGTACATACTAATATGATATGAAATGGTCATTATTTTAGCTTTAGGTTGCAATTATTGCATGCGCTAACAATCCTTATATGATTCCGTTCAAATATGATTTGTGTGTGTGCGTGTGCGTGTTGTGTGTGTGTGTGTGTGTGTGTGTGTGTGTGTGTGTGTGTGTGTGTACTAGCTGAAGTACCCGGCGTTGCTTGGGCATTTATTACAGTACATTATTATACAGGAAGAGGAATTCAAACTTTTCATGCCCTGCAGCGGGACCTACCTCTTATCTCTTCCATTGTATCCCTTCTCCGCCCTACTCTCTGCCATGTTCTACCCGGCTACACCACGATACTGAAAAGTCAGCAGTAGCCGAACACGCTTTCTCTGGCCGTGAACACAACATAAGATTCGAAGACGTGGATGTTTTAGCCACCACAGCTCACTACCATGCACGATTAAACCGTGAAGCCATTGAAATTCACAAACATCCCCGGAATTTCAATAGAAAGGAGGAGGCAATGAAAATCAATTCGATTTGGATCCCCGTAATCCGCCAGGCCAAAGCAAAACCTAATGAAAAACAAAGACGTGACAGTGGTCACGTAGGCACGCGGAACATTACCACAGTCCCACCCCCAAGGCCCCCCCCCCGCTGGTTCCGTCGCACCGGGGAACCTTCAAGGAGATTCTTCGTCCGGACCACATCGCCACTGAGGATGTCTGCCGTAGTGCGGACGAAACGTCTGGAAATATGTTTTCCAATGGACCACGGCCCTTCAGCCCGGAAGAAATCTTTGACTACAACTCCGGCCGTGAAAGCCTACATTGTTTTATTGTGACTTGGTTGTTACCAGGGCTACCCAATGTGAGAGGGAAAATATCCTGAAACAATTATTCTTATAGTGGACCTAGGGTCAGAGAAGGATATTTCTATTACATATTTATGTTTGTCTTTATTCCTGGGTTATTCATGAAATTTTACATAACCTTTACAAACCTTTTGAAAAGATGAATTTTTCCTGTTTTGTATAAATATTTCAACTTTCTGTTGATTAAGAATAAGTATTTGTTTATTGATCATTGTGAGTACAAATCTCATTTCCTTGCGTATGCGATGAATGAGGATTAAGCCTTCATGTCCTCGCTTTTTCCAGAGATTATTGGCAGTGAACACCACTGTACGATCAATGATAGAATTATACGACAGACAAATGAGTATTTTAGTTCAATAATTACACAGGGCTGGGAGTACTCCCAGTTCTTCCTTCGCTTTGGGTGAAGAAAATCATCTAAATTTCATGGCACACAGAGTATTCACTATATTATCATGTTTCTAGTGTGAGTGGGCGTCCAGAGCAAGAGAAAGCTACTGAAGCTACGATTTGGCTGTTTACAACTTTGCATATCAAACGTTGAATATTGTCAGCAGCAATAGCAATTTGCTAAAGCCTTTTTAAACCAGCCCTTATTCCCAATAAATTATTTAAAAAACGTACATTGTTCTATTGCTACATCTTTCGCAAAATACATTGTTCTATTAGTATTAGAAACAAAAGTAAAGGAATGCGTTTTAAAAAGCTCACATATTCGACAACCAAATAACGATGCTGGCTTTAGAAATAAAATGACTGGCGTAGAACTTTAACCTTCTGACTCATTCCCGTATGTTATCGACAAATTTCTAGGAAAGTTTAAAGGTTCGCATCTTGAATGCTTTCCGGTAAACTTACAACCACTAAGTGAAGAACAAGGATAACGGTTTTATCAGGAAATAATACAGATGAATATTAGGCACTAGGGTCCATGGGATGTCTTCATAATGGCTGACTACTTTATTTTTTCTAACACTCACCTTGATTATAAACATCAATCAAAACACCGATCTTTTTTAACAAAATGAGACGAAAATAATTTCCTGCGGTAATTTACAATTAATATTTTGCTTAAATTATGTGTGGCAGCGGAGATATTGTAGTAATCAGGATCGAGGAGTTATCAACCACGAAGTATATATAGGAGGAGCAAGGAGATATCTCCCAATCCTTAATTATAAATTAATATTTTATTTTATTTTACAGCGTATTAAGCAATGCAAAATATGTTTACACAAACACATTATTACTAAAACACAGATTTACATTTACTTTTAAGGACGCTTTTCAGCTGCTACGGTCTTAGAGCGACCACTATAATTTAACATTAGTAATTTAGCATAACTTTGGGGAACAGCTGCGAAACGTGCATACAAACACATCCATGCCAGGGGCGGAATTCGATCCCTCAGCCCTTCAGCTATACAGGCTGATATTTCCTGGAATTAATATAAAGTATTTGCGAGAATTAAAATTTAGTTGATCTGTGGGAAGATAGTACCTGTGCAAAGGGCCCTTAAAAACTTCTTTGCTTCGCAAATCCATCCACGAGAGTGAATACCGACACAAGCTCGGAAAATCACGTTCCCAAACTCGTAAATTCATTACTGCTGGCAGGAAGGTCGGTTTGCGGAACCGCTAGCCTCGTTCCGCTGCAAGTCTTCATCGGCGTGGGTGGAGCGATCGCCGCGCAACAGGTAGCGCGGCGCGCGGGCCGCCGCCGGCATCCACATCAATCACGCGGAGCGGCCGCGGCGCCGCGCGTAATGGCTCCGTCGCCGCAACGAAAAGGGAGGCGGGCGTGACGAGAATAGCGGTGGCGAGGGGCGGCGGCGAGGTCGGAGGTGACCGTGGCGGTCGGGAATAGCGAGGCGGGCAAGAGGAGGGCTTCGGAAAGGGTGATGACAGGGCTAGCACCACGGTAGGCAGGAGGGCGAAAGCGATTGCGATGGAGGTGATGAGGAGAGTGCAAGTGGAGAGAGCTGCGAAGCAGACGGCACGCAGGGAATGACGGGGATGGCAATGGCGGCGACTAAGAGAAGTCAGTTGGGATGAGGGTGACAGCCGGGAATAGCGGGGGGAAGGTCGGAAACGGTGATAGCGACGGTGGGATTGGTTTGAGCTGCAAATGGATTTGTCGGTCCGGGAGGAATAGCGATGGCATCGACGGGGTGACAGTGCCTGTAAGGCAAAGCGTTGCAGTAAAGAAGATGCCGAGAATAGAGGAGGGATAAGAAAGGTCGGCGGACAGGAATGCTTTAGAGGTGCGGCCATGACGACAGTGATGATAATGGAGGTGGAAAAGCAGCGGCAGCCAGGGCGACGGCAGGGCTGGGTGTACGCGCGGAAGCATCAGCGCTCAAAGCCGGTCGTCCGGCCACGGGTCTCTTCCGCTGCCCGTCACGTCTGTCAGACGCCGGAGCCACTTTGCTCATGGCGCTGACACGCCTCGTAACCTTTGGCTTCGACCGTCGCCCAGCTATGGCGCTCGTTCGGCCCTTGGCGTAGGGCCCAGAATGAATGTCCTTTTGGGTGACAATAACATCAATACATTAATTCGTCACAAAACAGTGCTATTTTCCCGAGCTAAAGGCTTAACAGTGACAGAATTGCAATTCCTCAGAAGTCATATTTTTGGAATAAGAGCAATATATTTGGTTATATTAACAATTGAAACTCACAAATTCACAAAAGATATATGAGTTATGAGTATAAAAATATGTCAATAACTGTGTTGATTTTTAAATCCTTTGTAAAACAATCTTTCCTTTCTTGATTAACTATTCTTGCTTTTCAGAGACTATGTTTCTTTCAATTCTGTGAAAACAAATAGAAGCTAACCCTCCCTATGACAAATATGCGTTTGTTCCGTAATTTAAGCTTGATGAGCTAAAATTAAATTGAAAAATCAATGTTCTCGTTTTCAAATTGTTTGAATAACGTTTTGTTCCCATTCGTATATCTTTTCGGCAACTGCTTTGTTGGATCCAACAATTATACTGCAGTTTTTACAAAGCTGCCTCTCAAGGCCACTCAAGACCCGTCACCACGGTGACATTATAGCACGGTTTTTCGCGTCTTTCGCAGTGGTGCCGCTATAGTCGCTTTATCTGCAGCACTGCTTGATACCACCATGGTGACGGGCCTTGAATGACCTTGATAGGCAGCTCTGTAAAAAACACAGTATAGTCGATGGATGTCTTCTTAGTGGCAGTTTAATTGCAATATAATTTATATTGTAACATTCTTGTTTTTTCTTTTACAAAATGAGTATGAACTTACTATAAAGCAACGTAAACAAGTACTTGAACTTCAAATGCATGCTTCTCAACACTGTTCATGACTAAATTATTAGCAGAAAATGCGCAATGTCTTAAATACAGAAGTTTGTAATTTTTAAAGGTTTCTATACCATCTTATCTGAAACTTCTCAAGGACAATCGAGAACAGTGTAATTTTATACAAAATGCGAGCTCACGATGCAGTTCGCACTGAACCCGAGGGAAACTGTTCTATACATGAACGAAACCTACATGAATATGGAAACTTTTTGTTCCGTACACATCACACACCAAAGAACCATGATTTTGTGACGGTCTCAAAAATAATTTACATTTATATAGGTTTTGTCTGAAAATTCAAAGAGAAAAACTGAAAACCAATGCTTTGCTTTTCATGCAAAATTCACAAGAAAATAATCGCATAGCCTTGTTTGAAAGATTACATGTGGACTTAGGAACGAACTTCACGATTTCCTTCACGGTACTCTAAAAAAGAATACATGGGACATTAACGATTATCAGAATTGGAAGAGAATCTTCATTTCTTGGCAACACAAGTGGTACAAAATATTATTATAAATTATAATATAAAAACAATTTGTAATAATCACTGATCACTGCAACACAATATTTTGAGGATTCATTAGCTCTCTACTATCAAGTCACAATTTTTTTTCCTTTAATACCATGTCTCATATTTTGAATATTTTCTTTATTTAATATCCACAATGATAAGCTTTGATGACAGGTAATTTTAATTACAATGAAAATTATTGATAAGCTTTTTTCTAGTAGTATTAATACTACAACGCTACAATAACAAATGGAGCGATAAGGCAATTTAAGTTTTGCAGACAGTGATAATCTAGTTTCGACTTTCGACTCTGCTTCGATTTTCGATCAATTTACGTTGAAAACAGCCATTTCTTGAATTGTTCCTCTGGTTGCTTTTGTGGTTTTCTCCAATCAATTCCAGTCAGTTGCTAGAGCATTATCTAAAAAACGCACCATGAATTGTGCACAATCCTTTTCCTTGCACCGGACCCACTTACATTCCTATCCTTAAAATTGAGCGATGCTCTTGTGTCCCATCTTCATATTTTCCGTTCAATTATTCCCCCATTGACCAAAGAAATTGTTTGCGAACGTGGGAGTGACAGGATGCAATGGTAAATTCTGCGACTCTGATTGGCAGGCAACTCATCGAGCATTAAATTTCACAAACATTAACAGCGTCGAACGCGCATCTGCCCAACACCAGTACACGATGACTTCCAATCAGGGGCAAATGTCGCATACAATTTCATTACATGAAATTTCCTATCACACGAACAATGCCAAAATGAGATCGTTTTCGACCCTTCTGCACGCCCTAGAAGTTTGTAACATTTATTCTAAGACGCCTTATATGTTCTAAATGCATTCAGGTTTCTGTTTAAATAAGTCATCAATCCTTACTCGTGGTTGCAGATTTTAAAATCTAATTTGTGTATAGTTAAAATACACTATTTTTCCTTGGCAAGTACTGTGTGTCAGTACATCAAGAAAAATGTACAATGCATCACTTACTTTTCAAGATAACAATATCTAAAGTCAGAGAGTAGAACTCAGTGTCTCCCATTGCATCTAGACTTCTAAAGGAGGTAGAACTGATGAAAAGGTAACAAGCAAGTAAAAGACAAAATTTTAACAGACATATTTAGAGAAAGATCCTGTTTTCCATTAACACGGACGGAGCGACACAATGTCACAAAAACGAACAGCAACGACGAGTCAAACCAATCCCGAAAATGTTAATGGCATGTAAATACGCTAACATGCAGAGCACGCCGCCAGCTCTGCAGAAAGCAAATTTTCTACTATCACCTGACGCCACCGCCCGAAACGCACTCCGCGTGCAGCCCGTGCTCGCCTCGCGCTGCGGGGCGACGCGTGGGGGGGCAGGTTGTCGCCCGGGGGGCGGCGCGCAGCGGCGGCGAGCGAGCGAGGGCGGGGGGGTTGGGGGGGGGGAACGGGACGGGAGGGTGAAGGGATCGAGACAGGAGGGAGCGGGGGGCAGAAGCGGGGCGGGGCGAGGACGAGGCGAGCGGCCGACGAGCGGACGTGAGCGCCGCGGGCGACGCGCATCAGCTGCACGTCTCCCACATCCCGCGCGCAGTGATGCTCATCGCTCATCACATTTTCATAGTATCCGCTAGGAGATTGTCAGGATAGTAGAAGATTGTCATTTGTTGGGATACGCTGTTTTGATCATTTCATCGTGAGATACTCCAACAATAGCAGTTAAAAATGTCTGCATCAGCTGTTGAGATGTGTCGAGTAGCTGAATGACATTACCCGCACGAATTTCCTTCCTCCTTTGCAGGTTTGGAAGGATGTTTTCTTATGTTTACTTTTTTCAAAGTTGACCTTCTTCCCGAATGTATATTTCTTTAGAATTATTAATAAAAAATTAAATTTTTTACCCTGAATACTGTTCATTATATTTTCTTTAAAAGTATTAATTTAAGTATATAATTTTTACAGTTTCCTAACTAATTCTTTGTTTCTTTTAAGTAACTATTACTTCCAAAACAAAAGTGCTACCTGAAATATTTCTGAAAAATTAAAAAAAAAAAAGTGAAAAGAACATTTCAAGACAAATGTAAGGCAGCCTTGATTTAACCAATGAGAAAATGTGCCGATATATTCATAATTCCCTCATTAAATTTAATTTCTTTGAATGACTTAAAAGAAGTGGAACTAATTAGCCGATCTGACAAATTCAAACTTTTCGAAAACTTTAAAAACTTCTTTCAACCTTCACGATTTTTTTTGTCAGTTTCCTTCAGAAACCGATGGGTTTCGGCTTTGTTGTAGTGCACGGTCAATGCGCCGCCTGTGACAATAAGAGGCGTTGTGTTGCGGGGACGGTGCAGGGCCCGACCTTTGAGTGGTTGGTCGATAGCTGACGCTTCTGACGAGAACATCACCTGTGCTACGGACGGCCGCTCAACATCGCTGCTCAGCATCGCGCGTTCGCGCCTCACGCCCCACGCCACACGCCTGTACTGGCGCGGGTTGGGGGTGGGAGTCAGGACAGCGCGGCAGAGCTGTAGGTGAAGTGGATCGTGATGTAAATTTTCACGGCGGCAGTGGTGTAACGGATAGCATATCGGACACAAGTTCGTGGGTTCAAACCCGATCGGAGCCGTGGATTTTTAAGGGCGAAAAAATCCATTTAACGCCTTCCTTCGGAGGGGAAGTAAAGCCAGCTGTCCCATGTTAGTAGATTTACTGCATGTAAAAGATCCTAAATGCCTTATGGCCTAAGTCTCGCCACGTAAAATAAGGCATCAGTTCAAAATAAACATTGCGCATTTCCAAACACTGCGGCCAGTAACACGTGTGCACCACGGCACAAATTCGCCCTAAGAGGGGGTATTTTATTATTACATTGTATTTAAATTATATCATAAAGGATTCAAATTTCCAGACATTATTTTAAATGAGGCTGATGACTTTAGCACTTCGTCGTTTCTTAAACTTAATTAAAGGGTATAGCCGAATAAGGCGATGAAAAGTGCCCCCAAACCAAATCGATAATCGCGATGCTCATATGAAAGAGAATACAAAATGACGTAGATTCACACAAAATCAGCCCTCTAGGGCTATCTGTTGCAGAGATACAACGAGAAACGGGTTTTGCACGTTTCATTTTTATCTCAGCATCTATCGCATGTATCAGGTGGAAACAAATTGGAGAGACGGGGAAACATAGTTCAATTTGAAGGTATTTTTCTCTACGAATTTTGTCGACAAGTTAATATAGAAAAAAAATACATTTTTGAAATTCATTTTCGACGTGATAACGTTGGAGTACTGTCTTAATTTTTCCCTCAAAAATGTGTCTTATATAACATATATTTTTTCAGATTTTTAAACAATGTGGACGGTAGTGAAAAGCAATTAATTTTTTTCAGTTTAAAAATTTGAAATTCGCGCCAAAATGTAATTGGCCTTCTTCAGCTATACCCTTCCTTCACTTGCAGGGTTATCGTAAAACATGTCTATATCGGCTAACGTAACTCATATGACCTCATGGAACCTCAGCAGATTCTTACGATTTTGAAAAGCAACAATAAGCTACATCCGAAAGCCGATGAGAGGGTGGGTTCTAAATGTGCAATTACTCTACGAGTAGAATGGATAATGTAAGGGGAAGAGAAACGAGCCATAGTTCTGGTAATTGGAGTGCTGGAAAGATTGGCAATTAGTCGGATGGGTTAGGGCATTTTGGGGCGGTGTAGGATAAAATATTTTAAGCCAAAAATCTATGTAGTCGTGACTGTTCGTATCAAGCCGCAATTTTAGTCATGCGACTGACATATGCACTTGCCACGACGGTGAAAAATAGCCATTTTGAACTACTCGCGAAATGTAAGAAGTGGCGGTGGATTTTCAAGGAATCCATGCCCTCGTGGCAAGGAGGGAAATAGTGGACACAGAGCAAATCTAATGACTAATAGCTTCCTTCGAAGGCGATGATGGCGACAAGCGGCGAGATGACGTGCAGTGGCCGACGGTACGAAGGTGGGCGATCGCTGACGGTGAGAGTCGATGGGATGGGGAGGCGCATGGTGGCCGCCAGCGGTTCAGAAGGTGGAGGCGGTGTGTGCAGGAACTATGCTGAGAGGCAGACTGAGTGATCCCGCTGTTTTCGGGCGCATCAATATGATCATTATTCCCGTAAGTGAAGTGTTTGTTACAATCCGGGAGGTGGCAGTGTTCCTCCCCGCTGGAACGTAAAATCCGGCCACGAATTTACACGTCGGCGGGCGGTTTTTCCTCTTTAGGGGTTGGTTCGTCCCCAGCAAGATCTAGACTCCCGACTGATCTCCCAACTTGTGTGGTAGTGCAGTGCATCTAAAAGTAAGAGTATGTGAAAGGGGATAGGATAGGATAGGACAAGAAAGAAAAAAGAAATATCTCGTTCGACCCGTGACCCATTCGCTACAGTACTGCTCCAGCCTTCCCCCGGTATTTATCGGAAAACCACCCTGAGAGCAGCCGGTCGCTAGAATTGTCCGGGCAGTGACTGAATTCTAGCTAAAAGTATTTTCTGTCGAAAGTCCGCCCCCGGAGGGACTTGAAGCGGCAGGAGGCGGGCAGTGGGTGTGGGCGGTGGGCGTGGCGCAGAGCCGCCGCGCGGCGAGGCGGGTGGCGCCCCCTGCTGTGCGGTGACCGCGGAAGCACCGGCCGCTAATTGGATCTGCGCTCGGGTCGCCTCGCCGCGGCATCTGCGCTTCGCCGCCCCCAGGTGCGCCGGCGCGTCGCGTCGCGTCGTGCGGCGCGGCCCCGCGCAAAATGCGTGACCGCGCGTTGCACTCGAAAAGAAATTTGGCCTTTCGATAGCGAGATAATTAGCACGTTCATGCCGTTCGGGGTAGGGGAAGCGGTTCCGCCGTCATTATAGACACCAAATTTTTGCGCTGAACATGATTAAGTTTAAAACGTGTTTATTTAACGTGTAAAATAGTTCATTGGAAGTCGGAATATTAAAGGCGTAAGTAAAGGAAAAGAATATCAAACAGACAGAAACTTTCACATTACACAGTCTTCGTGGATTAAAAAAAAATAAAATTAAGATTATTTACAAGACGCAAAAAATAAAGGGATTTATAAAAGTTTCGCTTGTATGTTTAAATTAAATTTGATTAGAATTGGTTAATCATTTTAAAATGAACTATTTTCTTTTTTAAAACATCTCCCTATTGCAGGCTGTGTTTTGTGGAGATTCAAGATTTCTATATTGCTAATCGACACAACTTTGTTTTTTGTCGCTTTTCAACAACTTGGTCATATAACGACTACTGTGATTTTTTTATCTTTTGAGGGAACTGTAGGGAGAGCACGTAAGGACAGCAGAATTACATACAAACATCCATGCCCGAGGCGGGATTCGAACATGCGATCCTACTTGCCGAAGCAGGTATGGCCCTTCAGCATTTACGACCTCGGCTATCCACACTAGCCAACTAAATATTGTCTACGAAATGGTCGATAAAAGTTTCAGAATGGCAATCAATACTCATTAATAAATTAAATAATTTATGCTAGGAAAAAACTGCATAATTTACTTTAATATCTACTTTCTGTGCTAAAACCACTGCATTTTCCTGTAAACCTGTTTATTTGATACTCAATAATCCACTGCCCAATGATTTGGAATTTATGATCGAATACCGTCCGTCAATTATTGAATATCGACCACACAGTACCAACTATGCAATGTGAGTGACTAAGATGTTAACAGTTCGTCTGAAGAACAGTGCAGAAGACTCCGTGGTGCGTCTGACTCCAGGTCAGAATGTTGCGTGTTCAAGTCACGTCGAGGTGAGCAATTTTTACTTTCTCGTGTACGTATATACGGAGTAATACACATAGGGTTCCCTGATACCAAAAAAGTATTGTTTTTTTCTTTATTGTTTTTAGTTGTGTTTTTTCAAAACGGTCGTCCGTCCGTCTGTGAACACTAATAGCGCCTAAACGATAAATACAATCTCTTCTAAATTGAATAATCCCCTGTCGATCTGGCTCTAGATGAAGCTTTGAAATTTTGAAAAACATTCTTTAAAATTTGGGTGCACTAGACATGACGCCCCACGGACATTTGCAAAAGTTTTTCAGAAACGGCTTCAAGTTCTTTCTTTAAATTTCTTGTAGGAATTGAGTAAAATACATTCATAAATGTGGCATAGGTACTATTTTAACTGAATTTTCAAAAATTGCAACATTTTGAATTTTTTGGGCGTCTTCTTACAATCACAATATTGAAGACAGAGATTTTTCCTTCAAATGAAATGTGTTGTCCATAAATTGTTCTTTCATTAAGACCATGTAGATTTTTTAAAAAAATTTAATAGTTTTCGTGCAATAGAGCTTGCAATATTGGCAATTTTAAAAATAACCAAAAGAAGATTTTCTCAAAAACGGATCAAAATTCATTTAAATTTTTGGTATGGTTAAAAAATGCCATATTGCTCTATTCTTTTTCTTTCAAAAATTACAAAAATGTATTTTTTGGACTTGTCTCTCACATCGGTAATATTTACAGGGGCGATTTCTTTCATTATTGTACTTATAAGTACATGTACTTCAAATAATATTTCATAACTTTTGTCGAAAGCTCTCCAGTTTTCTGTTAAAATGAGCTCAAAATCCGTATTTGCAGAAACGCTCAAATGCCATTTTCTCAAAAATGCCGCCAAATTTTTTCTCAAACTTTTCCATTTTAGTGCTAATTGCACTATTTAATACCACTTAAGTCATTTTTTGTATGTTTTTGTTGTTTTTTTAATTATACAAATATAGTTTTTTAATTATGTTCACGCGTTACTTGCACTTTTCGATTTGTTTGCATTGTTACAATTGTGAGTGGAAGTATTTCAATTCAGTTTTTTCGGCTTCTTTCTACAACTATAAAACTGAAGACACAAATTCTTCCTTTACATTAAATTTGTTGTTCATAAATAGTTCTTTCATTAAGGTCATGTACATTCTTTTGAAAATTTTAATAGTTTTCGTACAATATTTGCAATTTAAAAAGGGCTCCATGTTTTTTGTTTAAATTTTAGGTAGTTGTAGGGCCAAACGAACGTCGTTAATAATTACATTAGATGTGATTTCTTTACATTATTGTATTTATGAGTATATGTGCTTTAAATATTGTCAAATAAAGTTTGTCGGATACTCAACAGTTTTCTGTTAAAATAGCTCAAAATTCCGCATTTTCAGGAACGCTCAAACGTCATTTTCTCAAAAATGGCTATATTTTTTCTTTAAACTTTTACAAGGGATAACTGTATTGACACTCTTTAATATGACGTAATGCACATTTTAGTGTATTTTTTTTTATTCAAGAAATACACAAGTGTAATTTTTTGTAAATGTATCTCACGCCGTTAATATGTACATTTCTATCAATTCGTAAACATTATTGCATTTGGGAGTAAAAATTACTTTAAATAAAGTTTTACGAATACTCAACAGATTCCTGTTAATAGGAGCGTCAAATTTCACATTTACAGTAATGATTAATCGCGATTTTCTTACAAATTGCTCAAATTTTCAATGAACATTTCTATTTAGGACGAGCTTTTACTTTTCTTTAATATTCTTGCTGTAATATTTCGGTTCTACTATTAAGAAATTGAATAGTTGAGAAAATGTAAAAAACCTGTACTTAGGGTGATGATAAATGGTATCTGTCCAGAGAAAGGAGTAATACCTTAAAGCCAGTCCACGCCATGGACATTAGACAACTTTACTATGAGAAATTCTGTGCAAGTGTGTAGCACGTCTAGTTTTATTTTCCACATGATAGCAGGTATGCCGACCCCTCTCTCTAAGATTCTTCTCAAGGTTTATACCGTAACCTGAGAATCGCCACTAACATCATAAGAAATGTCCCATGAAATATAAATAAAGCAATCCAACAAGACAGAAATTTTCTGTCCGCGCTGCTGTAATACTGTTCTGTTATAAATTTGCTGCGGCAGAGAAAATTGTTTCCGCTTCGTGACTGCCACGGTCATTCTAAATTAAAGAGCATCGCGAACGACAAGACTAAAATTGTCGCAAAGTATTTTAAAGTAAGGAACAAAGCTGCATGTTAGTAGGAAACCAGGAATCCCCAATCCAGCAATGGAGTTTATTCTCAGAATTTAATTAAATATGTTGCATCCAAAAATCACTATTCATATAATTAATATTTTCGGAAGTAAAGGAAGCATTTCCATACAGTATTTTACAAAGGAGATTTCTTGTAAATGCGCTTGCGAGTATAACGAGTACTTCGAGATGAATTAGCAAGCCTAGGAGGCATGCTCCAGCCGAGCGAAAGAAATATCGCAAAAAGTGCTAAAAACGACGCTAAAAAGTGCAGGTATAGTATTTTGTTTGTATAAAAGCACGTAATATCTAGTTACAATGTAGAAAGATTGAAAAGTAAACCATTTCCTTTGCACGTGCTGAAGCTGTACTTCCACATGAGCATACCAACATAAATTCACATACTGAGAGAGTTGGCAGAGTACATCAATTCATGTCACTGCAGTGCCTCTGACCGGGAGGTCCTAGGTTCGAGATTTTCGACACTCGATTGTCAGCTAGGTCGAATTCCGCCTCTGTCTGGAGGAAAAGGAAAGAGGCAAGCTACTTTGATCGGTAGTTTGCCGTGGTTTCTCCGATCAACACCAGGCGAATGCCGGAGCAGTACCCCAACAAACGAACCGCCCGCGGTCTTTCCTTCCTAATCCTTGTCCTATCCTCATCCTTTACACACACACACACACACACACACACACACACACACACCCTCTAACATGCGCTACACTACCAGAAGACCTGTGGGGAGCTTCAAGCTTGTCCAGAAGGCGGCGGTGCCCCGCTGGTAAAAGATATCTCGTTGTGGAAACCCCGCTAGCTGACGGTAGGTCGTCGCCGGATCTCGCCATCACCATCGGGGGAAGATCACTACCACCTCCCAATGAAAAACATGCACCATACTTACGGGACTAATGATCTCAGTACTTGACGTGCCCGGAATCACTAATAACCAACCAACCATAAATTCACAAAATGAAAATGTGTGCCAATAGAAATGTATCGTGATAATTTATAGCATAAAGTAATAGTTTCCTAACTAATACAGGTTCTTGTTATCAATTTATTTATAATTCCTCTAAAACACTACAAACAATAATAAACATGAAAGAATAATTAAATGTGAAAAAATTTAGGGCCAAATAAACATCGATGTAATTTTTCTTGATGAAATGTTTTCAGGTTTCGAAAACTGAAAGATTTTCAGATTTCATTTTCCAATCAATACGTTTCGATTACTTATTACTTATTACAACGGAACAATCGATTACTTATTACTGCGGAAAGAAATAAGAAGAAGAATTCTGAATGGGGGAGGAATGAGAATACATTAAAAAATCAGGAAGGAAAAGTGATTCTTTCATAAAAAATTACTGTCGAATTTCTGTAAATTTAAAAATTAACTAGTGAGATAATAATTAACTAGGTTCTCACTAGTGCAATTATTACACTGAAACAAAACCTTGACGAATTGTAAACAAATCTCAACAATCAAAACAAAACATCAAGCAGCGTGAACTCACATCTATGGACTCATGTATATCTATTTTAAAACTGCTACCCTTTGAAAGAAAACAATTGACTATTTATAAGCGTACTATTAAAGAATGATTTCATTAATTAATGTACACCGTAAATGTTGGTGAATCAACACAAACAATATCTGATAACACGTCTAGGGATCATATTCTTTCATTTAAAAGAAAAAATACAACAATCGGTTCAGTAGAAGCTCTAAACGAAGCCATGGCAGAATACCTTATTTTTTTAAATATATAGATTTTTGGTACACCTCGTCATATTAGCTTCTCAAGAATTTCAAATATCAATAGTTGGTTGAAACACGATTTTCATCGAAAATAACAGTTTCAAATAAAAGAAAAGTATCTGGATATAATCCCCTGAATACTCATATGGGAATTTGTTCTATTTCTTGAGCAGTTAGAAATGAAAGGTATCGTTGAGATGTTGCGTGTTATGTCTCTCCCAGGAACGTCGGAACTAAAATGAGAATGATGGTTTAAAAATATTCACATAAAAAAACTCATTCAAATAAGAAAACCGTCAGCAATCTAGCCAGTAGTAATAGCATGGAATTCCTCGAGGGCATTTGCTTTATTTCCTTGGCAATAGGAAAGGGAGTTGAAAGGCATTTAGAGTCAGGCCGTGCGCAGGTCCGCAGCCATTCCCCGTCCGTCCGCATCGCATTGCGCTCCGCGCAAGTGTCTGAGTGGCACATTCCTATGGCGTGTGGCCCCACTCTTGCGCGCGCCGCACGCGACGGCCGATCGCCCTCCCCTCGCACAGCGATTGCTGCAACTGACTGGAAGAAGGCTGTCGACGTCCATTTCGTTCTGCCTTGTTCCTTACTGCTCACCTTTACGTGCTCCGGTTCACACTACATGCCGAACGTAGCGTTCATTTCCATCTGTCGCTATCGCCTGCTTTTGTTCACTTCTTTTTTCCGTTCGCCTTATAGGTTTTGTTTTCCATTCCTGCATTCCTTCTCGCTTCTCAGCTTTTCCTTTTATTTCCTTCACCTCTTTTCTTTATTGCAAATTTACTCGCTTATTTTTTTTAATTTGCGTGCATATTTGTTTATTTAAATTATTTATTACAGCGTTTCTAATATCTCTCGTTTTATTTAGAACTTCTTCTGCGCCTCTTTCATTCCCCAGTAGTTTCTTTGCCCTCACGTAGACCTTCACATTCTTGTTTATACTATTTTTCCATTCCTCCGGATCCCTACAATTATTTACTGTAGTGATCGTATCATGTTTTTTTTTTTATCCTTCCTCGACCGTATTATTCCGCGCGTTATGATTCCTCTCACATTTCATTTTTCCTCCTTCTTTCATTTCGACGGGTCTCGTTTACGCACCATCTCACCGAATTTTCCTCCTTTTTTCACTATTACTATCGGATCACTTTTGTCGATCCTTTCCGATCTTGGTATCTCTGGAGGAGAGGCGCCGCCATCTTCATCTCCTGCCGTCAAGAGCCCCGCGGCCGCGCTGCCTCATCGCAGTTTGGGCCATCGCCTTCCGCCGCGATAAAAAGAGCGCGATCGCGCGTTCAGAGGTGGAAGCGGCGACGGCCGGGGCGGGGGCGGCGCGAGCCTCCCCAGGGTGCCGTCGCGGGCAGAGCGCGCCACGTGCCACGCTCACCGCCACCGCTTCCAGCATCTGCTCACACGGGGCCGGTGGAGGCGATCGCGCATTACACGCGCTCCATCCCCAGTTGCCCAGGAATGCGTTCTCGTGAAGTTTGAATCGGTTTTGTTTGATTTATCTCTATCTTAAAATTGCAAAAAAATTACGTGATTTGATAAAGTTGTCAGAAAAAGTGTGAACTTTTTCTTCAGTAAAAACTATTATTTTGTAATTATATTGAAAATCAAACATGTATGAAAAAGTTCGTAATATGCTTCGTTGCATCACCGTTCATTACTTGAGCGATTTTCTATGTAAGGGTGGGTTTAGAAATTTCATTCTCTCAGAATTCCTAAAATAAGCCATATTTTGCCATCAGGTTTTGTTATAATAGTAATTTCAGTGCAAATTGCATAAAATTCAAAACCGAACTGCTTCATGCTTAACCAAACAAATAAAAAACGAATCATGAGTCAAAAAAAATTTTGTAAAACAAAGAATGCGAATAACGTTCCATTGTGAACGAGCTCTTTTCAACGTAAAATGTGAACCTACGTTCAAAAGAAGGGCAAACTGAATTTTTTCCTTAGCTTTATAAAAAATTGATTCTCAAACAAATGTGTAAAATAAAATTTGCCACTTCTACGCTCTCAAATTCTCGTATTACCGATTATTTAAGAAAAATATGAAAATATAAGAATATGTATTTTCTAATAAGTTCTCATAAAAAGCAGCTCACGAAAAGGTGTTTTAAAAAAATACTGTTTCAATACAATTTTCAGACGTAAATCATTTAAATGAGAATGAATATTGGAGAACGTGGTGGAACTACTGAGGACGAAACAAAACTGAAATGAGAATGTTCTCTACACATTGGTAATTTTCTGTATTGATTGTACCTTCTTTGGAAATTGGCCTGGTGGTGTCTCTCTCTGCCACTTGTTATCTTGTCATTGCGAAGTGAGGGATGAAAGAAAAAAAAAAAATGTTTATTATGAAATAATATCAATTTGGGAAGCACATTATATTAAGAACGATTTCATACCTTGAAATCTTGTGTTGAATATTTACATGTATTACCTGCCCGCAAATAAGTTGTCAAAATGACAATATAACAGTCAACGACAAAAAGGTTCAAGAAATTTTTTAAAATCTTGATAACTGATTTTTATAGTTTTTTATGTGCTGCATCCTCTGTTCTTTTCCATCACCGTTTAGTTGCAATTTGATCTAGTAAGAAATGAGAAAATATGCTAAAAATGCAATTGAAATAAAAGTAAACTACTTTTAAATTACCAACAGAACTTTGTTTAAACAGAAGAGATTGCTTTTTATCTTAACATAACATTCTACAAAGGCTTTACGTGTCTATTGACGTACATTTTCTGGTACTGCTTGTCAAATGCAACTCTGACTGTGAAACCGCCTCGCATTTCGATGCACGGTAGCGGCAGGAATCACAATATAGAAATATTTTACCAAGGTATTTTACCCTCTTCGTCGTTCTAATACTTTCTCACTCTAACTTTCTGCATCTTATTCGTTTCTGGAAGTTCAGGCAGAGTATACAGAGAAGTCGTTTTAGTCGTTGGCCTGTGCATTAATAGCAAGTGTATTTCCACCAGACTAATTGTTGTTTAATCAAATTGCTAGTTTTTGTTAAATCATTGTCATAAGACCGCACCCTCACACAGTTGAACAAGAATCATTAATATATTTTTTAATCTTAAATCCATTAAAATGCAAATATTAAAAATTAAATTATCATATTATTAGCATTCAAAAGGTAGAATTGTTTTTTAAACAATTCTAATAATTGGAATGGAACATTCTAATAATTTGTCCCATGTTTGCCGTACGATTAATCTGTAAGTCCAAAATTCTATATTGCAGCTTAAGCCGCAACAAAACTAATAATTAGCCAGGAGCTTTTTACAAACAATTATGTCTACAAAAATATATTGGCAGATATTTAAAAAAGTTATATACGAATTTTAACCACTCATTTTGTAGATCAGCAGTTTTTTTTAATTGCATTTTTTACAAAACAAAAAGAAAAACTCTGACAATACATCAAAAAGTAGTGTTCTAGATACCTTAGGACACACACCAGTAATTATTCCGAAAACGTTGTGCAATTCTGGACAAAAAAGTCTAGTGAATGAAAAGAAATCTAGTGAATGAAGCAGTAAAATGGTGCGACCGTATCCGCGCGAACAGCTGTATTTCGTGCAATTCAACAACCTCCTCGTGGCGGCTGTCGACGCGCGCACCTGCGCCCGAAAGGTGCAAATCCAGGGCGCGCGGTCCCATTCCCCTGGCGGGGCGGGGCGGGGCGGGCAGGAAGTCCAGGCGGTCCTGCTTGCAGCCCCAGCGGACGGGCTGTATTTCGCCGAAGCGCTCCAGAACCTCGTAAGTAATCAAGTCACACGAGCACAGGCGCGCACTGCATCCAAACGACCAGAATAGGGTTGATGCAATAAGAAAAAGGAGAAGAAAAAATGAAGAAGAAGAAGAAGAGAAGAAAGAGGAGAAAAGAAAAAGATGAAAAAGAGAGAAAAGAGAGAAAAAAAAAGAGGACAAGAAAAATGAGAAACACAAGAAAAAAGAGAAAGACAAGAAAAAAGAGAAGGGCAAGAAAGAAAAGAAGATTTAAGAAAGAAGAGAATAAATGTAGAAGAAAAAGAGGAGAACGAAAGGAAATGAAGAATAACTACAGTTGACACGATCCATATTTGAATATATCTTGAATCTGAATCCAAGAGGTTCTCGAAGAAAACTGTAGAAAAGACCTCTTGAGATTGAGATTCAAAACAATATTAGGTTCTTTCGAAAAATTAGCATCCCGAATTTGAAATATTATTCATTGAAACATAATGTAATCTTCTTGTATGACAATTAGCTGAATGACCGAATTGATGCTTGAAAATACTTTCTCAGTTCACTGTTTAATAACACTGCTCTACCACTTATATACTAAGTAGATCAGCACACAGAAATGGCCAATACAAATTAACGCACTAAGTTCCACATTTTTTTAATTCGAAATTTTTTCGATATAAAGATCATTCCTGGATTCAGACCATAAATAAGTAAAAGATACCTCATTGTAAATTGGGTAGAAATTATTATGGATTTAAGTGATAAACATTTTAATCATAAATAGATAAATAGATAAATAAATAAATAAATAAATAAATAATCAAATAAACAAACAAATAAACCAACAAATAAACAAATAAATAAACAAATAAATAAACAAATAAATAAACAAATAAATAAACAAATAAATAAACAAATAAATAAACAAATAAATAAGAAAATATATAACTAAGAAAATTATGTACTTTGATGTTAAGTCCTTCGAATCCCTTAAAATGTTGAATAAGTGACCATGAAAGTTGTAGATTATTTTGATTCCATTCCTTCAAAATCGTGGAATTCCTAAAAATTTGCGCCGGAATCATAGAAATTATATTAGTTAAATTGATACTTGAAGAAATATCCCCGCTTTGGCTTTGTTTCTGCCCACTGTTAGACGCTAGGGAGCCTGCACCTTTGTAGGGATGTGCCCTTAACACCTAAACTGTTATTTCTTAACCGTTATCGTTTCGTAACTGCTACGCAAAATAACAGTTATTTCGTTTATCCTGTTATTGGCTGTAATCGTTGAAATGCATAGAACTGCAATCTACTAGGCCTAATCCGAACTACTTCAAGCTTTTGCGGCAACCATTTTGTACGATAACAGCTTCACTGCAACTAATCAATCGTGATTTACCAGTGTTCAAATTATAGATTCATTAATACATAATTCGTCATTATTACATACCATGTGCCACAATATTTTTATATTTTATTGTATACACTACAATAAGAAGTTAGTTCTTTAAATTAAGCCGTCCAATATGTTTGTTAACTTATTTCTGTTCCATTGCTGCTTATGTTACTTCAACTAATATTTCCTTAAGACCAATAAAATAAAATGAGTTACGGTCAAATAACTCGCATTATAATACTTGATATTCAGCAGTCATTAACAATTTAGCTATAGGTAAGCAAAAACACTGTTTCTCCTCATTATTTTTGGCACTCGTCACTTCACGATGCACAAGTTGCATACCGGTATTTGAAAGAATATTTGCCATCTGAACTTGAATAACTTTTATTTTAGTAATATTCTATTCACATTTGCTACACATTATATGAATTACTATTCATCCTTGGCAGTTCATCCAGTCTCGTTCATATCAGCTGCTTCTCTGTTCAAACATGTTTGAGAAAGTAGTCCAACCAAGCGCCGTAAGGTAGCTGCACAAGCTTTACGGTGCTATCAACGTTATTCGTTTTGCGTGGTTTAACTCCTAGCAGTCGCCACAACTTATTTAACTCTTAGCAGTCGGTCATGTTAGGTTGCTGGTCATGGACTTGTAATAGCTGTTATTAATAACAGTTGGAAATGTCAACTGTTAACGTGAGAACAGTTATTGAATAAACGCTGTTAAGCCCATCTTGCAGCTTCTCGCCCATGCCGTTACGGAGGAGGGCGATCGCTGACCTGATGCATTTCCCGGAGGGGTGCCGATATGACGGGCTGACTATTGTGAAAAGCAATTGGAACTAACTTCCCTTAGACATACAACAAAATTCCAAGCTATGGAACTCCGATCGCTATCACACTATTTTCCTCATTTGATCTGGACACGACCTAAATGTTTGTAAGATAATTTTCTTGTACTGCAATTAACTGTTGTTTGACAAACAACAATAGAGATAATTCATGTATTATAGCGATTCTTTCACGAGTATATTAGTATTTATCTATTCTATTAATAGAACAATATTATAATAAGTGAAAATCCAATGTATTATATTATCTACATTATCTAATTTACCTTTCTTGAATTAAAATATCAAATGTATGTATTTCTGTACTGAAAATGCGATAATTCAAAATAATTACAATAAAGGTGTAAAATATTCTCATATTAATCACCTGGCATTGTCGAAAATCTATTCCTGTTGGTCTGTTACTTTATTTGTTCCACTCAGTCAATTTCCAAACTTAAAAATGTAAAATAGTTGTAAATATATTTCAAATTAAATGTTCCTCTTCTTTTCTAAAGTATTTTGCCCCGATTTTTCTTTCGTAAAAGCGGAAATACAAGGTAGTTAAAACAAATAACCGCTCCACTGATCCTGTGAGTGATCAATATATCTAGGTTTCTAAACAATTCTATAGAAGCTTTTACTTGAAATGGGTCACGCTTTAGTGTCTCAAATGTTATCTAACAGGGTACATCGTTTCCCATGTGATGAAATATAACAGACATTTTTTAAAAGTTAAAAACACGACAGGTTTCTATTAGAATGAATAGTGAATCCAATGCTTAAGGATTACTATTAGCTTCTTATCGTGATGTTATTATTAACGTATTCTCCCTCACCTGATGATTTCAAATTTTGCAGGTCCTCGCATGTGCGGGCGCAGTTAATGGGTTAATCCTTTCTATTTAAAAAATGGAATTTCTGTTCAATAATTCAAATCTCCATCAGAAACCCTTCACTAATCGATTGGCATCCCTATTCGCCCGCGATTGCGTCCACACGGTTTTTCAGGTAGAGGGTTCATGAAGCGCCAATGGGCACCGCACCGTCCGGGAGTGGCAGGACCCCATTCCGCGAGCCCAAGCAGATATCGACTTCACTTACTTAATCGATGCCACACAATCCGATCTGCTAAAGCTCCTGTAACTCTGCCTAGAATACTAGCAATGCTGACGCCCAAGAATCTCACACCAATTTTTTGTTACTTCTAGCTGTAGAAGCGACGAAGCGTAATTTATAAAATGAGTACTAAAAAATTACATGTTCGGCGAGTAAGAAAGGACGTGACACAAGGCCGATAGGCAAGCGTGCGAAATTCTACGAGCAAAATCAAATTAGTTTTAGCTTGTGTGTCAAACACTATTTTTTTAGTCTTACTGACTTTCATGTTCAAGAATACGGGGTAAATATCGTGGGGGGTATATATGAAAAGCGTCAGCAGCTAATCGGTCACATTTACCTTCAGCAACATTACGCGGTCAATGGGAGAAACTTTAAGGCATCATCGGCCAATGGCCATGAAGATTATGTGTCAAGTCAATGCCATCTACACCTACTTACACACACTAAAGTGCAGATAGCGTTGGTCAAGTTCGCGTCGTTATTAGCCGGTGAAAGCCAAGATAAGTTCCTTCATTCACCGCGTGATGTCGCTGGTTACGTACGTCTGATTAACTGCCGACGTTCCTCTGACATTCTCCCACCATGCCTCAAACCCAAGAGTTGAGCCTTCTTCTTGCAGACTTCGTGTATGATTCATTAAGGCCGGTAGTAGCTGATGTGGTCAATCGAAAGTATTTTTCCTTGCTGCATTCACAGTTTTATCTGAACATTTGAGTATCGTCTCACGTTCAGTAGTCGTGCTAAAAAATTAACTTTTTGCACGTTGCGCATGCTCTAAAAGTGGTTTTACTAGTGGATCTCAAAAAAATTAATGTATAGATAACAGTTGCCAACACCCAAGGCAACATTATTTTTAATCCATTACTCAAGTTTTATTTTCAACAAACATTTTCACACACGTACATTTTACATTTCTAAATAAAATGAAATAATTTTTTCTCTTCATTTACCATATTAAAACAAGAGAAAAAGAAGTAGTTGGAAGGGAACCGTGCTTTTTACTCGTATGATTGAACAGGATATTCTTCTTGAAGAAACTTCAAAAGAAAAAGCTTATTCAGGAAACATTGGGAGAATTTAGAAAGGAGTTTAAATGGGCACGCACTAAACGAAATACATCTAAGTGTACACAATGAAGTGTATAACGCAAATAAAATTTTACTTCATTTATGTGTAGATACTTTACATTAGATGACCAACAATATCCGCAGCTAATCCATGTGATTCGCAACGTGAATCAAGCTATTCGGATATGAAAGCAAAATATTTCTTTACTTGCTTTCATCTGAAGTACTCTATGAATGTTGTATATCGACTTAATAAACGCGGCCGTGAAAAACTTCGATATGACAGTGTTCATATAACCTTTTACGAGAAAAATTAGACTTGAGCGAAACAGCAGCCTATTCATATCCATCTCTCGCATCACACGACATTTCAATAACATGGTAATATTCTCGTTTCCATGAACCCCGCGGCTGGCTATACTGTCCATATTTTACCCCGCATACATTTCGTAACACTGAGTTGAATACGGAACAGGCTTTGAGGGCGGAATGTCACACATCGCAAACCTAGCGAAACTCTTCCCCAACCTTTGATAATACTATTCATCAGATCTATAGTCTTTAATGTCCTTAAAATGTCGACAAACAATTTTGCTGCCGCTTTCATGGATCATTTTCATACCGGAAATTAGATTACCTAATTGCTCGTTTCATAAAATTACCTTCATTTTGTTCACAAAAATCTATTCTGGTTCCGAAGGAAATGAATCAATGTTTGGCACAATACAGATTTTTAATCCGCTGTTGAATTAGATGACATTTCAATGCCCAAATGCTTCCTAAATGCATTTTACTACCGATATTGAAAAATAAACCAATGACATTGAATCCAATTGTACCGTAATTGCGCTCTGACTGTAAATGAAATATGAAAAGCGTGCCGCTCTGAAAATAAATCCGCAGCCGATTAGATACCCGGAGAGGAGCATATTTTTCATATAACGAACACTTACTGCGACGCTCAAAGCATGCTGGCTGTCTTCAACGAACAACAGGAGGGTTGGTATTGGGGATATCTCTTATGTCGGGATTAAATTAATGAAGGTCTTGTTGAGAAACGCCAACAGTCCTTTGTCGCTCATTCGCGATATGCTAAGTACAAATATCTTAATTATTCCCACGTGTTGGACAATACGAAGAAGTTAGATATCACACTGAGATCTTAAATTACAGGCGAGCTTAGCCTATATACTAATCATAACGTTGAATAGACGAATCTTAGAAGGACGATGATCGATAAAGAAAAATATTCCTATATTTGCTTTTTACATTCTCGTATTCGTAATGTATTTATGTAATGATTGTTTTTTGGAAAGGTAAACATTTGAGATAAAAGTGTATTTTTACCGCCAAGAAAAATATTATAACACCAGTAATAATTATAATACCAAAATAATATTGTAAATATGTTATTATTAATAAAAGATTTACAACAATTAGGGGACAGTTGTGACAATAAAATTCGAATATTTCACTATTCCACTCACTTGCTTTCGGTGAAAAACTGAATACATTAGAGTTTTAAGAAACACAATATTAGAATAAATAAAACATTGTTCTTGAAAAGAGGCAAATGCTTGAGTTGTTACTAAAACAATTGGCTAAATGAAAAGAGTGTCTATGTTTATCTACATAATAGGTCATTACAAATATTACGGCCGTCTCTTTAATGGTTTTGTTCTGAAGCAGAAAACATCATTTTTATTCGTAAATTCAATAATAACACCGAACAATATGTATGTAAGAATGGTAAACGCCATGCAATGAATATTAAGAGATGAATTACTATCCGGCAACTCCAACCGGAACACTGAGCTCGCTTTTGCACGAATTTCAGGACAAGCGTATCTGCAGCGAAATGAACAAAGTCGAGAGGCCGAACTAAAATTAATTTCCTGACGAAATGATATTAAAGCGAAATATCGAACAAAGGCAGCGTCTCTAGGGACGTTTAATATCGAGCAACAAAGGCAGGAAGAGACATTTTCTCGAAAAGCATACGATTTTCACCTCCTTCAAGCTGTTTTGCAGGACACCAGACACATCAAATACTAGAAAGCAGTTTCTCTCTTGAGTATATCAAATCAAGAAGATGTCCAGAGTTCATGTTTTCCATTCATTAGTGTGTGTGACCATCCCTTGGTAAAACAGGGGTTTTTCATTTCATTTGCTTCTTTATTCTTTCCGCTTACTTAAAATGTTTTCTGAGTATATTGAAATTTTCTTCTGAATAAATTGCCAATGTGAGATATCTTTCGTGATTTTTCTAAAAATCAATTTCTTTCCTTTTTTTTGCAAATAATTGTGTAAAACGTGTCTTTATTTGACGCAGAGTTACTCCAAAACTACTCAAATACATGAACATATTTCAAAATTGATCTTTAAGAAACAGATTTTATTAAGAAACAATCTCTATCTTCAATAATACGATTGTAAGATGACGTCGAAAAAAGTTTGAAAATTGCAATTTTCGAAACATCAGGGATTTCAACAAAATGATACTAGCACTATTCTCTTAAGAATCCTTTTCGGTACCTGAGAACAATATTTAATCAAAAATCTTGAAACCATTTACGAGAAAAGTTTGAACATTTTTTTGAAGTTTCGTGAAAAGTGCCACCAAAAATCAAAATAGTTTCAGACCCGGATGACCCCGAGTTCCTTTAATTGACCGAGAACTATCAATTTTGAAGAAATCGGTTGCACGGTTTTGGCGCTAGCGTTGATCCCAGACGCAAGCGTGGACAGACGATTTGCCGTCAATCGATTCTTCGGTATCAAGGACCAAGAAAACATGGATTATGACTACACAATGTATTAGAGAAAGGTATTTACTACTCATGAGAACAAGATTTATCCATTTTTTAATTACCAGGGCCAGGCAATAAGAGATTTTTTGTCAAAAAATCAGTTTTCTAGCGCACGATTAGAATACTTTCTTTTCTTACAATGTAAGGGCAAAGAAAGTAAAAATTCGGCAAAAGGAACTCACCTTTTGCTGCTCAGGCGACCACTCAAGTCACGCCGCATGCTCTGGCGGAGGCCTAGAGCCCCTTCGCAAACGTGGCTGAACTGCTGAGGTTGATGTTTCAATTCCACCGAACACAAGGGCAGCATCGGACTGCATGAACTGCCCGTGCGGCCTCTGCAGTACCTCTGCACCTCTGTGCGGCTGCTGCCTTCGGGGGAAGGGGCCTTGCCACTCCCACGACAGCCGCGCCCCACTAAGTGTGAAGGGGAGGGCGCGTGAGCCGATGCGGAGCAGGGAGGCAGGAAGGAGAAGCCACAAGAATATATGACAATTACCAACAAATCAAATCTCAATATGACTGATCAAAATGAGATACTATTTTTTCTTTCGACTTCTTTGTTACGTTTTTTTAAAAATATTATTAATTTATATTATATATTTTGACATTAATTTTTCAATATTAAATAAACCTTTTTCATAACTTTAATTTTAAATCTATAAGTACATACTAGGTAGTACAAAAACTACCAAAGGCAAACAAGTTCTTCACAAAGCGTATCTGCAATTGAATGACGTTTCTCACAAAAGAAGAGTTGTACATGAAAAGTTGCCCCTCAACTCGTCTATCCAGGTCAATGACGTTTCTAAATGACGAGCAGTGCAAATTTATGACGTATGAATGTTCTGTCAAGATGAAATGTACTGAGGAACAGAGATTAAAGTTAACAGAACTGTCGATAAAAGAAGGGTTCAGGTGTGAAACATCGTAACGCACGTGGAAACGTTTGCAAGACAACTTTTTTTCTGTAAGAGATTTAAATGGGTCACATAAAGATGACCAGAGCCGGGAGACAATCATGAGCCATTATTTGGAATCATATCGTATGGACAACAGATGAAACCGTACGAAAATACATCACAAAAACCAAACATTTTGAGGGGTACATCTTTTACTCCCGAGTTCGTCAAAGTGAACAGATTACAAAAGTGCATTTGTGCATAGAGCTGTGTATCAAGTGTAAGAAGGATAGTTAATTTAGTATATTTTTAAATATGTAGACTTTCAAAATCATGTAATTAAAAGCAATTAAGTTCATTCAAAGTGTGATTGATTCCCCAACAATTACTTGCCTAGACCTGTATCATCTGTCACGCCATCAGAACCATAACATTTAGGCCAGAGATGGTTAATTACCCCACAATTAACTAATTATGGGCTTCAAAGTGTCTTCATACTAGTGAGAGTTAAGTGTTTCGCGTAAATGTTATCTGAACTTCTATGTACCTCATCGATTGTCTGCTCACAAAATTATTTTTAAATTGCAAGAGTTAACCTTCAGCGAAATAAGTACGAATGGAAGTAGATTAGCGCATTTTCTCCTATGGAAGGCGTCTAAAAAAGGTCGCGGCAGTGCTCTAGAGTCACCATCCAACACCCTTCGCTTAAGACAACCACATCAAGGCCCTCTGTAATCGCCTTTCCTGTGCGGCGAAGAGGCTTTGAAGTTTGACACTCTGTGTGGTTTGTTTGAAACATAGGCACGGAGCTTGGTTGTCGCGAAGACTTCATTTACGACACCTCCTGAAAAAATTGTTATCGAATTAAGACTATTACTTCTCCTAGGGTTCTTGGGTGGCATTGATAAATGTTGCACAAATCTTGCGTAGCCAACACGAGATGGGTAATATTTGCTTGGAGTTCAAAAACACGCCTTTGACAACTTCGTGCTCCTCGAGAAAAGGCGTTTCATTATTTATATACTACTTCGCCACTACGCATGTCTGGAAGAAGATTTCAAATTTTGCACTCATCACAGAATGCAATATTGAATTCAAAAGATTCGTAACTTAAGTTCACAAGAACCTCTTTTAGAATTTTGCATGCTTATAAAACATTTAACGCACCAAGTAAATACACTAAAAACTTCATCTCTGAAATATGTAGCTTCACTATGCGCAAGTTTTGTTGAACTCACCTTTTGCTAGTACTGCTAGGCCGGAGTGTCACTATTTTGTTAGCGTTTATGTCATCGTATAGGGTTTGTTTGTCACTGAACCTACCAAAAATTTAAAGAAAAAAAATGGAGCCGTTTTTGAGAAATTATTATTTTCGTTATTTTTTAAATTGCAAATATTGCACACACTATTGAGATATACGAAAATGACGAACCATTTTTATTATTGAAATGTCATTTTGTATGTCAGAACTTAGAGATGTCAATAGACGATCGCGAGGGGGTCGCTATGTGACGAATACTCAACCGGCGTTAAGGATCATTTTCGTTAGGTTGAAATGACAGAGCAGAGGCGGAATAAGCATTGTTTTGAGAGACAAAAGAAAAAGATAAACAATTCGGATGCTTCCGAGTTTTTAGAAGAACTTTCATTCGCTTGAGCAACGCGGAGATGAGCGGGTCAGCTCCTGATATATTTTACCAGGACGAGGAAAGACTGTAATTAACAGGTGTATAAAATTAACTATCGTTTTTTATATTAGGATAGAGCGTTCTTGTAGAAAATAATATTTCTGTCGGCGTCCACTTGAGACGCAAGTGAGGGAAGTCACAGATTTCCGGGGAGATTATCGCCGGGAGAATTTGGAACTAGATCACGGATATTAGGCGAGGACTTTATCCAGAAGCAAGATTCTGCTGCGTTGACGGAGAAGGTTCTACGGGGCGTCATCGAACGAAGAAGTGGGGAGCGCGCGAGGACTCACGAATGAATAACAAGGTTTTATAACTATTGTAATGTAAAGAAAACTGGTCATGACCAAAGATTGATTCATTTTTGATTATCATTATAATTAATTCTAATTTGTTAAGTCGATGGAAAGCTGATTATCATTGTTCGTTACGTGCAATCCAGCATTTTAAAAAGATTTACAAATTCCTCGCCACTTCGTATACATGGCAGATCGAATAATTGGTTGCAGAGTAAGTAGCAACAATTATGAACTTCGCATCCCAATTAACTGAGCTAGCACAACATAATTTTGGAAGGAGAAATATTTAAATTACGTAGGAATTATTAGGTTTCAAGTGTACCTTTTCCTGATGCCCAAATTACATTTATCAGTAATGTTTCAAAATGTCCCTCCAAGTTGGGCTTGTTTTTCAATAGAAAGACGGGGCTTGTTTCAAATTGGCACCAGTCGACGACGGGCAGGTTTCAATATTGCGCGAAAACTACTAAAATTTTCAAAAAATCTGCATGACCATAATGAAAGAACTATTTACGGAAACAAAGTTTATTTGAAGGAAAAATCTGTCTTCAGTGTTGTAGTTGTAGAAAGACGGCGAAAAAATGCAATTTTTTAATTTTTGAAAATTCAGAGTTAACCGTGAAAATCGGACCTATGCCACCTTTTAAGTGTATGTTACTCTATTCTTACAGAAATTTAAAGAAAAACATTAGAGCCATTTTTGAGAAAATTTTGCAAATGACCTAGGGGTTTCATGTAAAGTACACCCAAATTTTAAAGAATGTTTTTCAAAATTTTAAAGCTTCATATAGAGCCAGATCGACAGGGGATTCTTCAGTTTGGAAGAGATTGTTTTGGCGCAAGTAGTGTTGACAGACGGACGGACAGACGTTTTGCTTTCAATTGGTTTTTCGACATCAAGGACCCATCAAACAATGATCCCGGCTACACCACGTGTTAGAGGATTTGTTTATCTTTATTTAGCAACTGGATTTATCGAGATTCTCGTTATAAGGGCCCGTAAATGAATATTTTTCTGCCAAAAATTCGCCGTATTTTCGCACATTACATAACTTTCTCTATTCTACGTATATTACTCGTATATATTATATACATCATGTGACACCAATATGGGGACATGTTTTATTACAGAATATTTGTCGTAAATGGGCGAAATGGTTAGGGCAAATAATAGGCAATATGGCGCCTTAGTAACGACGTCGTGGTTGTTGTCACGATAAACAAACATTCTTCTGACCGTGGAGGTGACGGCGTGAGTAGGAGGAAATATAAGAGATTTGTGGATTGGTTGAAGAAGCGTCGACTGATTATTAAAACGGAAGTTTAGGCATTTTGTCGAAAAAAGAAAGGCGAGGCATTATGGGTTTTAAAAGGGAGGATAAAATTCCTTCGGTCGCATGTCGTGACGGTGAGCAGTTCGCTCGCGAATAGATTAATTTGTGCATGTCTCGGAGGACTTCTAGGAAATTTCGGGGGTCTACAATACGTGTTGAAACTTTGAAATATTTTCGTGTGGTAGAGCAAGAATCGGACTTGAGGGACATATTCGGACTCTGAATATTTTCGTGGCAGAACCAGAAGTGAACTTGTGATACTTCTAAGTTTGGGAATTTTGCATCAAAATAGACTTGGAGTTTTTTTTAAAAAGGTTAAACTTTGCATATTTTCTTGCTATAAACGGAAGACAAAACTGAGAGATTTGTTTTACGGTGTAATCATAAAAGCACTGGATATTTATACGGTGAGAACGGGCATCAGACATAATATAGTGGAGCTGGAACAAATATTTGAGTGGTGCGAAGCGGTGAATCGGCGGCGTTCGTTTTTAAAGAAGAGCAGAGATTCGTGGTAATTGGACTTCAGGACTTCGGAGCTTCAAAAAGGAAGGGAAGGCGTTTCTTCGAGGTAGCACCAATCAAGATGCACGCGAAGATCAAAATCGCCGTATAAGATTCGAACCAGGTCATAACTAAGAAAGTTCTCAATGTAAATTTTTTACATTTTAATTTGCTGTATTGATAGGAAATAAACATTAAATTTCTCTTGAAAGAAAGATAAATGATTTTCATTGGCCAATTCAAGCTAATAAGTAGCTAGATCAAATAATCTCTGTTTTCAGATTCCTCGCCATTCTGTATAGATGGCAGATCGGGTAATCGGCTATTAATAGATAATAGCGATTATTTGTGACGTGACCCATCGACCCGGCTAACGGGATAATATTCAGCTTTTTATCAGGGTAATAATAGTTAAAATATTATCGTAACCTTTTTCCTGGCGCCCATGTTATTAGAAATTTGGAAAAGGATTACGACGAATCGCCCAATAATTGTAGCAGTTAGGGGTATGTTTCAATAAATATTATGTATATATTATATACGTGCGTATACGATAAAGTAAAGATGTACTTTGGTGACGATAGAAGGCAGCTGGCTAGAGAATGAAGAAAGGCCTTGTGAGAGAACACCAGGGAAATTAGAAAAATTTGGTACGAGAGAGTCTGTGCCATTCTGTTGCACCTCTAGTTTAATTTTATTTTTATACATATTTTTATTCTTTTTCTTTTTTAACTTTTATTCACCTTTCAACTGTTTATAGTTAATGTTGGGAAACGACACTGGATCTCAAAAAACGTGTGCATATGGTACTTCCCACCCATACGTCATATACAGCTTTACTGGTTTTTTCTTGACAAAATAAATTTAAAAAATGCAAAATTGAGGAGTCTAATAATCTATTTATTATTTTTAAAATGAGATTATTCTGTTTTTTTCTGTCTGTTAAGATGAGAGAGCTTGTTCCTTGTCTTAATATTTTCTCTTTAATAACACAACTTAGATAACTCATATCTAACATATTATATTTCGTAGTACAGGTAAGTAAAATCAGAAGTTAAATGTGCAGAGTTGTAGCCCTGTTCCTGAACATATCAGCGGTACGTATCCAGCTCATGTTTCTGACATATTTCAGTCTATAAAATAGCATTGCTTTCGAAATCCAATTTTATTGTCTTATATTTGTCTTTTTTCCAAAGAAGGGAGTGCCATATTTATGAAAAGTATAAACATGACGCCCTCCCAAACTGACGAAAAATTCGTAGCACGCATTTGCAATAGCCTACTACACTGTATAAATATTCATCCCGTTTCCCTGAATCCATGAATATGTGACGCCTGCTGACGATCAGATTATGCTTCCATTGTGGAATGGGGGTTAACTCAGGAAGTATTAAAAAAATCAATAGCAGAGTTTCCGGTTAAAGCGTGTCCCTTTAGTGGATTTGGTGGCTCGCCGTCAGCGGCAAAGAAAATAATGACGCCGCTTCCACGTTCTCGGCGACATTTCTGCAGGCTGAGGGCCACTCGAGCGGCGGCCGAGGGCGACTGCCGGCGACGGCGGGCGAGACTTGTACACGGGCGGGGCGGGGCGGGGCGGGGCGGAGTGGAAGCACTCGGCAGCCCAGGAGCGGTGGCAGACGAGGCCGCGGGGGCGGAGATAACGCTGGCGTCGGGGACGAGGGCAGCGGGAAGGAGGAGGCGGCGGGGTGATTTCCTTTATTCCAGGCGCGTCAACTGCTATGGTCATTAGTCCCGAAAGTGTAGTGCATACATTTATTAAGAAATATGGCCGTGTCATCCCCCGCTGGGTGATGAGATTCGGCGCCGTCCTGCATGTCGGCTTGTGGGGTTTCCGCAACCATGTATTTCTTTTCAATCGGGCACCCTCCCTGCCGGGACGAGCTCGAAGCTCCTGAATGGTCTCCCGACATATGTGGTATTGTAGTACTTGTAAGTTAGTGTGTGTTTAGGAAGTGGGTTGAGGATAGGAAAAAAGAGGAAGGAAAGAACGTGCCAGATCCGTGCCCCATTTATTAAGATATTGCCAAAACGGCGCCCCATACAAAGCTAGCGATTAGGGTAGCAGGCCGCTAGACTTCTCCAGACAGTGATTGAATTCGACCTATCTTGCTAGTTCAAAAATCCTGCCTTCGTCAGGACTCGGACAAAAATACTTCCCGGCCAGGGGCCGGGCAGGACGGCAGGGCAAGATTGGTGAGATGTGGGTGGTTGTTGTAGCGGTCGGATGGCGTGGACTATGACGTAGCGGCGGGGGGATATGCTTTGCTTTTGATTGATTGATTGTTTAGTGAATCCGGGCGCGTCAACTGCTTCCATAAGTCCCGTAAGTGTAGTACATTTTCCCCTCAAAATGGCTTCCCCCATGGTGATCTTCTTCTGCTGGATGGTGAGATCCGGAGCCGACCTACCGTCGGCTAGAAGGATTTCCCCCAACTAGGAATCTCCTACCAGCGGGGCAGGCTCTAAGCCCGCAACTGGTCTCCCGGAATATGTGGCAGTGTAGTGCATGTTAGTGTAAGTGGAGAGGATAGGACAAGGAAGAGGAAGGAAAGATCGCGCGCGGTCCATGTCCCGTTTGTTAGAGTACGACAC
The DNA here is from genome assembly GCA_964035755.1 of Teleogryllus oceanicus. NCBI lineage: Eukaryota > Metazoa > Arthropoda > Insecta > Orthoptera > Gryllidae > Teleogryllus > Teleogryllus oceanicus. Next base: position 8,252,852 of record CAXIVR010000003.1, read on the forward strand.
CGGCATTCGCTTGGTATTGATCGGAGAAACCACGGAACACTACCGAGCATCCGACAGCTAGAATTTTTCCTCACACAGCAATTTAACTCCACCCAGCTATGTAGCTAGTGTCAAAAATCCTGCAACCGCGGTGACTCGAACCTAGGACCTCCCGGTCAGAGGCACTGCGGTGACTCCAGTTCACGCCCTGAGCTACGTGTCACGGTGGAGCCCTGCGGAGAGTGGGTGTAGACGGATGAGCCCTCCGCGACTCAAATGGAGGGTGAAAAAGATAGGTGTGGGAGCAAACGTTGGATTATAGGTATGGGGATAATTGTTTTGGGATGGTGGGCGAGGCAAAAAATACATGAGTTAGATGGATGAGCTCAAAGGTCACTGATAGGGCGGTTGGAGAATGTAACACTAACAGAGGGCAAGGTAAGTGTATTCAAGTTTTAAAAAAATGAAACGCAGAAGATGGTCGAGAAGAAATGTTAAAATAAACGAAGATGAGTTCAGCGAGCAAATGAAAGGAAGAAAAAAGATTAAACTTCTACAGATAATGATGATATCGCCTAAACACACGTATCTGAAATTCTTTTGAATCTCAATCCACTTTTCTACGGTGTAAACTAATTAAATCTTATATACTATCACCACGCTTTAATCTTTTAAAAGCTACTGTATATATACTTTTTTTTAATAATTCACAAGAACCTATTTTCATAATATTTCCGCAATTAATTCTACACAATTTTCCAGTAAGAGATGTATAGTCCCGCTCCCTCTGACAGTTCTAACCAGTTATCTTATTTAACTAAACTATTGACGAAAAGCTTATAGCAACTAACGCTCTACGACTCATTTTTCAGCATCACATATATTATTTCATTTTCCATTACGAAACATTCAATGGAATTTCTACTAAACACTATCTATTAATAATGATCACCTCGGTGTTTCGAACTCAACCCGAATATTCCCCTCGAGACAAACGACAGCGGTTAACCAGGTTGATTATTGTTCCTACTATTGTTCTTTTTTGAATTTGCTGGATTAATGAGTAGTTTTGAAAGAACGTTTGAACATGCAACCTGATTTCCAAAGCTACAAGCTATAAACATTTTTTCTGTGTATGCTAGATAAAATATATTTCTGATAAAGAACTTCTATTCAGAAGTATAATGAATCGAAATTAAAACCGTAACGGACAAAACTGTCGTAATCCACAGTACCTTCTTGAAATAATGGGAAATGATTGCTGATATAAAATGTACTTTCATCACGACAGATTTATCTTCGAGTTGATCATAAGGGCAGCATCACGGTCTGAACATTTTAACCACCAAATTGAATACTTGAAGAAGAAAGCGATTTAGGACGTTTGAGAATAATGTAAACATCCAAATCCATAGTAATTTTGAATCCTGACCGACCAGTTAATCGCCTAATAAACTACAGCTAACTGTACTGTAACCGTCACGTATCTACCTAACTATTTCGTAGTACGCCGAATTACAGAAGTAAATCTGTTATTTACTTGTTTTGTGACGTGTGATTACACCGTCACACAAACCTGGGAATACCTCAAATTATGGATAATTCCCTATCGGTGGTGGGTTCGTCTTTGCTAACTAATATTTATTTAACAAACAAACACAATTTCACAGTTTTAAAGAACAAGTAACATATATTCTTTCCAATATGATCCTTCGTACACTCACATTCACATATTCTCCTACGTGATTACTTTTCCTTTTGATTACACAATGGTAGCTAACTCCCTACCTAAACTGCAGTTTTCTGTAGAATAATAGTGACTCTGATCTACATTTACACGAAACAAACAGTAAATACATATGTACACTTCTCAAAACAAATTATCTCTTAATGAAACCCACAATTCACAATTTAAATAACCATCCTGTAAAAAAAATGCATACAAACAATATACCAAAATTCACTAATACCTTTTCAATCTTAAGTAATACTACACTCAATATTTACACTTAATATTCAGCTTCTGCGTGACCTCGCAGTGCAAAATTCTGTTTACAAAGTCTCTTGACTGTTCATGAAATAACGTTTTACCAGAAACAATTTAACAGCTTTCATTCAAAAATAAACAAGGACGACTTTTATCAATAACATAAAAATTATTTAGATTCCTTTAAATGATTTCAAATAACATCAAGTCAATTATGTATGAATTTAGATAAAGAATTATACACAAGGACGACTTTTATCAATAAACATAAAAATTATTTAGATCTGATTTCTCTTACGACTGCAAAAATAAATTTACTGGTTATCAAGACTAATATTTAGTAAAACTTGTCCGATCAATGTCTGTTACTGAGGGAAGCTCATATTACAACGTTTTAATTTGTGCAATCATAATTCTATCTTGAAAGTTTTCCAAGCTGCAATTTAGTAAATATTCTTTCTGCTTTTCTGTGACTCACGACCGGCGAATTTTCCAAGCTGATCCCGCGCTGCGTAGACGGCTGTCGAGCGACGTTCACGCCCCAAGGTCGTCGTTGTCCCGCGACGGTTTGTGCGCTGCCTACCGCGATGGAATCGGAGTATTTCCGTACGCCTTCTCCTCGTTGTACAGCCCAGTTAAACCACAGCTTACACGAAGGTGATGGTCGCGTTAAAATGCGAGTCCAAAACTCCAAATTATAACTTTGTTTTTAGTGAAAGTTGAGCCAGTTGTTGAATAAACTATGCTTTTCGGAATTATCAAAATTCTCCAATAGAATTTTCGAAATGAAATTCCATAAATAAAAATGAAATAAAATAAAAGTAGAATAAGTAACTGCTCAAAACTAAAACTGAAAAAACTGAAAAAGCTGAAAAAGCTGAAAAAGCTGAAAAAGCTGTAACAAAGAAACAGAAACACGTCCTATGTTACAAAAACTCTCTTCTATATTCCAGCAACGAGAATGTAGCAACGTGGTTTTATAAATTCATTTTAGTCCACTACTATCGTTATTCTTATATTCGTTGCATACGTTTAATATTCCTATCAAATTTTACGTAATCTTGACATATCACAGTGATTAATCCCATGAAAAATACTTAAACAATTACCTTTTAATAAAGCTTCATTTCTGGTATTTTCCACGTGTCCCTCGTCGGTTGTGTGGTGGAATAGTACCCATCTACTCACTTCAGCGTCTCGATCCGGAAAGAAAGACAATCTCGTCCGAGTCAAGCTTCATGCCACATTCGCATTTCTACAAAAGTTCTGATTGGCTAGGGCGAAAGTACGTTCAGAAATTTGTTTCTAGGTAACGCCATCTCTTCGCTACTCTAGGAACTATTTGTAGGGCAAGATGTCGGGTATTGTCACTTCAATATTTCTTTTGTCATGAGTGTAACCGATGACAAGCGGTTACAGTACACATTCTCGAAAACTAGCTTTACTAAATAAAGTAGGAAGAGACAACAGTATTATTGTTATTAAAACAATAAAAATAAAAATTTTAATCAGTATGTAAAGTCTTCGAGGACTCTTCCCATAAACTACTTGACTGTATTTATATTTACGTTTTGAAAATTAATAAATATTATCATAAAAGGGGCATATTTTACATTTAAAGTCAGGAGTGCAAGTAATGTGAACATTGAGATATCCGCTTAAACCAGTAAGGTAAATTCATAATGGAGACTCAGAACGGAGCACATAGGTCGGGAGTTTAAAGCAAGAAGAGTAAAAAGGAAAAATGGGAATAAACAAGTAAGAAGAAAGAGTATCTATAATAATTTATAAACACGAACATTTTTGAGGAGACAAAATGAGGATATAATAGACGTTTAGATATGTTTTTTACAGTTTTTACGTCGCAATACACAATTCACCGCAGCTTAAGACAGAATTTAATACATACAACTTACCTATTAACAAAACAGAAAACAATGTGACCGTAATACTGAAATGTAATGCAAATTATGATATACTGCTACAACGCAGTTCTCGTCGCACGGCTTGCAGTCGCGCGGGGGCGCTTCTCAGGGCGAGAAGAAGGGCGCCGCTGCGCGCAGCCCTCGTCCGGCGCAGAAGCCCTCCTTTCGCATCCAATGGCTCTCGGCAGACCTCGAGCGGCGGTTTGTTCTGATATCGAATCCGCCGGCGCGAGTGTCGGAGTCAAGAGGCGTGGGGCAAGCGGAAGGGGCCGCGGTGGCAATGCAAAGCCAGTGGGAGGGGGTGTAACCGACGGTGGTGTGGGCGGCGTGGGCAGCAAGGCTGGCGAGGGCGATGGCTGTGGCGAGCACTGATGGCGTAGCCGAGGAGCCGCCAGGGGTCGGGGATGGAGGAGGCGGCGGCGCGAGGGTGGAGGATGGAGGGGCAAAGGCGGGCATTGCGACAAGAGTGCGGGTGGAAAGGGAGAGAGGGGTAGCAATGGTAGCGTAGCTTCCTGTCTCCGACATCTAGGCCCATTATATTCCACTATTGGAGGTGTGCTTCATTTCCGCCCCAACACCTTTAACGGGAGGTTAGACCAGGGCATGCATATTTTCATGAATTTTGTATCGTGGGGTTACAGGGTATACCCTTTGCGCGTGGTTATAGAAGCACATGATATAATCATTATTATTTTTAATTAAATTAACGTGTTACAATTTACGTAAAACATGATAACACTATTTTAATGACTGAATTAAATGTACTACCTACTACCTATCTGAACCTACAATCTTAACAATTCACATAATTCCACAGTACATCCTGAAGATGCATGATATCATACATCTTCGCTTACGTGTAAGTGGGAACAATTTTAGAAAAACATTTCTGATGAAAATATAAATCGCTCTATTGTATTTGCGTGTATTGTAACTTCCCTCCTCCTTATCTAAGAGAGAATTTCTAAATATATAATTTTTTAGAAACTTTGAAAACTCAAAATTCACGTATGTGGTTCTCGTTTAAATCATCAATCACGTTTCCAATAAGAATCATTAATTATATAATCCGTCCTTCATTACCTTATTCCATGGAGAAGGATTACAATCTGTATAGGGAGTACAATTTAAACAAATCTCCACAATAGAAATTGATATTAGGCGTTCTTTCGTCGTAAGTGTTTATTTTTCGGTCGCATTGCGGCCAACTTTACATATTTCTATAATGATGTCAACGTCGTAAACACCACACCAATTCCTAGCATCAAATCTCCACAAACTGCAAACTATACAAAATAAATGTCTCCGCTGCGCAATAACGCGCCCTGGTATATGTAATGGAACAAGTACACAAACAATTAACAAGATAAGCAGTGAAAAAATGGATAAAAAGGTCACCCTCACTGTTTCATGCCATTCTTCCATGCCATGCCAATCAAAATGATATGGTATCAGCCCAAGTAATTTCTATACGAGAATCTCAGCTTATTCGTCTTCGCAAATCCTCTCCCATCGTTCTAAGGAATATACCCTCATTAATCACCCCCCCCCCAAGGAATCCTAAAAATAGTTGACCATTAATATAACAATATTTGCTTCTGTATTGAAAATAGGGAAAATATTTTCAAAGCGGTGGGAACAATACTAAGAGATCTCTTCCAACGATAACCTCATAAACTCAGAGTCATTACATAATATAATACTATTGATTATGTACCCTTCCAAACCTTGAAAGAGAAAAAATTACAATAAATTTTAAAAAATCACGTTTGCACTTGTTCCAACAGATTTAAATAACAACGAAGTGTTCCGTGACTACGTCATTTACCAATAACATGAGTTTACATATTAATTAACGTGAAATGAATATGCATAAGTCATTACAATGACTGAGTGCAATATAGAGTCCGTACAAAAGCAAGCTAAACCGTACAATTTTTGTTTTCATTCTGTATAATTGCAAATTACTAAAACATCTCTTTAAATATGCATAATTTCATGCAAAAATATACTCCAGTTGTAACATGTGTTTTTAATTTTAGGTTTTTTCTTCATTATAGAACTGCACCTTCTTTGAAATCACAAATATATATTAACACAAACAATTTACTTATTAATCGTTCCTGACAATTGAAGCCCCAGTTATCAGAATTCTAATTGACATCGTGAATTACACTGTAGAGTTCAATAATAATTCTTTGGACGAGAAGATTGATTGATTGATTTTTTCGTGTTTCCGGGCGCGTCAACAGCTTTGGTCATTAGTCCCGTTAGTGGAGTGCATGTTCTTTTCTCGGGAGATGGCGGTGATCTTCCCCCCTGGATGGCGAGATCCGGCGCCTACCTACCGTCGGCTAGTGGGATTTCCCCTAATCAGGACGGCACCGCCCCAGCCGGGACAAGCTCTAAGCTCCCGACCGGCCTCCCGGAATATGTGGTAGTGTAGTGCATGTTAATGTAAGTGTAAGGGGAGAGGATAGGACAAGGAAGAGGAAGGACAGATCGCGCGCGGTCCGTGGTCCGTTCCGGCATTCACTGGTGTTGATCGGAGAAACCACGCAAAACTACCGATTAGAGCAGCCGGCCGCTAGAATTCTCCTCCAGACGGCGTCTGAATTCGACCTAGCTGAAAAGCTAGTGTCAAAAAATCCTGCCGCCGTCAGGACTCGAACCTAGGCCCTCTCTGTCAGAGGCGCTGCAGTGACATCAGTTGATGCACTGAGCCACCGCTCCCGGTTTGAACGAGAAGAATTTCATCCAAATATCTAGTTGTCCAATAATGAAATAATAGTGTTATGGAAATTAAATTTTACAGCAAAGCATTCGCGACTTTAACGTTTTCTTTTAAAAAAATCCATCCCCCCCGTGCTAACACTCATTTGGAGCGATGTCTCTCAAACACATTCCTCGAAAATACTAAATATGCATATGACGACCTTCTAAACGAAAACAAGGTGATGGAATAGCTTGCCGCACGAACTCGTTTATGCGTCGGCTTCCGAGAGGCCGATACGTGGGGCGTAATTACGCGAAGAGGGAGCGAGAGCGCACGCGACAACGCAAGTCGATGCCCCCCTCCCTGCGGTTCTCCCACTCCCCCCTGGCTGACACCAGAAGAGCACGTACCCGCACGGGTCGATTTTTGCCTCCTATGGCCCCACCATTTTACTTTCTATTTTCACTAGTAGTTCCCCCAAGGCCTTCTAGATTGACAGACACGCTTCTTATTTTAAATGTTAACATGTAATTAAAGCTAATTCTTATTTGTTAGTGTTACATAAAAATTCAGGAACAATGTTCCATGATTTACTCGCTTCAAAGTGTGCTGCAGAAATCATGTTTTATTTCATGGGTCAAATTTCGGCTTCATTTTACATAATCTTCAATGAATATGTGTAAAATAAAAACTAGGTTAGTTCATTTTGATAAAAATTACTCACATAAAGACAAATCATACTAAAATACAAATATTGTTTTTATGCAAAAATTCAATGTACTACATTAGAAACTATTATTTAGTTCCTTTGAATTAACCTGTTTCATTTTGCAAGTGAGGTGTATCGAACATTTTTTCTCAGGAGATTGAAATGAACTGTTAGAAAACTAATTTGAATAAAAGGTGACCTACATTATCACATAAAGAGTTTACTCGCTTCGAAAGAGAGTTAAGTGATGGATTCACCAACAAAAACTTCTCTTTGTCCTCCCGTCGTCATGTATAGTAAGAAGGGCGAGCCGCAATGCCGCCTCGTGTCACCTGCCGCGACCTGAATATCCCAGGAAGCCTGACGGAGTGGCCAATGCTTAGAAGCTTTTTTGCGAGCGCTTGCAGAACCAGCCACGGACTGTTTTGCGTCGCTCGGCACCAGCGGGGGGCGGCGGGGGGCCAGGGGGACCAGGGGGGGAAGGCGGGCCGGGGGGGGGCAGAAACCGAGGCGGGGCGCGGGCGAAGGCGGGGGTGGGGGAAACAGAGTCTGTGATGGATGCGGGTGTGAGGACGGGGACTGGAGTGGAGGCGGGGCCGAGAAAAGCGCTACAGACGACAGCCGCTGACTGAGGTCGTAGCCGTCATTCGCCAATCACCTGTCACAAAACCAGGAAACCAATCACATGTCACAAAACCAAATCTCGAAGGTTACGAGCGCATGCGCTGTTGCGTTGCGGTGACAGGGGTACAAAAAGCTACGGCCGTGAGGATAAGACGACAGTGTAAATGAATGAACGGTTGTAGAACATTGGTAGTGCCGTGGGTGGTACAATTCAGATGGCTATACATGTGTGGGTCGTAAAGCGTGTCGTACTAACTGGAGTTTTGAAGTGGGATGAAATTAATCTCTACCGAATGGAATATCCATTAACGCTATTAGTATCAAAATATCAATTTTTTTGGGAGAGGTTACAATACACAAGCAATACAAATAAACATATTACCCATTAGAGATGGCAAAGCTCGGCATAGCTAACAAAGTTTTTCTTGCGCTTTGTGGTATGACGAACGGTTTTTTTCATCTCCGTATGTCATATTTCTGACGTAGACGATCGAATATGAAAAACATGGAAATTGATATTTAGACACGAACGAGAGAAACAATTAATGAATGAATAAATGAAAAGACAACATGAATGATAACTTGAGATAAGTTCTCATCTTTCACGTAACAATCAAAAGATGAAATCTGTTTTAAATCAGTTTAAGCCCACTGTTAGTTCCACGGTGTTCCACGACGCTTCCTCTGCGCTAGTTAACATCACTCCATCGAACCTTCACTCCATAAAATCGAAGGTGATACGCGAAGAGGAGTATGATCACCAGTAGTATATTAATTATAGCGTCAAAGAGTACGTGAAGTGTTAGTTAATTGCAATAGCATTATCGCTCTTTCTTTTCTATCTAATTGTCACTTCTAATTGTTTTTTTTGTTTTTTTTAAATTTGTAATGTATTTTTATCTGCACTATTGCAAAACGTTTCCTAGTTATTCATTTATGATCATAGAAAATGAAGTCGCACCCCTTCGTTTTGAAGTTAAAACAGAAACCTAAATAATGTTTTGTACGGGTCATAGGCATTCATAAAAGGTGAAATTGTAAATCGCATTTGCTTTCTTGACTACTCCGGAAGACTGAAAATAAAAGAGAAGCGAGACAAAGTGTGTGACTTTTTTTTTTTTTTTTGTGATCATCGATATCCACAAAATTATTTGTTTATCATTAAGTTCCTCTTTTGCCTTGAAAGACTCATAGCATTCTACCATATTGTTTCGGACATTTTTAGTCCCGTATTTTCCTGTATTGAAAATACGAGTACATTCCAACCGTTGATTTATGAAACCGAAGTAGATTGAACCTTCCAAAAATAACGGTATATAAATTACTTGCCTGGAAAATAAAATTCGATGTCAGATGAAGAATCTAATAAAGTCGACAGCTGAAAATAATGGCTGCGTAAACGTAAACCGCACCAAATTGCGTAAAAAGAGACATCAGAGAAAAATGTGCAAAGTAATAACCCACCTGTTCCGGAAGAGAGGAAGAAGATATAAAATATTCCATTTATTTTTCCGAGATTTATGAATGTATATTTTCACCTTTCATACGCCTTTGTTAAACTCAATAAATCTTCAAGTATAGTCACTAAAATGAAAGATTGGAAAGAGTTATTGAATAATAAAAATTTAATCTTGGTGTAAAGGTATTGAAACGAATTGAGAACCTGTGTTGGGCTGCCGAATAATGATGTCTCTCACGTTGGGCTGTCAACGTAACCGTCTACTCTCTCTCTCTCTCTCCTCTCTCTCTCTCTCTCTCTCTCTCTCTCTCTCTCTCTCTCTCGCTCTCTCTCGCTCTCGCTCTCCTCTCTCGCTCTCGCTCTCTCTCGCTCTCCTCGCTCTCGCTCTCTCTCTCGCTCTCTCTCTCGCTCTCTCTCTCTCTCGCTCGCTCTCTCGCTCTCTCTCGCTCGCTCTCTCGCTCTCACTCTCTCTCTCGCTCTCTCGCTCTCTCTCGCTCTCTCTTCTCTCTATCTATCTTTTATCTAACGAATCTATCCTCCCTCTATCAGATCCTTGCTGCCAAATAAATATGGGCGCCTAGCTAACAACACGTATCTTTGCACCTGTTGGACTTCAACCTTGCCCGTTTGCTAGCCAATTTACTTACTCTGATTCCACTACTGGCGTGAATCTGTGGAAGCGACAGCATGGTACCTGTGTGCGTACGTGCGTGCGGGTCAGCATCTATCTACTAAATTATAACGCCTTGTTTCAGAACTTTCACTGACAACACAACTATGTTTGTCTTCATTTATTTTCAGCTTCATCTTCCTTTCCAAACACATCGAATAGCTACCATATGACCATCATTGTTACCCTCCGAAAACACATATACATAAACAAATACCCTTACGTAACACAAAAATCAACAAATAAAACAAAAAAAAAAAAAAAATATCATTCACACTGAAATTAAAATCTCATACATACTGAATGCGCATTCTGTATACAATTTATGAATCTAATTATATGCTAATTAACAACACTTGATCTTCTACAGGATGCGTCACCGTTGTTAAAACAATCCATGCAATTCACTCCTATTTTGCTGGATCGTCGCCGCGACAGCGTAATTCACGTTCGTGGTCGATCTCCAGAGAATCGCACTACGAATGGGCGCATCGGTGCAATCGCCACTACGAATCACTTGGCACCATCTTCAGCAACCACACAATTCGACTTCAAAAGGACTTTCAACGGACGACAATCAAAAAGACTTTCATTGTTCTACATATCAACATGTCCGCCATTCAAGTTTATGCCGCGATCTAGTACAAATTACGTCTTCGCACTGCCACCGTTCAATAAAACGAGCGTCATTAAATTTTAGTGCATTACGCTTTAAATGTCCGCACACTGTTAACACAACTCACTAAAAATGTCTCAAAATTTGTCAACTTCAAAAAATATTTAAAATTCTCACGACGACTAACGAGAACTCCGCGTCAGTCTAGCGCTATACTCCAACTTTCTTGCTCATTGTTGCCCAGCCTTTTTATATTCTTGGCTCGAGAAAAAGCGCATCATCTTCTCGCTGCCGTGAATAATTCGACTATGAAATATTTCTTATTTGCGTTTTTTTTACTGTCCCGTTGCTGGTTCCATATTGTATCTTATATTTTCCGGGTCATTATGACACCATCTAAATATTTTCCAACGCCTTATTTCATTAAATAACGTAATCAACACTTCGTCACCTTCTTGTGACGTCATCGCCCCGTGTCACTTGTTTTTTCCATAATCTTTATATTAAAATGTTTAATGTTAATTATTCAATTCGCTTTCCCGGCGTCCCCCAAAATCAAAATTCGTTCCAAAATGTTCCCCAATTTTCCCTTAGTACTTTTACCAAGTCTCAGCCTGATCCTTTCAGGCGTTCATTGTAAATTTACAAAAAACGGTATTTGTCTTAAAAACTTTTGCTCGCCAATAATGATGTCCATGTTTACTTCTTCATCGAATGGAACTGTATAATAACGAATATTTCACAATTTCACTGAACCCCTGGCTCGATTTTGGCGATTTTTGTTTCAAATGCCTAAAATTGCACTTCAATAATTGTTTATGTCCGGTTTGCTTCTCTTTCGCGCATTTAATTAATTTAAAAGAATTGTTCGTGGGCGGCACTGCCGTCATCTGTTTCGTGGGTATACATTTTATTATCCTAATGAGAAAAAAATAACTTTAATTACCGAATACCATTGATTTGTTCACTAGTCGTAAATCATTACAGTATATTAATAAAAGATATATACATGCCCATAATTAATCTAAACAGCCACATAATGATAGAATCAATATATTATTTCAAATAAAGTGAATGACTTCCAGTTTCCATTTCTGTCGATATTCGCTCGAATGTGTCACATAAAATGAAGTAGTTCATTTACGTTTCCTCACTATAGGAAAACACGATTTTATCATGTCATGTCAAAGTACACCATTCAGCCTTCATATTAGTATGCTTCATCTATTGAACAAAGGCATGCCAAACAGTCGAAATTCAATGTAGAATAAACTATTGTAGTACGAAGAATAAAATATTTATGGATTGTGACGATTGGAGAATATTGGAATTTCTCGCAGCTGTTTATTTGAATTATAGAAGATCCTGAAAATTACTTCGTTTCTAGGCATTAAAATTTAATTAATAAAATTATCCATCCACACAACTTCATGTAGTTCAAAATGCGAGCCAGGTTCTTATTAAAAAAAACGACTCAGTGAAAAACAAAGTTAAGTGACTTTTTACATATTTGAGATAATTTTTTTTAAATTTAATTTGAAATAAAAATTATCTTAACGTTATTATGAAGACTCGTCACAACCTATTTTAAGGTTATCGTTTTGGCTATTGTTTTATGAAATTATTAGTTTGCAATTACTTTCTAATTTAATTTTTCTAAAGATTAAAGTCTAATCTTCACCGTACAATGTAAGAGGAAACATAGTAGTGAGAACTCCAATCATTCTACAATCATTCTGCGTAATGATGACTGCGTTAAATTAAGATTAAATTCATAAATGAAATGGAAGTAAATGTATTGGAATAGAAACACATTTTATTTTTATAAATCCACTATGTTATTAATAAGACATAATTATCCCCTTTCTTTTTCTTCGCTCAGTATTTTAAGTTATTCTGAAGGAGAACATAAAATTTGGCACATAATTATGATAACTGATAAATAATTAAATCTTAATAAACTTTTCCATTTTACTAGTTTTACAATAATCATCCTCACACATTGTAAATAAAATAGGTTGATCATCGCTACCACCTTCAGTAACCAATTCATCACCAGGAGCCGTTTCTTTGAGGGCTGCTTGGTGGCTTCAGGACATCGTGGTATGCCATTCCTATTTGGTGTTTTATTATTTTTCTTTTTACTTTCTCGAATTCGTATGTATATATAAAATTATATACATAATATGCGGAAAGTTGTGCAAGACTGTGTAAAAAACGATTTGAAGATTTGAGCATAAAAATAGGTTTGGGGGCCCCAAATTCCGAATTTTCTTTTTCAAACATCAACCGCCCGTTCGTCCGTGAACAATTCTGTCGCGTGGCCGGAGACAGTTGGCGCCCGCGAAAAGAGCGTCTCAGCAGCGAAGGCAGCTTGACCTCCGCTTGGCGTGAGACGAATGCTATTTGTGAGCTCGTCGCCCGTGTGCACGGACCTTCCGCTCTTCCGTCGGTTCCGATCGGCCCAAACTGGCCCTGACGATCCCCCTTCACCCCTAGTCGGTTCAGATCGACCCAAACTATACCGATCTTCTACTTTCCTCTTATAGATACGTATATACAAAGTTTATATATATATATATATATATATATATATATATTATATATTATATATATATATATATATATCCAAATTTTTATCCAAAATTAATATTCCCTTAACAACCCGGTACGATTCCAAGTCCTGAAATTTTGAATAGTATTCTTAAAAGAAATGCCCCTGGGGCATTTTTAAACTTTTCTCGAGAATGACTCCAAATACATAAACAATATGTTCCAATAAATATTATGTTAGCCCGCCCGGTGGCCGAGATCGCTAAGGCAGTAGTGTCGTAGTGATCTCGGACCGAAGGTTCGCGGGTTTGAGTCCTGCCTCGGGCATGGTTATATTTGTGTTCGTCCTTTCACCCCTTATCATCAATCACCATATCGTTTCATCCACATAGTTACCATACCGTTAACAGCAATAGTGATCCCTACACTTTCAACAGCAATGTTGAAGCGACCTTAAATAAACCAATTAAAAAAATATTATGTTCTTCGACATTTTCTGTACAGTAAGTTAATTTGGGGAAATTGTTCATTACTGATGCGATGTTAAAAGGTTTGATGATAAGTAAATTTTTTTCTTTGTTTCTAAGGAAGCGAATGGTGTCAAAGTTATTCAGATTCATAGATTTATTGTTACAACCCACATTAAATGCTTCATATTCATAAGAATTCCTTAGCTACATTATTGATTATCTGTTTAGATATTTTATCAAATTATGTTACAAAGGCGTAACACATTTACAAGCAGTACGATTAAGTGATTCCGCTTGACAAGTTAAGGTCCTAGGGCAGGTGAGCCAAAGTACTTGGACATTAAGACGGTGGGTCCGACATTCACGTAGCATATGAATGTTTTCAGTTGTGGTTTCAGTTCCGAGTCGCTCGTGGTTTACATCTGTACCATAATTCTACCTTAATATCTTGCACTGACTGTCAACTGTGAGGATTCTTGATCCTTTTGAGCCCGATAGCGCCCGACGAGGAAATCTCCCATCCCGCCCACAGCGCCTGAAAGCGCCTGTCGACGTTTTTCGTCATGTTCTACTAATTCGAGTAATATTTTCTGGTGGCCTAGAGAACTATGTGATGCTAGTTCAGTTGAAAGTGTATCCAAGGAGTCTCTAGCAATAATTATGTATATTAGAAAAACTAAGATCACGATCCTTCAATTTTTACATTGGAAGTGTAAACAGCTATCATGGCAGGGTTGAGAGAGGACGAAATTGAGAAATGTATAATACAATTGGAATTTGTTAATAGAATGAAAATTATATTCAAAACCTTTCTCAAGTCACGAAATCTTACAGCAGCAATAAATATATACGCAATACCATTCACATTTGGGATCATCAAATGGTTGAATGGTAGGAAATGGTGCGGCGTTAACGACATTTGCATCATATAAATGAATTTGAGCGTTGTTTCGTCTATGTATTTATTTTGGCATAAAGCTTTTTCGGCCGCATCTTCAGTGCTACAAATAATGATAATACTAATACTAATACTAATAATAATAATAATAATAATAATAATAATAATAATAATAATAATAATAAATAATGTAATAATCAAATATAGGGTTTTAATTATAAATGAAATTAGAATTTTAGAGAAATATAAAAAAATTGGAATATATATAAACATAATTTTAAAGAAAAATAAAATAAATAAGAAAAACAAATGATGTATATAAATAAATACAATTAAATTTAAATAAATTGCGATGAGCAAACTGACATACCTATTCTGAGGCGGCTGGGGCCTCGGTTTAACAAGACAGCAAGGGTGCTATTTAAAGGACAGCTCTCAATAGAGAGGGGAGAGATCGCAGAGTTTTTCTGGGAAATGGCCATTACCCAGCCGGGTAGCGGAAAAGAGGCGCGCAGATGGGTTAATGTGCGAGGGAAGCGGCGAGTTTCAAGATAGGTGAGAGGGAAGGAATTTGTTCATTGAAAATAGTGTGTTGGAGTTGTTTAATAAATTATTGATGTAAATGGCTTCTAATTTAAGTCTGTGAGTGTATGTTTTCCATCTCCAAAATTTTGACGTCACTGTCTGGATTAAAAGAGTGTTTTTGTTCTAAGAGGCGGCTGGCAAAGTGTGATTGTGTTTTTTCGTGTGCAAGAGCATTTATGCGTTCTTTGATTCTTTGATTAAAGGATCTTCCGGTCTGGACAATGTATTGCGCATTGCAACTGCCTCAGGAAATGGAGTAAACTCCACATGATAGGGACTTGGGGATAGGATCTTTATTGTGGGAAAATATGTTCTGGAGATTGTTTGGTGTGCTGTATGTGACGTGTATGTTAAATTGTCTGAGTTTTTGGCAATGTTTAGTGACAGTGTTCCAAGGAAGGGATGGTATATCTGTTGTGATTCTGCCTTGTGAATGTACGAGTGAGAGATGTTAAGTTGTTTGTGATAAGAGATATAGTTTTCTTTTTGGTTAAGATTGTCAATTAAAGAACAACTATAACCATTGTTAATAGCTATTTGTTTATGTTATGGATTTCTTTACTGATGTTCTGAGGGCAGAGGGGAATTGAAAATAATCTATGAACCATACTGTGGAATGCTGCGTGCTTATGAGAGGGTGGATGTTGTGATGTGTTATGAATGTCAGTGTCGGTGTGTGTCGGTTTCCTGTATATGTCAAACACATGTCTGACATTAGTAAAGTGATGGACAAGTTTTTTTTTTATATTTCACTAAAATTCTAATTTCATTTATAATTAATACCCTTTATTTGATTATTACATTATTTATTATTATCATTATTTTGTAGCACTGAAGATGGTCGCAATGCGGCCGAAAAAGCTTTATGCCAAAATAAATACATACGACGAAACAACGCTCAAATTCTTTACAAATGGTTCGAAAACGGATATTTAATCCTTGGAAAGGCTTATCAGAGACCAAATGACCCGCTTCCAAATCCACCATTCAAAAAGCTCAATCCAAAGGGTCACACTCCCAGGAAAGATGGAGGTCGTGGCATCCTTAAAATCAGCAATATCCATTCAAAGCATTATCAGCATGAGGGAGTACCTCCAGACGAAAGCTGTATCATCCCATATACATAGAGTGTTACAGGAAGCAGATGATAACGCTCTTATTCCTCAGCCAACATGTAATTGAAATCCAGCAACCATCCTTCGACCGAGAGAAGTAGCTATGGAAGCAGAAGGTAATCCATGGTAGATAACCAGCTGAAGTAGCCAATTCCAAAGTTGACGCTGATATGTAGCACAAATGGCTCAGTATTGGATATTTATATACCGAAACTGAAGGGTTCATGGTTGCAGTACAAGACCAAGTAATTGCAACCAAGAATTATGTGAAAAACTTCATCAGAGATCCAGATGTGCCCTCTGATGATTGTCGAGCCTGTGGCCAATGGAGCGAGACTATTCAGCACATTATCTCAGGCTGTAGTGTACTAGCCCCTACTGAGTATAAGAACAGACATGATAGGGTTAGACGAATTATCCATGTCCAACTTGTCAAGATCTGTGGTTTAGAAACACGGCATGATACACCATATACAAATATATTCCAAAATATTTTCCTGCAAACAACAGATATAAACTGTATTGGGACCAACGTGAACTGATAGATGGAACAGTGCACCCCAACAGACCTGACATAACACTCTGGGAAAACAGGAAAAAAGTAAGGTCTGTGGATATGCAGTCGTCGATAATAGCAATCTTACGACAATGTAACAGGCGAAGATCTAGAAATACCACGAATTGGCCCATATCGTGAATGAACAGTGGAATATCCTAGAAACAAAGTCTACCCCTGTCGTTCTTTCAGCAACGGACATCGACCATTCCAAAGACCTTAAAGTATTCGCTTGAAACAATGGGGATTAAAAATAGAGCCGCCATCAATCTCCAGAAATCTGTTTTACTCAGTGCGTGCTCATTGATCAAGAAGTTTCTGGGAAGTATTGTAAGTTTCAAGGTTCTACAATAGTCAATGTAAATATTTTCTGAATTGTACACATAAATATGCATCTGTTTGTTGTCTCTACGAGAAATACTAATTTGGTTTATTGACATACCATTTAATTTTTAATATGTATTAAGAATTTGGAAGTCATGTTTTGATAGATGTGTGTGACTTCTGTCTCAGTGCCAGTGAACTGTGCTCGATTAAATAATAATAATAATAATAATAATAATAATAATAATAATAATAATAATCGTTCACCAATCTCTGACTGTTAAAGAACATCTTAGTGTGGAAAACGTACCATACTATCAGTACCAACCTCCCACCGTCTTGGAAAATGAATCCATGAAGATGTACTGGGATAGGGAGATTAGAACAGATAAGAGCATCACCGCAAATAGACCAGACATTATAGTGCTAAATAAAACCAAGAAGGAAGTCATCATCATCGATATTACGGTACCACTGTCACATAATCTCCACTCCGCATACACGAACAAAGTCCGAAAATACCAAGAGCTAGCAGAGAGATAAAGAAATTTGGAAAACATCAAACATCTGCAAGAATTGAATATAAAGCATATTCTAGGAACAGTACAAAAATCAGTCATTCTAGACACCTGTCACATTGTCAGAAAAACTGTCACTGATGTGTCTGATATGTAGTGTTAGAGGTCCTGGAAGTAAATAAAGATCTTGCTCGTTACTTGCTCTGAGCCGTACGAGTGAGCCTAGCCACAATGACATCTGTGGCAGGTGAATGTTTCCCCCCCGCGTGGGAGAAGTGCATAAGTCATAATAATAATAATAATAATAATAATAATAATAATAATAATAATAATAATAATAATAATACAATTTAACCAGATGGTGATGCAAGTTGATGATCGTGCATTTTTACTAAACCTAGTGATTTTGTAAATTCATAATTTAGAAACAACTTCCAGTGAGAAATCATATTTTAAACATATGTTAGATGCTGATTCCACGTACCGGGACATGGTGAAACCAGGAGTGACAAGGAATGGGAGTATTTTCAGGGGATACGCAGTACTGAAATTTGGATGGGGAAGGGGGAGGAACTGGAACTTACACCCGGAATAACGGTACAAGCACCGAAAGGGCACAAGGAGCAGCAAGGACCAATGTAGAGAGCCACAATTCGTGTATGCGATGTTCGGGTGCACGATGGTGTTTTTCCTGCACTCCAGAGGTGTGAGAGGGTTCTCTGGGAGGGGGTGCGAGAGGGACTCGTAGCATTTTAGAGACCCAAAGCAATAGGAAACTTACTGGTGTGACAACGTTTCTGCCGTTCTGAACATCACCAATTGTCCTTATTGGTTGATCAAAACGTTTAAAACCATTTTAAACATTTTTCCTCAAAAACGACACCAATTTTTCTTTTAAAAAATTCTTGTACAGTAAATGAAATTATGGTGTCCCATTTTCGACACACTTTCCCGTTTTTTTCGAAATTTTCAAACAAAAAATTAACAATGCGAAAGAACAATATTGATAATGATCTTTTTTTACATGAAATATGTTCTGAAAAATCAATTCATTAAAAGATGTCATGTAAAAGTGTTATAAAATATGAGAATTTTAGTACAATTATCCATTTTCCAATTTTCCCCAGTTCGTTTGACGAGCTGTCAGTGTATATGGGGTATTCTTCCGTTTGTTTGTTTTGTTTGTTTTTTTTTTCCAAAATTACCCAAATTCAATTTTTTTGAAATATCACTCTCGTCGTAAATATGCACATTTCCAGCAATTTGTAAACACCATTGCAATTGCGAGTTAAATTGCTTTAAATGACTTCAAATGACGTTTTTGGAAAACTCATAATTTTTCTGTAAAAACGAGCTTCGAATATTGCATTTACAGTACGCTTACACGCCATTTTTTTAAAAACGGCTCAAAATATTTCAATGTAAATTGCCATTTAGCACGAGGTTTTACACTTCTTTAATATTCTGAAAGTAAAATTTCGGTTCTACCGTTAGGACACCGAAAAGTTGGCAAAATTTCAACAAAAATATTTTGGGCGGCGATAGATGGAAGCTGACATGAGTATGAGTAAAGGCCGAAAAGCTAGTCCAGACCAAAGAAATTAAAAACTAACTAGTACGAGAAAGTCTATGCCTTTCTGTAGCACCACAAGTTTTCACTTCCTCGTATACGTACTACGTATGTACGGAGTAATACACATAGTATAGAGAAGGTTAAGTAATGCTGCGCGAAAAAAATATTTCGGCACAAAAAATTCATTACCGGACCGTGAATACGGAAAAGGGGATAAATCCAGTTGCTAAATTAAGGGGGGAGGGCAGACATGGTGTGGCCAGAATCCCTGTTTTGTGGATCATTGATGCCGAAATTGAAAGCAAAACGTCCGTTCATCTGTCTGCCTGTCCGTCCGTCTGTGAACACTACTAGCGCCTAAACCATTCGTTCGGTCTTTTCCAAATTGAAGAACCTCCTGTCGATCTGGCTCTCTTTGAAGCTTTGAGATTTTGAAAAACATTCTTTAAAATTTGGGAGTACTTTACATGAAGCCCCTCGGACGTTTACAAAATTTTCTCAAAAACGGCTCCAAATTTTTTCCAGGAGTAATATTTGTTACTGCTGTTCGAATGTATTATATTAATGCATGTTGAGAGGAGATACACACACTATTGTGCAAAATAGTAATTTGGGGCAAAGAGATATGGACCTATAAGGTACTCCCACTCCCGCTACCTCTCCACACACTATACACATCTAATGTCTATGAAACCTACATGGAGTCCTAGAAGAGTGGTTCTAGGGTGCGATTCCCGACGGTGGCGAATTTTCGGCGCTAGCAAAGCTGTCAATGCTCAGCCACTGTCTGGAGCGTTCAAGCGGCCGGCTTCTCTTATCAGTGGGTTTCCTCCTCTTTCGTGATCCCTATTAGATTTACTTTTTTCTGAATCTGATTAACTTCAGAACTCAATTTCTGGTCGATTCTAGTTCAAATCCTCCTGCATCTCTTGTTTAACGCACTTAATACTCTTTGCTAAAGATTCGTTCAAACATTCTATTTGATTCCCACATCCCTTTAATTTACTACTCATTTGAAGTTGAAAGTGATCACCTTTGCCCTTAATTTCGGCCTCTGAGCGGTTGAGTTTCGTGCCTATTTTCCCGACCTGATTTTCGATGTCACTGCATCGCACTCCTAACTGTTCTTTCAATTTTCCTATTTCTCGATCTACTCCTTTTTCTAATAGTTTCATTTCTTTCACCTGTTAGTCGAAACAGCTTTGTAATAGATCAAAGCGTTCGTTACATTTTTTTTTTTTCGTGTTCCGAAAATCGCTTATTGAATCTTTCTTCCGTCTCCCTCGCGCTTTCTAAAATTTGGCCTGCAAGTTCTACTTTCGATTCCCTCATACGTTCATTTATCTTTTGAAACTGTTCCTCCTGTTCTACTTTTGATTCTTGAAATTGTTCTTGGATTAACTGACTTAAAATGAGACATGAGTGTTTGAGATCCGCTCGATTTATCTGAACCCTCCAGATCGATTCCCTATTCGTCGAACATTTTGACGTAATTTCGATATCTGGTAATATTTTTACGTCGCACACGACAACACCAACACACGTAAAACGAAGCAAAGACACTCACAATACACAGATAATAGACAATAACATCATAAGTGAACCACATAATGTTAATTTCCCTACAACGCTCTTCCATCCATCTTATTTCGACTTCTGGAGAATTTTAGCCGTCGTGATCAAAAGGAACTGGTCTATTGAGTGAGCATTAAAACACCTCATCGTAGGGTCTTTTACTGGGCATCAAATTAATGATTATCGAGCCCCGCGTGGGAAGCCAATTGTCACATCCACCGACCCGACTATAGCTCAATCGGCTGTTAGATCACCATGAATTGTGGGAATTCTGATTGGATGTTGTTGACGTTCTTATAAGAAGAAATAAAAGAAGTCATCTTCGTCAACATATCAGCTTTATTAAGATAGTCGGCTTACGACGGCTTTGCCGTCATCGTCAGTCTCGCTGCTGTCGGCAAAAGTCGAGCGACTTTTGCCGACAGCAGCGAGACTGACGATGACGGCAAAGCCGTCGAAAGCCGGCTATCATAATAAAGCTGATATGTTGACGAAGATGACTTCTTTTATTTCTTTTTGTTAGATCACCAGTTCCTTTTACTCTAGACGGAAGAATGCTGGGAGTTGTTCATGCTAATTAGAATGAAACAATGACTCGAAAACATTTAAATTTATTCCTGACTCCTGTCAAGGAAGTTACAAAAAAAAGAAAACACCCTACCTAATGAGCTCTCTAATAAATAGTAAGATAATGAAATTAAAATTAAGGAATTACTGATTATGATAATTTAAGAACATGATTGCTCAGACGCGGCAACGCTTACAAAATCTGGATTGTGTTATAGCAAAAAGTTCATGTTGCGCTTGAAGAGCGAATAATGATAATACCCAATAGCGTGGGTTTCTTTTTTTGCCGATACGACAAATTGCACCGGGACGTCTCGTATGCAGCAGTTGTCCCTGTCAGCTGGGCGCGCGCAAGGTTCGTTGACCTTAGGCGGCGGCGGTGGCGGCTCCGAGGGTTACATCCTGGGCGCCAAAGGACAAAAGAAGCCCCGTGTCAGCGGTGGCAGCAGGCAGCGGGGTGGCGCCGGCGGTGGCGGTCGAAACACCCGCTGCAGCACGTCTCGTCCAAATGGTGGCCTCCGCGTCGAGTCGTGGCGAGTTCAGGTTTCTCTCGCGAGTCTCAGCATAGGCGTACGATTCAGTGCAGGTTATGCCCTGTTCTTATAACTTGGCCCTATTGCGCAGAAGTCAGAGTCGAATATCAAGCTCAACAGAATAGAAGGCTCGCTCCGCGCCGTCACCCTATTAATTGCTACGGTTCGCCTGCACGACGTTCTCCTATGCAATGTTTCCCGCTTAGACGGCGTTCCAGCGAAGCCTCTCTTCTCCCCTCCACAAAACTGTATCCCGCTTTGTAAAATAATCCCTACACGGCGTTCCAGCGATTCAATTGGTCTAAACCTACTACGTCTTAGATTTTGTTTCAGTCCGATTGGCGTAAGTCTACTGCGTCTTAACTTCTGTTTAAGCCAATCGACGAGCAAGAAACTCCATAATTTTCCGTTGCTTGGGCTATTTTCTGTCTCTGTCTAACAGGCGCGCGCACATGTACAGGATCTTCGCGGCCCCCCTATCGCAAATGACCTTTCCGATCAACAGTTCTTAATTAATATCGAAGGGAATCCCCGCCAGAGGCAGGGGGCGCTTGTTGACGAGGGAGCTGGCGGTCGCCAAGGAGGTGGGGTGAAAAGGTCTGCCTTCCGAGGGGAACCCCAGCGTTTGCAGCTGCACCCTGCCATAAATTCCTTCGAACAGGCCGCACGCGTCGGGTCGCGGCGCTGGCAGTTATGCAACTACCCGAAAGCACTGTTCTCTTGTCGATTAAAATTATAATATTATTTAGGCTACTTAATGTGCCGCCACAATAGAGACGAAAACCTTGCTTCCCACCCCATCAATAATTATCCAGTAGATGCGAACAGTGAGGATATATATGCAACTTTCTTAAATGTAGTGTTAAAAATATTTCATTTCGTTATATCTACATAATCTGCTGTGACAGATATTTGGGAAACCTTTGAAATAATTATAATCTAGATTGTAATATTTCTGTCAAATCATTACAATATCCCAATTAAGTATCTAACAAAATTAAGAATACGACCAGGGCCGTCACTCATCTTCTTGTTACTCTCTGGCCACACAATCTGTAAGAAGAGAAAATTATGTAATCACGCGCCGAAAAGCGGATAATTGTTGTCAGAATAACTCTCATTGTCGGGCTCTGGTAAGAAAAAAAAAGGATAAATCCTGTTGCTATAAATTAAATTTCTTAAGTTGTTATATATTAAATCTTTTTTGTGGGTCCTTGATACCGAAAAATCGATTGTCAGCAAACCGTCTGTCTGTCCGTCGTCAACACTAGCGCCTAAACTGTACAGTCGATTTTCTCCAAAACTGATAAGCGATCTCAACCAACTAGAAGCTTTGGGAATTTCAAACGAATATTCTGATTTTTAGGGTACTTTACATGAAGCCTCTAAAACATTTTCAAAATTTTATCAAAAATGGAATACATTTTTTTATTTATCTTTGTCCTTAACTCTATAGTTAAGGACGCTTAAGAGAATGATGTAGGACTCATGTTCACTGAAATCCTTGATTGTTCGAAAATTGCAAAAGTTCAATTTTTGGGCATTTTCCTACAACTATATTGAAGACTGATTTTTTTCCTTAATAAAATTAGATCTTTAAATACAGATCTTGAAACAATATCATGTTCAATTTTCCGAAAAATTAGTAGTGTTTGTGTATGTTTGCGCGATATATAGGCAATTTTAAAAACGCCAGGGGTTTCTTCAATTTCGAAACAATCCTACGTACGATTTAGTCGCTAGGTTTGTTCACATACACCAGACAGAGGGACGGACAGACGGATGGAGGACAGACGTTTTGACGTCAATTGGCTTTTCGGTATCAATGTCCCACAAAACAGGGATTCTGGCTACACCTCGTGTTAGAGGATTTTTTTTCTTAATTTTCTTAATCGAGAACAATGGAAACTAGAGGGAAGTGTGAAAATCCGAAACGTTTCCTCCTCTAAGGACTATTAATCAACAATGCTCATAATTTTTTGAAAGGGCATGACTTCATTTAAACTTCAAAAATTGGGAGATCAATTGCATTGAGAATGAAGTCTCTGCCATTTATACGGAAATGTAGGGCAAGTTCGATAATATTTTGAACTTTGAAATTTTCAAAATTCCGTAGTTTTTAGTGAAAAGCGGAACTATACCCATTTTTTTTTTATTTAAAAATGCAGTTTTTATGTAGTTGCAAAATTTGAAAATGTCATACGGACTTTATGCAAAGAACCTCCAGGATTAAAATATCTTAATTATCTCTGGCATGGCACAACTAGATCTTAATCTTGGCGTATTTACCGAGTTTCAGCTCAAAAGCTTATAATCTGACCGAGTTATACCAGACACACATGACAGATTTATCCATCCTTCCTGATACGCAGACTGACTTCCCGATTTTCGGATACAAAATTCCGTGTACATCTTCGTCTCTTGCACCAATCTTAACCATCTTCGGAAGAGAACCAACAGACCCTGACGTGTGTTTGAAGTTTCAGCTCAAAATAACTTTAAACATTCGTTTTACGACCAAAAAATTGAGATCGTATTGAGGTGACCGCAGCTCAAAATGGCGTATGAGTACACTTATTCCAAGATTTTTATATAACTTATATGATTTTTTCTTACAAGGATATGGTGTTACGAGAAGTATTGAAAGACACACGGCCGATTTGTACAAATATATACAAATATCAGGCTCGATTATTTTGTGTTCATCGGCCTTACTGATGATTGCCTGTTGCAACGCCCCCCAGACTGGCCGAGGCGCCGGGTGCCGAAATGCGATGGCCCAGCCAATCACTTAAATGCGATCCATCTGTTGCAGGGCGACCTGCGAGAGCAAGTCTACCGGAACTTCCGAGAGGACCTCGAAGAGGCACCCATTCCACGATCCCTCGGTAAGTACTTCCACTGCGCTTCTCCTGTCCCAACTGCGATACCTCCTCAATATCGAAGGGTTTGATGACCGCCGAAAACACTGTGCTTAAATGAACCGGGCGCGAATTTTCCGCAATTAAGGACATTTTATTTCTAAGACAACGATTGATTGGTTTCATCTTTATAGATCCACAATCTACACTGAGATTTAATTACATTTAGTTCAATTACGCTGAAATTTTTAAGTTCATGAGTAGACCTAGTGTATCTAGTAAAACTTATTACGTTAATCGACACACACCTTTTGATCATTTTTTTGGTTTTCATTTCCCTTACCAATGCGAATCGATAAAAAGATCATTACAAAGGGATCCAATGTGTTAAAATGATCACAATATATGTAATTCATTAATTGTAAAACTGTGTTAAGTTTTAATTACAAAAACATGTTATTTTGTCTTATTTTTATTTCTCCTAAGTGTAATATATATGTGTGCAGTCATGAATTTATTTCACAGTGTACATGTAAATTTGTTGACAATGTCTGCGAAATTTGTGGGTGTAATGTCTAACCCAATACAAGTCATTGCTTTTCTTTTTCTTTCTTTATTTTTCTTTTGTTTAATATTCTTATTGTCAGTATTTTTAATATCATACGAAAAGAAGTTTCCTTGGGTCCAAAGAGTTTTCTTGTTGCAGACACAGAATTAGACGTGTGATGATCATGTGGTATGGTACATATTCATACTTCGCGTGTCTTCAATATTTTTTAAAAAACGTGTTAGTAAAGTGGTTTGGAAAGTTTCGGTTAATTTTAATAAATTCTGAATGCAGTGTCTGTAACCAAAAGCTCTTCACAACAGTAAACTCACTAGTGAACTACTCTTACGATATCTCTTAATAAACACGGGAATGAGTTTTCGCCTTCCTACTCCAATTACATGTAACCTTTGTGGAACAAGTTGATCTGCCTCCAACGAGAAATCCCCTGAAGACATAAGCGGGAAACTAGGTTAATAAGCATAAAACAGATGCGACCGACAGATTACAGCGATATGTAATGCAGAGTCCATTTAATTGATTAGCCCCTTGACCTAACGAAGTTTCGATGACAGCAGCCGTCGTTTCGACATCGTTCCCGCACGAAACGCTCGCGAGGCTATCGATCCCCCTTCGTTTGCCATGGGATGAAGTCGACAGCTGCCGATTGACGCCCAGTCTGCGAGAGCATGAAGGGGGTGCAACGATAGGCATCTCCCAGCAATGCAGCTAATCAGCCCTTATGACACGCTCTCATGTTATGGACCCAGCGAGAGAGGGAGTTTTAAAGAAATGTTCGCATTTGTGACGTTCAGTTATTAATTTTGGAGTATTATTTTGTACCAAGAGTATAATTTATTTCTGTACCAAGAATATAATTTATTTCTTGGAAAGCAGAGACTGCTTCATAATTTTGCAATATTAAACTGAGTCAGTCAACGAATTGTTTACAGAAATCTTTGTTCGAACGTATCCACCATTTCAGCCATGTGACTATGACGCATGTGATCGTGCTCGCCCTTAACGGAAATTTGTCCACCATTCAAAACGATCCTAGTTGTCAGGTCAGACTACTGGCCTTCCTATGGCCTATTATAAACACGTGCATTGAGATTCGCGCCCTGCGCAGCGCAGGGTCATGAACACAGGTTTCACTTCCGGGGGCGTTAAGCACTGCGAGAGAACTGTCACTTTGTTGGTCTGCAAAGTATGTAATAATAACATGCGGTAGACGAGAAAGATGTCGTTAACCGTTAAGTGATTTAATATTTCAGCTGTTTCTGTTTTTTGCCTTTTTCTGTACTCAGTCACCAAGATTTTACCGCAAATAGCCACTATAGAATCGAGCCAAGTACACTTTGTGTTTAGAACGGCAAAACTATCAGCTACTTAAAAGTTTCCAAGCAAGTATTAGTTCCTAAGAAAATGTGTTTACGAGTTGATTAATTGCGCTATTGTTAAATTTATTGCACAGGTAGTTAAGTTAATAATACATCATATAGCCATGTGTCATAAACCTGAACGTATGCAATAAAACTAGCCTAACTAGAATAACACTAACTGCATGATTGTCGACAAATACGTGTCTGTAGAAGTTAACGTTACAGATGAGATATTATATTGAAACTGCATTATCAACCAACAATATCTCGTCATTACATCACATTTCAATTTTTAAGAAACATGCATAAAATTACTGTACACAATTTCATTTTCAAAGATAATAAATTTCCCTGAGAGAGAATTATATTTCTTAAAATTAATGTATTTTCTTACTTAAAGAAAAAAAACAGCATAAAAAATGTTAAAGGAACGTACGGGGAACACTGCAGGCTTGTAGGTATGAAGTTATATGTAACTGTTACTATCATAAATTAAACTAGTGGTACTGCAGAATGGCACAATAGTATAGTGTTCTAATTTCCTGTAATTAGTTTGTTCTACTCTATTCTTACAAGAAATTTGAAGAAAAAATTTGGAGCAGTTTTTGAGAAAATTTCGAAAATGTTCATAGGGCTTCATGTAAAGTACCCCCAAATTTTAAAGAATGTTTTGCAATATCTCAAAGCTTCAACTAGAGCCTAGTGAACAGGGGTTTCTTCAATTTGGAACAGATTGTACTTTTGGTTTAAGCGCTAGTAGCGTTCACAGACGGTCGGACGGACGAACGAACGAACTGACGGACGAACGGACGAACGGACGAACGGACGAACGGACGAACAAACAAACGAAAAGACAAAGCAACGATCGAACAAAGGAACGAACAAAGAAAGGAACGGACGAACAAAGGAACGAACGAACAAAGGAAGGAAGGAACGAACGAACAAACAAAGGAACGGATGAACAAAGGAACGAACGAACAAAAGAAGGAACGAACGAACAAAACACAGACAGACAACACAGACAGACAACACACAGACAATACAGACAAACAACACAGGCCGAAAGACAGACGGACAGACAGACGGACAGACGACAGACGGACAGACAGACGGACAGACAGACGGACAGACAGACGACAGACAGACGGACAGACAGACGGACGTACAGACAGACAGATGGACGTTTTGAAAAAAAACAATTTTTCGGTATCAGGGGACCCCAAAATGTTCCGTTGAAATCTAGAAATCGATTTTCCGTAGCATTACATAACTTTCTCTTTACTACGTATATTACTCCGTATATACGTAGTAATACGAGAAATTAAAAATCTTTAACTCCAATATTTTAGTAAATCGAAGACACCGACAAAAAATTGAACAATTGTAATTTTCGAAAAATCAGGGATTTAAACCAAAATTATACTAGCACTGTTCTAAAACGTCCTTTACGCCATCTGAATAAAAAGTTTAATCAAAGATTTGGCAGCACTTTTGAGAAAATGTTGAAAATATTTTTGAGGCTACATGTTAAGTATCCCTCCAATCTAATTATCTATTTCAATATAAGGAGCTTCGAGTTTATTTAAATCAATCAAGGAATATCAATTTTGAAGAAACTCGGGTGAACACTTTAGGTACTAGCGTTGACCACAGAGGGATGGACGGACATTTTGCCATCAATCGATTTTTCGGTATCAAGAACGCAAGAAACATGGATTCTGACCACATCAAGTGTTAGAGGAAGTAATTTACTATCTATAGGAACATGATTTATCCACTTTTTTTTAACAGGGCACGACAATAAGAATTTTCTATTAAAATTTTGCCGTTTCTGTCACATGATTACACTTCCTCTTCTTATGGAGAAAGGTCGAGAAATTAAAAATATAGAACACAATCATTTAAAGATATCTACTACTGCATTCTATATTCAAATTCACATTTTTATTTTTATATTTTCCCTCAACTTTTCATGATTTCTCGATTAAGCCAAAGAGAACTATTTTACATTTCAATTTCGAGGAAAAGCATTCCTTTTTTTGAAATAAATACTATTGTTGACAATGACAACGCCTTCAATCATTTCAATTATGTAAATGTCAACTACAACTCACCACTGAATCAATATACAAAGCATTTCTCACTCACAATAAAATTTCTAAAATTGTTTAAGGCGTATTAACAGAAATATCAAGGTGTAACTCTATCCACTCTCTCACTCCTTGAATGATTAACTATAGTGCCACAACAGTACACACTTTTCGCAATAATTTTAACTGCGCTGCAATATTACACTGTAACATAAACCTGCAAAAAGGTTTTTTCAACCAACAAATATTTTTCCGCATCAAGTCTTGAACTTAGGTCGCCCGAGTTAAATCATCGTCTGAAGGTTCCAAGTAGAGCCGACGCTTAAAAATCTAATTTTCTCAACCCAATATTTCCGCAAGCAATTTTCGAAAACTCAAAGAGAGTAACGAAAATGGCACCTACTCAATTATTTTTAGCGTACCTTGAGTTATAATGAAAAATATTTACAGAAAAAATTGGAAAAGTTTTTTGAGAAAGTGTTCTTTCTGCAATTTGAATTAATTTCAAACAGAAATTACGTGAAACGTACTCTTTTTAAAAAAATATAAACATGATTATTTTTAAGGAGCAGTTGTTTTAGAACAGATTTTGTTTGAGGTAAAAATCTCTATCTTATATTCTGCAGTAGTGAAATGTTAACTTTTTGCCATTTTCGAAAACACGGAGAGTTCACCGAAAATGGGACTAGCACCAATTGCAACATATATCAAAACTCCAAAATTGACGATACAGATTTTTGCTTGACTTTCTGTCTGTTGTAAAACACCAGCTCTTTAAAAAAGTTCATATATAACTTTTTTAAAAGAAATTGTAGTTTTTTAGTAATTTGTGCTTGAATTTAATTTAAATTTTTTTTCTCCTCGAATGTATTAAATGAGCGTAAAAAATATGGTGCTGTCTCGCTTTCGGCGAACTCGTCGTATTTTCGAAAATTGCAAAATGTTAACATTCCAAAACTACAAAACTGAATATAGAGGTTTTTTGTCTTAAACAATATCTGTTCTAAAAAAGCAGATCTTTAAGAAAAATCAAGTACAATTCTCTGAAGAAACGAGTAGTGTTCTCGTATTTTCTGGCTTATAAATTAAGGCAAATTACAAAAATTATATTTTCATGTATAAAACAAGTTCCGCTTAAAAGAAAGGTGGAGAGCTTATTTTCATTTATCTCTCTGAATTTTCAAAAATGCATGTTGCAAATATCGGTTTGAGAAAATTATATTTTCAAACTTCGGTACGAGTTGGCGTCAGAGCGACCGCCGGGGTTGGAGGTAAGACGCAATGCCAGTTAATTCGGTGGACCTATCTTCGAGTATTTTTTTTTTGTTGAAAACACTTTTGCAGGCTGATGTAGTAATATATTGCAGAGCGTTTGAAATAATGCAAGAGATATTGTGCTGTTGTAGCTCCACTAGTTATAAGTATAATATTGTAAGGAATACATCCTGTCCTTTTGTGTGTTGGAAGGAAATATTTTAATACATTGTTTTCAATTTAATTGATAATACTTTTAAATGAATATGAATTAGGAAAATAAATTAAAGAAAGATTTGATTATGTTTGAAAAATATTTCGTTTCAAACATAAAATATTTAATAACAATGAAAAGACAAGTAATAATAAGAAAGTTTGTAAGATCAAAATTTTCGTTCAAATAATGCACAATTCGGTTCTTCCAAAATATATTATTGTCAATCTTGTCAAAATCCTCAAATAAGTGGATTCTCGCATTTCAGGTGTAAATGTAGTCTTAGAGGTCGGAGTGAGCGGAGATTTGAAGTATTTTCGTCATTAGGTTGTTTCAAACTACGTAAATACAGATCTTTAAGTGGAACTAACTTCTCTGTATCTTACTTGGTCATGTTGCCTTGGAATGCTGTCAAGTTTGCTTTTAACGCATGGTAATTCAAAGATGTTTACAGTGTTCCTAGGTAAACCACTAGTTGGCTTTCGCTCAACTTAGAATTCCGATTAACCTCCAGATCTGAATTTCTAATTGCGTTTATGTTCACAGATAGCAACTCACAGGATGTGAAGTCATTTGATATGTACGACAACTTCTGAGCATAATTTATGAAACTTAGCCACGAGAGTATGGCACGTCATAATTGAACTATCTCATTAATCGTAGTAGTAAGAGTTGTTCAGTGAAAAATATGCCCTTCACGAGTTGTTTCCGTAAATAAATCACTCATAGAGAAATATTTGTTCAAAAATGGGAATGACGAAAAAAATATTATTTTCCTCATTTAATGTTTGCTTGTTGTACGTGTGCTGGCTGATAATGCTTTCGATGAGTAGCACAAGGAGAAAAAGTGTCAGTCAATTCTCGTCAGAGAATTCTTTATGGTAGCAAAGTTTATTAGAAAACTATCATCCTCAAAACATATTATTAAATAAATTAAACGTTTTTATATCTGAAATGTTTGTATCACAGAATAAATGATACAAAGTTTTGAACATGCAGAGGGACGGAGAAGAAAGATTACTTTTTGCCAATGATGACGTGGTGATAAATTTCTTGTAATGAAGTTACGCACGTGAAATACGCCCGGGTGTTTAGCACGTCACCTTTTGACGCAGCCAAAGAGATTTCGTGTACCTACCGAACACAAGTGCGTGATGAGTTGCCTAAAAATTAAGAGCTAATGATACACGTGAAAGTTCGTAATTGGGCATTTCTTCATCACATGTTCATTGGAAAACAGTGATCATCTTCACCACAACACGCTCTAGAAGTTTGTAACATTTTATTCTGAGATACGGTACGAACAATGCGAAGTGACGTACGACACGAAGTTGTCGGACATATCAAGTGATTTCACATCGTGAGAGCTACGGCACTTCATACACTCATTTATATAATGTTTTCAGTTCATGCTTTATTTTACGTGGCGAGACTCGGGTCATCAGTTTGTGATCTTCCGTCTGACCACGCAAATTTCCTTACGCTCCTGTCACCACCTAGCAGGGCGGCTTACCGGGGCAACGAAACAGGCGATTTGAATTTAGCTGAGACTTCATTTAGCCTTGAGGATCGTTTTCATGCAGTAATCTACTACGTAGTTCAACCGGCTTTGCTTTAATGGGTACGAAGGATTTTTTTTATGCCCTTAAAAATCCACATTGAGAGTTTCTCACTTCTCAAGTGGCCCAATGCCCGTCCGGAGGCCGTTTGCTGCGCCCCGAGACGGCCCTCCCTCGTCGGAGACGGCGGCCACGGTGATCTTCCCGCTCCTCGCACAAATCCCCGACACCCCGTGCCCCTCAGCACCGTCCAGGCCCTCATGGCTCACCTTTGAAAACTGTCATCCCTCCTGAGCACAACCGCATATTACTTCACCACAACCACACACTGGACAATGATAAGGGTTACTAAAATGCGCTACAGTTGTAATACTGAAAGTTGTGTGATTTTTCGAAAAATTCTGTAAAAATTAAGGACTTGACGATCAATGAGCGATGGTAAAGGCAGACAATAACAAGCTAATTAAATGATGTCTTTTTGGATAAACGATGTAACGCCGTTAGTTTCTGTTACCACAATAATGATTTGAAATCTTCACTGACATCTGAGGGATAGGACTATGTTATTGGAGATAGCTTTTCCGACAGATTTTGGGAAGACTTTAGTCGCTATAAGAATTACACACACTTCTTAATTATTAAATTAACTAGGCCATAAAATAACCACCATGATGTGTAAAATGCAAATATTGGGGAAAGCGATTTTTAAGAAAACTTATCACTAAAACAGCACAAACTTGTCAAAAGAGGGTAACTGTCTGTAATCACTTAACCATCAGACAACAAGAGGAGACAAAAAATTCCTCCAAAACCTCAAGTTAAATAATTAATTAAATGAAATCAATTAAAAGAAGGTGATCGTCAAAAATACTTTTGTTGTCCTTATATGTATGAGAAGCTCTATTATTTTACAGAATGACAATCTATACCTTACAAAATATATAAAACTAATAATAAGCATGTAGCAACAATGGATGGACCTATGTACCGATGGAAACGTATGTACTATAACTTGAACTCTCAAGATCTGAAAAAACTTCATCTATTTAAATGATGAAAGAACGTTAATAGGATTTGAAAGGCAATATCAGTTATCAACTCAACACAATTATAACATATCTGTACATGAAATGTACTGGCACTTCACATTTTTTTCAGATTATAGTTATTAACGTCACGAAACCGATATAGGGTAAATAAAGAACTGTTGAAATTTGTAAACCGAGGCGATTACCAACCAAGTGCGTTGTTTGTGATAACGGTAGGTGATCATTCAATATTTTTTGTTATACCAACATGTTATAAAAAATCCATATAAATAAGAAATCCATTTTCTTTGAGTAGAAGCACTCTTACAGTATCATTAGGTACAACTCTAAACCCCGCTAGCCGACGGTAGGTCGGCGCCAGATCTCTCCATCCAGCGGGGGAAGATCACCGCCACTTCACGAGCAAAAACACACGCACTACACTTACGGGAATAATGACCATACCAGTTGACGCGTTCGTAATCACAAACAGTCAATCTATCATTTAGATACAACTCGTTTATTTCGAATGTCCTTAATTGATGGTAGACTGATAGAATCCTCAACAGATGTCGATTGTTTAAAGAGTCATTTTTCGTTCTTCTGACTAGTAGCATTATGTAGATATAAGAGTACGGTATTAGTAAAAAAAAATATCTTGATACAGAGCGACGAATGTACGAGGCAACTTTACAGATTACCTCTAGCAAGGTTGAGAAGTGAGGAATACGAATTCTTGGGAAGGCGGTGGTCCTGGACGCCTCGCAGCGCATTTCGTCGCCGCCGCCCGTGATGCAGCCTTTGAGCGTCGCTTCACGAGTGGTCGGTCAGAGGGCGCTGCGCGGCACGGCGGCCGAGGGGGCAGATAGGTTGGGGCAGGCACTGCGGGGGCGACGGCAGGGGAGGTGGCGGTAATGGAAGCGGTGCTAAACAGCCTAGCGCGCGGTCTCTATGATATGCGACTCCCTGTAAAGCACTGAGGGATATGTAAGCAAACAACGCGATCCTCGCTCCCAATTTTCTAATTTTTAGCTTCACATTCTCGGAGACATTATTAAGGTCAACATTTGAATATTATCTTGTACTTTCAAAATGAGTTCGTAAAGATATTGCCTAAGAACCTTTCAGAATCAGAAAGTTGTAATTCAAAGTTATTTCAAGATACCACGATCACTTCATCCAAATTATTAATATCAAAAATCAGTTTAACTCATAAATCTAATAGACAATTGTAACTCTCAGCTTTCATTTGGAAATTTCAATACTCGAATTTATTTCATTTAATTTTCTTCGATTGTTTGATTGATTATTAATGCCGGGCGCATCAACGGCGAAGGTCATTAGTCCCGTAAGCGTAGGGCATGTTTTTGCTCGGGGGAGGTAGCGGTGATCTTCCCCCGTTGAATGAGGCATCGCCCCAGCCGGGGCTAGCTGCAAGCTTTCAACGGGTCTTCTGTTATGTGTAATATTGTAGTGCATGTAAGTTTAAGTGTATGTAAGTAAGGAGTAGGATAGGATAAGGAAGGAAAGGAAAGATCGCACAAGATCTATGGCCCGTTTTTAGAGTACTGCTTCAGCATTCACCAGGTATTGATCGGAGAAACCGCGGAAAACTACCAATCATAGAAGCGAGTTAGTTCGAAATTTTAATAAATTTAAAAACTTGAAGAAATATTGACGAAGAAGGACAAACGGTCATCTGTTTAAAATGGCGTATAGAGAACCAGTGAAAAACGTATTGAATTAAAAAAAATGTTTAAGGGACAAAGTAAGAACAGTGAAATTAATTGTGAAACGGAATCAAAAACCACTATGCATTGTAGAAGAACAATTACAAGGAATTAGTGAATTTTAATTAGCAAAAATAATAAAAGAAAACCGTCTTTTGTTTTAGTGAAACGGGAGATGAAAATTGGTCAGAATGCTAGTGAATGTCGTGGGTAGCGGGTCGCGACGTAAATTCTCATGAGAGTCGAATTGTTCTTTTTTTGTAATCTTAATGTAAAATGCAGTGTATATAACTTTGTTTTTGGAATAGTTGACTAGCAATTTAATTAATTAATGGTAGATGAACAAAAACTTTGGTGAAGGAGAAAATGGAATTGTGCAGAGCAAGATCGCTGAGTGCATCAAAGGACTTATAAACATTATAATTGATTCTACATTGGAGCTAATATGGGAAGGCCAAGATATGTGTTTTAGTTTAATTCTTTTAAGACGTGGCCACGCAAAATATTTTGTTGACTAAAAGAAATATTAACAAATAGAATATTATGGAAATTATTCACGCAAACATTTTCTTTAAGTAAAAGAAATTTAACACATAAAATATTATAAATTTTATTCACGCAAAACGGTTTTTGAGCAAATGAAATATTCGTTCCTTACATATGCTCCTTACATACGTACGTATGGAGAAAGTAAAAAGAGGAAGTCTTTATTTGTATACATACTTCATTATCCAACAAACCGTTCGCGTAAAATTATTGTGTGTAATTGTGAACGTTCTCAAATTATACCGTTGATCTTCCCCTTGAGTGGTTTTAGATGTTTAAAATACCATATTTATCCCTAAAAATTTGTGGTGTAGGAATACCTTGAATGAAAACAAAGAAAAAATGGAAAAGAACGATAATAATCTACCATTCTTTCCTCCACCTTATTTTCAAAACGAAATCTCATCCAGGTAACGTCACAGCGCCCAGCAATGTGAAAAGCACCAACAGCTCTGCACAGCACAATGCCGCTGCAGGCTCAGGGGACTGCCTCGGGCCACGGCACAAGATGAAGAGAGCTACTGGCGGCGAGGACGGGAGCTGTTGTTGGCCAATATCACTGCTATTAGTTAGGCGCACCGATCTTAGCGGGCAATGCGATGGACAACCGCAGAATAGGCAGTGTGAATTGAGATGAAACTAGCGTATTAAGAGTGGGAGCACGCCAGAAAATCACTTCAAAATATAATGTTATGATTCATTAAGATTTAATGATGTACATGATATGTCGTATTTATTTAGGCGAATGAGGGGGACGTAAGCCTTAATGGTTTCTTCTTTCTTCAACTGGATACCACAGAGATAGTGTGCCTTTAAGATCCAGAAAATAGTAAGGATTATCTTTTGGTGTTAATTGATTGTGTTTCGGGCGCATCAATTGTACGATCATTAGTCCATAAGTGTAGTGAATGTTCTGTCTCGGGAGGGCACCTTTCCTATTGGAATGTGATCTCTTGCCGTGTTTGCCCCGCTCGAGGTATCTCTGTCAGCGGGGCACAGAACCGCACGGGACAAGCTCTAAGCTCCCAACTTATTTACCGAAATGTTGGTAGTCCCCTATCTATAAGTGTAAGTATGTGTGAGTCTAAGTAAGGAGAGAGGATGGGAATAGCAGTGAAAGAAAAGATCGTGCGTCGTCCGTGGACATTTTGTTACGGTATTGCTCTCGCATTCGCCTCGTATTTATCGGAGAAGCCAGGAAAAACGACCGATCAGAGCAGCCAGCCGCCCGAAACTGGTGATTTTGAGCTAGCTAGAATGGAAAACCTGCCACTGTAGGGATGCAAATGCTAGGACCCATCGGTCAGACACTGAGAATGATATTGATGATGATAGATGAGTGCTTATGATTAGGACAAGACAGGATTTTTCGATTAAATGAGAAGCCAAGGAACCCATGGTGAAAATAACCATTCCTTAAACGAAACTGGAACCTGACATTAACAGCTCTTAAACACTACTACAAACTCCTGCGCCACTGAGCCCGGAGATTTAATAATTATATAATTTAAAGTTATTTAATTTTCATTGCGTCGTTAAATTAGCGTCCATCAATAAAATATGACTTCATGGAAGTTTATTAATATATAAATATTTATAAATAAATATTAAGACTTCATGGAAGTATTAATTGTTAATTCTCACTTTTCCGAAGGAGCCCCTCGAACTTTTCTGGATCCATTTTTTGGTTAAGAAAATAATTACTTTGTACAGTGTTCGAGAACATTCCGTTTGCAGGCCGATAACTTGGAGGCTGACGACAAGTTTTCGATCCAGAGCGTGATCTGGTGATAGGATGATCCAGAAGACAGAATATATGGTGCCAAATAATCACAGCAAATGGAAACAATCGCGCTTACTATTTGTGACAAAGTAGAGGCGAGCGCTGGGCGTGAAAACGCTTCGGGAGGGCGGGGCTCTGACGCGGGGGCTCGGTGAAGCGAGGGAGCGGACGGAGAAGCTACCGCGGGAACTCGTTTCCGGCGTGCAGCGTGGCCCACGGGGACTGAGACGACTGCACGCGGTGTCACGGGCTTTTATTGACCGTCTGCAAGCAGAAAGGGGGCGTGTTCTTTAGAGCAATGAGTTTCCTCGACGTTCATGTCTTATGTCGTGCATCATAAGGCTCTGGTAATTACCACCATATTCACGTCAAAATTTATAACGTGCTGACAGTCAATCGGAGAACTCAGTTGTCATCAATATCTTACTCTCCTGCATTCAAAAATATATGGATTTATTAACTTGAAACCATTTGCAAAAAACATAGTTATACAATTCCCAAATGTTAATTTATGGGGACCGTCCCATAAGTAACAAACCAATTACGGCAAGAGTGTGCGATGATATGTTGTCATTACTTCAGTTTTTAGAATGTTTAAAACTAAAATACAAATTGACAATGAAGATAAACGTCTTTGTAAAACACTGTATATTTGTCTAAAAAATAAAGTAACTTTTTTCTGTAATAATTAGATTTCTATTTTTGTAGAGGAATTACAATAATCGCTGAGATTTTCAATTTGTATAAAATTCTTACGCGTCTCTTCATATACTTACTTTAATCATCGTCATCGTCTTCAGAAAAGTAGAAAATTAATCTCCGGAGAGTGGCTGCAGTTCCTGTGCGCAAACAACAATATGTTACCAGCACTTTTAGCTTTCTCTCAATAAATGTCTCCAAAAAAACAGTTTAGTAAAGGAGGACGTTTCTTCAGGTAAGTTAATTAAGTTGTTTAAGTTTAAACTGTGTTCGTTCACAAAAGCTTGAGAGACCCGTTGAGTTTCTGCAGGTCTCCTTGAAACTTGGGGTGACCTCGGGCACTCAGGAACCAAATGACAAAGAGAGGCACTGCTAGGGACAAGGGCACCTAGGAGGTGTGCTGGAGAGACGGGCGATATTGCACAGAGCGAGTAGGTTGTAATGGAGCTTTATAATACCAAAGGCCCTAGAAACTTAGAGCAGACCGTGAAAACGCGAAGTAACAAGAAGATTAGTGGTGCGAAACATCACATACTTTCTCGCATCATTTCTGACTGCTCCACCATATTATACTATTACATAAAAATGCCAAAGTGTTTTCAACCATCAATAATTATTTTCCGCACAGAGACTCGAACTCCGGTCCTCCCAATTACCTAGCCGTCAGTCGTACCACTACATCACGAAAGTGCCGTGAGATACGAACTCGGGGCGACGCTTAAAAATGTAATTCACTCAACCCAATATTCCTAATATGCAATATTGGCAATTTTCGAAAATAAAGAGAGTTCGCCAATTTTACCGTGCGTCGTTACATACGAGAAGAAAATTCAACGAAAAAAAGGTGGAGCTGTTTTGAGAAAATATTTCTTTTATAAAAAGCATAAATTTCCGAACAAAATCTACTCTTTTTTTCAAAAATGGTGCATGACCTGTCTCAAAGAGCTGATTTCTTTAAACAGACTTTTCAAGGTAAAAGTATTTCTCTTCAATTTTGTAGTTTTCAAATGTAACCGTTTTGAATTATTCGATAATACGCAGAGTTCGCCGAAAATGGTACTAGCATCATGTGTTTTACCATCTCTTGATATATGAGGAGAAACGTTAAAGAAAAAATATGGAAGATTATAAATTCGAATGCCAGTATGAAAAATCAAGAATTTCATCGAACATGAGATCTGCACCATTCTCTTACCCGTCATGTACGCTACCGGAGGACAAAGTTTAAACAAAGAATTTGTTGTCACATTTGAGAAAAGTTTGACAAATTGAACATGATATTATTTCAAAATTTGTCTTTAAAGATAAGATTCCATGAGTGATTGATAGATAAGATTCCATTGTGAGAAAGAGAAGTTTCTCAATTTAATTAATTCCTTCAATTTAGACATTACAATTAATGTACCTACACGGATACACAAAATTCGATGAAGGCAATTGATCAAATTATAATTAACAAAACTACTACTCGATTAGTGAAACAAAAATAGGATACAGTGACCACGATGCACAAATTCTTACCATTATAAGAAATGCGATCACTGACACAATAAATAATTCACGTATGACTAGATTGTTTACAAAAAGTAAAATAAAATTATTCATTAATTACTTGATGCAGGAGTCATGGGAAGCGGTTTATCATACTGTTGATACAAATGACAAATATAATTCTTTTTTTTCAACTCTTTCATTACATTTTAACAGTTGTTTCCTCTTCAAAAAGAAAAATAAATATTTCGGAAAAGCAATTCTGGATAACACAAGGGATTAGGACATCTTAACAAGCGAATTCTTTCTTTAATTCTAAACGTCATAACGTATCTCAAAATTTCCTTATCTACTTTAAAAAATACAAATCATTGTTACGAAAAGTTATAAGGCAGGCTAAAATCATTAAAAACGATCAGGATATTTTGAACTCAAGTAATAAAACGAAAGCAATGGAATATAATACAAAATACGACTAAATCAACTAGAAACCCTGTAGAGAATGTTGTTTTAAAATATAACGATATAAATCTCAACGATCCGGCAACAGTGGCTAGTCCCTTTAACCAATGCTTTTCGAGAATTGCAGCCGATCTCACTAAGGGTCTTCAGCCACAAACTTCAAAAACAGACAGTTCATCCAAAATTTTAGACACGATGTTCGTTTCCGAAACTTCTTCCTATGAAATTCTCAAAATAATCGGTAAACTAAAAAATAAATATTCGTCCGGTTTAGATTAATTCCAGGATTCTTTGTTAAAGACCTGTGCGTATGCCATTGTACACCCGTTAACTCACATATTTAATTCATCGTTATGCACCGGAACGTTTCCAGATATTTTCAAAACAGCTAAAATTAAATCACTCTTTAAAAAAGGAAACAAAAATGAAATTCAAAATTATCGGTTCATTTCTCTTCTATCAGTTTTTTCAAAAATATTAGAGAGACTTTTTTACGTACGAATGGAAACCTTTCTCAGTAAACACGACGCGCTTTCAGATTGCCAACATGGATTTAGAAAATCAAAATCAACGGAAACAGCAATATTTTCTTTTCTTAAAGATGTCGCCTCATCATTGGATCAAAACGAGGCACCTATTGGATTATTTTTAGATCGTTCAAAAGCTTTTGACGTCATTGATCTTGAATTTTACTTTCGAAATTACCTTCATATGGAATCCGTGGTATTGCTCTAGATTGGTTATGTTCGTACCTTAAACAACGATCTCAGAGAGTGGAAATACCTTACTGGAATGATGGATCATTACGTACGCACCTTTCCGACTCTTTGCCCATTGTGCGTGGAGTACCTCAAGGATCGATTTTAGGCCCTATTATGTTCCTACTTTACGTAAAAGATATGCCCTCGACGATTCGAAACGGAAGAACGGTTCTCTTTGCAGATGATATGAACATCCGTTGCAATAAAGAAACCGTAAATAGCACATTATCAGATGTTTCAAATTGGTTCCGAAATAACAAATTAATAGTAAACGAAAAGAAAACGGTTTTGATGCAGTTTTCCATTTCAAATAAACAATTCTGTGCTCCACTGAAAATAAACGGTGTACATTGACTGATGTTAAGGCAACAAAATTTTTAGTTCTCTCAATTCAGTCAAACCTTAAATGGAACGTCCATTTAAATGAATTGAACACAAAATTAAGTTCATTATGCTACGCGTTCAGAATTCTTGCAAATTCAGTCAGCCTTCATACTGCTCGTTGTGTATATTTCGCGAATGTTCATTCCCGCCTGAGATATGGCATAATATTCTGGGGAAATACATCTTAAAGCTCCCAGACTTTTAGATTACAAAAACGAATTGTACGAATAATAACCAAATCCCACCCACGTGATTCATGTAAGCCTGTCTTCATTCATCTAGGAATTTTACCATTACCTTTTCTGTTTATTTACGAAAACGTTTTTGTCAAAAATGACTTGCTTAAGGGCGGGAATATATTTTCGAAAAATACCGATATCTATTACTATAACACTCGACGTAGAAATCATGTTCATCAAGTGACAGTATCATCAGCCCATTACAAAAAATTCACATACAATACATGTACATTATTTTACAACACTTTGCCAGATGACATTAAACGATTAAATTCGATAGAAATATTTAAATCCAAAGTGAAATTGTTTCTGCTGCATAACTGTTTCTATACAATTAGAGACTATACTGAGCATCACAAGAAAAGTAACATTAGCAATGATACATAATGCATTATTTAACATTTGAACTGTATAAATGTGAATAAACAACCTGTAACAAGTATTGTATTGCAGCCTCCGGGTCAAATAACCCCCATCTCGATCAGGTTTTTCGTCCAGTTTCCCTGATCCATTGAGCAAATGCTGAGATGGCCCCTCGTTTTGCTTCTGGACATAAATGTAACTTCATTTTCCGTGCACGTCTTCTAGAATTCAGTGGGAAATACAATTATTCAAATTATCGTTTCCATGTTGTCGCGGCAGGAAGTATTATTCCGAAGGACAACATGGATAAGAGCCAAAATTTATTGCCTTTTTATCCTTGAAATTAGATTTTATTACATGGGAGTTTTTTTTTCAATTTTAAGTAGTATATGACTTGGTGTAGGGATCATAGAATTTTGAAAATGTGCACACAATTCACTTTTCCCCATAGCACGTCATACGCAGTTTTTAACTGCTTTTTTGACGTAAAATCAATAAATAAAAAGACATGAAGGGAAAAATCTCGGACTTCAATATCATAGTTGTAGGGGGACAAATAAAACTCTTGAAATTTTCGAAAAATCAGAGATTTCAATGAACATGCATCATTCCCTTATGCGTCCTTAATGCTCTTCGAGAACAAAGTTTAATAAAAAATTAGTGGTGCTAGAGAAAAACACTGACTTTCTCGTACCACTTAGTTTTCTAATCTGTTTCGTGTGGTTTTCGGTTTTGTCGCCATCTCTCCTCCTGGCTGGTTCCTATCGGCCTCAAAAATAATTTATGGCAATTTATTAATTTTCCAGTCTGTTAGTTGAAGAATAGAACTTGTGGTGCTACAACAGAAACTTTTTTGAGCTTTATTTATAAATCATCTAATTGTCGAAAATTTAGATAGTTCAACGAAAATGTACGTTTTTTTAATGTCCTTTGCTCTATTCGAGGAAAAAAATAAAAGATAATTGTGGAGTATGTTTTGAGAACAAAAATTTAAATTCTCCTTTACTTCAAGCACTTTGAAGCAGGAAAAGCAATACGTAATAACCAGGGAACGTATTTATTAAGACAAAAAATGTTTGAAATTGAAAATATATATGTAGTTATTTTCTTCAAAATATGGAGTTTAATATGGACTTAAAATGATAAAAAGTGGACTCTGGTAAAATACTATTTCATTGTCAGTTGATAAACCGTCATTATTAATTTCTGAAATGTAACTTCTAATTTTGCACCGGATCAGTGTGCTACTTTTGACCTTTTACACTAGCTTACTAGATTGACAGAACTAAACCAATACATAGTATTCTGACTGGATTGTAATTGACAATGAGGAGCTGTGTAAGTTGAATTCTGATATCCAAATCCAGAGGCAGAATTTCGGAACTTTTATAGGGGGGGCTAAGAGTCCCACCCGAATAAGAAAGTAAAATGTTCTCCTAAACCATATAACATATGAGTACTTACACTATTACACAAACATTAAAATAAGATTTTTGGAAGTTTTCTTGGTCCCCGTGCCATCAACCAAACCTTCTACAAAGCGAAATGTGTTTTATCAATTTTAATATCTTTCGCCAACTTAATACTATTTTATCTGATTGAAAAAATATAAACAAATTATAATATAATAATTACTTTTGGGATAGCATAAATTATTTAAGCTATCAGAAATACATTTTTATTTTCTCGCTACCACGTACGCAGTAGCGAGAAAGTTATGTAATGCTGCGCAAAAAAAGGCGAATTTTCGGAAGAAAAATCTTTTATTGGCGGGCTCTGACAACGAACTAGAGGTGCTACAGAATGCCACAGACTTTCTCGTAGCAAAGTTTTATAATTTCCTTGGTGTAGAATGGCATTACGCATTTGCCCCATCCTCTTGCTAGCTGCCATCTATCGTCGCCTAAATTCCATTTTTTGCCATTTTCTCTACTTTTCGGTTTCCTTATAGTGGAACCGAAATATTATTTTACGAATATTAAAGAAAAGTAAAACCCCTTCCTAAATGGCTATTTTCATTAAAAACACTGGTAGCGGTATTTAAGAAAATTATGATTAAGCATTACTGTCAATGCGAAATTTGAAGATCTCTTTCAAAGCAATCTATTGAGTTTTAGAAAAACTTCATTAGATGTATTTGAAGCACTTGCACTCACAAATATAATACAGTATACAAATAGATGGAAATGTGCATATGAACGGCGTGAGAGACATTTCAAAAAATTAGATTTTTGTAATTTTTGAAAAACCAAAAGAATACACCAAAATGAACTTCACGTCATATTAAACAGTCAAATAGCACTATCCATGAGAAAATTTTGAAGAAAACATTTGGAGCCATTTTTAAGAAAATGGAGTTTGTGCGTTTCTGAAAATGCAAATTTTGAGCCATTTTTACAGAAAACTGTTTAGTTTTCGAGAAACTTTATTTGACATTATTTAAAGCACATGTAATCATTAATGTAATAATTTGAAGAAATTGCCTCTAAAGTAAATA
The DNA here is from genome assembly GCA_964035755.1 of Teleogryllus oceanicus. NCBI lineage: Eukaryota > Metazoa > Arthropoda > Insecta > Orthoptera > Gryllidae > Teleogryllus > Teleogryllus oceanicus. Next base: position 8,296,694 of record CAXIVR010000003.1, read on the forward strand.
TTACCGACGTGATAGAGAAGTCAAAAAAATTACATTTTTGTAATTTTTTAAAAAACAAAAAATAGAGCAATATGGCGTTTATGTCATCAGATAGCATGCATTTGGTACTAATTCTATCCAAAATTTAAAGAGAAAATTTGAAGCCGTGTTTGAGAAAATCTTGTTTTTGTAACTTTTTCAAATTGCAAATATATTACGCTCTTTTGCACGAAAACTACCATAATTTTCAAAAACCATCTACATGATCTTAATGAAAGAACTATTTATGGGCAACAAATTGATTTGAAGTAAAAAATCTGTCTTCAATTTTATATTTGTAGGAAGACGCCGAACAAACTTGAAACTTTTGCAATTTTCGAACATTCGGAGTCAACGGTGAAAATCGAACTTACGCCACCTTTATAAGTGTACTTTATTCTTTTCTTATAAGAAATTTAAAGAAAAAATTTGGAGCCGTTTTTGAGAAAATTTTGAAAATATACGAGAATATTAAAGAAGAGTAAAAACTCGTCCTAAATCGAAATTTTCTTTGAAAAATTTGTTGCCGTTTTTAAGAATATAACGATTAAGCATTACTGTAATTGAAAAATTTGTACTTCTTTTTCACATCAATCTTTTGTGTTTTTGAAAAACTTCATTTGAAGCCATTTGAACCACTTCCTCCCACAAATTCAATAATGTATACAAATAGATGGATATGTGCATATTAACGGCGTGAGAGATATTTAAAAAATACATTTGTGTAATTTTTGAAAAAACAATAGAATACACCAAAATTAACTTTACGTCATATTAAACGGTACAATTAGCATTATCAGTTGGAAAAGTTTGGAGAAAAAATTGGAGCCATTTTTTAGAAAATAGCGTTTGAGCGTTTCTGAAAATGCGGAAATTGAGCTCATTTTAACAGAAAACTGTTGAGTTTTCGAGAAACTTTATAAGACATTATGTAAAGCACGTGCACTCATAAGTACGATAATATCAAGAAATTGTCTCTAATGTAAATATTCCCGAGTGGAAGTAAAAAAATTGCATTTTTGTAATTTTTGAAAAACAAAAAAAAAGATCAATATGGCGTTTATATCAATTTATAATCCTACCAAAAAATGAAAGAAAAAAATTTCAGCTGTTTTTGAGAAAATCTTGTTTGCTTTTTTTTAGTTTTAAATTGTAGTACATATTGCACGCACTATTGCACGAAAACTACTAAAGTTTTTAAAACAATCTATTTGACCTTAATAAAATAACTATTATGTACAACAAATTTCATTTGAAGGGAAAATCTCAGTCTTCAATTTCATAGTTGTAGGAAAACGCCGAAAAAATTCAAACTTTTGCAGTTTTCGAAAATTCAGAGTTAACCGAGAAAATGGGACCAATTTAACGTTAAAAGTGTATTTTATCCTATTCTTACGACACTTTTTCAGTATTAGGGGACCCAAAACGCATATTTTGGTTGAAATCTCGAAATCGATTTTTTACATAACTTTCCCTTTATCACTCCGAATATACGTATAGTAGACGAGAAAGTAAAATTACAAATTTGGAAGAAATAATGTCTTACAGCTCACTGCTCCCAGAAATGTGAAATGTCAATTCATAACGTTATCACTTCAACAGCGTTGCTAATGTGAAAATATTGCCTCCCGACTGGATAATGTTGAATGCATATTTATTATATATATATATATAATATATATATATATATATATATATATTAATATTTCATTTAACTCTATTTAGTTTGAAGTAATATCTAATAGAATCAAAACGTTGAGTAATAAATTGTACTGGTTTTTTTGGTGGCTGCCATAGATCCAATCAGCCCTTGCAATTGAAGATCAAATAATGAGATGGGGTGACCGTGATGGGGAAGGGAAAACGCGAGGTGCAGCTACGACGTCCGCTGAGTGGCCAGCAATTGCCGCTGAGTGGGGGCGGAATGGGCCTGAGAGGAGCGGGCAGATCCTTTCGGGCGGGGCCTAATTTCATTAAGGGACTCGCGGGCGCCCTACTTCTCGCCATGGGCGCTGCGGTGGTGGCGGAAAAGGAGGAAGGGAGGAAGATGAGGAAAAGTAAGAGGAAGATTTGAATGATTTGTTGATTAGTGATCCTGGACGCGTAAACTGCTGAGGTCATTAGTCCCCAAGTGTATTTTTTTTATCGCGGGAGGTGGCGGTGATTTCCCCCCGCTTAATGACGAGATCCGGTGTCTATCTATGCGACTTGCTGGAATTTTTTTCCAACCAGGTATCTCCCACCAGCCTTGTCCCTCAGCAAGAAGCTCCTGATTGGTCTCCTAACATGCGTAGTAGTGTAGTGCATGTAAGTGTAAATGTGGGTAAGTAAGGGATGAGAATGAAACAAGGAAGGGAAACGAAAGATCGTGCGCGGTCCGTGTCTCGTTTGTTAGGGTACTGATCCAGTTTTCGTCTGATGTTGATTTGATAAACCACAGAAAACTACCGATCAGAGCAGCCAGCCGCTAGAATTCTCTTCCGGACAGTGGCTGAATTCGACCTAGAGGTTGCTAGTTTCGAAAATCCGTCGGGACTCGAATCCTAATACCTCCCGGTCAGAAGCAATGCAGTGACATCAGTTGATGCCCTGAGCCCCCTTTTCCACTACGAAGGAAAGGAAGAGCAGGAAGAGGAAAAGGAAGAAGAGAAGAAGATGAAGAGGAGGAGGAGAAAGAGAGACGTGAGTGGGCGAATGGTGTCGAATGACAGTAATTCCCGCGACTGTTCTCCTTGCGCCTCCATCTCCGAGAGAGATGGTCAAGTGATTTACGTTGTGAACGAGTCACCAATTATAAGTTAGCAGTGCTGTTGACATTACGAAGTCTCCCTCGTCTCCTAAAAAAAAAGAGCTTAAAGAAGCTTCAGGAGAGCTTTCTGGCTTCAGATTAGGATTCAGCGCATCGAAATACATAGAGAAACATGCGTCAAGCCTGTTTTGTCACAGAGAAACATGTGTCTGACAGTTTTCATTTTTCTGCGCCTGTGTTATTCTCGTGTGCATGAAAAGCAACAATTAAGTTCTTATTCTTTTTGATAATGTTATGAGAGTTTTACCTTACAAGATAATGGACCGCAACCTGAATCGCGTATAAAATGCTTTGAAATAATGTGAAACTGCGTGCGAAAATCTACCAAGGTCTGTACGGAAATGACACTCTTGACTAGCCAGTTTCACAGGGAAAGACTTAAGTTCAAAAACGTAGGTTTCCCAAGAAAAATGTAATAATGTTCTTGATAAATGTGACAAGTCTTGTTCGAATGCTCTTAGGTTAATTGAAATATTGACAATTGAAATACTCATGTTACCATCACGAATATATTTTTAATGTATAATCATTTCGTGGTTTATTTCAATCGAAATTTGTACCTAATTCTCGGAATAGTTTTAATATTTTGACGATGCATTCAGTAAAATAATAATCGAATTGAAACAAGTTTACCATTATATTACGAGTTAATGTTTTCTGTCAAATTATTACTTACTAATGTTTAAACGTCTACAGTCATTAAGTAGAATATCCTTGCTGTTCTCTCACTTGACGTTTTTGGCGTCTGACTCTCCTCACTCCTCCCAGGCGGGAGCTCTAACTGAATCTGCAGCAACAAAGGGGCGCCTGGATGAGGGTCGTGGGGCGGCGCGTGGCAGATGAAGCGATTGTCTTGCGCGCGGCGAAGCTCCGCGAGGCCGTGCGACGGCCGCCTTCGTTAGACGCCGAAGAACTCAATTGATGGCTGACGAATCGCGCCTCCTCTCCGCGCTCCGGGGCGCCCTCTGGCAGCGGCGCTCGCACCCAGCAGATGAGGACTTCAGAGAGGATGTTTGCAGAATAAGACTTTATCAAGTTATCGAGGGAAGGGGTAAAAGAGTTCGATTTCCATTTGAAATTGGATCATATCTGTGAAAAATTGTCGTCTTCATTGTGTTCCGAATCCGACAATGCGTCTTTAACATTCAAGCACTTTTCATTAACGAATTGTCTTTCTTCTTAAATCTAACACTTTTTTATTTATTTGCAAAACAGTATTTCCTTCATTTCTCAGAATATTTTTACTTTCTGTACGTTCGTATATACGGAGTAATATACGTATTACTTTCATAGATGTAGTACGTATTATGACGTACGTATTATACGGAGTATTACTTTCGTATGTGTACGTGTATACGGAGTAATATACGTAGTATAGAGAAAGTGATGTAATGCTGCGGGAAATCGATTATGACATTTCAACGGAAGTACACGTTCAGGGGTCCCCTGATACCGAAAAATTTTTTTTTTTTTTTTCTCAAACCATCCGTCCGTCTGCCTGTCCGTCCCTCCGTCAGCCCACACCATACGTAGGATTTTTCTCAAATGTGAAGAAAACCCTGTCCATCTAGCTCTAATTGAAGCTTTGAGATTCTTTAAAATTTTGGGGTATCAAGCCCCTCAATCAAAATCAAGCCCCTCGGATTTTCAAAGTTTTCTTAAAAACATCTACAATTTTTTTCTTTAAATTTCTTTTAAGAATAAAGTACATCACTCTTATAAAGGTGGTATAGGTCCGATTTTCACTGTTAACTCTGAATCTTCGAAAATTGCAAAAGTTTGATTTTTTCGGCGTCTTCCTACACTATAAAATTGAAGACAGAGATTTATCCTTCAAATGAAATTTGTTATCCATAAACAGTTCTTTCATTAAGGTCTCAAAAATGGCTCCAATTTTTTTCTTCAAACTTTTACAATGGTTAGTGCTAATTGCACTGTTTAATAAGACGTAAATTTCAAGTTTGTGTATTCTTTTGTTTTTTTTTCAAGAAGTACACAAATTAATTTTTTGAAATATCTCTCACGCCTTTAATATGCACATTCCTATCGATTTGTATACATAATTACGTTTATTTATTTATTTATTTATTTTACGTCAAAAAAATTAATAACTAAGGTAAAAAGCAATAATTTTGAATTTTGAAAGGGAGAAAAAAAACTCCCATGTAATAAAATCATTTTCAAGGATAAATAAGCAATACATTTTGAATTTTGAAAGGGAGAAAAAAAACTCCCATGTAATAAAATCTATTTTCAAAGATAAATAAGCAATAAATTTTGGCTCTTATTACTTCCTGCCGCGACAACATGGAAACGATAATTTGAATAATTGTATTTCCCACTGAATTCTAGAAGACGTGCACAGAAAATGAAGTTACATTTATGTCCAGAAGCAAAACAAAGGGCCATCTCAGCATTTGCTCAATGGGTCAGGAAACTGGACGAAAAACCTGATCGAGATGGGGTCATTGACTCGGAAGCTGTAGTACAATAGTTGTTAAGGTTGTTTATACTCATTTATACAGTCCAAATGGTAAATAATGCATTATGTATCATTGTTAAAATTAATGTTACTTTTCTTGTGATGCTCAGTATAGTCTCTAATTGTATAGAAACAGTTATGCAGCAGAAACGATTTCACTTGGATTTAAACTTTTCTATCGAATTTAATCGTTTAATATCATCTGGCAAAGTGTTGTAAAATAATGTACATATATTGTATGTGAATTTTTTGTAATGAGCTGTTGATACTGTCACCTGATGAATATGATTTCTACGTCGAGTGTTATAGTAATAGACTTCGGCATTTTCTGAAAATATATTCCCGCCCTTGAGCAAGTCATTTTTTACAAAAACCACTGATTCGTAAATAAAAAGACACGGTAATGGTAGAATTCCTAGATTAATGAAGACAGGCTTACATGAATCACGTGGGTGGGATTTGGTTATTATTCGTACAATTCGTTTTTGTAATCTAAAAGTCTGGGAGCTATAAGATGTATTTTCCCAGAATATTATGCCATATCTCAGGCGGGAATGAACATTCGCGAAGTATACACAACGAGCAGTATGAAGGCTGACTGAATTTGCAAGAATTCTGAACGCGTAGCATAATGAACTTAATTTTGTGTTCAATTCAGTTAAATGGACGTTCCATTTAAGGTTTGACTTAATTGAGAGACCTAAACATTTTGTTGCCTTAACATCAGTCAATGGTACACTGTTCATTTTCAATGGAGCACAGAATTGTTTATTTGAAATGGAAAACGGCATTAAAACCGTTTTCTTTTCGTTTACTATTAATTTGTTATTTCGGAACCAATTTGAAACATCTGATATTGTACTATTTACGGTTTCTTTATTGCAAAGGATGTTCGTATCATCCGCAAAGAGAACCGTTCTTCCGTTTCGAATCGTCGAGGGCATATCGTTTACGTAAAGAAGGAACAGAGTAGGGCCTAAAATCGATCCTTGAGGAACTCCTAATGCAACGGGCAAAGAGTCAGAAAGGTGCGTACGTAATGTTCCATCATTCCAGTAAGGTATTTCAACTCTCTGAGATCGTTGTTTAAGGTACGAACATAACCAATTTAGAGCAATACCACGAATTCCATATGAAGGTAATTTGGAAAGTAAAATGTCATGATCAATGACGTCAAAAGCTTTTGAACGATCTAAAAATAATCCAATAGGTGCCTCGTTTTGATCCAATGATGAGGCGACATCTTTAAGAAAAGAAAATATAGCTGTTTCCGTTAATTTTGATTTTCTAAATCCATGTTGGCAATCTGAAAGCGCGTCGTGTTTAGTGAGAAAGGTTTCCATTCGTACGTAAAAAAGTCTCTCTAATATTTTTGAAAAAACTGATAGAAGAGAAATGGGCCGATAATTTTGAATTTCATTTTTGTTGCCTTTTTTGAAAAGCGGCTTAATTTTAGCTGTTTTGAAAATGTCTGGAAACGTTCCAGTGCATAAAGATGCATTAAATTCCTCTTTGCATTAAATGCTTGTTAGTGGAAGTGCCTCAAATGACTTCAAACGCAATATATGACATTAGAGTTACTAGTCATTTGGTTTCAAAACTCAATAAAAACGGAAAGGAGAATTGATTTGAGGAAATTCTAATTTTTACAAGTATAATGATGACTGCTAATCAATAGAGGAATATGTTCAGGAACAGGTTTAATCCTGTTCTTGTGTCAAATTTTCAAAAAACGTCCTTTGCGGGATCTTTGGAGTTTTGAATAGAAGCTTCCTTTCCGCAACAATCTCCCATTACGTCCTGAAAAGAATGAGAGGTTTTTTATTTTTGCCCTCTTCCGTAAGACATGATTTAGGGTTTCAAGGTAACGAGGGAGTTCAGAAGAAGTAGATCAGCCTTACCTAAATGTATAAAAATGGATATTGGTATGTATAAGAGCGGTAAACTCCGACACCGTATGACCGATCTCCATGAAAGTTGGCACATCTACGTGTCTTTTCACCGAGGTTTGTGTGACGTTAATCTTGTTGTAACTTTACTAGATGGCGCTGCAGAACAAGATTGCACTTTATTTCAATTCAATTTCCTTTCAGACTGTGTTTCACTTCGGCTTCGTTTTTGCTGAGCGTTGCCGTGTGCGCCCTGTGACACGGAGGGACACGAAGAGATACGGAGGGTCAGAGAAAGGGACATAGAGAGACAGAGACAGGAACAGAGGGAGAGGGAGATGGAGAGAAAGACAGTGAGAGAAAGACGGAGAGAGAAGAGGGAAGGTAGGAAAAGAGGGAGAGGAAGGGCAGAACAACGTCTGTAGGGTTCCGCTAGTCTTATTTATTTTCGAATAATTTCAAAGCCATCTTTGTGGATTCATTGAGACTCATGTGTGGTTTCATTTCCCGGAAAAGTCCCTCACTTTGTCACATTACTGTGAATAATGGACGGTTTAACAAATCCCTTATTTGGTTGCCAATGAATCTCAGAAGCAGTGAAAATGACTACAGGGATCACTTGAAATGAATCGAAGTGACATAAATCAGTATATGCCATGGGAAATTACACAAAATATTAATATAAAATAAGTTGATGAAAAGATGCATTGAAATAAAATTTTCAAACAAATTCGTGCGATACGTTTCCGTATCCCTTTTTTTACTTATGTGTAATATGCAACGAAAACAAATATACGTAGTTTCAGGTACTAAACCACATTAAGTTTGTACGTAGAATCAAGTCGTCTACAATTTTTCCCAATAAGAATAGTTTTCGCAATATGTTTTTTTGTTAATTCGGGTAAATTTCCCACAAATACGTAAACAAAACTGTCCCAAAAAGAACTAAAAAATTTTTTTGTTGAATCTTTTTGAAAGGATGAACCACAATTGAATTATTGGGCTCAAGTGTAGATTTCATTTAAACTTTTAAATTTAATAAAAGTTAGGGTACGTACCACATGCGACCGTGCATAAGGACCGCCTAAAGACCCAACGACTGAATAATTACCGTTCACGTTGAATGAAGATTCTAAATACTCTTTGTTGTATTTCATTCATAATGAAGGTTTTAAAAAGAAACAATTTTTTCTTTAATTTACAATTATTTGTAAATAATTTCTAGTATTTACTAATAATTGCGAAATGTTTCGTGTTTGGTATTGTAAGCAGTTAAATTACGTGTTGCAAGTACACGTAATTAATGTAGTAATTTTCCTTTCCGCGACTATTTCAATATTTCTAACCCAAAATTTGAACGTAAGACAGAAACTGTACTTTTCATATTATGTTTTTAACGGGTCAAAGATTGTTGATACTTCGGAAAGATGTACGTAAGAAGAACGTTCGCATATTCAGAATCGCTGAATTTTTTTTTTTTGCTTTATTTAAAAGTCCATGAACTACTAGGTCATTAGCGACCACATTCAAAATACAGTATATACAGTATACAACAGAGCATACAACCAAAATTAAAATTAAACCACAAATATATAATTTGTCAATATAGGTAACTTTACATGAGGACAATTAACAATCACATTCAACAGCAACATAATATAAACAGAGAACACCGTCAAAAATGCATGTTAGGCATTACTATACACTATTTGAAATACAATATTTGACAATATTGGTGTTTAACAGATTTTTAGTTTCTTACAGCTTATTGATAAGGTTCATTTCCTTTAAAAATTTAAAGACATTTTCAATGTGGTGTTTGTTGTTAAGGATTTTTGAGAGAGTGAGAGGTATTGCATATTTTTTGCGGATATCTTTGTAAATGGGTCAACAATAATATGTGTGGTATAGAGAGGGCAGATTGACATTGGTCACAATTTTTTTGTATTTCTTTTGTTAGTAAATGCTGATGGGTAAGTTTGGAATGGCCAATTCTTAAACGGGTGAGCACAGTTTGAAATTTTCTCTTGTGAAGGTAAGGAAGGTGGTCATCGAATATACTTTTCCTGATCTGATGTAGTTGGTTTGGTGATCTTGTCCATTCAGTATTCCAAACATCCTTGTTTCTTTGATGAAGTTCTTTTTTGATGTCATTGTGGGAAACTGCATGCTCTTCCAAAGGTGAATTAATAGAGTCTTTAGCTGCTTCAACTAATATATTACCGACAATATCTCGGTGCGATGGTATCCAAATGAGAATTATTTCTTTATTGATGTATAATAAGTCATAATATAAGTTAGCTATTTCATTTACTATAGGTTCCTGGTTTTCAGTATTACTTAAACTTACTAGCACACTTTTGGAATCTGTAAAAATAACAAATTTGTTTTCGGTTTGTTCTTGAATATATTTAAAGGCGAGAAGGATGGCGTATTCTTCATAATAAAAAATATAACAATAATAATTTAGCCTTGATTGTAATAGTGTCTCTTTAATGTGTACTGCACAGCCAGCTCCGATCTCTTTACGGGAGCCATCGGTGAAGATGTGCGTATATCCAATGTATTTGTTATAGATTTCGTTGAAGTAGGCTTGGTAAATTATTAGTTACTTTTTTGGAAGATCATTAAAGCTAATGTTGATATTTATTAGGGAAGGAATCCATGGAGGTCTTTTTTTAACCGTGGTAGTTTGAACAGTAAGAAATGTGAAGTGAATTTCTTCAAGATACTGGTTCAGGAGATAATAAACTGGTTTCGGAGCATACTTTTTCTCTGTATACTTTTCGTAATATTTTCTGGAGAAAACATTCTTATAAACAGGGTTATTAGGAGTGGATGATATTTTACTGGCATAAGAAAAGCATAGTTTTCTTCTTCTTATGTGAAGAGGTTCTTCATTGGATTCCGCAAGAATACTCGAAATTGGACTCGTTCGATATGCGCCAATGGCAAATCTTAACCCGGCTGAGTGGACTGGATTAACTTTAATATTGTTGGCCTAGCTAACTGTAAATAATTGCTCCATAGTCTATCTTAGAACGAATGAGAGCTTTGTATGTTGATAGTATAACATTTCTGTCGGTTCCCCACGATGCTGATGAAATGGCTTTTAATACATTTATTCTTCGAAGGCATTTAGCTTTCAAATTCTTAATATGTGGTATCCATGTTTGTTTACTATCAAATAATATTCCTAGAATTTTGATTAGGCTAGAACATTTAAGTTGTTGTGGTCCTATTGTAAGTTTTAGCTGATCCGATAAGTTACCCCTTTTATTGAAGACTATACATTCAGATTTGGATTTAGAGATCTTGAAACCTGTCGTATTGGACCAATCTTGAAGTTCTTTTAAAGTAATTTGAAGCAGTTCTTGAGATGTTTTAATATTTTTTCCACTTAATGTTATAGTGATATCATCTGCAAACAAATATACTTTCACTGGTCGATGGATATGGTTCGTGATATAATTTATGGCAATCAAGAATAGTAGTACACTAAGCGCAGATCTTTGAGGCACTCCGTTCTTTATTGTATATTTGTTCGAAAAAATATTCTTGAATTTAACTTGTAAAGATCTATCCTTCATGAACTGGGTTATGAAAGTTAGTATTTGGCCATCTATCCCCATTTCGAGGAGAATGTTGATGATTCGATCTCTCCAGACAATGCTGTAAGCTTTTTCCACATCTAAACTAACAGTCACAACATGTTGGTTTGTTATAAAGGCATCACAAATGTCACTATAGATGTTTACTAAATGGTCAGTTGTAGAACGATTTCGTCTGAAACCACTTTGGAATGGTGAAATGTTATTATGATATTCGAGGTACTAATTAAGTCTCTACTGACAATTTCTTCCAATTATTTGCAGAGGGTGAACGTTAGGGAAATAGGTCTGTAATTATTCGGGTTGGTTGGATCTTTGTTAGGTTTAAGAATCGGGATAACTATAGATTCTCTCCATTTGTCAGGAAATTCGCCAGTGGTTATTATTTCATTGAAGAGTCGAGTTAGATATTCAATAGCATTTGTCGGCAGTTCTTTCAGAAAAACATTGTATATTCCATCTGGTCCTGGGCTTGAATTTCTCGTACGAGATAGCACAATCTCAACTTCTTGTACTTGTACGGGATAATTTAGTGTAGGATTACTTGACGAATTTTGTTGAATAATTCTATCCATTGTTATATTCGAATTAGATTTGTATATTTGAAATTCATAGTTAAAGTTACTGTCGCTTGAGTTATAGCAAATGTAGAAGCTAGAATGTTCGCAATTTCTTCGTTAGAAGAGGTAGTTCTGTCGTTATGTACCATAAATTTAGGTTGAAAGTTCTGCTTGTAGCAACCATTGATAGCTTTGATTTTTTTCCAATTGTCTGCTGGGTTAGAGAAGCAATTTATTGATGAGATAAAATCAATCCAACACTGCCTTTTATTTTCTTTATATATTCGTCTTGCTTTTGCTCGTGTTCTTTTATAATCAATATGATTTTCTATGGTTGGATGCCTCTTGTATTTGTTGAATGAGTGTCTGTATAATTTATGAGCATTTTTGCAGTCTTCATTCCACCAAGGTAGTTTTTTCCTTATTGGTTTTCCTGAAGATTTTGGATTGTTTCATCAGCTGTTTTGAGGATGAGATCAGTCAGTTTCTCAATATTTTTATTGAGGGAGATTGAGGAATTCTCTTCTAACTTATTAATTTCATTTATTTTTGTTGATAATACTTCTTTGTATCTGTCAAAGTTAGCGTCTTGAAATTTCCATCGAGGATGATAGATAGTGCAAGCAGACACTGAGGTATTATTAAAGTAAGATACGAGAATGGGAAAATAGTCACTTCCATGTACGTCTTCTGTAGTACTCCAGTCCCATTTAGAAGCAATAGAAGATGAACATATTGTTAGATCAATTGCACTGAACCTTTTGTGTGTATTATTAAGGTGAGTATTGATTTTTGTTAAGTATCAATATATTTGCGTCATCTAATATTTTTTAATAATCTTGCATCTAATGTCATCTTTATAAGATCCCCACATTAGACTGTGACTATTAAAATCACCTACCATAATAAAAGGTTTAGGTAGCTGATCTATGATTTTTAATTTCATTTTGGATTACACACCAAATATTTTCTTCCCATGTTGATTTTGACTGCTGTACATTCAATATTGGTGTTTATATGAATTTTATCTGCTTGAATAAGTGATTTTATATATATAGCTATGCCTCCACTGCATATTCTTGGATTATTTCTATTCTTTAAGTATACAGAATAATTTTTTAATTGTGGTATCACCCTTTCTGAATTGTTATTCCATTGTAATATGCTTTCAACCATTGTTAGTTAATATTTAATTTGATAGGATGAAATGCTTTAACTTGTATCACTAGAGTACTCTGATTCATTGCTTTTAATGTGTTTATTTAATTTCTTTTTTAGATTTGTAAATCGTCTCTTCATATTTTTATCCTTTAATTTTGGATATGTTCTTTCTAACATTTGGATCAATTGAGTTAAATCAGGGGTAAATTCTAGAGGTATTTCAATTACCTCAGTACTTTTTAGTTTTTTCAAGAAAACTCTTCATTTGAATAAATTCAAGGGATATTTGTTGTTAGGGTCCAATAATATTTCCTTTAGAGGGGCCAGTTGGGTGTTCAGTTTTTCATATTCTTCAATATTAGTACTTTCTAATCTTGACTTTTTATAATTCTTCTCTTTTTCTTTTCAGTGAGGTCAATATTGAGATGTTCATCAGGTTCTGATGAGGGTTCAATAAGTGGGTCTGAGGTTGTTAATGATAAGGATATAGGTCGTTTCTCAATCAAATTATTTGTGGGTTCGGGTTGTTTGATTGGGGTTTGAAGGCAGGGAAGTCACCAAATTGAGGTTGGGTTAATATAGGGGCATTATTATTGGCCTCAAGATCTTTCATCAAAGTGTTGTCTTCACTCTCTTTTGTGTGAATAGTTTCTTCAATTTGAGTGGATGAGTTAGATGGTGGAGGTATTTTTGAGGTTACATTCATATCAGTAGAGGGTGATATTACTTTTTCATTGATGTTATCTGCAGGTTGAGGATTTGGTATAGAAGATAGACTTTGGTTATGTTGTTGAGTAACTTCAGTTTCCATTTCATCATTTCCACTGGGTTTACTGGGACAAAGCTGAGCTACATGTCCTTCTTGATTACAAATAAAACATGTCATGATATCAGTAGAGAAGTATATACGGTATATAGGTATTGTCAAAATAAACAACAGTTGAATCTGGTAGTTTGTTTAGATCTTCAGGTTCTATGTACACTTGTCTTCTGAAGCTCATAATATGGGAGAAGCCCGGTTCTGATATTCCTGCTTTTATGAACGAGATCTTGGAGGATGTTGTAATTTTCCTTTTGGTGAACTCCTTTTCAATTATATTATGTGGTATGATTGGGCACACGTTGGATATAATTACCCTTTCAAGTTTACTAATGAGAGGTCAAACATTGAGTTCACGATTCTTAATAACAATTGTTTTATTTTTATCAGTCAATTTATCTGCGACGGCTTGACTTGACAGAAAGATGCATATTCGATTGTTAGATATGCGTGAAACAAATCTAATATTACTAGCATCAACAATAGAGGCAACCTTGATAATATAATCTTTAATTGAAAGTCCTTCTTGAGCTTCGATTACAATTGCTTGTTCTTTAGATGGAAAGGGATCTGATATGAGCACCTCATATGACTTCTTTAATGACATACCTTGTTGTGAGTCCGTACTGTTGGGGGTTATGTCTCTCCTGTAGTCAGGAGAATCCATTTTTCCTGGAGGTATATCTGCATCTGCAGCTGTACGTGAAATTCACGTGATGATATACTGTGTTTTGCTTACAGTATTAGAAACAGCTTCGTATAGTTACAAAAGTTAGGTAAATAACTCGTGTATTGTTTGTACACCACTGTTCACAGCACGACCTACTCGTACGGCGTCCAGACTCGAACTGCGTTGAAATATTGATACATTAGTATTTCAAACAATTTAATATTTCAGTCATATTCGGTATAGGAGTAAGTATGAGCATAATGTAAAATGGGAAACGTTATTACAGCCTGTTTACAAATGGACGGTGTTATGCATCAACCGGCTAAGCGCCATTTCAAAAAACAGATTCGGACGCCATCAATTGCATTGGGCCATGCACGCAAGTGTACGCAAAATGTTAGCACCAAATCTGCAAAACTAGCCTTATAATTAATGAAAATGTACTCGCCATCAGTCACATCAGGGATTTTGTGATTCGCAACAACCGGCTATAAACCTAGATCTTTCTAACTTCTGTTCTCAATTTTACATTATGCAGGTAAACATTTCCACTCTGATGTTGGTGTAGTTTGGAGCTTCAATGAACAGAGAAGGTCTCCGTGCCCCATGCAGCATGAACGGAGATGACCTTCATTTATAACGTGGTGCATGTCATCAAGGTCATGGAGGACCTTTGGAAGATGCGACGAGGGCGCGATATCGCCTGCTTGAAGTGTCATTATTGCTTCCTTCCTAAGCAGTCATCTGTTCTATACGATACTCGCGCTCAAAACTAAAGCACAGAAAGTTATGGATTGCATAGACATCTTACTATTTTGTTTTTTGCCCTTTTTCGTCGACAGGCGCATTTAATGCGATGCAATAGCGTTTTAACCGTTTTAGAGACGGAGCTGCAGGAAAAATGTGTTTAGAATGCTGAATTGTTTGCCTCGGCATTCCTTATCAAAAAGCATATAAGAAAATGAATTATACAAAAAATTGCATTAAATGCAAATATTCAGAAATATGTGACATTTTTGTACTTATGAATAAAATATGAATACACGTTCCTTCGGGTAAAATATGTAAATATATATGCTAAGAAGTCAACGTTTTAGGCACATTTCGAAATGAAACGTGAATAAATCGTTAATTTGATTTGACCGAGTTAGCTCAAGAAAATGAGTGATTACTTAAATATCCGGGCCTCATTACTAAAGAGAAAGTCAGAATCGAAGATAGGAAAAATGAATTTGAAATATCCTGAAATTAAGCAAATGAAGCAAAAAAAAACTGGTTCATTGCCAATAAAATAAGAGTCAGCGAAGTAAAAAAAAGAGAGAAGGAGAAAGTAGACGACAGTCAACTAGGCTGGGTTTCAGGTGTCATGTGTCATTAGAATTTAGTGTACAAACTCATGAAAAATTATCAATGTTTTCAGTAGTGAAAAATTCCCGATTCAAAGAAATTTTGACAACCGCTCAGTTAATTTTTACATTATTTTCTGTTTTTCTGAGTATTTATATGGATAAGTTTATTTCACATGTACATTTTTAAATGGTATGTATACAAATGAAAAAACAAATAACTGTATTACCCATAGAAACACCGACTGGGATACATTATTTTGCATCAACAGTCTATACGCCTTGTCTTGGCGCTTAGCTGATTGATACACAACAAAATACTAAACCATTACCAGCCATACTAAAACGCATCAACAAGGTAAGCGCCCCCTCGCGTGCTTAATGGATTGTTGCAAAACTCTAATGACAGCTTTCTCGTTCCGTCTGAGCGCAATATGACAATAATGACCGTTAATAATAATGTAGAGGATTTTAACGCATGCGATACGAATCAGCATATACAATATTGTCATGTAAGTGATTACCAAGTCAGAAATAGTTAAATTACAGCTTTTACAGCTGAAAATTTAAGAAAACTTTGAACACGATTATCTCCAAACATGTATAATGTCGCATAGCCGGTTGATGCATAACAGCGTCCAAATATCAAAGAAAAGTTAGATTCATTACAAATGTTTGAAACAATTTAAGGGGGGCATTATATTTTATACAGGTGTCTCAGAATAGACGTTACAAACTTGCAGTACATGCAGAGGGGAACAAACTCAGTTTTTTAGGTCAATGAGCATGTAGTTAGGAAGCCACTCATGTAACATTCCCCTGATTGGTGGCAACACATCATAGATTGATATTTAACGGGTAATAGAAATATTTTTGGCTGAGCCACAATGTGACCTGCCCAATAAACATGAGTTACTTTCCAATCACGGGCATATACCATTTCTGTAACATGACATTTCTAACCACGTGTTCATGCACGTGTTCATTTGAGAGAAAAGTCGTCATCTTTAATACCCTATTTAGCTTGAAATTTCTTGAAATATTCATTTTGAGACACCTAAATGTTTTTTCTAGGCAGGATCATAAAGTAGAGCTGATTATTGAGAATATGCATTTTTAATATTGCTAGGTGCCGTGAGGGAATGGATCAATTACCTTTGTGTCGACTTGTGAGTTGACGAAGAGGATGTGTATTGACATGTTGACATTACACAACTTTTCCAGTCGAAACGAACTTTTCAGACGAAATACGCTTTTGTATATACAAGTGTGTGTGTGTGTGTGTGTGTATATATGTATATGTGTATATATATATATATATATATATATATATATATATATATATATATATTTCGTTTCTGCAAGCGTATTTCGTTTCTGCAAGTGTTCAATCCCTGAGTTCTTTGTTTATTTACCTAGTGGAAGGTCAATGATCGTGCCATCTCTTGTGTGCGTGAAATGTCTTGTACGCTGTGATGTTCGTCCAAATGTGTAAAAAGAAGATGTTCGTCCAAACCTTTCACCTTCTCGGTAAGTATCAATCCCCTATTTGCATGCGTTTAATTGTTAATCATTTGAAACTATAAATTCTGAAAATTACCAAGCTACGGATATTAATTTTTCATAAATATTAATATACTCCAATAGAATATGATCCTATTTCTTCGACTTCAACCACTCAGAACATATTAAAATTTGGTCCCGACAATCACCGAAAATGTTAATCATAGTTTAGATATATCTTCCTATCAAAATTCATGAGAAAATCCAATCGAAACAAATATCTATTGCGGTATATGATCAAAAATCTAAACATTTTATTTCACATCATAAATGTATGGTACGTCAAACTGTTAATTGCCAACACGAGTTAAAATCTAAATTTTATATTTCTGAGTAAGTATTGTTTCTAAGCTCTTAGGATATAAAATGGCAACCGTCGATCTCATAAGTAGTAACGGCCAAGCCAGTTTTACCTTTATCCTGGCTCTAATGGGTAACAGATTCCAACAGTACAAAGACCTTCCCCAACATATTCCAAAAGATCACGCAGAGAGCTGCAGAGTGCTCTCTCAAGTTTTCGGAACACTGCAGTCCTCGTGAGAGACATGCTGATCCACTTACGAAGTACATTCCCCGCGCGTGCAACTTCTGAAGTTCCCATGCGCTGAAAGTACGGCTTCTTTGACTCTTTGACGCCCCATATCCAAAACAGAAATAATTTGAGAATAATAATAATAATAATAATAATAATAATAATAATAATAATAATAATAATAAAAGAAAAAAGAAGAAACAAATTAATCAGTTTTAAAAGTGGGCTTCTTTGTAAATCACTAAAATGCCATGTCAATAAATAAACATTGAGCTATTAAAAGTTGTATACTATAATTATCATTGTCTTTATTATTGTAATATACTTAAATATACATTAATATTATAATGTACACATTATATTTACCAATCTTGTATATTGGTCTTAAACTTTTCTTTTACTTGAAAATAAATTATGAACTCTAAAGACCAGATATTTTCAACATCCACGAAGAAACGTAGATAATAAAATATCGGGATTGTAATTCTGGCAATTAACAAGAATATTCTTAAAATTTTAAAATAATATAGGCTCATTTTGCCAAATATCGTTCAGTAAATATCATTGAAGAAATAATCATCTAATCATATTCTGTGTGCCACAGGTGGAGACATTCCCTTGAAGACGCAAGGGGAGAACGAAAGCAGAGGAGAATCCGCCGGAAGAATTCATAAAGAAGATGGTGTTCGTGAAATTGAGGTTTTCGTCAGTGATGAGGACTGTAATACTTTACCAGAGCTCTCAAAGGTCAACAATGTTAGGAGTTTAGATAAATTGGGCGACGGTAATTTAATAAGGAGTCTCGATACATCAGGGCATTTGGTGAGAAGTATGAACCAACGCAAATATCTAGAGAAATACGATGGAGTAAACCTGTTGAGAAGCTTGGATAGACTTGGAGGAGGTAACTTGGTGCGAAGCTTGGACAGATTGGGTGGAGGTAACTTGGTTAAACGTTTTAACAGCATTGAAGGGGAAACTCTAGGGCAAAGTTTAGACCTCATTGAAGAAGAGAATCATAGTCTAGGCGACGAAAATTGGGAGAGAACTCCGCATGTCAAGAAGGCCCATGTAAACTCGGCAGTGAAAACCTCTTGAGAATTTTGGATATGCTTGGAAAGGCCTTTGCGAAGTCTGAATAGGTGCGGAGGTGGTAATTTGGTAAGAGATTTGAATAGTTTTGAAGAAAAAAATGTTTTAAGAAGTGTAGATAGACTCGGAGGAGGTAACTTGGTAAGGAGTCTTGATAAACTTCGTGGAGGAAATTTAGTTAGAAGTTTGATAGTTGGAGGGGGAAACCTGTAAGAATGATAGTTGGGAGGGAAATCTGGTCAGGACCTGGACAGGCTTGGAGGAGGAAATCTGGTCAGGTGGAAGGTGGAGGAGGAAACCGGGGGGGGGGAAAGGGGGAGGCGTAAATTGGTCAGGGTGGATAGGCTAGGAGGAGGAACTTGGTAAGGAGCGTGGATAGGCTAGGAGGAGGGAATCTGGTCAGGAGCCTGGAGGTAGGAGGAGGCAGGAGCCTGGATAGGTAGGAGGAGGAAATCTGGTCAGGAGCCTGGATAGGCTAGGAGGAGGAAATCTGGTCAGGAGTCTGGATAGGCTAGGAGGAGGAAATCTGGTCAGAAGCCTGGATAGGCTAGGAGGAGGAAATCTGGTCAGGAGCCTGGACAGGATAGGAGGAGGAAATCTGGTCAGGAGTCTGGATAGGCTAGGAGGAGGAAATCTGGTCAGGAGCCTGGATAGGCTAGGAGGGGAAATCTGGTCAGAAGCCTGGATCTAGGAGGAGCAAATCTGGTAGGAACCTGGATAGGCTAGGAGGAGGGAATCTGGTCAGGGATGTGGATAGGCTAGGAGGAGGAAATTTGGTGAGAAGCTTCGATAGACTTGATGGAGCCAATTTAGAAAGACACGTCGAAAAATTAGGAGGTGGTAATCTTCTCAGAAACATTCAGGATATGAATAGCATTGGCGGTGTAGAGGAAGAAAATTCTCTTCCAGTAATTCTCTAAAACATTACGAATGTTTACCAAGCAAAGTAGAATGCTCGATGTAAAACACATGCTGTTCAAAATAAATAAAAATAAATTACTTGTGAAGATTGTTCTATGTGTCTCTTCTCAGAACCCTCAAAATAAAAGCGAAAATTAAAGAGAAGTATTTGAGAAACAAATGCATAACTCATGCAAACGCACATTTTTTACTAATAAATAGTAATAACAAATGCGTAAAAGTATGTTGTCTCATATGGAAAAGAGAGCCTGCACTTTTTTCCAGAAATTCAAAAACAAAACACCAAATGCAATGAAGCATCATATAATGAAGCTGAAATAAACTCGTAACTTAATCGTTTATATTTCTTAGTATACTTTCCTGTTAGTAACTAGAACGGACATTCTACAAATTCTCTGTCGAAAATTCAAATTAATTTATCATGAATTTATCTTTTTAGGTCTGAATGACCAACAATTGGAAAGTTGAGTTCTGGGTCTGATTTTGATTTGAATTGTCATAAATGATTCTGACATTAATAACTCTGTCTTTTATGACAATTTACAACGGCATCAAAAAATATTCTAATATTCCTGATATCCTACGCATCCTTATAAATTAACATTCTCACAATGAATATTTCATAAATACAAAAAAGAGATGACAACAAGATGCGTCAGATCATTACAAATTCGAATTTTCTTATAAGAAAATTTCATACTGATTTGTAACCTAAACATTCATGATTTTCCCCATCACAGAAACTTCGAAAAAATCGTATATTGCGTAGAGCACGGATTTGTCCATTATTATGCACTTGTGCTTCCCATGAGAGCGACTCGAGTGCAACCGCGGACAGATACAAATGGTGGAAATGAGTGTTGTTGCAGCAGTCGTAGGAATTAATGAAAATGTACGAGTTCAGTCAACGTGCGAAAGTTAAAAGAACAAGAAGCAAGTTGGTGGCATATTTTATTGCAGTTCACAGAGTATTGTTGCTTTCAGGATCGACGGAATCGAAGATAATTCCTTTTTTGTGAAATTTCAAATCACGTTGTTCTACGTGTGACTCATCTTGCATTAGTGTTTGACAGGTGGCAAACACCAGAGCAAGATGATAAGTGCACGTTTCATCATTCCAAAAAAAATAATATTTTTCCAGGGAATGGTAGAAATCAAACACCTTTCCTGTGAATTAGTAAGCATCAGACCTTTATTCACAGATTTACGAAACTACGGAGCGTCCTATGGTTTTGTAGATAAGAAAGTATAGAACAAAACAAAATGCTCAATTTGACTCTAAACTACTCAAAAACTTAGAATTTCGTAAAATTGTTCACGAAATAATTTAACTAATCTAATAATCTAATTTTGGGTAATAGACTGCATTAAGAAAGAAATTTGAGTTTCAATATTAAAGGTATAAATCCAGTTCGAAATAAATGTTAACTTTGGAATAATTTTTGACATTCCACAAGTTATATTAAAAATCGAACCTGCATCATATTACTAAGCAAACGTTCATATATTTGAGCGAAATTACGGAGGCTGTTTTTTTGTATGTATTTGTCTTCAATAATCAAGACGGAACAGGACGTCAAAAAATGTTGAAATTTATGCAATTTATAAAATTCAGGGATTTTTAGATAATCAGGCCACTCTGTGCTCTGTGCCACTTGTCAGTATACGAGCACTTTTTTAATTGAAAAATGTTTTGAGAAAATTTTGAAAGTATCTTAAAGGTTCGTGTTGAGTTCACTCAAAAACTTAAGGATACGTTTCATAATCAAAAGTTCATGATATCAATATGATCAATTATGGAGTATCCAGTACGATGAAAATTCTGGGTATATTTAGGTCCTGTGTTTGTTCACAGACACACGAACATTTTGAGAAGAAAACACTTTTTCGGTATCAATACGTCGACAACGGAAATATGACTATATTACGTAAACGACAAAGTAATTTATAAAGCATAGCAGCAAGAAAAACCCAATTTTTCAGTACTAGTTAATCACAAAACTGAGTTTCTCGACCAAAAACTCAACATTCGTTCCTTCAGCATTGCCTTACAACGTAGGAGATGCGAAAAAATAGCCTCACGTGAACCAGACACGGGGCGATCCCCCAATGAGGACGTCTGTACAGTTTCAGGTGCGAATTAATAGCTTTCAGTATTCAATTTTGATTCGTCTTTGATTCTTTTTTTATTGCCATTGACACGACGATACCTAAAGTGTAATGTTATCCCTCTGATGACCTCGCTCAGAGCGATGCGTTGAACAATGAAAGTGGCCACACACATGTCTTAATGTGACTGCAAACATTATGCTAAAACGTCAAAAAAGTCCTTGTAAACCATTTTGAAATTTTATCACAAATCATGTGCCAAATTTTTTTACGTATGACGTAGAGACTAAACAGTACTGAATGTGAAAAATAAAAGGAAAATATGTCTTGCTAATAATTAATGTCATTTTAGCAGTACGGTAATTTTTGCTTTAAAAATGTAACCTTCTACCGCATGTATTCAAAATATCATTTCTTCACTTCATGCATCTGCATCATCTGCATTTCATACATTGTACGTTACCTCTTTTCTAATCTACAATAGATATAGCAAGGTGGTCTGTTACTTTTAAATCCGTATTATTGTAATGTTTTTTTTTTATTTCTTTCAAAGGACACGTAATATTCAGAAATATCATTAGCGCCCGTTAAGCCCCTACTAAAAGTGTATTTCATGTAGCTTTTAATATGGGAGCAATCAAATAATAGATCAAGCGTTACGTATTCCTATTATTTGTTTCAAGCTCCTTATTCACATTTCTATATAAATATCTTTGTTATGGTTTATAATGTGTTTAGTACAGTCAATTCATTTTTTTTTATTAAATGGTACTTTTTTTCTCAGACGGATTTGTCTGCATCAGGAGCAACACTCATCTTGCTGCATCTCAGGAGCAACACTCACATACCATGCTACAACGGCATTAAAGTGTCGACATCGAGAATTTTTTATTTTTATTTTCTTCAGAATCATAAGCTGCAGAAAATATATTACATTCAACGTTGAATTTATTGTTTTATTTAATGCATAAATTATGTTTTAGAAATAAACCTTGCTCCTTTTCTATTTCCCTGTCAAGAATTTTTGGATTTTTAAAGTCACAATTGTGAGATTTTTCAATTCTATGTTTTGAAATGGAATTTTCTCAAAATATATTATTATTAGTGGTACAACATTTCTCAGATGTATGTGACTGTTTAATCATAAAACAATAAATTCAAATGTTGAATGTAATATATTTACTGCAGCTTATGATTCATGAAAATGAAAAATCTGAATGTCGATATTAGCATGATATTAAGATAAGAACCTGATGAAACAGACAAATCCGTCTGAGAAAGTACCATTTAATAAAAAAATATTTTGAATTTACTATCCATAAACTTAAATTTCACAAATAAAACCTAAAATATTTTCGTTATTTTGAATAGAATTCTTCAGTCAATCAAATTGGGAACAAAACTAAAATAACAAGTAAAAAAGTTGCAATTTTTCACGCACACTTTGTTTCCAGTTTCGACCTACTTCGAAAGAACATCTTTTGAACTTTGCAAATCTCCTGAAGCTTCACTCTCAAATTATTGTTTTATAATATTAAAATACAAGTATTTAAAACAATCATAAATTACACTCGTAGACATTTAAAAATGTACAAAAAATGCTGTTACGTAGTTTGTATCCAACTCCAAACTGCATACAGAAATCAGTGATATCATTGCAACAGATTGGCAAATATTTTCTTTAATACTGACTTTAAGAAAATAAAAAGATGGCTTAACATCATTGGACTGCTGATATGTTAAATGAAAAGAAACAGATGAACTGCTTAAATTTCCTTTATTTGTAGGTTTAATTATATTCAGCAAGGTGAGTAGTATTTTCTATGATGTATAAAACAGAACACACTATATTTGTACACTGTTTTTTCTGAATGAAAGACCAATTATTAAATAATTCTTTCAGATACATTTACTGGTGTTACCCTCGGCGGGAACAAGCGGTTGGACCCACTGAGGTGAGTCATTTCCTCTGCAAATTTTATATTCAAGGATTATATTCACGGAAAATATGTGTGAATTCCCCAATTATTAAGGAACTTAGTGATTGATTTTTTAATAAACTAGTGACGATACAACAGCACATACTTTCTCACATTATTACTAATTGCTTCACTATATTATACCACCACAAGAATTTGCAAAAGTGTTTACAACCAGCAAAAGTTATTTTCTACACTGAGACTCGAACTTAAGTCCTCGAAGATAACTCGCCGTCGGCCATACCACTGCGTAGTTTCAACTTGGGCTGACACTTAAAAATGTAATTGCCCAACCCAATATTTTCAACACACAAAATTTGCAATATTCGAAACTACGGAGAATTTACCTAAAATGGGAATAGCACCATATTTTCACAGTCCCTTGGTACATACGAGGAGAAAACTCAAAGCAAAAATTTGGTCCAGTTTTTTTTAATATATCTTCTAAGAAATTGCATAAATTTCAGACACAAATTACGTGTAATCTATTCGCTTTTTCAAAAAATTATGCAATACCTTTTTTAAATAGCTGGTTCTTTAAAACAGACTTTGTCGAAGGGGAAAATCTATCTTGAATTTTGTAGTTTTCAAATGCTAATTTTTTGTAATTTTCGAAAAAACTGAGAGTTACGTTAATGGGCTAGCACTATATTTTTTCTTCCTCCTTTGATACATACGAGAATAAAATTCAAAGAATAAACTTGGAGCGGTTTTCGAGAAAAAATTATTTAAAACATTAAAATTACCTATATTTCGCGCAAAATTTCACGAAAAATATTCATATTGTTGAAAAGTTGAACATGATCTCATTTCAAGATCTGACTTTAAAGATACATATTTCGTTAAGAAAAAATATCTAACTTAAATATGGTACTTGTAGGAAGATAACAAAAAATTGCACTTTTACAATTTTCGAAAAATCTGGGAGTTTAAGGAACTTCATACCTGCGCCATTCTCTTAGGTTTCCTTTACGCTATCCGAGGAAAAAATTTGGAGCCATTTGTGAGAAAATGTTGAAAATGTTGACAATTCATGTATAGTACCCTCAAATATCAAAATATCCGTTTGAAACTCCCAAAGCCTCTAGTTGGTTGAGATCGACAGGTGAATATCAATTTTGGAGAAAATCGGCTGCACGATTCAGGCGCTAGCGTTCACCACAGTACGGTGGCAGGTGATTTTCCCGTCAATCGATTTTTGGATATCATGGACTCACAAAACATGGATTCTGTCTACACCACATGTTAGAGGAAGTAACTTACTATGTATAGCAACAGGGTTTATCCACTTTTTCGTTGTTAGCAGGGCCCGACAATAAGAGTTTTTCAGACGAAAGTTCGCCGTTTTTCGGCACACAATTACTTAACTTCTTCTTACAAAGTGCGAGAAAGTAAAATCATGAATAGGACGGATACGAAATTTTAATGGTATCTGTATAAAGGAGTACATTTATTGTGACTGAATGTGAATAACAGTTTACATGCCAATACTTAGATCTTTTAATATATTTCTAGCAATTACTTGACTGTTAAAATGTGTCATTCTAACTCTCAGTTTTGTACATCAGATTATCTGTATCGACCTAAATACTCTTCCATTAGCGAAATTCAAAATAATAGTTGAGAGTGTTTATTTGAACTCCGTTTTACGAACTAGCTTCTAAAAGAAAAGCAAGTATAGAATTGCAATGAGACGAAACTATTCGCACAAGAGTCAATACACGAATTGGTCATTAATAACTTTATGTTCGTTTCTTTTTCGGATCCCTAGAGTCCATTCTATGTAATAAATAAACTGAGTATTAACTGATAATATTAATCTCTCGTTTCATAAGTTTCATATGTTATAAAGTGCTGCTAAGAATATGATTTTTCTAAAAAAAGTGTTCTGTCTATTTTTTTTAAAATCCCTTCATGGTTTCTGACATATACTATTGTAATGGCTCTTTTTGACAATTTTACACTAAATTTCGGACCAAATAATCTTATATTGTATTTGACACATTGTTCTCTTGAATGAAAATTCCATTTTCTTCTATAATTTTTTAATAAATATGAAAATATCTTGTGAATAATTCCCTTTAGAAAAATCACAAAAATCTTATTTCCGATGACCAACTGGCGGGGTAAAGCGTTAGCGGATACCAAAAATCGGCGGGGTAAAGAGTTAGTGGATAAATTACGTTTTTCCTTTTGAACGTCTGTTCCAATGACTAAAAAAATTAAAATGAGAACTAACATTAATTTATTGTGAGAATATAACACAATAACAAAAAGTAATTTTAAAAAAATACGAGTATTTTAATATACAAGTGTGAAGCAAATTTCAATCTCAATTCAAACTGGATGTTTAATTAGAAAACTAGAGATCGTAAAACTGTAATGTCTAATGAATTGTCGACGAATTGCATGATTGGAGAGTCTGTCATCACAATTTCGAAGCACTAGGACTTCGCCTCACACCAAATTGTACAGGATAGTATGCGCAGACAAAATACATTTATTGAAAATGATTCTATGATCCTATACTTCAATAATTAATACAATACTACAATAATTATCATTTTTCGCCAACACTTACTAATGGATTGTATTCTAATTAAATTGTGTACTAATTGTGATACTTATTACAGTTTTTTTCTAATTTTCGACAATAAGTAAAAAACGTTTGTGAGACTTTCTGTTGATGTAGAGATTTTTTATTGCATTTACACAAATGGCACATTTGGAAGAAATTTGGCAGAGACGTGTTGGTGAATGGTAATTATGCTTTGTCACACAAAGTGGGATCGTCTGGTAAACCTACTTTTTCTGAATCGTAAGGTGCCCCCTCACAGAGAAACAAACGTTTGTGTGCCACATTTATTTACCAACATTTAGATTCAGTACATGATATAGTGAAAAATGTTCCATGACTTTTAATTCACCTTTCGTCAAACGTTAATATCTCATCTCTGATTCTGTATTTCTCAGAGTCCATTCTGTTGATCACAATTTTCTTCACGGTAACTGATTTTGTTTTTTTGCTCCCTTTCAGTGGCGGAGCTCTGGGCACTCAGAAGAGGACCTTTGACGAGATCGATCGAATGGGTTTCAACGGCTTCGTGAAGAAGAACTTCGATGAGATAGACCGCCTAGGTTTCAACAACTTCGTCAAAAAGAATTTTGACGAAATCGACCGCATGGGATTCGGCAGCTTCGTCAAGCGAAACGCACCAGCCCTGCTAGCACGTTATTATCAAATGCAGGAACAGTGAACTGTCTTGCTTGGCCTTTAGTCACTCCCCTTTCTTCGTCACTTGCCAATTCCAATTTTTTTATTTTAAGTTTGAGAAGGAAATTCTTTATTACTTAGACTACCATCTGTCATCTTGTAATATTCATTACCATTAACAGTAACATTGAATATCTGTATGCAAAAATACTCATCACTTGTGAAATTGTAACCTTGAGATGTACATGCAACAAAATATAAAATATACTATTGGCCATCTTCAAAATTGCAATATCAATGTGTCGAATACAAACACAGACCAGTTATATCCTTACACATTGCTGCAAAATTAATGTGTAATGCGTAATGTAGAACAAAATAGGGAATAAGAATTTCGTCATGGCATCTTCAGCATAAAATTTTATTATTATTATTATTATTATTATTATTATTATTATTATTATTATTAAAATTAATAATGCTGAGAAAATTTTATTTAAAATGTAAATCATTAAAAGCATCACTTAAATCCTCCATTAGTTTTATTCAAATTGTATTGTAAAACTAAATGTGTATCTTAAACCACTGAGCTCCGTTTTCCTGATGACAAATTTTATTAAGTATTATGATGTTGAAGTATCGTGTATGAAGTATCGTGTTGAAGTATCCACCATTTAACTCCATCAATCACCATGAAGGAAGCCTTATTCTAAAGTAATGTGCAAACCAATTATTTGAAATGTCACACACCAAAAGATTAAATTGGTTGAAGACAATTTATCTTTCATAGAAATTATTTTTGTTTTATAACGAGGTTTTGTCCATCAATAACAGTTTATTGAGCATTACAAAAATGCCACCATCGGAATCGTACACTAAACAATGCCGGGGTAGACCACTCGCCAGAAGTGAAAATATCAAGTCCTTAGCCTTTCGCTGTTTTACCAGTAGATATACAAGTTTGGAGTATTGTCGCTAACAATACCAATACAATAAAACAGAGCACTTGTGTAGTCGGCATGACTGTATCCATAGCAATAACTTAAACGCACTCAAGCACAGTCCAAATGTGATTTGCTTTTCCGAGCGCCAGGCCAGCCATTATACAATGGATGGCCTGGCGCTCGGAAAATGTCGCCCTCTGCTGGCCCAGACTCGCTTCGACAGCGAGTTGTTTCCTGGATCGAATATTGCTTCGCTAAACCGTAGACATCATCATAGAGCGTATGCCGTCTTGCGCGCGCGTGCCAACTTGAAAGTTAGCTGTGCACACAGCATTTCGGATTAACAAAAAGATATTGAAAATATCACATAGTTTTACGTAATTCCGTAAATATTTCCAAACGGTTTTCTGAAGAACAATTCACATCAATAAACTGGAGGGGTTAGAACAGTATAGTGCTAACTTACATTTCATATATCCAAAATAAAAAGCTCTGAATTTTTCCAAAAAATAATGATTATGATCCAAACGTTGTACAAGTGTGGCTATAAAATTACCAATTGCTTACAGAAAACAGTAAGCCGAACGTGTTTAGATTTACACGTTTTCCATCTAAACCAATAAAAATTGCAGAAGTGTATGCAAGCTCTCAGTTTTCCCGACCCCTTCAATTGCAAAATTATGTTTACTTCAAATTATTTAAACTCTTTGTCTGAAATTACTCAAACTACATTTCGTACAACATAAAAATTAGCCGTGATTCATTCCAAAGAAGGAGATTAATTGACTAATAACTTCTGTTAACACACCAAACAACAAACCATGAGTTACTATGATTATTAACATTTAATTACCACTAATCGTACAAGTGAGAAACGTAATTACATTAGTGTATTGTAAACGTCCTAAAATTATTGCGAATATTGTTTCTCGGCAAGAACTGTATATTAATTTTTTGTTTAATTGTTTTGACATTGGTTTAAAATTTGGATAAGTAGTAGTATAGATAGATATATTCTTTAGGGTTTGAGAGTTTTTGTTGAGTTTGAAGGTTTGAAAATGTCTTGGGTAAATTTTGATTTGATTCTGTTTGGGATGTTTGTTTAAGAACCTAATTCAAAATGGGCTGTACTTGGACGGAGGATAAGAGAATGAAAACTTTTGAGCATAAATTGATCAGTATCCTGTAATTAGAGGTATTTGAAGTTCATATTGAATTTTGCTATTAGATATAAACTATTGTGCATTGAGAAGTCTTCGGAAAAATCTGTTTTGGGAAGTTTGTAAAGTGTTAATACACGGTGTATTGCTAAGTGCAACGTTTATTCAAGTTAGACAAGCACATGTCAATGTGGGTCTGATGCTTTTGGCGCTTAATTACTGGATCTATGCGGAACACGAATTTCTCTCACTCACTTTCGCGGATGAATGATTGCGTTACAACTTACGCGGTCACGCACAAGCTAAAGTAATATTTAACATATGTAATGCTCACTGTAAGGCATTAAATTTTAAGTGAACTTACACGCATTGCAGGAGCTGACGCGCATACAAATCACTAATAAACTTGCTCGAGATAAGACTCAAATAGTAAATTTTATGTAAGAGAACATTCTATGATTCTTATTCAGTTCAAAAACAAAAATGGACGCGATAGGACAACATTGTACGACTCTCATAGAGTCTGAATCACAACTGAATTTGACGTGAGAGATCCAACGCGCGTAAGTGGATATTGGGGTCAGCGAATTAGAATTAAGTATTTAATTCGTGTTCTGGAAGCTTTGGGCTGTCAATAACAGAAAACATGTAGATCCCACGCAAGAGATTCCGAGAATTTGGCGTGGCGTCACGTAGATTGTGGAGCAGCGCGCACGTGTGGCGGCGTAACAGATATCGCGGTGGTAGAGAAATACTCAGAAGAGTGATTGTTGAAGACGCTAATTGTTGTAAAAGAATTACGTAAAAACAAAATCACGGCTGGGTTTGTCTTTGCAAAGCACACATGGAATAAAATATAGAAATAGGAGTTTTTACAATATTCTGTTTGCATGTGCGGCCAAACAATGTGTCTACCAAGAAGTTTCGTCAGTAAGCGCGTGAAGGGGTTTACTTTTCTGTCTACAAAATAATGTTGATTAATAAGGTACCAGGGCATAGATATGCTGTCGGAAGTAAATGCTTCCTAACCAAAGCTCTTCTGGTAAGGAATGGTCGTATGCTTAACTCGTAACCCATGACTGAGAGCACTTGTTCTTGTTTTGGTAATCTGGCAACCGCGTCTCTTTGTCACCTTTCAAGACAGCCGTGTCTGGCACGTCAAGACAGCAGAGGAGGCGACCATCAGGTCATAAGCTGCAGCAACTGTCCCTTTTTTTGTGTTTTTCCCATTCAAGAGATTAGGCAGGCGGGTAGGCGGCTGACATGCCGGAATCTTTTCACGCTGCACAGAGTGGGTGGGGCGGGTGATCTGAGGCATGAGCGCATTTTAAGCGATTCTGTTCAGTATGCTAGACTAATACTACCGGGTGATCAGTATAAAACACAACCCTGCTGTTCAAGGCACTCGGAGAAATGTGAAAGTTTTGCAACACTGCTTCTGGGACAGCTCCTTCCACTGCATTTCAGAGACACCATTCACCACCACCCCCTTCGTGTGGTGTGGGTCATACCTGCTCAAAACAAAACAGGCCGCGTCTTAATTCATAGTTTCCTTCTTTCACAGTTAACTTACGATGCGCCTCAGCGTAGAGCCACGCCGTTTTGTGTTAAAGTATTTCCGAATGCAATCTTTCAAAGTGCCGGGCAGCTTTCAGAGAAAAATTTTCATCTGAGTCTATTCCGAACAAGTTTACCATATTTCGGTTAGTGAAGTGCTGTCGTGAGACAGGAGGTGTGGTTGATCCATTGCATTATAAAAAGATTGGAGCATGGTGTGTCATTTATCGACGCGGATTAATTGGTCTGTTTTTCAAAGAAACAGTAAAGGCGGATGGATACGTATCAGAATAAATTGAGAAATTAATTTTTAAAAAACATTTGTTCAGCGAATGTGAATTTATCATTGTTAATATTTATTTAAAACAGAAAAGTATAAAACATATACATTCTAGAGCATATGTTCTGGAGCAAATGTATCTTGTTATGAAACTAAAACAAGCAAAGTTTACAATTAAAGTGAGCTCAATGTATATTTTACATGGCAAGTTTATATCACTTTTAAACAATGTACGAAAGAATCGTCGTTCTTGACAATTCAATTTTCTTTCGACGCCAAACAAGCAGGCGCGTGCCCTTCTCTTTGAATTTGTGGACACGGCGGTCACCTGCTCTTCTCCTCAGGATGGCGTTAGTGGGAGAGGGGATTAAGCGTACTTCCCGACAGTTTACCTGCTTGAAACCACCAGTCGCTAGCCGACCCGCTCAAACATGGTTGCCAGTGCATTTCGCTCTGCCTGCTGTGGATAACGTTTTCTAGTGATCACCCTATAAACTGTAATACTGAAGATAGGAAGGGAAGTTATGATTGATTTATCGGCTTATTAAAGCAACGTAATGGTAATTATTATTTAATGAGAACCAGTTCAAAGAGACATCAAAAAGATACGTCGTGAAATATTACCGCCAAGATCTTCATTATTTGTATTATAATATAAATAATAATGTATATTGTCATAATACATTAATCATGTATTATTATTGTGGAATCTGCGTATTAAGCAAATAAGAAAATCTTAATAGAATATTAAGAAAAAAAATACTTTTTAATAATAATTTTAAAAAAAAAAAAAAATATAATTTCCTTAAAATGACAAAAAACTACTTTGGAAATGACAAAAAACTGATAATAAAATAAAATCCAAAAAAATACTTTGAAAATGACAAAAAACTACTTGGAAACTAACTTTGGAGTAAATGCTCAAAGTGACAACCATTTACCAAGAGACAGGCGTTTACTCTTTTCAGTGTAGTGGCTGCAGTACTTACTTGTGCAGTACTTACTTACTTGTGAAGTAGTGGTTGATGAGTAACAAGAACAGCATTGCGGACGAGGATGGCTAAAAGTAAAAGGGATGCCAAAGATATGTCACGCGTTGCCAAATTGACAAAACAAGAGGTGATGTTTCCAGACACGGGTTACGGGTCCACGGAGGTTCACATTCCCGTAATTTGATACGATCGGTCAATTCATGTGTCTGTGCCGGCAGTAGCATTTAGCGGTAGAATCATAAGGTTCATTTCGTAAAATAAATGCTTGAAATTATCGGCAAGTGATGTTGATGTTAGAAGATTGCAATTAAAATCACCCATGAAATATTATGTTCTCATATTTGCTTGCGCAAAATGATATCGCACTGTCCACACTCTCAATATTTCCTATTTTTGGTTGGCTCCACACTACCGTTGAAGCGCATTTTTGTCAAAATATTAAGACTTTGATGAAGAGGTATTCATTAGACTAACTTAACCTTTGAAGATTCCTCGTTGTGGGGCATTTGGATACCTGTCGGTTCTTAGAAAACGGTAACCAGGTAGTGAATCAACAGAAATGTTAAGATACGCCTTCAACCAAGTTTGACTAACAAAGAGTGCATGAAAATGGTATAGTGAAACTACCTCTCGTACATCATAATGTGTCAATAGAAAGACTTGCATTAATATGGCATGCAAAAAATGATCGTAAGGGGAGCTTTAAAATACCATTATTAGAATTGTCGGTAACGGTTGTGTGTCTAATTCAGAGACAGAAGAATGAAGTAGGTTTGGATTCATGTTACTAGTGTGACGTACTGGAAATAAATAACACAGACGACTGTTTTTAAAAGAAATATATAACTATATTTACACAATAATTTACAAAATAAAAATCTCCGGCAACCTTTCCAATCCCTTAGCCGCAAAACCCCCGCGACCGTCCCTAGGCCCAGCCCAGCACCACTACTTTAAAGCAGGCTAGCAAGCGTGGTGCGAAGCTGTAGGACGCAGAGTCCCTCAACTATCGTTACAACATGGCCTGACGCCAAACCGGTCTTCGCCCCGAAGACCGCGTGCTAGGATAGCACTGGAGATATCACTCGGCCTTTCGATCTCTACATATCCCGCGTGAGTGCAGTTGATGCAGCCTTAAGTACCCGGAGGCTCGCCCCCTCCCCTCGGCGCTCCCATGCCGGCGGGCGTCAGGAAGGCTCGACGGCCAGCCTTCTCTAGGAGTCTTGTGACATAGTCCGCGACTCGCACTAACCTTTATAGTTATATTTGGAGAGTTTCCTGCCCCATCCCCCTGGCCTATTCAGCGCGTCTTCAGCTCGGCGCGCGTCAGCGAGCACAGCGCATGCCAACCGCTCCCAACCCCGCATCCGGCTTAAGCATGGGGGAGGACGGTTTTCCCGGCACGGCTCGCAAGAAAGCGATGCGCGACGCCACAGACTCTCCTATACCCAGGGGTGGAATTTTTTCACAGCAAAATATGCCCAGCAAAAAAAAATCTGCAAACTAGATAACCTGGTCGTGAGACCGCTACATTCTAATGTTTTTACGTGAAATATGAATATAAGAAACAAGAACACCAAAATCTATTTAATTAAGATACTTGAAATAAAATCTATGGGCTTTTCCCCTCTATCACATATGCTATGTTGCCATTTACCTTACATTGAAACATTACACCTATACACACACATAATAATTCTTGAAGCATCTTGCATTACATAAAAACCTGAAATGTAAGATACCGAACATAATACATTGAATAAACTATATATACAATTCAATAGTTCCTTTATATAATCATGTGCCGTTGTGAACTGAGTTTATTGACACATATATGTATCTACATATCAAATGAGCAATACCACAAATAAAAATTATAGTGTACCCTTCAATTAACAAAAATATATACAGAGAATTTCACCGACATTTATACATAGTCATGAACGTGTGTGCTTCTTACACCCGCCAGTGGATCAATTCATTCTTCATACATGCGACTGAGCGCGTCAGCATTCACACTTTTTGTGTATTATACGTAAATCTAGGTGCTGAATTAAAAGAGACCAGCGTAATAACCTGGGGTTTTTGCCCGCAGTGTTACGCAACCAGACCAAAGGATTGTGGTTGTTTTCGACCTGAATTGTGGCCTGCCCGTCGAGATAGATTTTGAGTTTGTCCAAACCCCAAATAAGAGCTTAATTTACAGCTTAAGAACACAACTGGATGTTCTTCTCCCTCGTCATTCACCTGGTAGAGAACCACACCTAAACCTCTCCGAGATGTATCTGCCAGGACCCGAAATTCTTTGGTAGAATCGGGTGCATATTCCGAGCGCATGCCGCAGCTCGTTATAGGGCGCTTCGCACGCCTCCGTCCATACGATTCTACCCTGGCGCTCGCGCCCCCGCAGCGCATCTGTCAGTGCCGCCGCCTTCCCCGCAAATCCTGGTATCAGGCGTCGATAATATCCGACTAATCCGAGCAGACAACGCACTTGCTTCTTTGACTCTGGTCTAGGGAAGTTTTGAATAGATTGTATCTTGGCCTCGGCCGGCCGCAATTTCCCGTTCCCCACAATGTAACCCAGATTCTTTACATTTGCACGCGCAAACAAACACTTGCGCGGCTGCACAGTCAATTTGGCGGATTTCAGAATCTGAAAAACCGTATCAAGGTGCCGTATGTGCTCTTGCCAATAGTTACTAAAAACGGAGAGTTATCGAGGTACGGTACCGCGAATTCTTGGCACTTACTCAATAAATTGCCCATGATTCGACAACATTGATAGGGGCCGTTCTGAATCCCGAAAGGAAGTCGAAGCAGCCGGTACGTGCCGAAACTGGTCATAAACGCCGAATATCTTTCCGCCCTTTCAGTCAGACCTATTTGCCAGAAGCATTTACAAAGATCCAATACACTTATGATCTTAGCTGCCGCTACCTGTTCGATTCGTTCTTCGAGATTGGGTAATGGATAATATTCCGTCTTTATGATTTGATTGAGGCGCCTATAATCAATGCAGGGCCTTGGTTTCTTGCCCGGTGCCTCAACCAATATCATGGGAGACGTATAATCACTCTCTGTCCCCACAATGATGTTGTCGCGAAGCATTTTATCGACCTCTTCCGTAATATCTTTGTCTGTCTCGATGACATACGGTAGGGTACGCTTCGAACTACTTTGCTTGAGTCCGTTAATTCGATATCCATTGTAGTGATATCCGTTAATCCGGGTTTCTCACTGAATAGGTTCTTGTACCGACAAATGACAGTTTTTAGTGCGTCACGGAATTCAGGTTCGACCTCGGTCCCGTTCAGCATCTCTTCCGCGTCGAAGTCGCAAGAATCGAGTTTTAGCGCATAGTGATCTAGCGCGTCTTCCTCACCTGCGGCTGTCATAGTTGTGGAACCGAGTACGTTCAAGTATTCTCTCCGCTGGTGGTACCTTTCGAGCATGTTAACGTGATAAACACGGGGTTCCTTCCGCCCCAGCATCTGAACCACGTAATTATACTCTGAAATTTTCTCGCGAATCTCGCCTGGCCCTATCCACTGCACAGCGAGCTTCCGCGTCTTGTTAGGCGCAAGAACCAGCACCTTTGCGCCATTTCAAAAGTACGCGTGACCGCCTTCCGGTCATACCATACTTTCCGCTTCGCTGTTCCTCCGCCATTTTCTTATGAGCTAGCTCGCGAGAGAACTTCAATCTGTTAAGGCTAAATGCACCGAAAAATACTTATAGGAAAAATCAATAGATCGCAGCACTATCACACGGAATTTACTAGATCGATAACGTCTGAACGAAGTGTCCGATTTTCGATCTGTAAACGACATTGGACTCTTTTTTAAAATAGAATTTACGCTACGATGCCGTTCTTTCAAAAAAGATTTCCAAAAAATTTTTGAAAACGTTTTCTCATAGTTCCGGGAAGAAATTAAAAAATGTGGGCTTATAGCGCGATGGCGACGTGCTTCCTGAATCCAACGACGTGTCAATCATGCAAATCGGATGAATAGGAGCGGCGTAAAGTGAAATTTCGGAAAAAACACCTGATACCCCTCCCCCTCCCCCTACCCCTACCCTTGCCCCTGCGTCACCCGACCCGCCTGGGCCCTACATCGACGCGGCCCAACGGCCAAACCCGGCGGCCTGCGGCCCGGGAGGCCGAACTTTCAGACAGGCAAGCTGGGCAGTCAGTCCCTTTCAGTCTCAATATATTTTTCTTCACGTGTCAAACTAGTGATGCTGTAACACAGCCAAACGGTCTCGTATCATCTGTAATAGTCGTATAAAACTATATATCGTGTACACATATTTCCGTCTTCCTTCGAATACCATCAAACAATTATTTGAGGCGGTACTCAAAATATCGATTCCGATTTGGAAACTGACTTCAAAAAGAAAATGGAATTAATTGTGTAGATATCACCAATATTCTATGCCATAACATCTTATTTTACATACATTTTACTTCGAAGATCTTCCGTTATTATTCCTCTACGAGAAAGTACGAGCCGAGATTACGTACGAGCTCTTTTATCTTGCGACTCGATTTTTGATCTCAAAACGGCGTTTGTCTTCTTGATAGATTTCACCTGATGAATCTGTTTTCCCAAGTAAAATTTTAAAACAGTTTACGTACTTTCGGACAAAATTGAAGAAGTGGTAAAATAGCGCGCAGGCGAGATGCATCCTGAATCCAACACTGTAACAAACGTTAAAATATAATATTAAGAATCGTGACATGTGCCAGCTTACTCAGTAAGTTATATTGATATAAAATGATTCTGTTATATTTGTATAACCTTGAAGATTGGAATAAGTAATTCCGGCGCGTCATTTTGATACACTACGTAAATGATAATGTAAAAGGATGTAGTGTAAATCATTGTATTGTGACACATATATATGTATTTTTAATGCATTAAATTGTCACGAAAGCAATACAACTTTAACCCTTAGACAGGAACAACACACTAGAAGAGGAATATCTGTCTATGAGGGGATAAATTATGTTTGTTATAGTTATTAATTTGGCAACTTTACATTTCTACATTAAGATACTCATTTTAAGTTATTTTGCTAATAATATCTCTAAAATGTTTATTAAACTAATATACTTTTATAATTGTTATTTATTGTTTGAATTATTATTTGTTCATATATACACTGGTTACTAATAATTAACGAAACGCGAATGATTCTACTAATTTTGTATAGTAAATATAATCTCCACTTCGTCACTGCACAATGTTCTCGCCCACTGAAACTGCTCACGCCCTTCCTACGCTTGGCATATCGAATTGCCTAGTGTAGCACGCAGCCCGCCAAGAACGCGGCGAGATGTCTGCAGAGGTCAGAAAAGTCACGCTATCAGAACAGCAGTGTGCCAGAGGTGCGACCCTGCTTCCAGCTCAAAAGGGGTGCTACACTTGAGCGGTGCCCTGGCGGCGCTGGGCTTGGATAGAAAGGAGCGAAATGAGGAGCAAGATTCAAAACGTGATATGTCCATCTTTATCCTTGAGAAAAGCAAAATGTTGTCATCAAAATTATGCAGATGTTTTATTTGTACGTAATTCTGAATTATGTAATAATGATAGTAAATATATTATTAATATAAATTTAAATATTCTATGAACTTACATTTAAAGACATTTATGTCAACTGTAAAAGGAGCCGACATCAACGGAGAAATGATATATGGTAGGCGAAGTTAAATACTTATGAATTACAATAAATTCTGATACTGTCAGAAAAACTAAAGAGAAGAATACTTTTAGAAAAGCAGGAAAGAAATTACACAAATTCATAAAATATGCAGGTATCAAGTGATTGATTTCTAAAATTTAGGTCCTGGAACGCCTCAAAATGATTTATTAATTTAATAGAAATAATTAATATTTATAATATTGATACAATTATCATGAGATACAGAACGCCGTTCCTGTGTTTCGTATGAAATCAAGCCTATGTAAGACCAAAATCCAAATAATCGAGAAAATGGTATTTAATCCTATTGTGGTGGGTGAAACTGAACATGACATAGGCCAAAAAAGAAAGATGCTTTGAAGTATGGACACAGAAGAAAATATTAAACGGTACAATGGCAGGGCAAAAGATAAATGCGAAATTTGAAATGGAAACAGAACTTATCTAAAAGCCAAAGCCAAAAATGGATAATAAAATATTTTGACATATATGAGTCAAACAAAATTCTAGAAAAGGATATTATGCTTGGAATGATAGAATGAAGCGGAAGAAAAGGTGTAAGTGGTACAATTGAATAACTAATACGCAATATCACAAACAAAAGGAAAAAGGCAGTCTGAGTCCGAGTGAGCAATGAACAAATTGCTTAGGCATCCTATTGCTGTGTATATCCAGATAGGTCTAACAAGGGATGGCTTGCGATCTATGTTCTAGTACTATTTCTCTGCGCGTTCAGACCCGCGAAGAATTGGGACCTGCAGATGAAAGGGAGATGCTCACAGCCGCTGCTTGACTGGGACTGGAGCCGACAAAGACATCATCGCACTGAACAGTGGTTTGATACCCTCAGTCTTCATGCATACATTCTGCCAGATTAGGAAGAACTCGCTGAATTATCGGCGCGTCCTCCCAGTTTCGATAGCAAGAAAAGCGAAGGAATGATGCTCAAGTAATACAAATGCAAATATCAATGTTCAAAAGTAAAACATCTTCAAAACCTGCTTTAGAAACATCGATCAAGTTCGTGGTGAAGATAATTTGTTTTGACAGTGCGTGATTGTTAATTTATAATTAGGATTTAGACAAAACGGCAAAGAAAGTAAAAGAATAACAGCGAAACTAAGCCTGAAAACTATCGCCCAGGTTCATCTTATGGAGTCACAACTTCCTCAAATGGGTACAGGAAGGTGCAAAGACTACACCTAGAGTGCTTGCGTTGGCTGCCTCTGCGTACGGTAGGACACATCGTAGGAAATCAAAAATGGTCATTTCTGGGCTCAAGATAGTCTACTGATGAGGATGTTCAATCACCGTTCGCTTTATTGAAACATGTATTGACAGTGGTATAATGCAATATTATTTCATATTTTAACTTTATTATAAAATTGTGATTATCGGTTCTTTTCATTCACTAACAACACATCACATCGATAATAAACATCAGGTTTCATAAATGTTTCATTTTTTACGAAATATGTTCATGTGTCTATACAAATCTGTTTTGAAAATATCAACATCAATGTTACATCCTATTCTCGACACCTAGATGAGGATCGCGATTTAATTACGTTTGCATCTCTGATTCCCTAATAAGAGGTTTATCAGTGACTGGTACGCTACGTTTAACTAGTAGTATAAATCTTATAAATTGAATTGCTACCTGATTAAATGTTACTGATAAGTGTACGATGTTTGAAAATGGTATCTTAATGTAGAAATGTAAAGTTGCCGAATTAATATAATAAAAATAATTATCCCCTCATAGACTGGATAATTATGTTTATCCTCTATTCTCTTCTAGTATGGTGTTAGTTGTATTGTTTTCTAGACAATTTAATGCATTGAAAAATACATATATGTCAAAATACAATGATTTACACTACATCCTTTACATTATCATTTACGTAGTTTCATCAAAACGATCGCCGGTAATTATTTATTCCAATCTTCAGTTTATACAAATATAACAGAATCATTTTATATCAAATAACTTTACTAAGTTGCTACATGTCAGATTCTTATCATTATATTTTAATGTTTGTTACAGTGTTGGAT
This sequence comes from Teleogryllus oceanicus, assembly GCA_964035755.1. Taxonomy (NCBI): domain Eukaryota; kingdom Metazoa; phylum Arthropoda; class Insecta; order Orthoptera; family Gryllidae; genus Teleogryllus; species Teleogryllus oceanicus. The sequence goes on from CAXIVR010000003.1 coordinate 8,336,167, forward strand.
TCAGGATGCATTTTGCCTGCGGTATTTTACCACTTTTTCAAATTGACTAGTGATGTAAACAGTTTTAAATTTTATGGAAACAGATTCATCGTGTAGTCTATCAGAGACAAACGCTGTTTGAGATCAAAATCGAGTGGATAAAAGAGCTCGTGCGTACTTTCGGCCATTCTTTCTAGTAATGGAATGATAACTGGAAGATCTTAAAAGTAAAATGTATGGTAAAATAAGATGTTAGAGATGGAATATTGGTGATATCTACTACAATTAGTTCAATTTTGTTTTGAAATCAGTTTCAAATGAATTGATATTTTGATAGTCTCAAATAACTTGTTGATGGTATTGAAGGAAGACGGAAATATGTGAACAAGATATATAGTTTTATGCATGACTATTACAGATGATAGAGAACGTTGGTTGGTTACAGCATCACTAGTTTGATAAGTGAGAAAAAATATACTGAGATTGAAAGGGACGAAACCATTGCCTGCCTGAGAGCTCGGCCTCTCCCGTGCCGCAGGCCGCAGGGTTTGGTTGCTTCGGCCGCGTCGAGGAGCCACGAAAGGGCGAGGACACAACTGCTCAGCGGGGTGGTGGTGGTGGTGGGGGGTATCAGGTATTCTTTCCGAAATTTCACTTTACGCCGCTCCTATTCAGCCGATTTGCATGATTGACACGGCGTTGGATTCAGGAAGCACGTCGTCATCGCGCTATAAGCCCACATTTTTTTAATTTCCCCTCAGAACTATTAGAAATCATTTTAAAAAATTGTTTTGAAATATTTTTTGAAAAAACGGCATCGTAGCGTGAATTCTATTTTAAAAAGGAGTTCAATGCCATTTACAGAACGAAAATCGGACAATTTGTTCAGACGTTATCGGTCTAGTAAATTTTGCTTATTTTGGTTGCCACGTAGGTGGGACAAATGGAACTAGTGTCGGTACATTTAGCCTTAATAAGTTTGAACACGTGATCGACTACCGAGCTTTCGATGTTCCCGCAAGCTTTTGATACAGCAGCGTCATGGGGGTACGGAGATTCCTCCCGTACATCAATTCGGCGGGAGAGAACCCTAGCGATTCATGCACACTCGTGCGCAAAGCAAACATGATAGCGGGAAGTTGACTTTCCCAATCCGTCCCTGCCTCTAAACATCGATCCTTCATGAGCCGGTTCATTGTCCTATGCATTCTTTCGACGGCATTCGATTGAGGAGGATACGGCGAACTTCTCACAAGTTTAATGCAAACTGTTCGGCGAATTACGTCAGCGCACTTTGAAGCAAGTTCCTAATCGGTCTGCACGTTGCGGAATCTATACGACTACATAAGTCCAACAGGGCTTGATTACAGTGACTAGTTAGATCACGTAGGGATAGCCTCGGGGTATTTCGTGCCAAATACATTGCTGTTAAAATGTATTTGTTTCCTGTGTCTGATTCCGAAAAAGGGCCACACGCGTCGACAGTCACCTTCTCGAATGCCTCGCCCGTTATTGGTACTATTTTCAAGAGCGCGCGAAGTTTCTCGCCACCTTTTCCTACGCGTTGGCAACTATCGCAACTACACACGTAGTTTTCCATATCTTGTAGTAGTTAGGCCAGAAGAAATATTTAGCCATAGCATCTTTACTTTTCGTGGTCCCTAAATGACTGTGGGCAACTTCATGACAGAGTTTTAAAATCGTGCCACGATGTACCCGCGGTATTACTAACATAGAAAAATCTCTCCCCGCTCTTGCAATGTCAGACACGAAACAATAGGCCGCGTTTCATTAAATAATCGCGCCGTTCCGCCTCTGGTCCTTCCGCGAGCTCAATCAGCGGCGTGAACTCCTCGTCTTGTTTCTGAGCCGTTTCGAATTTGATGGGTTCCAAACGAGCCAACACAAAGCTACCGGAATCTACTTCAGATTCCTGACTGTTTCGACGTTGCTGTGGGCGTCAACCTCGCTTCGAAAAACACTATTTTCCTCCACAGTTACCTCCGACGCGGGTATCTGGGACGCGTCATACGCTCGGCCGGTTTCTGAAATCTCGCCTTGGGCTACCGCCTCCTTTGCCTCGGGCGTGGCTTCGAGGGGGAATCACCTGAGTGCATAGCGACCGGCGCTTCGCCCAGCGCCGCCGCCGCCGCCGGAGGGCCCTCCGCCCCGGAGCGTTCTGAAGCTGTTTCGCCCTAGTTCGTACAGCGCAGGTTAACTGTGGTTCTAAGAAAACTTGCTTGATTTCTTTCAGAATCGACGCGGAACAATCCTTTGAGCTCAGGCTTCTGGAAGATTTCATGATATATTATGAGTAAGGGTTGGTTTTATGGCATTTTGATTATAGAACTCTAGAAATAAGTAGGTTTTATTGGTCATAAATCCATATTAGTGTATTGATATGATATATTAGCATATTTATTTTAAAAATCCCAATTTCTTGTTTTGTTATGTTGTTTGGGATATTTCTCATTTAAAAATTATTTTAAAAATAATTTCAAGTGTATATTTAGGGGGAAAATCATGATATTTATAAATTCCACTTCTTTCGTTGAGAACTATCTTTTATAGAATGTAGAGTTATTGATGTCATGAAGAGTACTAGAGTTCCGTTTTTAAGGAGTGTGCAACTGTTGTGCTACATTGTAAACTATCTAAACTTACAAAATATGCTGTCAAGCACCGATAATTCCGTATTTTTATAGTAATAAAATTATGGTGGGAGTTATTACTATAATTATTACTATCAGTATTTGTTATGTAGTAGTACTAGTAGTAGTAGTACTAGTAGTAGTAGTAGTAGTAGTAGTAGTAGTAGTAGTAGTGTAGTAGTAGTAGTAGTAGTAGTACTACTAGTAGTAGTAGTAGTAGTAGTAGTAGTAGTAGTTCTCTGCATTTTAAACTGCTCTGAGATAAATCCCGAATGCAACGAACACCGTAAATACAAAATGTATTTTTATTAATTTATCTATCATAAATGTTATATATCCAAGAATTAGGTAAGCAAAGAAACAGTTCTCAATAAACACCAAATTTATTTTATCTGCATCACCCAGTATTCAGACAACAATCCATAAATAATGTACCACAAAAAGAAAACAAAGTTCCAACCACCAGAAGATATCCCTTAAGAATACTCAAATCACTACCAGTCCACAAAGCGTTACCAAAAATCCAAGCCACAAATCGTCAACAATTACTATAGATACACGGCACACTACTCTAGGGTTAACACGCAATCAGCACAACATTTTCACGAGGCACAACATCACCAAACTTTCTCGGAGGCCTTGTACGTCCTCCGAGCTGCCTTTACGAGTCTGTTCCTTTGCCGCCATTTTCACTGCGGTAGCCGCTGCGTTCTCCACTCGGCGGAGAAGGTAAGGGTTTCTTTACTTGAAGCACTGTTGTTAAAAAAATATACTCCAATGATAGTTGTACTTTGGTTCTGAATATTTAGTTGGACTTCTATCTTTCATTTATTTGTTCAAACATGCTTTCTGTATTTATTACTAATAAGCATCCAGACGTCAGGTTTTGCATGTTGTGCTTTGTTACTCCACTACAGATGCAATAGTAGTTTCCTGGTACTTCTCCATGTCCTTTCTTTTTAATTTCTGTTAGGAATACTATATCCAGTTTCCATTTATATACTATTTCTGCCACAAATTGTCTGTTTCGGTCTCAAACCCTGTGTATTCCATGTACCAATGAAGATAGTCTTTTTCCGTAGCCAAACTCGTCTTCGATTGACTGTCCGTGTTCGAGACTTTTGTATTGAGGAGAATGTACCTCAGAAGATTTCACAGAGAACGAGCTACAGGCGCATTGCTCCTACCTTCCTCCTTTACCCGGGCTTGGGAGCGGCAACGGTGTCTACATAGCTACTCGATCCACTCAGTGCCCACAGTAGACGGAATTTGTATGTATTGTTTCAATGCATAAATTGAAACATGAGTGTGTTGAACTTCTACAGGCGATATTTGATTATTTCTCTATGTAGTCAAAACACTGCACTTATATATTTGAGGTAACGTGATGTTGAACAATTATTATTAAATAGTTATCTTACCATAATACAATAGCATTATGAATATATTGTGTAAAACACAATCGAAGGATTTTCTCAAATGCAAGAAGATTCTGAAATGAGCATAAAAGAATGTTTGATTTTTATTGTAATTTGTTCAATTTACACAAATGAAAACTAACATTTCCATATAAATGAAATACTTGCGGAGGAAATTTCGTTTTCACTTTGCGATTTAAACTAGATAATACTAGCGATAAAGTAGAAGCTCATTAGAGAAAAACGAAAACCTCTAAATCTTCTGTTTACAGTTATAGCAGAGCACATACAGAAAACTATAACTCGATAGCTTCGCACATGAACGTACGAGCGCCACCAAATATCGCGCTGCTCCGTGTTCCGTTTGCTAGCCAATTAGAGGGGCTCGGGGCCAAACGAAGCGCAGTTTGCTTATATGCTTCCCGCTCCATGACGTTTTCTACATGCGTGATGCCGGTTGCCTACTCTTGCGGACGGCCCTCAAACCGCAAATACTACATTTAAAACTATACAATAAAACACATCCATCGGCTTACGACAGGCTTATTCAAAGTGTTCTAATTGCGCAACCTCGAACTATCGTTTTAATATCAGCAGAAGATAATTTACACATTTTTAAAACAATCGTTTAGAAACGATAGCTTTAAACTTGTCTTCCAATAAAACAAATGTACTTGCTGATCAGGTAGCCGAGAACGCTAAGGCAGTAGGGTAGCGATCACGGACCGAAGGGTCGCGGATTCGAGTCCCGCCTCGGGCATGGTTGTATTTGTGTTCGTCCTTCACCCCTTATTATCACCATATCCTTCCATCTAAACAGTTACCATAACGTTAACCCCAATAGTGATCACTAATGACCAAGAGGTTGATGCGACCTTAAATATAAAAAGGAAGTTAAATAACATACTTGTGCGTACAGAAGCATGATTTTATCCTAACTTCCTCGATGCTAGGTAAAATTTGGAAATACAACAGTTTGTGATCTAGATTCTTTGATGTACTTGTTGCAGAAATAATTACAATAAAATAAGAAAAATAAAAATTAATGTGTATTACATTACACTGAAATACTGTAACTCTATTTATCCACATAAATAAAATATTAAAATAATCAGTGTGGCAAAATAACGACTGCAGAAAAATTCGAAGAAATTGGACGACAGAAAGGTGCAAATTCACTTTAGTGAAAGAATGAACATAGAGCTTAACTCTGCTCACGAAGTTCAGAAATATACTTCTTCTCCATACGCCACACACAGTTTTGATTGTTTTCTACGTTAAAAATAATATGATAAAAAGTATTATTATTATTATTATTATTATTATTATATTATTATTATTATTATTTTTACTACATTAGCATACTGTTTTCGTACACGAAGGTAGGACATGATATAAAATATAATTCCAGTTATGAAATGAGACTGCGCATTTTAGGTAACATAATGTAGCGGTGTTAGTTTTAGCAAAGAAAAATTGTTCAGAAAGAGATATATCAAAGAAAATAATAATTTTTCATGGAATTAAGCCCAATAAATATTGATGACTATACACTTATGCAGAAGAAAGAAAAGTCTTTCTCTCCTTTTTTATTAATACATTTTAATTTCAAGAAATATTGTATATTGTAGGACTAACAATTTGTATTTACAGTTACATTGAGTTAAAACATAATTTCAATTTAAAATGGATAAGTACGATAAAAAGTGTTGGGAAGGTAAACGTGGAAACGGTTTTTGTTAACAATGAAACTCCATCAATACGATTAAATTGTGATTAATAATAATAGTTTTCAAACTAAAATAAAAAATTGCTGCTGAATGAAAATAAATACTAAGTAAACAATATTCAAACAAAATTTTCATATGCAACATTTTTAATTACTTGTTTGTCTTTTAAAGATGTTTCCTCCTACAAATTAATCTTTGCATTTTTGTGACATCACTGATATCTATTTAATTCACTTTGAAGCTATAACATTAACAGCTCCTACAGTGGCTGAAGCGGTCATGTCAAATCTACTGCATTATATACAATATGTGGTACTCGTCATTGCCAACATTCAAAAACGAATTTCTAGTAATCCGTCTTTTCAACGATCCCCTCCATTTTCGACATCTCACTCGAATAATTCAAAAGTAAGTCACTTATATTTTGCATTAGTTTAGTACTCGTGGATTCATTTATCACGATGTCATTTCGAAGTAACACATTTTGAATGTTCACATACAACACAATTCACATTGCATGGTACAGCAATCTCATAAATTTCTATTAGTGAATGCCAGCCCCTTTATTTCTTCAAAAGTTCAATCAAATGAAGGAAAGAACATAACTACAAATTGCCTAAGATATGGAAGATGCTCATGCTAGCGAATGTTGGAGGTTTGGAGGTGGAGGCGATTTTGTAACTATTTCAAAGATAAACTAATCTGGCAATCGTGCAAATAATATGAACTTTGGAACCTAGTTGAAAAAAGTGCTAATATAATGTCGCTGAAATAAAATACTTACAAACTGAACAATAAATAACATTTACAATACTGTATCGTACAATAAAAAACATTTTAAGATCTTACTTTTCACATACATTTCTGTCGTCACCTTCCCCATAGTTTTTGTAAACTCAAATTATTAACCTTCATTACTTGAAAGCCACGGTCGTAATCGCGGCTTCAGAATGAGCATCTTCGCATTGGACGCTTCCGATTTCCATAGCGAACGCGGAGTCTGAGCAGAATGTCGTGTTGCAGTGGCGGCGAGGTCGCTGGCCAACGGTCGAGTACGGCGCCCCATGCCCAGCGGCCTAGACTCGCTCTCGGGTGTGACCTTTGGCACCAGCAAGCGCCTGGACCCACTCAGGTGAGACTTGCGTCAGTGAATGAATAGAGTAATACTTGTTTCGGGCGCGTCACCTACTTATGTCATTAGGCCTGTTATTGCAGTGAATGTTTTATCCCGGGCGGTGGAGATGTTCCTCTCCCACTGAAGCGTGATATCTGGTGACAACATACATTTAGTTTGCGAGTTTTCCTAGCCCCAACCTCTCCCCCAGCGGGGCACTGCCTCAGCCAGGACAAGCTCTAAGTTCCCGACTGGTCTCCCAACGGGCATGGTAGTGTAGTGCACGTAAGAGTAAGTATGTGCAAGGGGAGGGGGAAAGAAAGAGGAAGGAAGGATAGAGAACGACTCGTGGCCTTTTGGTACCTACTTCCAATTTCGATACGTTCCCCGTACTCATCTCTAATCGTTTGGTAGGGGAGTGTTACTCTCGCCTGCTACTGATCGGAGAAACTACAAAAAATCCATCAATCAAAGCAGCCGAGCGTTAGAATTCTCTTCCAGAATGGTTGATTTAGCCCAGTTGTTCAAAAAAGAACCCACACCGGGTCTCAAACCTTAGAACCTCCCGGTAAGAGACACTGCAATAGCAAAAGCTTTTCTTCTGAGCCACTTCAGTCCGTGTCTAAGGGAAAGAGTGAGCAAATTTTAACATCATTTTCTTCAGACACTGAACTATAAGAGCGCGAAGTAGCAAATCAAGATTTTTTTGTTTGTTTTTTAAGGTCGCTTTCCAACGTCTTTGTTCATATAGCGATCACCGTGAGTTTTAAACTGTAGAGGCACACGTAAGGATAACAGGAACACACACAAACATCCATGCCCGAGTCAGGATTCGAACCCGTGACCCTTCAGCCTTAAGGACCTCGGCTATTAAGGCCAACAAATCAAGTTTTCTTACTCGTACTTCCCAAAATAAGTTATTATTTATCTCCACAAATAATTAATGCTAGTTTTAACAATTACTATTGGAGTAATATATAAATTTATAATGGTCTTTCCCATCAACAAATTAAAGAGAGTAAATTTATGCCTTTCACTTCTACAGTTTTTTATTAATTTCTATATTTCTAAATTTCATCTATCTTTCACTTTTCTCGTTTTGAATAGGTACTACATTTCCTAAACCGTTTATCTCCCTATCTATCTATCTCTCCTCCTCCTCCCTCTCTTCCTCCCTCTCTCTCCCTCTCTCCCTCCCTCTCTCCCTCCCTCCCTCCCTCCCTCTCTCCATCCCTCTCTCCCTCCATCCCTCTCTCCCTCCATCCCTCTCCTCCCTCCATCCCTCTCTCCCTCCATCCCTCTCTCCCTCCCTCCATCCTCTCTCCTCCATCCCTCTCTCCTCCATCCTCTCTCCCTCCATCCCTCTCTCCTCCATCCCTCTCTCCCTCCATCCCTGCCCTCCTCCCTGCCCTCCACCCTCCCCCTCTCCCTCCCTCCCTCCCTCTCTCCCCCACCGCCTCTCCCTCCCTCTCTCCCTCCCTCTCTCTTTCTCTCTTTCTCTTTCTCTCTTTCCTCTCTTTCTCTTTCTCTCTTTTCTTTCTCTTTTTCTCTTTCTCTCTTTCTCTTTCTCTCTTTCTTCTTTCTCTCTCTTTCTCTTTCTCTCGTTCTCTTTCTCTCTTTTCTTTCTCTCTTTCCCTTTCACTCTTTCTCTCTCTTTCTCTTCCTCTCGTTCTCTTTCTCTCGTTCTCTTTCTCTTGTTTTCTTTCTCTCGTTTTCCTTCTCTCGTTTTCTTTCTCTTGTTCTCTTTCTCTCTTTCTCTTTCTCTCTTTCTCTTTCTCTCTTTCTCTCTTTCTCTTTCTCTCTTTCTCTTTCTCTCTTTCTCTTTCTCTCTTTCTCTTTCTCTCTTTCTCTTTCTCTCTCTCTCTTTCTACTTTCTCTTTCTCTCTTTCTCTTTCTCTCTTTCTCTCTTTCTCTTTCTCTTTCTCTTTCTCTCTTTCTCTCTTTCTCTTTCTCTCTTTCTCTTTCTCTCTTTCTCTTTCTCTCTCTCTTTCTCTTTCTCTCTTTCTCTCTTTATCTTTATCTTTCTCTCTTTCTCTCTCTTCCTCTCTCCCTCTGTCTCTCTCTCTTAAAAAACAAAAAAAGTGGAATGTTTCAAACGACTAAGTTTCTAATAAAAATTATATTCAGAATGTAGATGAGTCCGGATCCAAGTAGAATGGAATGATCTCAGAGTTTTTTTTATCATTCATAAATAGTGTGTGAAGGGAACACTTCATTGATATTGGGCATGAAGATTGATTACTACAACGTCAATAACTTCTGGTAACGTTTGATCGTCACTCACAACATTTAGATATTAGAAAGACAAGTATGCTTGGGGGTGTAAATCAACATAAACACTGCTTTCATAAAAAAATTGTATTGCCTGATTTTTTATCTAGAGAATAATACAATTCAGGGAAGTATTGTATTATGAGTCGGCTAAATTGCATTGTTCATAGCCGCGGCACGATTATTTCCGTGATTTTTTTAAAAAAAATTATAGGCGACCAAAGAAAAATTGAACGTTTGGGACAAATTCGTCATCACGAGACCAACTATGGTAAATGGGACGTTTAATTTCTACAGCTAGGAGACAGAGAACACTAGGGACATAATCTCAGAGCTCCTACAGAAAACGCTGCGGAGCACCGGGCGACGGGCTACATAAACTATTGCATCGAATGTAATACTTGCTTTGCTTGTTGCCTGATGAGGACCCATACACGCACTTCCGACCTCGACTTCTAAGGTCATTAGTCCCGTAAGGGTAGTGCATGTTTTCATCAGGATGGGGCGATGGTTTTCTCCCGCTTGATGACGAGATCCGGCGCCGACCTACCGTCGGCCAGTAGGGTTTTCCCCAAACAGGTATTTCCCACCAGCAGGGCACCGCCCCAGCCGGAACAAGCTTTATACTCCCGGTATGTCTGGTAGTAAAGTGTATGATAGTAAGGACGTATAAGTGGTGAGGATATAACAAGAGAGAGGAAGAAAAGATCGCGTCCGTGACGCGTTTGTTAGGGTACTGCTCTGGCATTCGCCTGGTATTGATCGGAGAAACCACGGGAAACTACCGATCAGAGTAGCCGACCACTAGAATGTTTCTCCAGACAGCAACCGAATCCCATCTAGCTATGTTAGCGAGTGTTGAAAATCTTGCCACCGTCAGGACTCGAACCTAGCGCCTCCCGCTTTGAGACACTGCAGTGACTTCAGCTGATGCCCTGATTTTTTCATTGTATTATATTTTGAACTTTATATTTAATTGAATATTGCAAGTCCAGATAGTGTGAGAAGAGACACGCCCGTCGCTGTATCTCAAATCTCCGATGCTACAACACTCGATGGCACTTACGAGGTTGGAGGCATAAGGGATGGAAATTCGGGCGGAATGAGGAATGAAGAGTCGAGCACTGTCCGGTGCCCACTGACTAGGGTACTTCTCGGGCATCATCCAGGGATTGATTGGAGGAAATCACAATAAAGCCTCATTAGAGCGTCAGGTTTCTACAAAGCGATTTAAAATTCCAATCGAAACTCTGAAACACAGCTTGTGCCATAATATGGAAAGTCAGATGTGTAATTATGTTCTGGCGAACTCCGAAGTGTATCCCCTCCACCGCGGTAAAATGATAAAACCCCCGGCACGCAGTCCTAAGACCGTCAGTTCGAGGCCCCGCAGGCCGAACCAACGTGATGGCCCTGCAAAGAGCAGCAAAAGCGCATTTAGCGGCAGTTATTTGCGCGACTGTCACCATTTCATAATTACATCTTCGTTATGGTGCGTTTGGCGACTTGTCACACGCCATATTTTATGTATTGAATATCGTGTAGCAACAAAATGTCAGTATATTACGTTAGACAATGTAATATAATATAGACATGATATGGAAGTGGTTAGAAGTAATTCTTAAGCCTCTGACCGGGAGCGGTAGCTCAGTGCATCAACTGATGTCACTGCAGCGCCTCTGACCGGGAGGTCCTAGGTTTGAGTCCTGACGGCGCACAGTGGTGCATTTTGGCAATTTCCTGGCCAAAACCTCTGAGAGCTATAGTAAGTTTTCTACGACGACCAAATTTATTTTGGATTATCTTTATAATGTAAGGGAGCTGGTAACATAATACCGGAATAATGCACTTCTTAAATCTGTGAAATATAAATATGTATTTTCTATATGAACTTGGTTAAATTGTATCAATTCACAAAATTGATTTTAGAAAACCGTAGGGATTACTTACATATTAATTGATAACATCTGGCATAAGGAATCATGGTATTAATGCCATCTCATGCCCTCTGTCAGAGAAAATTCATATACAGTATCCGAAGAACCGGAAAGGAAGATCACATTTTTCACTAGGGTACATTTCTCCCTACGGTGATATTTGGCTCAGGCAAATGAGACAAAGCATATTTGTTCAAGAATTTTAACTTTCTAAACATCCCTCAAGTTGGAAATGAAGGAACAGAAAATCTCAACAGGCGATTAAACATCTCCTGGACTGGGTGCAGTCTTGAACATGTTTGCGGAAATCCTTTTCCATACCGCCTTATATCTATGTGAATAGATTCTATGCATGCATTACCATGAATATTCCGTTATTTCTGAGGAATATTTAGATTTCTCAAAAAAGCGTCATGCTGAATTACTGTCGTTGCTATTACCATAATCTTGTTTGGAATCTCTACATTCAGACCATTTTTCTTTGAATTGCATTTGAATAAGTTTCTTGACCATATTCAAACTGAAGTTGCAGTATTATTTCATAAAAAATAATATAATACTAATTTTCTAACAATAACAATGTAATATGAATAATTGTTGGTATGTAACTTCGAGTTAAGTAAACAAATATTACTTTACGATTAATTATATTTTTGATTTATTTTTTAAAGGTGGTATGATGAGTTTCTTTGATATCACGTACGTATTTGACCTTTCATCTAGCGCACACCCTTCCTTAAGACGAGTTTTGACGACACATATTATGTAAATATTGCTTTATGTACAATTTTAATGAAATACAATGTGCGTAATCCAGTCGAGAAGATGTAATATGTACATAAATATTATGTTAATGTAATATTAGTGAATAGTCATAATCTGTTACAAAACTTAAAAATATTAATTTTTTGTTTATAATATTGAGTAAATTTGTTTTTTCAGTAAAAGGGATCAAAATTGTCCGCTAGAAACAATATTGTAAAAGCAGTTTCCGTTCTCAGGACGGATCTCGACGAGTCATATTCGGCGGTCACGCGTGCTTGACGAAAAGTTAATTCTTTATATTTACTAATGGGGCAAGTTGGGGCATGATTTTATGACTGGATTCGAAAGAGGATAGATTCAGCTAGTAAATGAAATTAGAAACATCGCGGAATTCCGCGAAATTGGTAACTTTCAGCCTACGTGAACTTATGAGTAATTAAAACTATTGTATTAATTTCATGCATTTTAATAATTCATCCCACGTCGGTATTATGCATTAATGCATTATAAAACAAACATGAAAATACTCTACAAACTTTCAGGAAGAGAATCTATACTGCCAGTTTTCTCTGCACAACTTTATATGGCCACCACTTACAAATAAAGACGGTCTCTCTATGTTACTCTCGCACTGCAGGTCTATCGAACGCCACGAGGGGTAAGTTCGGATGACTACTGGGGCCAGGGGAATTGACCCAAAGACTCGAAGTGGGCAGAAACGGATGCCCCCAAGTATACAGTGTGTCGTAGTATTTGCAAAAGTTCAGTAAACGCGATTTCATTTTTGAGGTTTTGGCCAGGATTTCGGGAAAATGCACCACCGTGCGGCGGCAGGATTTTCGACTCTAGCTTTTCAGCTAGGTCTAATTCAGTCGCTGTCTGGAGGAGAATTCAAGAGGCTGGCTGCTCTGATCGGTAGTTTTCCATGGTTTCTCCGATCAACACTAGGCGAATGCCGGAGCAGTACTCTACCAAACGGGCCACGGACCGCGCGCGATCTGCCCTTCCTCACTTACACTAACATGCACTACACTACCACATATTCCGGGAGACCGGTTAGGAGCTTAGAGCTTGTCCCGGCTGGGACGGTGCTCCACCGCTGGTGGGAGAGTCCTGGTTAGGGTGAAACCCCACTAGCCGACGGTAGATCGGCGCCGGATCTCGCCATCCAGCGGGGGGAAGATCACCGCCATCTCCCGAGAAAAACGTGCTAATAACGTGCACGGGACTAATGACCAAAGCAGTTGACCCAGAAACACGAAAAAATCAATCAATCAATCTTAAGCTGTATGAATTGTCAGTATAATTTTTCTTTGGTAATTTCAAAATTATGGCAATTTCAAAATTTATTTTGTAAGAAATGGCATCTTCATAGATAACAGAAGCTCCACCTGTCTGGTCCGAATTTTGAATCATCCTGTAGAAATCTCGTCCTGGCAGAGGCAGGTCTCGAACCAGCCGAGTTGCTGATGAGAAATTCCTGCCACCGACGAGACTCAAACCTAGGATCTCTCTATAAACGAAGCTTCATTTGCGGTCTCGCAAATACTATGTCGCAGTCGCTACTTTTTATACTCACCAAGTGCATTTCATTTTGTGTATTCTCCATTAATTAATTAAATTGTATAACAAAAAATAGAGTAAGGAATAAACCATATAATTAATTTATTAACCTCTCAAATAGCTCTCATTGTTCTAAAATTCAATTAGAAATTGAATATTCGTGAAATGACAAGTTTATCTCGACAGACCACTCTATCCCGAAAATTTCGCCATATCAATTTCTTTCTTTTTATTCCTTTTATTATTAATGTACATTTAGCTCAGAAAGTTATTGTATACTTACAACATTAGAATCTAAATTTATATTAGTACGAAACACAGGATGTAATACATGTTAAGCCTAAAATAAAAATTAATATTAAATTTCATGTATAGAATATTAAAAAAAAAAAGTCAAAAGTAATATCTCGAAATAAAACAGTGTGAAAGAAGGCGTGCCGACTAGGTACAGAAAGTGAAGTCGTCCAGTCTAAGGAATGAAATGAAATGAAGTATCTAATATTAGATTTAATAACCATCTACGACCCTTGAAACACGATGTAGCACTGGTAAATAGGAAAAGCACTTCGCATCCTTCGTAAAAAGTCTCCAGCACACCGCTGACGGTGAAAATGGGCAGCAACCGCATAGAAAGAATAATATAAGAATTTCCATAAGAAAAGTAATTACATAATTGCATAATCAGTGAAAATATTTGAGAAACATACCTTGTAACACAATCCTTTATAGGATTTATGTACATAAATCAGTGAGAAATCGTTCCGGTCAGGAAGACCAAATGTGATCAGTGAAGAGCCCCAAAATTAGTGCTGTAAAATTGAGGTAAGTATTGTTAATCGTGAGGTTCAGGTATCTTTCGTGGTGGTAGCCACGGAAGAGTTATGTATGAAGAGGTATGTTGAGGTATCTGCTATTTCAATGCCCAATATTTGTAAGAGAAAACGGGATCATGCCCGAAAAATGTATTAAGTGAGCAACGCAAATTGCATAAAACGATTAATGTTTGCAAACCACAACCGAAACATAGAATAGGAATTTTGGAATTCAGTCGTATTTCAGACATAAGCAAAAATAACATTTTTGATTCCAATGGAAGACGCATGATGTGGTGCCATCTTGATGCAGAACTAGATCCTCAATATCGTGTGCCTTTAATGCAACGTGGCGACGGTACTACGATAATTTGGGGGTGTATAAATGCTCCAATAGTAGGTCTGCATGTAATGGTGTGATATAACACCATTACATATGTATATATATGGTGTGATAGAACAGAATGTGTATTCACATTTTAAAAGAAAGTATCCTCGTTAATACACTGAAAAAGAGTATTGGTAATAACAATGTCTGACAGGGTCCCAAAATAAGACATGAAGCTCATTTAAAACTTTCAATGCACCTCTACATCGCTAAAGTAAATTCAAGCACTTCCTCATTTCCTTAACAAACCCCCTGAATCATATTATGTTGTCTCTTCTGATTTTCTCGTTCATATTCTATAAAAAGTCTATAATCTTCTCATATTTTCTTCGGTGTATGGTCACTCACTGCACTATTTCAAACTATGTTGTTGTTGTTGTTGTTGTTGTTGTTGTTGTTGTTGTTGTTGTTGTTGTTTTATTATTGTTATTATTATTATTATTATATTATTGTTATTATTATTATTATATTATTATTATTATTGTTATTATTTTATTGTTATTATAGGTATTAACAATTTTATTATATTAAATGAATGTTCAAATATATTGAATTGCGTGAAAACTATAGTGTTCTGCCACGAGATTTCGAAAAACCTGCATGCAGAAATAATTTCTATCTATTCTGTTTAAACAACAGAGTACAAGGACATGAGGTTGTGCACATTATGCAGCCAAAGTTTCATTACACGGATGGACACAACTTACTTCATTAAAATATTTATTTATTTATTTTATTTGCGAAAAGAGGATTAAAATAGTGAAGAGTTCGCCTCGGTCCCTTCTACATAATTTAAGAATTATTAAAGAATAATGAAGCCCGGATAAGAATAATAAATCAGGCATCATGGGCAGCATAATTCTTTAATTAAAATATATCTAACTCTCATTCATTAAATGTCTAATTAATTGCATTTTTTTCTATTTCAGTGGAGGAGCTCTCGGTCACCAGAAAAGAAACTTCGACGAATTAGATAGATTGGCTTTCAACGGCCTCGTCAAGAAGAACTTCGACGAAATCGACCGTACTGGATTCGATAGCTTCGTCAAGAGAAATTTCGACGAAATCGATAGGGCCGGCTTCGGCAAATTCATCAAACGAAATGCACCAACTCTCTTTGGGCGGTATTATAGAAATCACAACCACTGAACCGCCAACTCGAAAATTTCTTCCTTCTTTAAAATGTATCTTGACTTTGGCTCAACTCAAGGCTCAGTTTTCTACTCGTTCCATATCGATGACCTGGCAATGAATTATTCGAGAAATAAATCAAGATCATACATCAATCATAATCTCAAGAGAAATGGAATTATTTAATTATAAATACAAAATGAACGTTCTTTTTTAATTTATTATTCGGAAATTGAGTTATTATTTTAAGACAAATAAAATAATAAGATCAGATACAAAATATAACGCGCACAAAATATTTTGAAAAATTGTTATCAATATTGTGCATCATTTTGCAACATTTTTTTCTCATTTCCCTTTTGGGCAGTAGCAACTCGTTAATATTTTGTGTGATTTAGACGTCAGAAATAATGAACAATCGGTGTTGAAGCACATTTGAACATTAGTTTCTTCATATAGTCATTCACATCTCATGTTATTCATCTTGAAAAACATACAAATTACAAAATAACTTCAATTTTAGCCAAAAACTTTGTTATACTTACTCATTTTGATGTCAAAGTGACATTAAGTGACTCGTTAAGTTTTAAAATACGTCTGGCTCATTTTAACCAAAGATTAATACCTTGAACTTCATTCTGCGTAATGAAGGGCCGCAAGGAAAACATTTTCAAACTATATGGCACTATATAAATATTAAACAATAAAAAGAATGTTCAAATGAAATAAGATACAGCAATATGCTCATGGCGATATGTATTATATTCTATATATTATGTATCCACCATTCAATAAAAATATTTTAAAAACAATGTTTTGTTTTTTTTTTCAAGTAGATTTCATTAGATTTTATGAAAGCTGTAACACAAATAAAGAATATAAATGAGCTATTACAGTAATTTAAAATAATGAATTATTTAATTCTAGTGGCCTTTAGCAGCAAAAATATCGCTGTCAAGAGTGCGAGAAATGGGGTTCTGAAACAGAAAAAATTAGCTGCTCTGAAACGTGGCACAGAATAGCTAAGCCGTCCTTCTTCATTCTCACAAGATGTCAGCTATATTGGAAACAGTGATGCAACGGGTATGATAATTAGTCGGTACACCCAGTATCAGAATACGTGGAATAGCACAATAAAATATGTGCACTTTTTACTCAAATCAAAACTGTTTCATTGTGTTTGGTTTCACTCGAGTTCCTGAGTATATCACAAAACTGTTTCTCTCAAATGGCTACTGACTCCTTTGTTTTACGTCAGTTTATGTCTATATTCGAAATTAGTGATACAGAAGTTTTTTGTATTTTTCGCGTGTCCTTTCAAATCTAATGAAACCATATACATCTCTTACATGACCGTAGTTCAGTAGTTTCCGCTCAATTTCTGCGCGCATTGGAAATTAGGAATATCGAGTTTTCACGTTAATATATATAATAAAATTACACTGCAGCTGGAAATTCAGAGACGATTATCTCGGTAAATACTGGGAAACAATAATACATTTGTTCAGTTTCAAAACGGAAATTACTGACATTCAGGGCTGAACACAAAAATGAGAACGTTGTTCTGGTTGTCTTGCAATTTTAATTCATACAAAATTTCACACTCTGAGTTTTCCTTTCTTGTAATGGAAGCATTATTTAGAAATACAGGGCGTCCATTGAAGAACTTTATCTTTGTTTTTTTGTTTTTTGTAAATGATCTCATTATTCATCTCTGACCAGAAGGCGCATTACTCATTTCTGACGAGCAATAGTCACGTACATCAGATCTTCTGGTCGTCTTTCAAACAATAGTTTGATGAATGCGCTTCCCACCATCAGCAGCAACTGCATCACGATTTTCCGGAAAAAGTTCAAGTGTCGGTGAAAAAAGTATTTTTTAAAAAATTGGCATCATACGTGAAATGTCATTTATAATTTTTTAAATTTCTTTGAAATTAGGAATAGTTTTCCAGAAAATTGATGGTTACTTCTCTAAACAATCCCAATAATTCCAATGGATTTTTTTTTCTTCCTTGGCAGGCGCTAGTCAAACCGTTTATCAGAATGCATGTTATTGAATAAAGTTTCATTGAGAAATTTATTTACATTTTGATGTGACTAAAATGCACTCCATCTATGGCGAACAATTGTATTTCGGAAACAAACCTCTTTTGTGAAGGAATCTTCACGTATTTTTTTCTTGCGCAGGGAGCTTCCAAGACTTCGATTTCAGGGGTTCGAACCTGGGTATTTTATGCTAACCAGTCCGCTGCAACTTTTTTTATTACAGATTACAGTTTGCAACTGTTAGGGACAAATTTTGGCATAGAATATAAATTGTTACGGTTATTAGTTCAGAAGGAAACGTGTCTTCTCCTTGCGCAGGTAGCTTCCAAGACTTCAATTTCTGGGGTTCGAACCTGGGTATTTTAAACTAACCGGTCAGCGACAATTTTTTTTTATTACAGATTACAGTTTGCAACGGTTAAGGGGAAATTTTGGCGTAGAGTATGAATCGTTACGGCAATTGGTCTTGGACGAAACGTGTGTTTTCCTTCTTGAGGGCGCTCACCATAGGAACATAGGTGTTATTTTTCGTTTTTCGTAAATATCTTTTGAAAAATGGAGATATCAATATGATTTCTTCACTAATCGTTTATAAATAAAAAGGGGCAAATTTGGAGTACTGTTTGGTGTATATGCTTATATTATTAGCGGATTTAGATGTGCGGTCGATTTTTTTGAGAAAATGATCCGCGGCAAATTTTTTGTTTTCACATCTTAAGAACGACAAAAAAATCCGCAAATTATGAGCTATACAGTTTTGTGATTGGGTGAAATTGTCCTGCTAACTTCCAAGACGTTTTTCCGGCGTCTTCCTACAACTATAAAATTGAAGACAGAGATTTTACCTACAAATGAAATTTGTTGTTCATAAATATTTATTTCATTAAGATCATGTAGATTTTCTTTTTTAAATTTTAGTAGTTTTCGTGCATTAGTGTCTGCAATATTTGCAATTTAAAAAAATAAAAAATCAAGATTTTCTCGAAAACGGCTCCAATTTTTTTTTCATTTTTTGTAGGCTTTTTATTTATTTATTTATTTTAATCAAAAACACTCAAAAACTATATGTGACGTATGGGGAAGAAAATCATCTGCGCACGCTTTCTTGAGTTTCAGAATCCCTTCCCAACAATTTAACTATTAATTGTGGAAAAATGAAATAATAATAATAATAATAATAATAATAATAATAACAACAAATTTAAAAAAGCGAGGGATTAACATTTCAAAAACTAGATATTTTCGTTGCCAAATTATAGAAAACATATTTTTAACGGTAAAGGAACAAACAGATTTGATTTTTCTGTATTGTTAACAAAATAGAAACTCACTCTAAGCTCTACTACCACTACAAGCAAAAGGAAAGTTCAACAAAACGTGCGCATAGTGAAGCTACATTGACGTCCAGAAGCAAATCAAGGGGCCATCTCAGCATTTGCTCAATGGACCAGGGAAACTGGACAAAACCCTGATCGACATGGGGGTCATTGACCCGGAAGTACATTATTTGTTACAGGCATATTGAGTCTTTTTTTTCCACAATTTTTTATTCCACAATGGATTTTACTGAATTTGACGCACTCCGAATTTCAAACGGAGAAGTCAATATTTGAGGGTACTTTACATGAAGCCTGTATGATATTTTCGAAATTTTCTCAAAAATGCTACGTATTGTTTTCCTTTAATATGATAGGATACCTCAACGTTAAGCTTCAGAACCATGAGAGAGTTTCACTGGGAAGTATTATCAATGGAGCTATATTTGCCACGGGAAGCAATGATAGTTCCCTTATACTACAACATAAGCGGGGAAAGACAGCGGCAAAACCGAAAATGCAGCCCCAAACGAAAATCAAATGGAACTAACTAATACGAGAAGGTCTTTTCCATTTAGTAGCACCAATAGGCAACAAAAATTAAATTCAAAATTATCGGCCCATTTCTCTTCTATCAGTTTTTTTCAAAAATATTAGAGAGACTTTTTTACGTACGAATGGAAACCTTTCTCAGTAAACACGACGCGCTTTCAGATTGTCAACATGGATTTAGAAAATCAAAATCAACGGAAACAGCTATATTTTCTTTTCTTAATGATGTCGCCTCATCAGTGGATTAAAACGAGGCACCTATTGGATTGTTTTTAGATCTCTCAAAAGCTTTTGACGTCATTGATCATGACATTTTACTTTCCAAATTACCTTCATATGGAATCCGTGGTATTGCTCTAGATTGGTTATGTTCGTACCTTAAACAACGATCTCAGAAAGTGGAAATACCTTATTGGAATGATGGAACATTACGTACGCACCTTTCCGACTCTTTGCCCATTGCACATAGAGTTCCTCAAGGATCGATTTTTGGCCCTATTCTGTTCCTACGTAAACGATATGCCCTCGACGATTTGAAACGGAAGAACGAATTATACGAACATCCTTTGCAAGAAAGAAACCGTAAATAGTACAATATCAGATGTTTCAAATTGGTTCCGAAATAACAAATTAATAGTAAACGAAAAGAAAACTGTTTTAATGCATTTTTCATTTCAAAAAACAATTCTGTGCTCCATTGAAAATTAACGGTTACCATTGACTGATGTTAAGGCAACAAAATTCAGTCAAACTTTAAATGGAACGTCCATTTAAATGAATTGAACACAAAATTACGTTCATTATGCTACGCGTTCAGAATTCTTGCAAATTCAGTTAGCCTTCATACTGTGCGTTGTGTATATTTCGTGAATGTTCATTCCCGCCTGAGATATGGCATAATATTCTGGGGAAATACATCTTATAGCTCCCAGAATTTTAGATTACAAAAAAGAATTTTACGAATAATAACCAAATCCCACCCACATGATTCACGTAAGCCTCCCTTCATTAATCTAGGAATTTTACCATTACCTTGTCTGTTTATTTACGAATCAGTGGTTTTTGTCAAAAATGATTTGCTTAAGGGCGGGAATATATTTTCAGAAAATGCCGATGTGTTTTACTATAACACTCGACCTAGAAATCATATTGTGACGTCGTGGGAATACACAGTAATCACAGACACGAGCTTCAATGATAAATATGTACAGGTTTATTCACAATATGTACAGTAAATAATTAAAGTTACTCTTAGCTCTGATAGACGTTTACTCCCCTGATCGCAGGAGCGATCCTAAAATATGAAATGTCTGATTCGTGGCCCGCGCCACTCCTCAGCGAGCCTTATGCACACAGCATTCAGCTCCGGCGACCTAGGTCACCCGTGGAAATAATGTCCACAGCGGCGTCCCAACACATGGGTTGCCGTACGAGCCTCGCTCGGCTCCGCACCGCCCTGGGCGCACGTTTTGTGCGTTCGCACAGGGTTCCACTCAGCTCGACAAACCCCGCCCCCGCGCTCTGCGTTCGCTCTTATATAGCTCCCACCCACGTGACCTGAAACGTCACTGGGTTTTTCACACGGCCCGCGCTAGTCGCGTTGCCAGGCATTTTGGACATCCATTTCCCTGGATTCTAAGAATTTTGCACGCGGCAAAAATGCGCTGTCCCGCATTTTGGGCATCCCTTTCCCTAGCTCTCAGAATCCTCCAAATACCTCATTGTTCTCACATCCTGCCTGGCCCCTGGCGTCTAATCCTTTGACGCAGCGAAATTGTGACGCCCCGCCGGTCGCTCTGTGTAGCCCTACAATACGTTACAATATTCATCAGGTGACAGTATCAACAGCTCATTACAAAAATTCACATATAATACATGTACATTATTTTACAACACTTTGCCAGATGACATTAAACGATTAAATTCGATAGAAAAGTTTAAATCCAAAATGAAATCGTTTCTGCTGCATAAGTGTTTCTATACAATTAGAGACTATGCTGAGCATCACAAGAAAAGTAACATTAATTTTAACAATGATACATAATGCATTATTTACCATTTGAACTGTATAAATGTGTATAAACAACCTGTAACAAGTATTGAATTGCAGACTCCCGGTCAATGACCCCCATTTCGATCAGGTTCTTCGTCCAGTTTCCCTGATCCATTGAACAAATGCTGAGATGGCCCCTTGTTTTGCTTCTAGACATAAATGTAACTTCATTTTCTGTGCACGTCTTCTAGAATTCGGTGGGAAATACAATTATTCAAATTATCGTTTCCATGTTGTCGCGGCAGGTACTATTATTTCGAAGGAAAACATGGATAAGAGCCAAAATTTATTGCCTTTTTATCCTTGAAAATAGATTTTATTACATGGGAGCTTTTTTAAGTAGTATATGACTTAGTGTAGGAATCACAGAATTTTGAAAATGTGCACACAATTCACTTTTCCTCATAACACGTCATACGCAGTTTTTTAACAGTTTTTTGACGTAAAATAAATAAAATAAATAAATAAGTACACCTCCCGCGCACGTGGTTCTGTTTTTGATTTCCACTGGGCATTTAAGTTGGACTCCAACACATTGCAACAAACATTCGACACGTTTCACACAAATAAAATTATTTTATTTCGAATACATAACTACCCTGGTATATTTGGCAATAATGAAAGATCTGTGACACGCATTCGTATTCACAAGAACTCTTGTAAATTTGCTGACCAGCTGCAGTCACACTGACTTCTGCGAGACACTAAGGGACTTCCATCCAGAACCGCCATATTTACACAAAGAACTCATCAAAAGGTACATTTTGAACCAACGAACCCATTATCAAATGAAAACAAATTCCCTAAATACCATAAACAATGCATTGAAATCGTTTATAATTGACTGCATTTGTGTTCTTTCAATAACAACCGAAAGTCATAAAATTACGTTGCAGCGAGTCAGACGAAGACAGAATATGGGTATTCTCCTGAGACTCCCTCCACCGCCGCCCAGCGCTAGACAGCGCCACCCGGCTGGTTGCTGCACCAAGAGGCCGCATTTTCTCCATGTTAAATCGAAGTGCCAAAGAGTAAGGGCAGCAAACCCGGTAATACAGCCAAGAGCGAGTGTAATTCTGAACGACATAGAAATCTAATTCAATCTCGTTGGTAATTCCTGACAAGGCACCGGACACGGAGAGAGCGCAGTTGGACGCTCTTAAGTTTCAAAATGATTTCATATACATCGATATTGCTGCAATATCTTGAATGTTGAATGTCATTAAAAGGAAAATGTATATATCCTAAGATCTTAAGAGATATTTTTAGATTTTCTGGGAGTTGTGCAACCGTGCAATCTAAGCAGAAGCCGACACTGTACGATTTTAATAAGTGATAGAAAGGACACGGTAGAGTTTTCTTAACTTTATTCAATAGACCTGGATGCCAGACCTTGTCGAAAGCCTTGCTTACGCCGAGGAATACAGAAGAGCAATATTCTTCATTTTCTAGCGATTCATTAATTTTGTTTACTATTCGATGAAATGGTTCTACAGTCTGATCTACTACTGATGATGAAGTATTATTTCCTTTTCTTGTAGAAGTGGATTGAAACGTGACAGAAGCGGTTTTTCAAAAACTTTGAATGATTTTGGCAATAGACTAATAGGTCTGTATGATACTTCATGTATTGGCTTGTCGGGTTTAGGGATGACTATTATGTGAGTCATTTCCCATTATTTAGGAAAGTGCCCAAGTCTTAGGATGGCATTGAAAATGGAAGTAAGTCTATCAATTTTCTTGGTAGATGGCGTAGAATTGTTGTTGAAAGCGTATCGTATCCGGAAGCTTTGTTAGTTGGAAAGATCTTCACTGTTGTTTCAACTTCTCGAGCACTTGAGGGGTTTGATTTGGGGAGCTAGTGGCAATGGTGAATCTAAGAAGTTATACATTTCTTTTTCTTTTGTTTGCAGATATTTTTGGAGGAAATGGTTGAAAGACGTTAGAGAAATGGTAGGCAAAGCATTCAGCTTTCTCTTCGTCGGTTTTAGCCTATGTACCGTCAGTTTCTCTGATTGAAGGAACAGATTGCATCGATCTCTTCAAGTATTTAGAAGCGACAATATATGATAATGAAATATGAAATTCTTTTGATTCCTTCTCTTTGTTGACCATTGACATGGCACCATTATGAGCTTTGTCAACGTCAAGAGTGACGTGCTATGGGGAGATGTATTCTGCGAACGTTTTCTTAAATTCTGGTATCCCTGCCTAACTCAAACACATGTTGAATTCTGAATGCAGATGGAAACGAAACGTTTGTTCTTCGATTAGTAATGAGAATTTGGGAAATTTTCTTAGGTGTGAAAACGTACGAGCATTTAGCATTTCATGTTCAGACAAGGAGTAACGTGTAATTCGTGTAAAGTGTAATTCGTTCATTTAAAAGAAAATGAAAATTTAAAATGAACTTCATTGCTGCACTTTAATGGACATGAAAAAAAAGTAACGGTATTTTCAAAACGCTTGTGGGGCCCTTCTAATTCCTTATGCCCACGCGGGCCTTTTGAATATTTAAGCCTGCACTAATACCAACACAACAAATACAATATTTTTATGAATTCGATTTATTAAAGTTCAGATACAAGAAAATAAAATAAATAGAAGGCACAATGCTCAAACAAGTAAAATAGCTCGTTATAAATCTTATTTTGCTTAATTGATAAGCGGTCAAATATTACATAACCTACTAAGGGGCGAGAATGTATGTGATGTTTTTAGCATCACTAGTTTAAAATGAGTTTGCTAAAAATTATATAATTACAAAGTTTAGAAGCTCTACAAAGCTTAAATAAAAACATGGAAATCCTGTCTCCTCATTACATCTTGAGTACTCATTACTCATATGTCTCAGCTTGTATGGCAATGCGCGTGAAAGATTATCTTAAAATACTGCTGGTAAATATCACTAACACTTATCAACTAATAAACAATGTTTTAGTATTTTTAAAAACTAATAAATAATGTTTTAATATTTTTACGATTTGTAATATTGAATTAAATTATTATGGCCTTGACATATTGACTTCGCCCCAAACGAAATTCGAATTCCCCATTTCCATTATTTTTTTTCAATTTTCGAAAATACAGAAAATGTACTGTCTACTGAAAATAAGACCATCACCACTTTCTTTATCGTTTGTCTACATGAGTAAAGAAAACAAGTGGTGCGAAAATACATCGCACTTTTTCGCCCATATTTTCCTGTATGTACCAATGAAAGGTGTATTTCAACCGTAAATAAAATTATTAGTTTATATTAACGCGAAAAAAAGGCAGCCGTCATTATCGCCATCTGTTATCAGTGCAGCGTTACAACAATGGGTTGCAAGCAACAATGACCGCTAATTCACATGTGATACACATTTTGCCAATTAGCATTGTTGATACCGCTACCAAGAAAATAACTAGAGGTTCTACAGAATGGACCAGACTTTCTCGCAGTAAAGTTGTATAATTTCCATGTTATAAGCTGGTACTGTACAGTCTTGCCTTTCCTTCTTATCTGATGCCATCTATCGCCGCACCAAGTATTTTCTCTTTTTTTTTTAATTTGCTCAACTTTTCGGTTTCCACATAGTAGAGCCGAAATATTATTTTAAGAATGTTAAAGATGTCTAAAACCTTGTCTTAAATAGCAACTTTCATTGACAAATTTGGAGCCGTCTTTAAGAAAATGGCGTTTAGCGTAACGATAAATGAGAAATTTGAAGCTCTTTTTCACATGAATCTATTGAGTTTTCGAAAAACTTCATTTAAAGTAATTTGAAGTACTTCTACCAACAAATGCAATAATGTATACAAATTCATTGAAATGTGCATATTAACGGGCGAGAGATATTGAAAAAATTACGTTTTTGTAATTTTTGAACAAATAAGTGAATGCACCAAAATGAACTTTAGTGATATTAAACATTACGTCTATTACCACTATCCGTTGGAAAAGTTTGAAGAAAATATTTGGAGCCATTTTTGAGAAAATGGACATTGAGCGTTATTGAAAATGCGGAATTTTAAGCTCAGTTTTACAGAAAACAGTTGACTTTTCGAGAAACCATATTTGATATTATTTAAAGCACATGTAATCATATATCTAATAATGTGAAGAAATCGCCTCTGGTGCAAATATTTCCGACGTGAAAGACAAGTCAAAAAAATTACATTTTAGCAATATAGCGTTCGTTGGGCACTAACCCTACCAAAAAAATTTGGAGTAGTTTTTGAGAAAATCTAATTTTCCAGAATTGCAAATATTGCACGCACTGTTGCACGATAACTACTAAAATTTCAAAAAAAACTGTTACCTAATTGAATAAACTATTTATGCGCAACAAATTTTATTTGAAGGAAAAATCTCGGTCTTTAATTTGGTAGTCGTAGCAAGACGCCGGAAAAAATCCAAACTTTCGCAATTTACGAAAATTCAGAGTTAACCGCGAAAATCGGACATACGGCACCTCCATAAGTGTATTTTACTCAATTCTCACAAGAAATTTAAAGAAAAAATGTGGAGAAGTTTTTGAGAAAAAATTGAAAATGTCCGGGGGGCTTCATGTAAAGTACCCCCAAAATTTAAAGTTTTTCAAAATTTCAAAGCTTCAACTATATTCAGATGGACAGGGGTTTCCTCAATTTGGAAAAGATCATACGTGTCGTTTAGGCGCTAGGTTTGTTCACATACGACAGACGGACAGACGTCATGTGTAGATATGCTTTTAGGACCTGTCCCTGAGCTTTCGCTCTTACCGGGGCATTGTTCTGTGTTCTCGTTGTGCAGAGTAATTAGTAATTACTTCATCTGTTCTGTATGTATGTGTAGACCGTGTATTATGCTTGATCTGTGTTGCTGTATTTATGTTGTAAGTTTATCCACCTGTTGGTCATCCACCTCAATGACGGTAGCAGGGATCATCATAAGGACCCTTTAGCTTTCGTCACCGAATGCAGACTAACTTCCGTTGCCACGGGAAGGCCAGTGGTTCGTGTCGTCTCCACTTGTTCTTATTGTAACTCTCCACTTGTTCTTATTGATGCCGACAGCCGCACTAGCGGCTTTGAAGTTTTGTAGACATGAATATTGATATATTCACATGAATACTTGTAGGGATTAGTTAATCATGTAATATTATAATTGAGACTTAATCAGTTAATCATGTTATTATACTTTCGAGGCTCTGATGGAAGTCTTATTGTGTATCTTGAATGTTCAAAATAGTTTCTCGGATTTTAAAAATTATCAAACATAATGTTTTAAAATGTCCAAAAATATCTTTCTGTTTAATTAGTTGGTTGTAGTTAGCTGTATCAGGTAGAATTCCTGAACTACTCCAGAACGACAGGCGATGCACGACATGCAGTTCACATTCAGTTAAGACATGTGCCACAGTTTCGTCTGACTTTCCACATGGGCACGTGGGGATGTCTGTTAGGCCTCTTCTACGCAGATATTTGGAAAAGAATCCGTGGCCAGTTGGGAACTGTACCGTTTCTCCTGACGGTTTGAACCATTTTGCCTGTACACTGAAGGAAATATTTGGCACAATTTTTTTTTGTCATCCTTCCTGTATCATGTGTCACCGCCGTTGCCACTCCTTCAGCAAACGCATCAGCTTCTTCCCTCTCATCTTCAGCTGCGACTAAAGTAGTTCCGAAATTTTCCACAGTTTCGTGGTTTCGTAGAGCGCATCTTGCTGCGAGTTCTAATGGAAAGAAGCCTACTAAGATTTCAAGGCTCATAGCAGGGCTTGTCCTGTGGACGTCTGCTATGGCGAGTAGTGCGACGCGCTGCGCACTGTTCAGTACATCACTTATTCTTGTTAGGTCCAGCTGTGAGCCCACACTGCTGCTCCGTATCCAATGATTGGGAGAAACGCGCCCTTATAAATTATTTTTAGCATTGGTTTCTTTAGTTTTATTATTGGTTGACTGATACCTCTAAGTTTGTAGAATAAATTACAAGCTTTTTTACACATAATTTTGACATGGGGCAGAAATGTTAGTTTTGGATCCAGCCAGATTCCCAAGTACCGTGCAAGTCTAGTTTCTTTAATGGTTCTTCCATCTATTTTTAAGCGAGGAGGATATCTTATGTGAAAAGTGGGCCCTATTAACATAAGTTCTGTGTTTGCAACCGACAGTTTTAGTTTTACACTTTTGCACCACTCAGAAATTATGTGGAGAGGTTGAACTGATCGTTCTTCCAAATCCTTGCAGCTTTCTCCCGGTACAACGACTGCTAAATCATCCGCATAAGCTATTGCCGTGACACCTGTCCTTTCCTTGACATTGGCATCTGGATCTTGATCGGATATTAATGATGATTCATAAAGTGCTTGTTGAAATTGTGTTTTGAAGGAATCCCAAGCAGCTTGTTTTAAAATATATCGCAGAGCGTGTTCTGTACTTCTTGGAATGTCCTCGGGCATCTGATCTGAGTGAATTGTGAGTTATTGCATATGATCACTTAAACACGCCTCTGGGCGAATGCTCCACTGATCTACGGATTTAATCAGATTTGGGGTTGATATCGTAAGATCGATATTTGATTGCCCTTGAGAATTCGAAAATGTTGGGCGTGAATCCTCTTCATTATTAACAATGTACATATTATTTGAAATTAGAAATTCTAAAACCTCTTCGGCTTTTTGTCTGTAATGCGGTCGCCCCATAGTTCAGGTCTAGCATTCATGTCACCGCCAATACTTGATTTGGAGTCATAATTCGAACAGAGTCGTAAATAGACTGCAGTTTGTTAAGATGGATATAGGTTTCAATGCTATATTTGAAATATGTTGAAATTATATAAAGTCTCTGATTCTGGCTAATAATTTTGGCTACGGCAAAATTGGTCGAACAGCACTGTGAAATTTTTAGCGCGGTTATGTTGGGGTTGAATATAATGATTGCACCATTAGCTTCCTCATTGGTAGTGGGTGTGTATTCAATTACCTGATGCAGACGTCTTATTCCAGATATTCGCTTGCGTCGTGTGTAGGGTTCTTGAATTAGAGCTACATCAATTTTTTCGGCAAAAACAAAATTTTCTATTTCAGCCATTACAATGCTTAATCTCTGAGCATTAATTTGAATAAATTTAATTGCCATAATAAATCAAATTTCTTTCATAATTCTGGACATTGGGTCGGGCTTCGTGGGCTACATCATTGTTATTGCGATAGACGGACGGACGTTTTGAAACAAAACGCTTTTTCGGTATCAGGGGACCCCAAAACGTGTATTTCCGTTGAAATCTCGAAATCGAATTTCCACAGCATTACATAACTTTCTCTATACTAGGAATATTACTCCCGTACGTACGTATGTATACGAGAAAGTAACTAGAGGTGCCACAAAATGGCACCTATTTTCTCGTAGAAAAGTTTTCTAATTCTCTTGGTGTGGACTGGTACTGTACAGTCTTGCCTTTCCTTCTTGCCTGCTGCTATCTATCATCTCCCAAAGTATTTTCCCTTTTTTTTTATTTTCTCAACTTTTCGATTTCTTAATACTAGAACCGAATATTATATTAAGAATATTAAATACAGCTAAAACCTTGTACTAAATAGCAATTTTCATTGAAAAATTTGGAGCGGTCATTAAGAAACCGGCGTTAACGTCACTGTAAATGTGAAATTTGAAGCTCTTTTTCACAGGAATCTATTGAGTTTTCGAAAAACTCTATTTAAAGTAATTTGAAGAATATCAACTCACTAATGGCCATTGAGCGTTTCTGAAAATGCGGAATTTTGTGCTCATTTTAACAAAACCCTGTTAAGTTTTCCAGAAATTTTGTTTGATATTATTTAAAGAACACTCATAAATACAATAACGTGAAAACGTTGTATCCAGTGTAAATATTACCGACGTGAGAGAATTCAAAAAAATTGAATTTTTTTAATTTTGGGGAAAACAAAAGAATATAGCAATTAGGCATTTATGTCATCATATCGAGTTCATTTGGCACTATCCATACCAAAAATGTAAAAGAAAAAATTAGGAGCCGTTTTAGAGAAAATCTTGTTTTTGTAGTTTTTCAAAATTGCAAATATTGCACGCCATATTGCGCGAAAAATACTAACATTGTCAAAAAATCTACATGACCTTACTAAAAGAACTAATTATATGCAACAAACTTCATTTGAACAAAAATCTTTATCTTTAATTATGTAGTTCTAGGAAGACGCAGAAAAATATTTAAACGTTTGCAATTTTCAAAAATTCAAAGTTCACCGTGAAAATGGGACCTATGTCACTTTATAAGAGTATTTTACTCTATTCTTACAAGAAATTTAAAGAGACATTTCGAGCCGTTTTTGAAAAAAAATTGAAAACTGTCCGTGGGGCTTCATGTAAAGTACCCCCAAATTTTAAAGATTGTTTTTCAAAATCTCAAAGATTCAACTAGAGCCAGATCGACCGAGGTTTCTTCAACTTGGAAAAGATCGTGCGGGTGGTTTACGCCCTAGGAGTGTTAACAGACGGACGGACGGACGGACGGACACAGAGACGGATGGACGGACGTTTTCAAAACAACACTTTTTCGGAATCAGGGGACCCCAAAACGTGTATTTCCGTTTAAATCTCGAAATCGATTTTCCACAGCATTACATAACTTACTCCCGTATATGTATACGAGAAAGTAACTAGAGGTGCTACAGAATGACACAGACTTTCTCGTATCACATTGTTCTAATTTCCTTGGCGTGGTCTGGCTTTAAGGTCGTGCTCCATTCTCTGGCCAGCTGCCATCTATCGACGCCCAACGTGCATTTTTCAACAATTTCTCAACTTTTTGCTTTCCTAATAGTACAACTGAATCATTACTTCAAGAATAGTAAAGAAGAGTAAAAACTCGTCCTAAATAGAAGTTTCCATTGAAAAATTCGTAGTCATTTTTAAGAAAATGGTGATTAAGCATTACTATAAATGAGAAACTTAGGCTCTTTTTCACAGGAATCTATTGCGTTTTCGAAAAACTTCATTTCAAGTCATTTGAATCGCTTCTACTCACAAATGTAATAATACATACAAATTGATGGAAATATCTATATTAATTGCGTGAGAGGTATTTCAAGAAAATTACATTTGTGTACGTTTTGAAAAAAACATGACTACACCAAAACGAACTTTACGTTATAATAAAAGTGCTATTAGCACTGTCTATTGGAAAAAATTGAACAACAAATTTTTAGCCATTTTTGAGAAAATGGTGTTTCAGCGT
The DNA here is from genome assembly GCA_964035755.1 of Teleogryllus oceanicus. NCBI lineage: Eukaryota > Metazoa > Arthropoda > Insecta > Orthoptera > Gryllidae > Teleogryllus > Teleogryllus oceanicus. The sequence continues at coordinate 8,367,116 of CAXIVR010000003.1, forward strand.
TTCTGAAAATGCCGAATTTTATGCTCATTTTTACAGAAAACTGTTCAGTTTTCGAGAAACTTTATTTGACATTATTTCAAACACAGGTGCTCATAAATATAATGTTGTGAAGAAATCGCCTTTAATGTAAATTTTACAGATGTGAGAGACCAGTAAAGAAGTTTCATTTCTGAAATGTTTGAAAAAAAAGAAAATAGCAATATGGCGTTTATATCACAGTATAGGGTTTGTTTGGCACTAACCTTACCAAAAATTTAAAGAAAAAATTTGGAGCCGTTTATGAGAAAATTTTGTTTTTGTTATTTTCTAAAATTGCAGATATTGCACGCACTATTGCATGAAAATTACTCAAATTTCCAAAAATATCTACATGGCCTAATTAAATAACTATTTATGCTCAACAAATTTCATTTGAAGGAAAAATCCATGTGTCAAATTTTGCAGACGCCGGAAAAAATTCAAAATTTTGCACTTTTCGGAAATTTAGAGTTAACCGTGATATTCTGACTTATGCTACCTTTATATGTGTATTTTTCTCTTATTTATTTATTTTATTTTATTTTATGTCAAAAAACAGTTAAAACTGCGTATGACATGCTACGGGGAAAAGTGAATTCTGTGCACATTTTCAAAATTCTGTGATTCCTACACAAGTCATATACTACTTAAATTTTGAAAAAAAAGCTCCCATGTAATAAAATCTATTTCCAAGGATAAAAAGGCAATACATATTGGCTCTTATCCATGTTATATTAATTGTGTCAGTGTTCGCATTTCTTATAATGGTAAGAATTTGTGCATCGTGGTCACTGTATCCTAAATCTTTTGTTTCACCTTCATAACGAGTAGTAGTTTTGTTAATTATAATTTGATCAATTGCTTCATCGAATTTTGTGTGATCCGTGTAGGTACATTAATTGTAATGTCTAAATTGAAGGAATTAATTAAATTGATAAACTTTTCTTTTTCACAAGATTCGACCAGAAAATCAATGTTAAAATCTCCACATACAACAATGGATTCAAAAGAGCGATTGCTGACTTTGTTTAGTGTTATCTCCAGGTTTTCTAAGAACAAAATATGATCTGCAGTTCTCTTTGTTGGAGGTCTGTAGATGCAAAGTATTATCACTTTTAGTGAAGAAAGATGTACAACAGAAATTTCGAAAATATTTTCAATGGAATACACATTTAATTCCGCCAAGGAGATAGAATCAATATTATTTCTAACGTAAATACATGAACCCCCATACGTAGGACCTTTATGCAACTCTCTCTCTCTCTCTCTCTCTCTCTCTCTCTCTCTCTCTCTCTCTCTCTCTCTCTCTCTCTCTCTCCTCGCTCCTCGCTCGCTCGCTCGCTCGCTCGCTCCTCTCTCGCTCTCTCGCTCTCTCTCTCTCTCTCGCTCTCTCTGCAATAAAAGGTAAAAGCCTGCGAGGTAAAAGTTTGTGAATTTGAAAAATGCTATGTTCATTAGGTGATAACCAATGTTCTGTAAAGCAAAGAACATCCATTTGATTTAGATCGCTGTGTAGAGCTGCCTCGATAAACTCAGTTTTATTTGAAAGGGATTGAACATTATGGTGAAGAATGTTAATTTTTTGCATGTACGTACACGAATGTTTTTTCTGCTGCATCTGACTGTAGTTGCTATATATTTACTCCATTTTTACCTCGAGCCCGCGGTCGAAGGTTGTAGTGTATCCCGGCAGTGACAGGTTGTGAGGAAAATGGGGCTTCAGGTGTAGATGAGTTGGTAATGGGAATGGGAGCAACGGGAGTAGATTCAGAGGAAGAGGCAATAGGATTCGAAATAAAGGTGGGGGGGTGGAGAACATAAGGAAGGTGAAAAAGGATGGATTTTTGGTAGGAGACTGCGTAGGACTGGAGTTGATGATGTATTGTGCAAGCTTGTTACCGACTGCATGTTTTCCAGCAAGGTTCATGTGAAGACCATGGTGGAAATAACACCATGTTATATCCACCATGGTAAAGATCATGCCGGGTGAAGTGTTTTGCTGAGAGGAAATTAATATCAAAAAGTGTGACATTTGTTTCTCTCAGTTGCAATTTTAATTGTTGGTTTGCGTGCTAAATCTCGCTGCATAGTGTTGGTCTGTTGTACCAGAAGGGCAGAGTCGAGACTACAATGTTAGTATTTTGGGCGGCACATTGTCATTTGTTTACATGTTGTTCAGGTGTAAAGTTACCGCCCAAGTTAATGTCATTCTACCCTCCTATGATAATGACTGTGTCCTGATTGGTCAGTGTCTTCGTGTGGGTGTCCAACTCGGCAGTCACATCTGCAAACCTCCCGTTAGGTTTAAAAATAGATGAGACAGAAATTGGAGGGTAACTTCCTACTGAGAATGGGGGAAAGATGGCGGCCATGACTTGCAGGACAAGTACCTGCTTTTTAGGCTCAGTAGGAATGTCTTTGTTTTCAAGTGAGCTAGGATGCGCATCTTTACGTGTTTTTGTTTTGACGCGCTTCTTAGCCTGTTTGCGTTGGTTTGTGCAAGAATTTGTCGATGGTAGAGAAGGGTGGTGAGGATCAGGAAGGCGAGGAAAAACTGTTTCATAATCTAAAACACTAAATTTGTTTTGAGTTGTGACTGGATGCGGTGCCTGTGTCTTTTGTACAGTCACGGGTGTACGGTTGGTATTATTCGTTGTGACTTGTACCCAACCGTCTGTGCTGAGAACGACCTCTTCCAACACAGAGTATACATCTGTTCCAACACTTGTGTCTCGGGACAGCGAATGCGGAGCCACGAAAGTATGAGAAAATAGTCGAGCGGAGCCGAGCCGTGGAGCGTTGATTTTCAGCGCGAAGCATTTGAACAATTTTAAAATGATCGAGCGGATATCATTTCCACACTACTTTATTGAAGTACAAAACTTTGGTTCAGCGTGGATCCACTGATCCACTCTGAAATGTATATAAGTAATATGAATAACTGTAATTGTTCTTATTTAAAGATAAGCGCATAGAAGTATTTCTATTAATTGAATTAAATAGAAAAGAACAAGTAGCAATATCTAGAATCCGAACTGGACACTGCAAATTGAGTCATATCCACTTATTTAACAAAAGCCCTCCTCCCACCTGCTACCACTGTGACAACTCCACTCTTCTTAATTTAAACCATGTAATTAACCACTGCCCTCATTACAACACACTTAAACAACAAATTCTGCAGGATGACTCATTTACCTTCATTTTGGAATCCCCTAAATACCAAGAAAAAATCCTTAATTTTTGCAAAAAAAATCAAATATTTACTGATATATAATAGTTATTAATTATTGTCAACAATTTAAGAAACCATGCCAATTTTTTGTTTTATATATTTGTTATTACTGTAACTAAAACATCCAAATGTATTATTTAATTGTCGCTAATGACCATCGCTGTTGATGCGACAATAAATAAACTAAAAAAAAGTATTTCTATGTCCGGCATAAAATATACTTTTAAATACATTTGTAAAAGCCGAAGTGCCAAGCATTTATACGCTCGGCACGTTAAAAAAATTAATTTCATATGGTATTATACATTATATTAAAATAAACATCTTACGTATATAATATATATTGTATAATGAAATCTAAATAAGTTAGCAATTACTATAACCCGTCAGCAAGAAAAAGTATTTAATATTAAAAAATATTCTCAATATATTATAGTAATATTCATATTGTTAATACCATTTATAAAATATTTGTATATACTTTTATAATATTGAATACTATTCTTTGCTGATAGGTAATTACGCAAATCTCTCTCTTCCATTTATATAGTTACTTATTAAGAGCGTAGAGCGCATGATAGAGACAGAAAAACAAAAAGCGATAAACAAAAAAGATAGGCAGTCGATCCGTCTTTATTTTTCAACGCTTTTGGTTTTTTTGTCTCTGTCATGTGCTCTACGGCGTTACCTAATATTAATTTAATTTTAATTTTATTTAATTTAATTACAGAGAATAAATTTCGAAAATAGTGTTCAACTTTCAATATTTTAGAGTGAACGCACAATTGATAAAAAGTTACAACTGTACATGTAATTATTTGTATGATTTATTTGCAAAGTCACAACATCTGAATATAATTTCAAAACTCCTGTTCACACTGAATCTATACATTGCATTATAATAATTAATATATAAAACTTTATTAATTAATAATAAATATTTATACAAATATATCTTGCATAAATATAGTAAAAATGTGTATTTCTGTTCATCAGTCCTTTTTATGTCCTATCCTAGTCCTAGTCCTTCAGATAACCGGAGATATATGTAAACAATTTCTTGGATTGTTATAGTGATGTAAGAAAGTGTTTCTTTACCTAAAACATGTAATATTTTAGGTAAACCTTTAGGTTTACCGGGTTTACCTAAAACAAATGAATCATCCAGGCAGTTCATTTGTTTGTTACACATAGATCTGGATGAGTCATTCGTTTTGGGTGTACGAAAGTATTTTTTAAAAGCTTCATCTTTCGTCAACATTTTCACGTAATCTGTTCTAGGTGTTAACTGACGAAAATAATATCTTTGTTTTCAAATGAAAGATAATTCTGTACTAATGTAACGATTTTAAAGCATTTGATATTGCACTTAGATAAGATCAAATTAGGATTTTCTAAGAAACTAACAATCCCCACCACAAAAAAATCTACTAATCGTTTCATTAGACTGGTCTCAAGCTTGAACCGAAGTGTGTTCTTTAAATTACTTAAGTTCAGACCTCAAAACTGTTTGGATGCTATATGACAAACAAAAATTATTGAATCTGTACTTATATTAGAACGGTGCATTTTTCGAGTAACGGAAATTAATTGGATATTATAACCAACATATATTCTTGTTTTATTCGTTGAAACTTTATTAAATTTGTGGAAATATATTTTCTGATACTCGGGAAAATGTCCGAGTATCGTAAATTTTGTGACAAATCTTTCACACTAAAAAATAATTTTTTAAGGCATTTGAAAGACAAACACAAAATGAAGTGCAGTACAAATGTGATATTTGTGGGTATTCAACTTCGCGACCGGACAGTTTGAATAGACATAAGTCTACTCATCGCCCTAATTTCGAAAAGTGCGAATCAAGTGTAGAATCAAATATATTGTGTGCAATGTGTAATCATTCTTGTTCTACGCATAAGATAACGCGTCAGCATTATAAATCGATGCATGACATTTCTTTTCGTGATAAAGAGTGCTATACATTTGAAACTGAAGAAAAGTTTCACGAGTAGAAATTAAGTGTGGAAAATAGAGAGCAAAATCATTTGTGCAAAATAGAGGAAAAGACACTTTCATCGATGGTAAGTCGAAGAAAACTTTTAATTGTTTCCGCGATGGGGTTTTCAAAAGCAGAGGTTTGAAAATTCGTCACGAAAAAATGTTGGGTAGTAATAAAATAAATGGTTACTGTCCAGCTAAAATGGAAGTACTCTTTCTTCCTTCTGGCGAAGTCAAGGTAGAGTTTTTTTAAAACGCACGTTGGTCATCAAAATTAACTTGGCCGTATGAAATTATCAGACGATGAAAGAAATGAAATTGCAAGCAAGTATTGCATTGAAAATACCTTTCGATGACATTTTGGATAATCTCAGAAGCTCTATTTCAACTGATGAACTGGAACGTCGTAATTTGATAACTAGAAAAGATTTTCATAACATAGGACGAGACTATAATTTGAAAGCCGAAGGGGTGAGGCACAATAATGATAGTATTAGTGTACATTCCTGGGTTGAAGAAATAAAAAAAAATGTTGTTTTCTATAAAGCACAAGGTTCAATTTCTGAAAAGTTTCCACAATTAAAAGAAGATGACTTTGTTTTGATTATTATGAACGAAACACAGTGCGATATGCTGAAACGATTTGGCGACAAGTGTGTCGCTATGGACAATACTCATGGATTGAATTCATATGGGTTTGAGTTAACGACATTACTTGTTTTAGATGAACTGAATCAAGGTTTTCCTTGTACATTCGTGTTTTCAAATCGCACTGATTGTGAAATGATCAAAATAATGTTATCGAATGTCAAAAGTGCGCTTGGCGATCAATTAAAAACAAATGTTTTTGTCAGACATGACTGACGAGTTTTATAATGCATGGCTAGCAGTTATGGAACGGCCTAAGTTCCGATTATTTTGTTCTTGGCATGTCGATAGAGCATGGAGAAAAAATCTAAGTAAAATCAAGGGCAATAAAGAAAAGCAAACCGAAGTATATAAAATTCTTCGCACTTTAATGGAGGAAAGGATAAACTTGCATTTGAGCGAATGTTTGAGGAAGCAGTGAAAAATCTAAAGAGCGACTCGAACACTGCTGAATTTGGAGAATATTTTTTATAGAGAATACCATCGAATAATATCGAATTGGGTTTATGGTTTTCGCCAACATGCAGGCTTAAATACTAACATGCATTTAGAACGCATGCATTTAGAACATTTAGAACGCATTAAACACATTTATTTGAAAGGAAAAAAGTTTAAAAGAGTAGATATCGCTATTCACGCTTTAATGCGTTTTTTGCGAGACAAACTTTTTGATAAACTTATTTCCAATCACAAAGGAAAATTGACGTCCAAGATTTCTGCAATAAGACAACGTCACATACATTCATCAAAATTAGATACAAATAATGTTATCAAAAGTGATGATGTTTGTGACTTGTGGAAAGTATTTTTAAATAATAAAAGCGAAATCTATGAAGTGACGAAAGTGAACGACTCATGCAATTGCGATTTAAAGTGCGTTGAATGCAATGTATGTATCCACGCTTATATTTGTACATGCCCGGATTCATCGATCAAGTTTAATATGTGTATACATATTCATTTAGTCCGAAAAATAGTTAGCCAAGAATTAATAGTATTATGTAATAATAAAAAGAAAATTTTTTCATACATAAAAAAAAAAAAGAAAAAAAAATCATTATGAATCAATTCCAAAACATGTTAAGTGAAGCTAATTCTGAAGATGATTTGGAATAGATTAATAAAATGATAAAACAAACTCAAGCAACAATGCGAGCTCAGAATTCTGTGCAACAAAAATTTGTTTTCATCTATTAGCGATGAGCCAAGAAAACGAAAGAAATTTGAACCACAAAGACAATTTGTCTCCACAAAAAAGAAAAGGGAAACAGAATTCTTTCTCTGTAATGGCACCTACTGCACAAGAAAAAGAAGACATCGCAATAAATTTATTATATGGTAATGTTGACGACGATGATATCGATCATTCGAATTCGTAATTATGCACTTTATCTTTATGTGAGAACAATTATTTTTATTGATATTAATTATACACATTTCAGAGTGGATCAGTGGAGTAGGCCTACAGGGGATACCACTTTAAAAAAACACACCAAAGTTATCTACTTCAATCAAGTGGTGTGGAAATGATAACAATGACAATGTATATTGTCTCTTAATATAAAGTATTATTTTTATTAAGCGCTTCGCGCCGAGAATCAACGCGACTCCGCTCGACTATTTTCGTATACTTTCGTGGCTCCGCATTCGCTCTCCCGAGACACAAGTTCTTCCAACCTTCGGATATGTTGATCTAAATTATTTTTTACGTGTGTGAAGGCTTTCAGAAGGTCGGCTTTGAGAGTGTAGAGAGTATAAAGAGTAGATCGAGCAGTAGCCATGTCACGAATGCGTTTTAATGTACGTGATAAAAATTGGAATAAATACAAGAAAACCCAGACAAGAGCAACAAGAACCTAGCTTTATATGAATAAAACTCTTATCTTACAAGAAATTTAAAGAAAAAAATTCGAGCCGTTTTTGAGAAAATTTGGAAAATGTTCAGGGAGCTTCATGTCAAGTACCCCCAAATTTAAAATGATGTTTTTCAAAATTTCAAAGCTTCAACTAGAGCCAGATAGATGGGGGATTCTTCAATTTGGAGAAGATCGTACGAATGGTTTAGGCGCTAGGGGATATTCACAGACGGACGGACAGACGGACAGACAGACGGACGGACAGATGTTTTGCTTCCAATTGGTTTTTCGGCATCTAGGACCCACAAAACAGGGATTCTTGCTACACCAAGTGTTAGAGGTTTTTTCTCATTTAGCAACTGATGTTCGTTTTCGCCATCAGAGCCCGGCAATGATTTTTTTTCCGTCGAAAATCCGCAGCTTTTTCGCGCAGCATTACATAAATTTCTGTATACTACGTATATTACTACGTATATGTATGTACGTATATTACTCCGTATATACGTACGTATACGAGTTAGAAAAATGGAAAAAATATAATAATTAAATATATTATTTTTTTACCTTCATCAAAATTTGTACATGCGTTACTCTTCATTCCCACATCTTATTTGCCTGAACTTCGTATGTTTACTTGTAAAATTATTAGAGATATATTTGCTTTTGCTTTTCCATATCGAGTCAGAAGCTGTAGCTGACGGTCATTAGGATTACAGCATTGCTAACTTTTTTTTTCCCCCATAGGCATGGGTTTTTGCATGAACACTTCTCACTTTCCCGGCAACTTCAACTTCAGGTTGAAGCCAAGATATGTCTTTGTTGGAGGATGTGCTTTCTTCCCGCTCAAAATGTTTCTTCCTGCTCAAAATGTTTCGACGTCATCTTTGGCAGGAGGGACACCATTGCCCTTCGGGTTTTGATTTAGATTGCGATAGAATATCTTCGCGTCCGTTTCAAACAACCGATTCTGTACATGGAAAGTACTCTACGTTTATAACGTCTATAATGCGTTGAGCCCATGCTTGGATTTTCTCTTTTAGCTTCACAGCTACCTGCCTTTTTGTATCAGCCATTGGAGTGTTTTTTATTCAGCTTTAGAGGTGTTCAAAAGCCAAACCAGACGCTGGTCACCATGTTTCATAACTAAAAATAACACTAAGGTATATAAGAGGAAATATTTACAAAATATGCTTCACATAACTATTTCAATGACGTATCCCAATGTGATGATTTCAAGGTCTGCAATCTGAATGCTTTACAATTCCCGCTATTATTGTGACGCAAACTGATTCCTGACACTCATTGGCATTGAAGTCGGATTCGATGCACAAGAACCCATCCACGCCACCTATACTTGGGTTTTTCTAACGCGGCGGCTGAGGGTAGTATCTCCACGATAGAATTCGGCACGACTTTTAGAGTCATTCTCAGTTCTACCGCAAGATATCGCATAATCGCGGACAGCATCAGTGCTGCAGATTAAGCGACTCTAGCGGCAGGACTGAGAATGACTTAAAAAGTCGTGCCGAATTCCATCTTGGAGATACTACCCTCTGTCGCCACGTTTAAAAACCCAAGTTTACAAACTTTACAAATGCAGTAGCATGAAAGGATTAGTGTTAGGGTGGTAATTTGAAAAGTATCTTGCCTCTGGAAAGATTTGTCCAAAGAAACCGTGTATTAAGAAATAAATACACAATGGAAGGAAAATATTATGAAAATCCATTTTGTGATTATGTACCTAACAAGGAAAAAACAGTGAAAGAAGACGGAGAGGTTAATTACTAGAAGTGCTTAATAATTTATATTAGAATAACAATGCACGATACGAATTGTAAACCTCTTGTAGTAATGTAAAATAAGCTTTCTATATTACTTATTTGTACTTCATTCTTTTCAGTTACATGGCGAATTTATAGAGAATATTAAAAGCGTCTCTGTTACATTGTTCCAAAAATTGAATTCATCTCTTGGGGAAATGGGAAAGGATGATTATTCAGTGTATACTGGGACATCAGGAATTGCCTTCCTTTATTTTCTCATGGCTATGAAATTGAAGAAACCGGAATACTATAAAGTAAATATGTTTTCAACTGAGAGATAGTATTTTCTATTTTTGCATTCAAGTATTCTGTTGTGTTACAGAAGAGTTTGAAAATTTTGGAAAATAGTTTTCCAAGATTAAAAAATCGTCGAGTTAGTTTCCTGACAGGCGACTCTGGTCCTTTGGCATTGGGATCTGTGATGTATGATCGCTTGGGGATGCCAGAGGAATCATTGAGATGTGCCCACAGGTTTTATTGTTATCAATAATTTATTGTGTTATATTGTGGACCAGAACTATGAGTTCAAATTGGACTTGTTATTCTTTTTTCTTTGTTCAGAGTTAAGGAAATTCTACCAACCATCTTGTCACTGAAATCAGATCTCCCTGATGAAATACTGTATGGCAGAGCTGGCTATTTATATTCACTATTGTTTATCAATAAGTACGTTGGAGCAGGAACTATTGAAGATTCTGTGATTAAAGAAGTTTGTATTCTTATTCATAATTGTGTAATAACATTTATTAGAAGAACAATATTAATTGCAGCTGTATATTTAGGTTGTTACAGCAATACTTACATCAGGAAAAAATAGAGCCACTCGAGAGAAATGTAAAGTTCCTTTAATGTATATGTGGCATGAGAAGTACTATTTGGGAGCAGCTCATGGTATTTCTGGTATTTTGTTCTTATTATTGCAGGTACAGCATTATAAGTAATATATTTGCTAATAAATAGAAAGTTATTGTGGTAAGAAGGGTCTCTCAATATCTTCAACAAATTTGGTTGCAGTTTGATTGATTAGGTGTTGATACAAATACTTTGGTTACCAGTATTCACAAAACATTACCATTGGGTGCCAATTTACTGACTAGACTAGAAAACTGGCCATGTGATTCCTATCTTTTCGAGACTAGAAATTCTGGAATCTATTATTGCATTACCTCTTCCCTGCTTTTTGTGGATGGATCCCTATTTTCATTTCATGCACAAAATATACCTATAATTGTTACACACAATGTAGAAATTATATTCATCATGTGTCAACTTCAGCCGTCTAGAAAAAATTTACATTTAATACCTGTAAGTAATTTTACAACACACTACCATATGACATTAAACAATCAAAATTGATACACAAGCTCGAATGCCAGGCATTGCTGCATAACATTTTTATGTATTTAGAGAGTGTAGTGAATATCAGAAATTGAAATAATATTTATCCCCTGAATGTATAATATGCTCAGAAAAGATTATGAATTTTTTTCCTTTTAAAAGGACAAAACTCTATAAGTGTATTACTGCTGGATTCCTTCTCCCTCCCTCAGGGTTGTATCTAGGAGATAATAGTCAAAAAATATAAAAAAGTTATTGTGGCATATTTGGAGAAATAAAAGAGGTCATCTCTGTCAACTTGGTAAATTTATTGAGATAGCTGGCTTGTATTTCTCCGTATAAAAACGTCAACATCACTACATCACAATTCCCACAATTTGTGGCATATTTGGATCATCAGATGCACACGCAATAGGCAAAACAAACAAACCTTTTTGAAGATTATATTTGATGATTCCATCACTGTAGCATGGATTGCCAGAAACTGAAAGTTGGGATTGAATGTGGAACTGATTTCACTTTTAAGCAATGATCTTTGGGGCCCTTCTATTATATTTCTTTGGGTTTTCATTCTTCTGGGTATTCTAGCTGTTCAGAACTTTCTGTTTCATTTGGCAAGGGAGGCACCATGCTAATCACCATCATAACTTTCATTAAAATGTTTTATTAAAAAAAACACTTGAACGTTTGAATTTTAAAAGTAACAATTTCAGGAACATGTGATGAAGATCGGAGTGAATATTTGGGGAAACATTTGAGAATTTATGATGAATATGTAGAGTATGAATGGGTAATGTACAGAGTACATGCCAGAAACATGTAAACATACAAGGGGATTATATCAGAGAGTATTTAGGGGGGTCAGATGGAGTGAAGAAATGAGTGAAGATTTAAGATCTTCTGGTGCCCTACTGTAAGAGGGTGGTCAGAAACTTGCAGAAATGAGAAATTGTATTGGTGCATTAAGCTTGTAATGAAGGATCTATAATATTTCAAGTACCGTTCAGATTCAGGCCTGAAGTTATGATCCAGTATGAAGTTATTTTCATTTTTAAAACAATGATGTACATAGTGCGGAACGTTTACCTATGTCTAGGTAGTTTAATAATACTAAGCATTAATAAATTTGAAAATTGTATAATTCTAAAAGACTGAATGTCTGTTATAACTATTGTAATTAGTTGTGCTTTGATGTCTCCATCTCGATAAGGTTTTTAATTTACTACATTCCATTGATCTATTGAGAAAATGTTGAAATAGTCCCTTTTTTCTGAAAGACCGTGGTGCACACTGATTCCTGGAATTTGCTCAGATTGATTGTATTAAATCACAGATAAAATCTAACAACTAAGGAAATAATGCCATATTTGACCTCAGCTATTATGAACATTAAATTTTTGACCTTGCGAAGTATGTGTAAGGAGTATAATCACTCATACTTTGGAGAGAATCAGTATTTACTGATACAGTGGCTGCCACGATTATAAATCTATTGTTGGCAACATGACGCATTGATGGCATTTGATTTGAAATTTTATAAATAAACTTAATGTTGGAAAAATTTCAAAATTCAAAATTTATTGCTTATTTATCCTAAAATAGATTTATTAAATGGGAGTTTTTTTGTTTTTTTCCTTTCAAAATTCAAAATTTAAGTAGTATATGACTTAGTGTAGGGATCACAGAATTTTGAAAATGTGCACACAATTCACTTTTCCCCACAGCACGTCATACGCAGTTTTTAACTGTTTTTTTGACGTAAAATAAATAAATAAAATAAATATTTGAAATTCAACAGAAATCAATGTTTTATTTGATTTGCTGAATCATGTTTTTGTGAATCTTGTGCTCTCAATTAATCCATACCTAAAATTTTGAACATTATTCACGCTCCAAAGCACAGGGATGTATTAAGGACACTTTCTACTTAGCATCAGTAACACCCACAGATGTCATCAAAATAAATTTGGATGGAATAAACGGCTCCAACAGAATCAATGCAAAGTTGCTGAAGTAGCAATCCTGGCAATAATGGACATAATTAATTGCTCGTAAATGAGCAGCTAATTTACATTAGCCTGGAAGACAGCACTTGTCCATCGTCTCCCCAAAAGCGTGAATCCTATGACTCCTGTTGATTATGTTCCATCAGGATCTTGCTAACAATATCAAAAGTTCTTAAAAAGATCACCAGGAAACAGATCAAACATCACCTTCAAAAGTTCAGTATTTTAAATAAAAACCAGTCATGCTTTAGACCCGGTGAAAGCTCAAAAACTCTACTCCTTAGTATGACTGAAGATGCCAGAAGTGCAATGGTCCACTGTAAAATCATGATTATCATCCTTCTCGATTTTAGAAAGGCATTCATTTCTGTCGATCACAATATTTTGTCAGCAAAGTTAAAAAAACATTGGACGTGCTACATCCATACACAAATGGTTCTCCAGCTACATATCTGAGCATGCAAGGGTACTCAACAAAAAGTTGTGTTCAGTGACAAAGTTGTGTCTTGTATCTTGCTGTGAGCATGTGGCAACGCACAGGGCTCGGTGTTAGTTTCCTCGCTTTCCTAATTTATGTTAATGATATAGGCAAGTAAATAAAAAATGGTTGTCATCACATGTATGCTGAGGATCTCACATTTTTTAACATGCTCAAAAATTAATAAAGACATACACAATCTCCCCTCATGGTCATCATCAATTGGGCTACTGCTAAATTTTTAACTTCTTCAAAACCTATGTATACGTAAGCTTCTTCGGCTCGAGTCAATGACGGCCTCTCAGCCCATTATGTGGCGTCACCCAGACAGCCAAGTCATTCTTCAAAACCTCTTTGTAACATTTAGTAGTCCTTATTAACAGTTCACAAATTTAAAAAATTTAGTTCCAATCCTCTTCTACGCCTCACTTGGTCACAGAAAGATAATTTCACTAAATTTGAGTAAAATTTTACTTACTGTTCAACGTGATATATTTCTGATTAATTTTAAATACATCTCTAACTTAAAATTTATAAATATAATCACACAAATGCTGTGAGAGTATACCTTTTCTATTAAGTCCCTCCTCTCTCGCTTTCACTCCTGTCTTATATGTGAGAAACCCTTCACCCTAATTGCATACATATTTTCTTTGAATGACCTCCTTTTTATTAATTACTATTGTATGTAAAGAGGTCAGGCACAAAGCAGGCCAAATGATCTGAACCAATTAAGACATTTATTTATTTATAAGCATCAAAAACTTTTTATTTTTATTAATAATTAACATGTCTGTGTGTTGTAATTAAAGGCGTAAACAAATTTCTCTTTTGAGAAAATAAAAAGGAAGTCATTCCAAATCTGAACTTTGTATTTTCTTTTCTATAGTATGTCTATTTTTAAAAATCTTACATTACATTGAAAATTAATTATGAATGTAAATATTTTTGGCATTGTCTTCAGGCTCGACAATATATGAATCAGTCAGATCTACAGAATTCTGTGAGGCCAACCATTGATTATCTTCAAGACCTCAGTTTTCCATCTGGAAATTTCCCATCATCATTGGGCAACAGTGCTGATCGCTTGGTGCAGTGGTGTCATGGAGCACCAGGAATGGTGGATTTGTTTACATTGGCATACAATGTACTGATGATTAAATTTTTATGTGTAAATATTAATGTTATTGTAGATATATTTATAATTAATGATATTATTTGGCTTATAGGTTTTTAGAGATGATAGATATATGCAAACTGCTATCCATTGTGGGAACGTTGTGTGGAAGAATGGAATTCTAACAAAAAGTTATGGTATTTGCCATGGTGTCGCAGGCAATGCTTATACATTTTTAACATTATACAAGAGTAGTAAAGTGAGTTTCATGGCTTCTTCTAATGTAATAATATGTTGAATTCCTCACACTTGCAGAATTGCTTTGTCCACATTTCAGACAGATAGAAGAATATATAGAATAATAGAAGAGAATATTTCTTATGCTACATTGGATTGCATTATACTTTCGGTGGTAGCATTTTCCTATTACAATTACTAAAATCCACCCAAAAATACGTTATAATAATTGTATGTCTTCTTAATACAATTTTAGAAATTTCGTGTCCTAACCCTATCCTGCTAACACTCTCATGATAGTATAAATTAGTAAATATAGTACTAGTAAAAGTAGAAAATAATATCAATCCATTAATTTAAGTATAAACATGTTCTAACTTAGTTACTTACTAATATAGTCATCATTAGCTGAATGCAGTTATCCAATCAGGAACTTTGTTACAACTTTGTTTTGGTATTAAAGCTTTCGATTGGATGGCTCGCCACTGCTAATGATCTGTCACAAGTCAGGCAATACTTTGGAAATTTTTCACTCTCTGCAGGAAAGTCTACAGCATCACTACAGGCAATTTGTTTTAATTTTATGTAATTCTATTTACAAATGAAAATGTACCTGAGACTGACCTACCTTTGTCAAATTTTCGAACTGTGATCCTTCTACACAATCTATGTAGGTTATGAGAATCTCGTCTGCACCTCCACCCTTGGAGGATCACCTTGAATTACTTTGAATAACACACAAAGTCTTGATTTCTCTCTGCATTTCTTCAAGGTTCCTACAATGTAAATCCAGAATGAGGACATCCTCTCTGCACAAATTTTGCTGTGAATTTTGTACTCTTAAAACTGATTTTATTTGCCCTTCCACTAACATAGAGAAAAAATTACTTGTGTGAAGAATGGCTGATTTACTGCTTGTCAATAACTATGTTGGACCAAGAACATTGAAAATTAATTGCCAATACTTAAATGATATAAAAATATTCAATTTTTCATTTTAGTAACAGGTTGAAATATTGTTCTAGAATCCTCTCTACCTCCACCGTGCATGCAAATTTGCTGAATGGTGCACATCGTATGGAAAATATCAGAGCAGAGTTCCTGATCGACCGCTATCCCTTTTCGAAGGTACAAATAAAAAATGCTGCATTCTCTCGCAAATAAGTCTTTAGTGATGTGTTTAATAATTTGATTTTTTACTGATATGTCATTGTCTTAAATATTAGGCCTTAAATATGATACAGTTATACAGTGTATAACTGTACAACTTATCTAGACCAAAAGGATCGTGGTTACAAGGAAAATACAGTAAAATCTGCCTAAGCTGGAATCGATCGGAACCCAAAAAAATTCCAGTTTAGGGAGGTTTCCGTTTTATGCAAGGTTGTTCATTTTACAGCATTTGTGATATTGACATTTCTGCCGTGAACGTAGTAAATTACCCGACATTATAATTATCAAACTACATTAACAAATAACTTATTTATAGAAGACACCAATAAATGAATATTAAACACTCTTCATTGACAGCCTCTGAGTTGAAAAACCTTACTGGCCTTACTGGCTGTATTTGGACTGCTTGCTGACTCTTTCAATGCACAATGCATCACAACCCAGTACTACGACTTAATGATACCTTCGCATGGCCTTGAGGAATGGTCGAGGGGTTGTAATTTTTAACATGGGGCAGGGAGACGCATGAATAGAAGCCATGCTCATACACCTTCTCATGCTCGGAGAGTCGGGAGTGAGGGAATTTCCCTATGGCTTATACCTTGAGAGACAAACAACCCCAAGTTTGAATTCTACATTGACAGCTGAATCCCCTCTCCTTCAATGACCGGCTGCCACGACTAAATCATGTGACACAGAGATAGAGAATTAAAAACAAACTTGCAGTTACATTCATCCATTAAGAACATCTCACATCTCTCTGCCAAATGCATTATATTCACTGTAATTTGGTTTTATAAAGATTTGTTTCCCTGCAGGCCATGAAAAACTGTTCCGTTTCCACGTTGGAGAAGTTCTGCTTTGTGCTGTGTAAAATGTCATTTAACTTCAGGACAGAGAAATTTCCCGTTAAGGCAGGTTTCCAACTTGTACAGGTTCCAGTTTAGACAGATTTTACTGTATATGAAAACAGTTATATGGCATGTTGTCTTGTGGAGGGAAATATGAAAATACAACCCAAGTCAAGTTAGCATCTAGTTAATTAGTAAATAACCATTAAAATTAGCCCTCAGGCTTTTTGTCAATGCTCGATCATTAGTACCCTTATAATGCCCTTGGTGTTTAACTAATTCATTTGGGTAACATTTGTTCTCGCAATTTTTTTTTTTCTTTATGTAGTGTATTAAAGACTGCTTTTATTTGACTTTCAGCTGGAAGGTTTTTAGCTTATTTTCAAGCTCTGTCTGTTGTAGTTTAATAGAGTGCAGCCAGGGGGAGGCTCATGGAGCTTCCCCCCTCTCCTTCTCACCTAGCTGATGACATATACTTGTAGTTTTAACTAATTTTCTATAGTATTGAAATCGCTCAAAATATCAATTCATTACAACTATAATAAAGAAATAAAAAAATTAAATTCAGATAAATGAAAAATTCTTTATAAGAAAACATTTAGTCGGCTGGACATAACACCTGAAGCCACCCCCAAAGAAAAATCTTAGCAATGCCTGGGTTTAATAGTTAGGTTTCTATTTAATTTCTTATGCAGATGATACAACATTAATAAACAGTGGGAAAAATCTTTGTCATCTAGATACTAATCTGTCTGAATCATTAAAATCAATTAAAAGTGATCTGTCCATAAATGAATTGAGATTAAATGTTGATAAAACTATTAATCAATTTGGCATCGTTTCATCTCTGTTTCATCTCTGATACCAACAAGTTTCATCTCTGATACCAACACCAAAACATAAAAGTGGAAGTAGACCATGAATCAAACTGATTGCCATAAGTTTTTAGGAGTATTCATAGATAAGAACTTAATTTACAACAAATAAGTTGACACACTTTGTAATAAAATAAACTCTAATATAATAATATTTGTAATAAAATAAACTCTTGAGATACTTTTCCAGAAACCTGGAAACAGACTCACTTCTGTCAAATTATTACAGCAAAATCTCACAATTTTAATACAGCATTGAAGTATCGGGAGGTACAACACAAAAAAATATGGATTCATTAATGGTCCTACAAAAGAAATGTTATCAGAATCATTTTCAAACTGAATTGAAGACAGTCTTGTAAAGATATCTTTATTAAATACGAATTACTGCCCGTTGTAGCACTCTACTCTTACAAAGTAATACTACTATTGAGAAATAATCAGAATAAATATTTTGTGAGGAATAAAGAGGAGAGATTTTTTTACGAGGGTAGGTGGAAATCTTCAAAAGACAACATGTGGCCCGTACCACATGATAGTGTGAGATTTTTACCCACTAAAACCACCTCCCTTCTCCATCCTCCCCGCGAAACCGCCGTTAGGCATTACATCACGGGGAGTGGATTAGAGTGGCTTAGTCACAAGCCACTTCTCTTCGCCAAAACGTAGGAAGGATCAGTCGATTTCCCTTCTTTCCCTTTCTATTCTCCTGAGCTCAGCTATTATGGTCTGCGCATATGTGCTCAATGCATCCCAGTTGGTCTCCGAGGCGAGCATGCACCCAACCATTGCTTCGGGTGTCAGCGGGTCGATCCCGAGTATACTCATAATGTGCCGTCGCTGCAGATGGTATCGCGGGCACTGAAAGAACACATGCTCGGCGTCTTCGACAGTAGGTTCACATAGTGAACGGGGTATCCTCCAGCTTGAACCTGTGGAGATATGCCAGAAAGCATTCATGTCCAGACAACAGCTGAGTCAAGAAGAAATTTACTTCGCCGTGTTTACGGTTGATCCACGGTGCAATGAAGGGAATCATGCGTTTCCCTTTCGTCCATCTTCCGTTAATGAACTTGTCCCATCGATCCTGCCATTCGAGCAGTGTTGTCGAGCAGTCTGGTTCTCCTTCTTTGTGATATCGCCTCCGTCTCTCCTGCGCCAAGATATCGACAGGAGGCATCCCCGCGATGACGCACACTGCATCGTTTGACACAGTGCGGAATGCACAAGCTACCCGCAATGCTGATAACCTGTACACTGACGTCCTCCCTCGGACGTAACTATTGTCGACGTGGAGTTGGCCCATACTGGGGCTCCATAGAGCAAGACGGACCTTACAACCAAGGCCAGAAGCTTCCGTTTCTCCTGACAGGGGCCTATGTTGGGCATTAGTCTCGACAGTGCTGCATTAATTACCGCCGTTTTATTGCTGGCGTACTTGAGGTGGTCAGCAAATGTCAGACGGGCGTCAATCATGAGACCAAGGTATTTGATCGACGGCTGTGATGCAATACGGTGGTCTCCAACTTTGCGAGTGGTGGTTTCTCTCTTTTTCCTGCTAGTGACTAGGATAACCAGTCTTGTGCTCAGCTAACTGCAGCCCTGAGGACTTCAACCACTGACTAACAATAGCGATCGCTTCGTTGAACATTTACACAATTTCCTCAATGTATTTTGCAACGGCGACGATAGCAATGTCGTCCGCGAAACGAATAATACTGGTGTCTTCTGGGAGAGGAAGACAAAGGACCTCGTCATACATCACATTCCATAATGGTGGACCCAATACCGACCCTTGCGGGACACCAGCGGTGATATTATGTACCTTTGGCCCATTATTTGTATTGTAAATCAGGGCTCTATTACTCAGACACTCGGCCACAATCTTCCTCAAGTACTTTGGCACCTTAAATCTGCGGAGAGCTTGGTGAATATTACTCCACCTGGCCGAGTTGAATGCATTCTTAATATCCAACGTAACGACAGCACAGCACTTTTTTGGGCCTCTCTTCCATCTACTTCCTCCAATTGCTTGTCGGGCGGTGTTAATGACAAGCTGGACTGCGTCAACAGTCGAGCGGACTCTGCGGAAACCATACTGATTTTCCGAAAGGCCTCCTCCCTCCTCTACAGCTTTCTCCAGTCTGGTACTAATAATTCTCTCCAGAACCTTGCCAGCTGTGTCAAGCATACACAGTGGCCGGTATGATGATGGATTTCGGGAGATTATTCCCCTTAGGGAGGAGTACCAGGCGCTGCTTTTTTCATCTTTCTGGATAAACCCCTTCTCTCAAGCAAGAATAATAAAGATCCACAAAGATGTCGGTGTGAGCGAGTATCGCAGTCTTGAGGACAATATTGGGAATGTTATCCGGTCCGGGAGCCATTGTGTTGCCGATTCTGCTGATTGCGTGCAGAATTTCTTCTTGCGTGACTGGAGGAATTATTTCTAGTTCAGAAAACTCTATATTAACTGGGTCGGCTCGGGAATAGGGCTGTCACAATTCTGAGCAGCATATTGGGGCAAGTAGGAGAACGTAGATCTTAACCTACTCATGACCGTCTTGTACGGCCTACCCCATGGATCTTTTCCACCTCGTCACACAGGCTTTTGGCACAAAAGCGTTTGCTCTTACGGATTTCTATCTTCAACTGGCTTTGAGCGAGTTTGTATTGCTCTTGCAATTGAAGAAAGTTGTCTCTGTCACGAGCTCTCTGGTACTGTCTTCTGACTCGAAGGCACTTCCGACGTAATTGGGTGATTTCCTCATTCCACCTGTAAACTGGTGAACGTCGAGAGATTGCGCCCCGTCTAGACATAGCCGCATCACAGGCTTTGGTTACCCATTTCATAACCTGCCCAGCTTTGTCATCTGCGGTGCCTGTTGGCACTATCGTCTCCAAACATTGTCGGAAAACTTTTTCGTCAAACGTTTTTGCTTTCCACCCAGCTAGCTGATATTTCGGTGCAAAATTATCCCTCCGCTGATTTTTCACCTCGTACAAAAGTGCCTGGTGGTCACTATGGGTATAGTGTTCACTAACTCTCCAGGACACTCCCATTCTCAAAAGATTATCTGACATGAACGTCAGATCCACAACAGATCCCACGCCCCCTCTGCGGAAGGTGTGTATGTCTCCTGTGTTGGCAAGCTCTACATTCAGAAGGGAGAGGGATGCCAGAACTGCTCAACCTCTCTCATTAGTGGACGAACCACTCAACCGCCCAGGCATTGAAGTCTCCAGCTATCACCAAGGGACGTCGTCCTCTTGCGTCGTACACTAAGCGGTCGAGAAACTGCTCAAACTCGTCCCTTGTCGCGTTTGGTGAGGCATAACAGCTATAGATGTAAACGCCGTTGATTTTTACCCAGACAAATCCAGCTCCGGGTCTCATCATTACTTGCTGGAATGTGTGTTTTCCACAGGCCCAGATTGCCGCCTGGTTGCGGAGGTCAGATACCCACGCTGTATCTTCACTGTTAGTATACTGCTCGCATACTATTGCTAAATCAGCCTCCCATTCCCCAACCGACTGTGGCAGGATATCCTGGGCGACTGCGCAATGGTTGACATTGAGTTAAATAATTCTCATTTTCTATCCGTTATTGCTTTCTGCGCTTTTTGGTACGATGGACACCTGTTGCACCTAGTAGCATGTCTGCCTTGTTTCCCCTTTTCTTCACAAAGCACTTTGCGTCATTTATGCATGCCTTAGCAAGGTGATCATCACCACCACAATTCATGCACAAGGTGGACCGGTCATGTGAGTTTTTACGTGCTTTTCTGAGGTGTCCAAAATCCAAACATCTGTAACACCTCAGGGAGGCCTTCTCACGCAGAGTGCAGTACACCCATCCTATTCTTATTTTACGGATAACCAACAATTAGCCGCCGCAACAGGAAAGCTGACTATTGCTACCTGTGTTCCACCATAGGATGGTCTTAGGGATTTGACCACAGTAGCTCGGAGATCACTGGCTTCGGGGAGTTTGTCCACCAAAGCCCTATGCATTTCCTCTTTAGTTGTGACCTCATCCAGGGCCTTCACCTGAATAGTCACGGTGTGAGTGAGAGCCCTCACATCAGCGTCCGATCCAAACACCTTTGCAGAGGACTGAAAATCTGTTGTTTGGCCTCCGGCAGACCGCTTCAGTTGCAGAAGGAGATTGCCGCCAGCTGTCTTCCGGATGTACATGACATTCTCGCTCAGATCCTTAAGCTCAGGATCAGTTTTCATTTTTTTTAGGATATCCGCGCACGTCAGCGCGTCGTCCTTTTTTATCATCATGGCATCTGGTCTGGGTGGCCTTTTCCGCGTTTTAGAACGCTTACGTGTTCTCTTATGAGTGACCACTTGCCACTCGGGCTCTTGTCGTGCCACTTCGGGCTCTTCTCGTGGTATTTCTGCCCGGATTTTATCTGCGTTTTTGGCAGTCTCCTTTCTTACCTTGGGCACCTGGGAGTTCCGGTTTCGCGAAGGATCGCTTCTTGTTACGAGTACTCCCGCAGCCACCTTCTCAGGGGACGTCGGAGTGCACTCTTCTTTCCCAGTAGGTTTGTTGCACTGAGGGTCTTGTCTGGGCGATCCTCCTTTTTGCAGTGCTACCACCTCGTTAAAGTGCGTCTGGATGGAATACGCGAATTTCTTGATCTCACCATGAATATTATGGCGAAGCTTAACAAAATTGAGAAGCTCGGTTATTTTCTTCTCAAGGCTACACAATGCCTGTTGTTTCGCATGATCATCACTAGTAGCAACGGATACTACAGCAGCCCAGTGGTCCACTGCTGAAGTACTGCGGTCACTGGTTGACGACGCCTGGGAGCCCGCTTGCTCACTCCCGACAGACGCCGGTACTGGGGATCCGGGCCCCTGCACCCTAAACTGAGATCCCAAAAGACCTTCCATATTGGTGTTTTGACTCGGGTGTCCTTCCCCGCCTGTTGGTCCGTGAGAGGTATTTTAATTGCCTCTTGACCTTTATATCTAAAGATTCCTCCCTTGTACGCCACCTGGGGACACGTCGCTTAGGGGTTACAGGCTGCTCCGGCTTCACCCTTTACCCTGGGTCAAGGTTGTAACCAACCAGACCGTATCCCGACATACTTTCGGGGCGCTCCAGTACGGCGGTTACATGCCATTCCGACAGGGAGACTTGTCAGAACCCCCTTCTCTCGTCTGTTGGTAAACCCGTACCGACGAAGGGATTGCTTACCACAACCTTGGCAGGGGTTACTCGACTCGACAGGGTCCACCTCTTGAAGGTGAGAGCGGACTTGGAATGGAGAGGCTAGGAGACTCTCTTCAGCGAGACTTGTAATCGCATCACATCCCCTTAGACCCCTAAGTGGGTGTGTGCATGCGTGCGTGTCATAATTTATCAAGATAATATAAATTTGTTAAATTATTAAAGAAAGTCAGTGTAGTAAAAAAATGTAATTAACTTAATGTAATTTTAAATTATTTTTAGACAGACTTTGCTTGATACTTTCTGTATATCTATAAGCAATAAAATTATTATTATTATTATTATTATTGTTATTATTAAATGTAGTTTACAATTCAAGCATCCAGTAAGAAAGGGAGCTCACCCTCAAAATTCAAGACATCAATTTATTGATGTAGTATTATAATCGAATGTTTATAAATTGATATTTTGAATTTTGTGGGTTAGCTCCCTCTCACTAGAAACCTCAATTGTAGAATGTATTTCAGTGTGGTCTCTTAGATGGTTTTTTCTTCTTAAAGGTCTTGCTGGAGCTGTGTACCTTCTGGTTGACATCCAAGACCCTGAACATGCATTGTTTCCAGCATATGAATTGTAGATTTTCATTTAAATTATAACTCGACTCTCATACAGTATTTGTTGGGCTGCTTTATTGATACGATTTTCTGGCAATTAAAGTTTTTTCACAAAGAATCAGAGTATTCATACAAATACTCTCCACTATCCCTACATGATAATCCTCATGGCTGCTAGAAACAATGTAAATATGGATTTTTTAAACATAAATGTATGCAAACTCATTATGACTTAATAAATTTACTTCATTGGTGCCAACTTTGTTCTGGCATTTGTAAAACATCAGAAAAATCTACTATTATGTATGAGAATGTAATGTGTAATGTTGCCTCCCCGATACCAAAAAAAAATCCATCTTTTTCTTCCTTTTCTTTTTTCTTTGTTCCAAAAACATCTATCTGTAGACAACAGTACCTTTCACAGGATTTCCTACAAATAAAATACTCCCTCACAAATTTGATCTCAAATGATACTACAAATTTGACGTCTAACTTTTAATTTTGGGATATTTAAAAAGAAATTCAAATTTTTAAAATTTTCTGAAAATTTACTCAATTTTTTCTCATTCAATTTTTTGCTTGAATAAGAGTATATAAAAATGGTGCAGGTTACGATTTCCTTTAAAATGTGTAATTTCAAAAATTGCTTAAGTCCAAAAAATTTTTCAACTCAAAAAATGGCGTCGGCGATGGTGTAACGATTAGCGTATCGGGTTGTGATACCCAAGTTCGCGAGTCGGGGTGATATCCGATGGAAGCCGTGGATTTTTAAGGGCGAAAATATCCTTCGGAGGGGAAGTAAAGCCGGCTGTCCCGTGTTAGATTTACTGCATGTAAAAGATCAAGCCTAAATGAAGCCTCTGAGCAAAATTCAAATTGCCTGTTTCGTCGCCCAAGTAATGTCTTCTTTCTCCTCTAGTAGGTGAAATGAGCGCAACGAAACTTCCGTGGTTAGACGGAACAGGCCTCATGACCTGTGTCTCGCCACGTAAAATAAGGCATTCATTCAAAGAAATATTCATCTTCACCTGCATCTGCTTTTCTACCTATACCTAAAGATTTTCTCAAAAATAGCTCCAAATTTTGCATTTGAGTGTTTTGTAAGGATATAGCAGAATATACTGAATAATATAGTTCAAGTGCAATTTTCATTCAAACTTCCAGGTATTAAAAAACGAAACATTTGCATTTTTTTCGAACCATTTGTTGATATTAGTGGAGCTGCTTAGAGGAGTACAAGTCATTTATCCTCAATTTTGCAACAGCATTTTTTTTCTGTCTGCTGCATCATTTGATCCTATCAAATTTGAATTAACATCAACAATAAGGTCTCATGACCTATTCCCCGACATCAGTTAAGGTGTTCCTGGTCCCATGGTCTGTAGTTCATGACCATCTTTGGAAGTCTACTTGATTGCATTCTTTTTAGTATATGTTCTTGCTATTTTGCCTTATATTTCTCATTCAGTGGCCTTTTTCTTTGTTTCTTATTTTGTCTTTTCGTGTTACTTATAACGATGCATCAGATATATTATTTGGCTGCCCCTTTTCTCTGTCTGTTTGAGTGTCATATTTCGCTGCCAATTTGGTAAGGTTGGTTTTGCCAATATGGTGAGGATTCTTATTTTTCTTTTTTTGTTCGTTTCAGAAGTGTATGTTTAAGCCTCTACACACGTACCGATTTGTCGGGCCGACCGGCCAGCCAATCCAACAAATTATATCGTGAGGAGGCAAGTTGTCCAACAGAAATTTTGGTCGGGCGATTGGTTGGCACAGACAGGCGATTTCCCCACCACACAGCCCACTAGTGTGTAGCGTGGTTGGGCCAACTGCCGACGACAGTGCTAAAGTTTTCACCATTGAGGAATCTTATTTCCACCATGGTTTTCGCTACTTTCCGCAGATTTCGTCATGCCAATCCACGTGCTTCATCGTGCACGATTCTTATCTCCAAAGAATATATCTCAGAGGTGGCACTCAATGTTATACCATAGAGTAAAGATGTGATAAGATGTGATAAAAACTCAAAAATATAATTTTTCAAATGCAAAATGTATTTAAAATACATATTTCAAGTACAATTTTTCAAATACATATTTTCAAGTACATATTTCAAGTACATTTAAATTCTGCCCAACCATGTTCTTTTGTCCCTTTGCATCTCAATATTTTTTTTCCACACATCGAACTAAGGATTCTGTAACAGAGGCGAACAGTCTCGTAATAGTAGTATAAAACTATTTATCTTGTACTCGTACTGTATAATTTACTTGTACTATATAATCCATCGAATCTTCACTTCGATATCTGAGTTTCCGAGATTTATAATAATTGTGAGACTCCATCTTTATATTTCACTGTGAATTATCTCTGCGAGCCTGATTCAGTCTTCGCAATGTGAAACCATGGAGCAGGTTCTTGTTCCGTGAGTACCTCTATGCATCGGGCGGTCGTTCCTTCGCCGCTACCTACCGCGAAGGGCTAGGGTTAAGTGGCCGTGGGGGAGGGGGGGCGAGATTTCCAAATCCGGTATGGCACTGGGACAGTTATTCACAAAGAGGTAACGTTGCGAATGCTCACACCATGTTT
The DNA here is from genome assembly GCA_964035755.1 of Teleogryllus oceanicus. Classification (NCBI taxonomy): domain Eukaryota; kingdom Metazoa; phylum Arthropoda; class Insecta; order Orthoptera; family Gryllidae; genus Teleogryllus; species Teleogryllus oceanicus. Next base: position 8,393,167 of record CAXIVR010000003.1, read on the forward strand.
ACTGATTGACTGGCTTACCTAAAAGGCGGATGGACAAGCATACTCACTCTGTGCGTCTCATAGAAAGCACGGGAGAACAATCGGCAATAGATGACGATTTGTCCGGCTCTATAAACAGGGTTGGGTAAAATACTTTAAATTTAGTACTAATTAAATACTTCGCCTCAAAACTTTGTAAATACATAAGTACATACTCAAAAAACAGTTTTTGATTCGAAAAAAATAAACATTTAAAATACTTGAAATACTCAAAATGCAATAAATACTATTGCATATTCACTCATATAAATTTCTGAACAATAATTAACTATAACATATAAATGCATTCAAATACAAAACGATATCAAAAATAGGACTAACACAAATAAATGGAATTTCCTTAAAACGACTACTTTTTCAAACAAATCATCAGACTATAAACTCCTAGTTGGCGAATGTATAAAACCCGCCAAACAGCCGAACAACTGACGAACAGAAACATGTGATAACTAGACATCAGATGTTTAGAGAAATGCCTATTTTTCTAGAGAACTTATTTAAAGGCTGATAACTAGGGAACGGAATTTGTTGTAATACAAAATGCAAAATATGTACATTAATATGCATTTATTTTTTCCAAAACATGTAAGAAAAAATAGAAAATATTTAAACTAAAAATTCATTATTGTGTGCAAAATTGTTCTCTATAAGCATTTTCAGAGTACAGAACGTCGCCGATCACCCCTAACAAGGATTCGGAGTGCCGATTACCTCTACAGAAGTAATTGTACATTAGACTTCACCACACACAAGAATTTTATTCAAAGTGTTAATTACGTTCATAATATACATTGCACTGTTTACGAGGAGGCAGTGTTCAAGTGAATCTGTAGCCAGTGATGGATTCCAGGGGGGGGGGGTTAAAGGGATCCCCCACCACCACCACCAATTCGAACAACACACTAAGATAATTTTCTGTAAAAAATATTTGTTAGTTTTCAATCGAATAACGAATGGACAGTTTGAAACATGAGTAAGCACGCAGTTGAAATTAGTTTTGTTCACAAAAATCCGCTCGTCGTTGACAGCGAGTACACAGTAAGGGGGGAGGGATAAGTTTGACGGTATGGTGGTCATAGAAGCGCAGCCGCATTACATTTTATTTGTAAGATGATTCCGTAACATACATTACACGCATCTGAAATGTTTCGTTTCGACATATAAATATATAAAAATGTAACGAAATATATAGTAATAGCTAAAATATGTAGAAATGTGTAATTATACCAAAATATGTAAAATATAGTTCTAATTCATTCAGAATGTCTTGCAAACTCTAAAAAAATTATTGAACGCTGGTATCTAGTTCTTGTAAAAATATGTATTTACATGGAAATCCGTTCCCTACTGATAATAGGTCAACAGTGATTTTGCTGTTGTAGGTTCTGATGTCTTTTTATAGTAAATTCAATGTTCTGATTCAAAAAACGACGTCCATTTAGTCCTATCACATACCGTTTTCTTACAAAATTAAAATCTTCATTTTTTATTTATTTGGCTATTGTTTTGTGATCATAACCCATTACACCATGAAAACGATGACATCTATTGGAATAAATCTACTTAAATGAACAAGTTGACTGTTTTGGAGGTAGATGGCAGCACATCCTAAGCTGCTTCCACCTTTTTGTGTTGTGAATTCATCCGTACAGGCCATAATAGTTGTTCTGTAAAGCAAGAAATTAACATTTAAGTGCTACCATTTTCTTCTTTGTTTCATATGTAATTTCGTACAGAATAATGGAAAGGAGGTGTTGTGTAAATAATCCAAATTCATTTTGCTATATTTGTGGTAGTTTTATTGTGAAGAAGCAGAGAAGAAACATAGCCTCATTTGTAACAAAAGCTTACAAGGCATACTTCGGAATCCATCTAGGGGATCAGTCAAGGCCTTGGGCTCCTCATACTGTGTGCAGTGTTTGTGTTGAAGACACGAAATTGGATAAAGGGAAATAAACGATCACTACATTTTGGAATACCAATGGTCTGGCGTGAACCTCAGAATCACAGCACTGACTGTTACTTCTGTACATGCAATGTGAAGGGTTTTAATGCAAAGAACAAAAAAGGAATTGTATACCCAAACTTGCCATCTGCTATGAGACCAGTTGCTCATGGGCCTGGTATTCCGATACCTACGCCACCTACGGACACTATAGAACTTATTTCACATACAGGAAGTAATGGTGATTCATTATCATCACTTGTATCCGACGAGTTCGTTCCTGAAACGTCACATGCGTCACAACCATTATCACAAGCCAAGCTAAATGATAGTAAGGGATTTAAACCTTCCCAAGGATGCAGCTGAGCTGTTAGGTTCCAGACTACAGAAAAACTACTTGCTGGAAGTTGGTACATCAGTGACTTTCTACAGGAACAGAGAAAAAGATCTCTTGCAGTAGTTCAGTGATGAAGAAAATCTAGTTTACTGTAATAACATTCCAGACTTAATAAACAAATTGGGTTCTGTTAAATATGATCCAAATGACTGGAGGCTATTCATCGATTCGAGTAAAAGAAGTCTTAAAGTCGTGCTGCTACACTGTGGTAATATCCTTTCTTCGGTTCCAGTAGCACACTTAGTAGGGCTGAAAGAGAGCTATGAAAGTTTGAAGTTCATTTTGGAGAAAATTAAGTATGTTGAGCATCAGGGGTTATTTTGTGGAGATTTGAAAGTTATCAGTATGATATTCGGACAACAACAAGGATTCACGAAATATCCATGCTATATGTGTGAGTGGGATAGCAGGGCAAGAGAAAAACATTGGAAACAAAAACAATGTCCCAAAAGAGACAGTTTAACACCAGGAAGTACGAACATAATAAGGGATAGCCTAGTAAATCCTAAGAAAATAATTTTGCCACCTCTTCATATAAAACTTGGTATAATGAAGCAGTTTGTGAAAGCTCTTAACGAACATGGTGATTGTTTTAAATCTTAGCCACAAACTTCCCGCTCTGTCTGAAGCAAAAATTAAAGAAGGAATCTTTGTGGGTCTTCAAATCAGAGCTTTAACTACAGACAGGGAATTTGAAGCACATATGACTTCTAAAGAGAAAAATGCTTGAAATGCCTTTAAAGAAGTTATGACCAATTTTCTAGGAAATAATAAACATTCTGATTATGTCAAAATTGTGAACAACATGTCACGGGAGTTCAGAACTTCGGGATGCAACATGAGTCTCAAATTACACTTTAAGTTTTCACATTTGGCTGTATTTCCTGACAACCTGGGGACATTAAGTTAAGAACAAGGAGAGAGATGTCACCAGGATGTTCGAGAAATGGAGAGGAGATACCAAGGACGATGGAATATTTCAATGATGGCAGATTACTGCTGGATGCTGTGTCGGGAATCTACGGAAATACACAAGAGACAAACATTTGAAACTAAACAACAAGATTTTACTGATGTATGTTTATAAACTGAATGGAAATGTGAAATTTTTGGCAACAAAAACTCACAAATGCATTTGTAACTATTATATAAATGCTGATTTTGTAATTTTTTAACAATAACATATGTGGATATTTCATTCTTGATTTGCCAAAGAACCTGATGTGATAGAACAAAACGAAGGTCATTTTGGAAATCAGTGGTACTGAAATATTTAGAATCACATTTCAAATGTAAAACAGCTCACAAAAAATTTAATTTGTAGACCTTATACGTGCATGAATCATGACAAATGATGACATATGACGAAGTTTTATAATGCTTATTTTAGCATAAATGCCTATTTTTTGCATAAATACCTTTTTTAGGACTTTTTTACCTTATATTTATTTTATTTATACAAATGCTAAGATATCTGAAAATCCGTGATGGTCCAACGTGACCATTCATTACGAAACCTTCAATTCACGTCTTGAAATTTAAAATTACGAGAGAATTTCTGAAAGTATACCAACTGATTTGTCTCCAGTTCCCTATTTCATAAATACCAGCCATGATCTGAGAACATGGTCGATTGACAATACACCGAGGGAACCGAAATTTTAAGTTGGAAATAAGTATAAATTCCCAGAAGGTTTCAGTGTTACTAGTCTTGGACTGCTAAAATATATGCCAGGCACATCGTTCAGATATCCTTCTCCGCATTCAAACTGATTTTGTCACCTTGTCGTGGAAAATTTGAAATTGTGATCCTTGAAAAGTTATTGGTAATATGTAAATATTACTGGTTAATGGAAACTATTAAGAATAAAATGTAGAAGTGTTGTAAATATGTAAATCTAGTTTTACATTAAAATGTGCGAACTGGTTTTGTGCATTTAAGTAATATAGAGAAAAAATACAAAGCGTAATTTTTCCTTTTTAGTGTGTATGTCTCCGCCTAGGGAGTACAGGACCTTGTCGTTGGTGGCGGAGCTTGAGTACCCCCATGACCCCGAGAGCTATGCCGGCGGTAGCGTAGCTACTGGTAGGGCCTCCCTTGCGGACAGGTCAAAGGATAGGGTGAGACGAAGAAGTACTCCAGAAGAGGACCTAAACGCCAAGAAGAGGACTTCAAGAAGAAATCTCTAGAAGAATCATGCAAAAACATCGTTAGCGTGAAAAAGATGGCGAAGATGTCCTGGGTAGATGCAACTCAAAGCCGTAGTGAAGGCGATGCACCTAGGGTGAGCAACCCGAAAAATTGCCCGGCAAGTTTGGAGGCAGTGAGATGGCATACCCATCACCAAACTAACCTGCTTATGGGCTAGAAACCCTAACAGGCAAAAATTAAAATTTCTCACAGATCGCAACAAGTACAACCGGACGCCCCATATACGACAAGGCAACGAAAAGGATATGATAACGGTTTAGCGGAACATTTACAGATAATGACTTGGAATGTTAGATCGTTAAAAGGAAAAGAACAACGTATAATCAATATAATGAAAGAAAAATTTGTGGATATAGCCATGTTAACAGAAACAAAGAAGAAAGCTAAAGGCTCAATGGATTTAGATGATTATGCTCTTATATACCGTGTGGCCCACCTAAGATGTTCCCTTCAATTTTCTCCTGAACCGTTGCAGATACTGAGATGCGGTTTTCACTAAAACGACTATATGCAAGGGGCACATATGGCCATGCATAATATTATTCTATTGCATTTTTATTGCAGAGATATTGACCGAACTTCGATTTTTTAAATGGAACCCTATAGTTTTTTTTAGCTCATCATAACAAGCGTGAAGAGACGAGTTCATAAACATGCATATCGCCATATATTACATAATAAAATTTTCGAAAAATTAAGAGTTTTAAAGACGCACGCCGACTACTGGTTTCCGTAATCTGAACGAGAAATTCAGGGTGAAATGCGGCAAGGTCATTCCCTTCCGTTGCGTCGGTCGAGTAACGTGGGAAAACTGGAGATGCCTCGAAGTGGCATAAGAAGGGTAGGTAGAATAAAGGGCGGTGGAGAAAGGAAATGCAGTCAGAACTAAACGGAACTCTCCAGATTTAGAAGAAATTTGTAAACGCAGTGAAATAGTGCAGAAATATCCGGAAAGATGTATACGAACGAGGAGAAGCTGGACCTAATTCTGGTGTACGGTGAATGTGGCAGAAATGCAAAGAAAAGCGCATTACTGTATGCTGAAAGATATCCAGATCGACGGCGGCCTTCGCCCATGACTGTTATGAGAATCTGTAAAAGCCTTGTGCAGAGAGGCGACTGGAACGCTAAGACTCGTTTGCGGAGCAGAAGGGCAACGAATGAGGAAGCACAGGCCTCCGTTCTTGCAGCTGTTCACACAATCCCCATATCAGCCTCGAGACATTGCCAAAGATTCCGGCATTAGTCGTTCGAGTGCCCTCCGCATCTTGAAGCGTAACAAGTTTCACCCCTACCACATTTCGTTGCACCAGAAGCTTTATGATGGTGATTACCAGAAACGTGTTCAGTTTTGTCGTTCTGCTCTGGAACACGTGCGAGATGATCAGGACTTTTTTAAGAAGACTATGTTTACCGATGAGGCAACATTTACGAATCACGGTCAGGTGAATCTACGCAACATGCACTACTGGGCAGTGGACAATCCTCGCTGGCTTCGGGAAGTTGAGAACCAAAAGCAGTGGAGTATTAATGTTTGGTGCGGTATTCTTAACGACACCATCATAGGTCCTATTTCATCGATGGACATTTGACAGGAATCAAATACGAAAGATTTCTTCGTGAAACATTGCCGCTGCTTCTGGAGGAAATTCCCCTGGATATGAGAAATTGTATGTGGATGCAACATGACGGATGTCCAGCCCACAATGCGCTTGTGGCTAGGCAAGTGCTGAATGAGAAGTTCCCGGCCGATGGATTGGGCGCGGTGCTATGGTAAACTGGCGGCAAGGTCACCTGATCTTACGCCCTGGACTATTTTCTATGGGAACGATAAAGAGCAAAGTTTACTCGCAAGTACCAACAACATCTGAAGATCTGCGGCGCCGCATTACCGCATCTTGTCATGCCATTTCACGTGAAACTCTGAATTCTGTTCGAAGGTCGCTTTACACGCGTCTTCAAATGTGTATATCCGTTGATGGTGTACATATTGAGTACATGTTATAAATCAAGCTATTTCTAGAATTGTTAACTTATCTTTTTCTGTATTTTAAAGTATTTTTATTTCTTTTATTTACACGATATTTTTGTACCGGCTGAGGTTTTCAGCCTTTCAAAGAGTAAACGTTTTGTTTCTGACAGCACACGCATTTATTAATTCAGAACATGTTCACTCTCCAGTCTTCCTTTGCTTTCTCTACGGTTAATAATTCAAATATTTTCTCAAATCTTGTAGTATTTCATTAATTAATAAATAGTACCTTGTGGCGCACAGATTTGCTCAGAACATGGCTACGGGTGAATACATTGTCTCCAGGACTGAGAGGGTGTAGTCTTAAAGAGCAAATCGCGGGTTTTCGTGAGCTCCTTTGCACATTGCACCACTACATTTACCGAAAAGGTCAACGCAACGGAAGGGAATGGCCTCGCCGCATTTCAACCGGAATTTCGTTCAGATTACGGAAACCAGTAGTCGGTGTGCGTCTTTAAAACTCTTGATTTTTCGAAAATTTTATTATGTAACATATGGCGATATGCATGTTTATGAACTCGTCTCTTCACGCTTGTTATGATGAGCTAAAAAACTATAGGGTTCCATTTAAAAATCGAAGTTGAGTCAATATCTCTGCAATAAAAAATGCAATAGAATAATATTATGCATGGCCATATGTGCCCCTTGCATATAGTAGTATTAGTGAAAACCGCATCTCAGTATCTGCAACGGTTCAGGAGAAAATTGAAGGGAACATCTTAGGTGGGCCACACGGTATAGTGGTGTTGATATCAATGCAAGAGCTGCGTCAGGAGTTGCAATCTTAATAAGCAGAAGATGGAAAAATCGAGTTTATTCTTATAGTTGGATATCTGACAGAATTGTCACTCTTCGGTGAAAGTAGATAGAGGATATATATGCTTCATTTGTGTGTATGCCCCAGAAGAAGGAAAACTTTGGCTACAGAGGAATTTTACAATTCTCTACAAAAAACTCTCGATGAGACAAATAAAAATGATTATATTGTCATATCTGGAGACCTCAATGCCAGAATTGGGAATGTATCTATTGATAAGATAATTGGCCCCAATAACGAAGATGCCCTGAATAAAAATGGACGTAAGCTAAGAGATTTTGCATGTTTTAATAATATGAAAATAATGAACACATTTTATAAGAATAAACGTATCCATAAGATGACATGGGCAGCACGTGGTCAAATTAGTACTATTGATTACATCATGGCAAACGATAAAGTAAGCAAACTTTTCACAGATGTAAGAGTCTACAGGAGTTACGATATAGATAGCGATCACTTTTCACTCTTAGGAAAGTTAAAACTACTGAAGAGATGGGTTGAAAACAATAATCGCCAAACTTGTCCCATCCAAAAGATTTGGAAAGTATATTTACTAAATGTAGAATCTGTCAAACTGCTATACCAACAACGTCTGGAGCAACATAACAAAACATATGAAATTAGTAATGACGTGGAAGAAGAGTGGAGGAATTTGAAAACTATAATGGAAGCAACAGCTTATGAAACACTAGGTTTTACTTCAAAGAGGGCGAAGAAGAAAGGGCTTAAAATATGGAATGAAGAAATTGAAGAAGCTGTTAATGAGGAAAAGAAATTATACCTGAGATATCCAATAAATTTCCACAATCTAAGAAGGAATATACCACAATTTCCAACCACGTCAGGTATCTAACAAGAAAAGCCCAACAGGAATCATGTGATAAATATATAGCTGATATTGAAAATGATATACATGGACGGCAGAAATCCGCGTATAAAATTATGAGGCACCTTAATAGACAAGAGAAGGATGTGGCAGATATACAGGTAATTAAGTCAGATGAATGGCTCTCTTATTATAAGAACTTATGGACAAATAAGAATGCGAGTGATAAGAATGAGAAGGTAGACAAAAATGAAAACTTTATTGAAGACAGCGTAGACCAGATAGAATTTGAGGAACTGGAAGAGGCATTAGCTAAAATGAAAAATAGGAAAGCTAGTGGTAGTGATGGCATTAAGGCAGAAATGCTTAAATGTGCAACTAAAGAATTTAAAATAAGGCTTCTCCACTTCTTCAACCTATGCTGGAATAGAAGAAAAATACCAACTGATTGGAAACTTGCTGTAGTTCTGCCTATTTTTGAAAAGGGAGACCGAACAATATGTGACAACTACTAACTATAAGTCTCCTAAACGTTGCGTATAAGGTATACTAAAAAATTGTGACCTCTAGATTAAGGAAAATTGCAGAAACAATGCTGATGGAAGAGCAAAGTGGCTTTCGCCAAGGAAGGTCTTGCATAGACAATATATTTGTCTTAAAACAAATTCTAGAGAAACACAGAGAATATAACAAAGAAACCCACATCTTGTTTGTAGATTACAAGAAAGCTTTTGACACTGTAGCCAGGCATACCCTCTTTGAAGTACTAAGAAAGAAAGGAATCCCTGAACATCTGATTCCTGTAATTGAAAGTATGTATAATGAATCCGAAATATGTATTACTTGGAAACCAGATCGAAAAGTGAAAGTGGACCAAGGCTTACGACAAGGATGCAGTCTTTCACCGATTCTGTTTGATATCTACATAGACGAAGCTCTTCGCGAGTGGAAGACCAGATTAAAATTTTATAGTTTAGACTTAACGAGAACAAAATTATGGACAATACTTTTTGCAGATGACCAAGCAATAATAGCAGAAGGAGAAGATATATTACAAAAAGCAACTCATGAACTGCAGCGGATAATGTCAGAATATAATCTGAAATATCGGACACCAAAACGAAAGTGATAGCATTCCAAGGACGATACCCGGTACGCTAAAAATTGTAGTAAATAATAAAACTGTTGAACAGATACAGCACTTCCTTCCAGCAGACATATCATTTTATGGCGAAATCGACATAAATAAGAAAATAGAACGATTCAATCAAATGAATGGTACCATAAGAAGAACACTCAGTTCAAAAGTGAGAAGAGACACTCTCATCAAATTTTATAAAGTTATGTCAATACCAACTTGCTTATATGGGAGTGAAGTGTGGACAATGACAAAAAAGATATCTCAAGACTGCAAGTAGCAGAAATGAGATTTCTTAGAGCGGTAGCGGGATATAGTCTCCTAGATAGACAAAGGAACACAAAAATCCGAAATGAGCTAAATGTAGAATGTCTCGTAGAGAAAGTCACTAACTACAGACTCTCTTGGCAAGAACATCTGCTGCGAATGAACAACGACCGCATTCCTAAACAAATGGCAAATTATCAACCAAGAGGAAAGAGAAACATAGGACGTCCAAGAATGCGTTGGAAGGACCAGTACTAAGCGGCGTAACAGGCATCATGCCTAAATACTTGAAGATAAAAAGAAGAAGAAGTGTGTATGTAACTTATGACTTTTTTCTCATTCTTGACTTTTTCAGTGCTTTTCTAGGCGCCTAAAAGACGATTTTTAGTGCCTAAACATCCGATGTCTAACGAATAAAAGTTATTTTATTGTCGGATAATTGCCTTTTTAATGATTTAGATTTATCATTTAAAAACGAAGAGAATTCAAATTCAACAGCTGAAAGAAAGCTTTTTTTCGTTTTGTTTTTCGACATTCACTAGCAGAATCAAACAAAAACAAACTATCCGTTTTATCTTTTTTTCATTTGTATTTACAGAATTTGAAATATTTATTTTTTTAAATAAATATATTTTATAAAAAAAACAGAAATACAGTTTTTCAAATACCAAAAATACATATTTGAAATATAATTATTTAAACATTGTCCAACCCTATCTATGAACAATGCGTGATCAGCAATCTACTAATCACAGTTCCCAGCTTGAGCGTAGCATATTATACGTATGTAACGAGAAGAGGCGGAAAAATATAAAGAATGAAATTGCAAAATGTACATAAGGAAAATGTATACATAAGGAAAACGCTAAAAAACGAAAATGTAAAAATAGATAATGAAAGGTCAAATTTCATTAAAAACATTTAGTACACGTACACTGTATAAGTACCCTTACAATACAGTTTTAAATAAAACTAGCGATGGTACAACAGCACATACTTTCTGGCATTATTTCTAAATTTGTAATTTTCCAAAATTTATAGAGTTCAACGAAAATGGAAATTCTTTTAAGCGCCCCTTTTATTCGTAGAAAAAAATTAGAGCGGTGTTTGATAAAATGTTTTTCTTTTTTATAAATTGCATCAATTCCATGCCCAAATTACCCTAAAACTACGCGTTTTTCAATAAACTGTATATGACTTTTGCAATCTTCGAAAATACGTCAAGTTCGGCGAAAATGGGATTAGCACCATATTTTTTATCGCCTTTAAACAAAAACTTGGAGCGGTTTTGGGGGGGAAATACTTTTTTTAATTGACTATATTTTGCGCGAAATTACACGAAAACTACTCATATTTTCGAAAAATTGTACAGAATCTTATTTCAAGATCAGTCAAAAGATTTAAGTAAGGAAAATGATCTTCAATATGATAGTTGTATGAAGACGCCTGACAAAATTGCACGTTAGCAATTTTCTAAAATTAAGGGATATCAACAGACACAATACTTGCACCATTCTCTTGCATTCTTTACGTTATCCAAGGAGAAAATTTAATCAAATAATTTGGTGTCATTTTGAGAAGATTTTGAAAATAGTTTTGAAGCTTCATGTTAAGTTCCCCCAAAAATCAAAATATCTGTTTGAAACTCTCAAAGGCTCAAATTCGTTTTGGTAGATAGGGGAATATCAATTTTGGAGAAAATCAGCTGAACGGTTCAGGCGTTAGCGTTGGCCACAAACGGACAGACTTTTGCCGTCAATCAACTTTTCCGTATCAAGAATCCACAAAACATGAATTCTCGCCACACCACGAGATATAGGAAGTGATTTACTATATAGCAACAGGATTTATCCACTTTTTCGTTACCGGTGCCTGACAATAAGGGTTTTACGGTGCACGATTTCATAACTTTATCGTCTTACGAAGATTGAAAAGTGGGAGAAAATAAAATAAATGTTCACAATTTTAAATTCCGTTAATAAAATATTCATTTAACCGAATTTAAAAATAAATACTTTCTCTGCCTACTGTTTTTGAAAGAGAATATATTTATCTCTGTCAGCAATAACAACAACGCTACGCACGTAGAAAACTTAAGAACGAGCAGAGAATATTTGAAGTACTCTCTTCAAAATCTTCACGTGCGGCAATTCTGAATTAGTAGAACACAAAATATATTTATTGCTAAAAAGATAACAAATTAAAGAAAAACGTTTTTCAAAATTAATCAAATATATTTTCGGCAATAATCTCAGGAGTATTGGTAGATTTGTAAAAAATTGTAAAATTAGACAAATGGGTGAAATAGGTAATATAGTACAAAATATATTACGAAAGATTGCAACAATTCGCCGAGATCACAAATTTCAGAACAGTACATAGATAGACAAAACATATGTAATTACATTAGAATCCGAACTCTAGCCATGAGATCGACGGGCAGTTCCGCGAAAGAGAATTTTGACGTTACTGAAAATTTTCTGTTTTCTACATTTAACTATAATAGAAGTCTATTTATACGATGTCAGTGTATGATATGGCGTTAGGATCTGGAGGCATCTCGCCAGCATGCTATTTTACCACGTTTTCAAATTTATCCGAAAGTACGAAAACAGTTTCAAAATTAGCTTCGGCTATTTTACTTAAGAAAACAGATTCACCAGGTGAATTCTATCAACGAGACAAGCGCCGTTTTGAGAACAAAAACCAAGTCGTAGTATAAAAGAGCTCGTGCGTAATCTCTGCTCATTCATTCTTTCCGATAGTGGAAAAATAACGGAAGATCTTAGAAGTAATATATTGTGACGTCACGGGATTATACGAACCCGTAACGCCACCATAAGCCACTAAAAAAGACCAGAGAACTGAGAAATAGGGTACGAGGCGGAGCGATGGTCCGAGAAGGCGACATCTACCCGCAGGTTTTCGCACTCCGATGTCCAAAGTTAGCGGATAATATTTTCTCGAGAGGGCGCGAAGGAGGAGAAAATTCACCTCTCCAGAAATTTTTCCCCAGGCCGAGTTGCATAAATACCGTGACGCACTTCGGTAGAGCTCTCTTACGACTTCGACAGCGACGGCGACTCAACTAAATTCTTCAGCGGTAGTAATTGGTTAGTGCAGGAGTATAATTTTACTTGCTTAAGTAAAGCTGATTTAAGAAACGCGGTAATAAGTGATAGAATTCAGAAGCAAAGTGCATGTACAGCATTTGCACTAACATTACGCGAGTAAGCAAGCCTGCTCGAACTTGTGACTGCTCGAACTTGAAATAGTTTCATCATCGAAGTAAATTCGCGCAGAAGGACTCTGAACGAAATCCAGTATTTAATTTTGTGCGCTACGACCACGCACGCTCAAAGTGTGGTATGTCGGCCGAGTGCTAGAAGTAGTCAATTCAAGCACGTTAGTTATTTAAAACTGGAAGCGCGAGCAACGGGTACGCGGCAGGCGGCAGAAGGACGACTCCAACACTCAAACGTAGGCGAGAAAGACTTGGACCAATCCGTGGACGGTACGAGCCTGAGGACGAGAGAAAGGTTTGGAATTTGGACGTGTGGCGGCATCCTGAGATCGAGCGAAAGAAGAGGTGTAACCGCGGGACATCGAACCAGTCGAGTGACGTGGCGAGGACTGCGAGCGACCGAACACCCCAAGGTTAACTGACGGCGAGCGGGAAGGAAATGTCGAGGTAAAGAACTGGCAACTTCTATGCGACAATTTGTTGGGAAACTGTGTAGCTTTAAACACCAGGCGTAGCGTCCTAAATAGATGAAAGTTCCAAATAATTACTGGGAAAATATTTCGAACGTATGAGCGGCAGTTTTGATTTCATTCGCTGTACGCACCAGTAAATTCGTTGAATGCCATACCTTGTACAACTTTTCTAAAGTAAATTATAATTTTCATGTAATGTAAAAGTAATCTTATTGAAAAGTATTGTGTCCATTGTATGATGTCAGGGATAATCAGTTGCTATAATTTTGTAAAGGGTACGATTTAGTAACGTGTGTGTCACGTTTATTATTGTGTTAGAGTTAACAGCATTGTAATAAATGCGCAGCTCAAGGCTGACCTCTGTGAAGTCTATAATAGAATAATTGTAGAGAATCACTTAAAGGGCCGTGCACGGAGAAAACTTTAGATTAACCACAGTTAAATGAGGTACACGAAATAATTGAGGAGGTCAAAGCAAAAGTATTGTAAATAGTGCGTATTGAAGTAATCAGGCAGTCAAGGTGACGCCTATACATTCTCTTATGGTTGTGTTATTTCTGTTCTTTTTGTTTCTGTTTTCTTTGCAGTGACCATCTACGTAAAATACATACTTATTGTATATTTGTGCCACTGTGTAATTTGTTTACTGAATATATGCTCATTTTACCAGAATTTTATATAATTCATTGTGTCAAGGGTTCAGACCTTTCTCATACCCGAAAGATCCTGCTTCCTGAGAATTCAAAGCTCGCTTCACGAGCATTCATAGTTTCACGCTTCATCGCCACCGGCTGGAAGGTAGTAGGTGGGCGTGTTATAATATATTTAAAATAAGATGCGAGGAGGTGGAATATTGGTGCTATTTATACTATTACATCAATTTTCTTTTTGAAATCAGTTTTCAAATCGGAATCGATATTTTGAGTAATGCCTCAAACAATATTATGATGGTATATGAAGGAAGCCGGAAATATGTAAACAAGATTAATAGTTTCATACTACTAGTACAGATAATACGAGACCGTTTGCCTTTCTTACAGCATCACTATATTTTTGTGGGGAAAATATGTATAGATACAGGGATATACAGATCAGTCGTCAGATATAGGATCAGATATAGGGATCAGATATAGATACAGATCAGTCGTTGCCGGTCAGTCGTGGAGAGAGGACGCGTTCTTAGGAGCTCCGAGAGGATTACGATGACCTGCTGCCTAGCGTCGTACCGCGCGCGCGTTGGTACCTGGGCGGCGCGCCTGGGCGCCTTGGTGGCTCGCAACGCAGCCATGCAGGCCAGCACAGGCGGCGCAGGCATCAGCAAGCATTCGCAGCTCTTATGCGCGAGCATAGTGGCCATTCTGCTTGTGATTGCCGGAATAGAGCAGAATCCCGGCCCTGGAGCGGAAACTACGGTGGACACTGTGAGGAATACATGTCGCAAGTGCGAAAGGAGCGAACGGAGGCTTCGGAGACTGGAGGCGCAACTGGAGGAGGCTCACAAGTCAATCGGCGAGTTAACCTTAAAGTTGCAAATTCTGGAGCAGAAACGCGACAGCCGGGAAGGGCAGGAAATTGCACAGGAAGCCCTGGTTGATGCAAGTCCCGCTGAAGCGAAACACCGGAAACCCAACTGAACGCGCATTCGAAGGAAAGTGAAGGTGTTTGGTGACTCTACGCTGCGTCACAGCGGAGGAGTGTGTCACGCTAAGGGTGCTGAGGTGGCATTTATCCCGGCGTTGATGTTAAAAATATGACGAGTGGTTGAAAAAGTTCAAAATGATGATAGCGTGGAAGTGGTCCTAGTGCACGTTGGAACCAACTCGTCGAAGAGGCAACCTGTATTTGAAACTGTTAGGCAGTGCGTTAGACTCGGACAAACGGTGAAGAAGAAATTCAAAATGCGAAAGATATTTAGTGGAATCGTTTGTCGCATGGATGTCCATAACCGCAAAATATGGGACTTAAACAACGGCATGCTATGGGCATGTGGAAAATTTGACGGGCTATTCGTAGACCCTAACTTCTGGCTACGCCGCGAGGATTTGGCGCGTGATGGACTCAATCGGAGGGAGCGTGGAAGCTAGGTCGCCTACAGACGATATCATTCAGTCATGTTTGCGGCTATGCTGACAATTCTGGATGATGAGTCAGGAGGCGGCGGCGCCTGCGGTGGTGGCGAAAGAGGCGGCGACGGCGGCAACGACAGCGACGGCGACGGCGACGGCGACGGCGACGGCGACGGCGACGGCGACGGCGACGGAGACGGCGACGGCGGCGGCGACGGCGGCGACGGCGGCGACGGCGGCGACGACGAGCGACGCCTACGAGAGCAGCAGCTGCAGCTGCAACGACGACGGTGGTGGCGGAGATGGTGACGATGTGGGAGGAGACGAACACTACGGCGATGCGGGACGGAAGAGTGGACACCGTAAATGTTCAGGCGAGGAAAGGTTTCACAAGGCTGTTGCAGGTGAACTGTCGCAGTATTAAAAATAAAGAAATCGAATTTTGGAATTTAGTAGATGCTTGTGATCCTGATGTAATAATAGGAACTGAATCTTGGCTAACGGAAGAGATAGCTAACTCTAAAGTTTTTCGTCCGAATTACAGATCTTTTAGAAGAGAAAGAAATACTAGAGGTGGGGGAATATTTATTTGTGTTAGGGATGTAATAGATATAAGGAGAAATTGGGTCAGTAAAGAATTTGAGATAATGCGGATAGAAATAAGTGATTCTGGGAATGCACTAGAAATTATTGCTTGCTATAGGCCACTCGAATGAAAATTACGCGATTTTGGAAGCCATTTCTGAGAAAATAGAAAACGCCAATAGTCATCCTATAGTTATTGCTGGTGACTTGAATACTCCAGACGCAAATTGGAAAGGCGGCGTGAGCGAAGCGAAAGTACAACAGCTAGTGAAGAGACTCGTCTGGGAAGGGGGATTAGCGCAGGTAGTAGATAGACCCACGCGGCAGGAAGCGCTTCTAGATGTTTTCTTAATTAGGCCACGAGAGCTTTTCTTATCTTGCGACGTCATTGATGGCATAAGCGACCACAAAGCGGTGTTAGTAGACTTAGACATCAGTATTTTACAGAAAATAATTTCTAACGGAACCAAAATATGGCAGTTCAAGAAGGCTAATACAGAGGGGCTTCAACACTACCTAAGAGAACAGTACCATTGTTTTCTGAGAATGGAGGGGCATGGAGGAAATTTGGAAGCTTTAAGAGCATTCTAGATAAAACATTGCAAACGTTTGTGCCGTACAAACACTTAAAAGAAATTCAGACCCCGAATATTACAATGTGAAAATCGACGTCTGAAGAGGAAAACTCGAAAGGCTTTCAATAACAGAAATCGTAGTGAAAATCATAAGATATATTATCGTAATTGTTCGAAAGAATTAGAGCAGGAAAAGAAAATTGCGCAGGAGACATTTTTAAAGCATGTTCTTGACAGGGAGGGAAATAATTGGTCGGGGTTTTATAAATATGTTCGCAGAAGAAGAGGAAATAATGAAGAAATTCCTATCGTTAAAGATACCAAAAATAGGTTACTTACAGATGATCGGGAAAAAGCAAACGATTTTAATGTCTACTTCAGTTCCGTTTTTAAAACAAAATCTCAACTCACTCAGATATCGAGGGAAGCTGTGTCAAATCAGTTTAATATAGACGTAAACACATTGCGACAACGAATTAGATGTATGAAAATGGAAAGTCGGGGTCCAGATGCCATTTCAACTGACATAATTAAACTCGGTGGAGAGGCAATATTACCTTATCTAACAAGGTTATTTCAAGTTTCAATCAACAATTCAAGCGTGCCCGATAATTGGAAGCTAGCTACCGTTGTTCCAATTTTCAAGAGTGGTGATAGAACTGTATTAGCCAATTATAGACCAGTAAGTCTCACGTCAGTTGTATGTAAGCTAATGGAGCACTTGATAACTAGCTATATTAGACAAGAATGGGAAAGAAAAGAATGGCTATTTCAGGACAGCATGGTTTTAGGAACGGTTTCTCTTGCGAGAGTCAGATAGCATCATTGTTTCAGGACATAGCTGATGAAGTTGATAATAGTGGAAGGGTGGACGCCGTAATAATAGATTTGCGAAGGCATTTGATGTTGTTCCACACGATAAACTGGTTAATAAATTAATGCATCGGGTATTGACCCCAGAGTTGTGGCGTGGATTGATGAGCTTCTTCGAGATAGGAAACAGAAAGTCCGAGTTGGACAACAATTTTCGACTCAAGCAAAAGTAACTTCAGGGATCCCTCAAGGAAGCGTTATTGGACCTCTCCTGTTTCTCGCATTTGTGAATGACCTGCCAGACAATTTATATTCAAAGGTGCGGCTATTTGCAGATGACTGTATAATATATCGAGTTATTCAATCAAATGTAGACGAGGATATTTTGCAGGGTGATCTAGACAGATTGCATTTTTGGGCGAAAGAAAATGACATGACAATAAAGTTCGAAAAGCAAAACCATCACGTTTGGTAGGGGCCGCAAATATAATGAAACTCAATACTGTTTAGGCAACGAAAACATTCCAAGAGTCAGTCTTGTAAGTACCTGGGGATAATTTTTGATAGCAAATTGAGTTGGGAAAATCAGGTAAATTGTGTCGTAGGAAAGCCTGGAGGTCCTTGCATTTTACTATGCGAATACTAAAAAGAGTACTGCGAAAGCGAGAGAATTAGCTTATTTATCTCTAGTGCGTCCATTAATGGAATACGGGGCTGTTTGTTGGGACCCGTATAGAAATTCCCAAAAGGAGTATTTGAATAGAGTACAGAGAAGAGCGTATAAATTTACTTTCGAGGAATAGGAAGAATGTAGAATGGGAGTGTCTGGAAATTAGGAGAGTTAAGGCAAGACTCTGTGCCCTGTACAAAGCGTATGCCGGTTATCCAGCTTGGAAAGATATCTACATCCGATTGGGTAGACCTTCGTACTTTAGTAGGGGATCACAAACACAAAATTCAGTTTAGGCCACAGAGAACAGATATTGGAAAATTTTATTTACAAATAGAACAATAACGGACTGGAATAAGTTACCTGCGACAGCCTTGGAACCGTTTCCTCTAGGTGTTCAAAGATTTAAAAATAAATTAACTAATGGTATTTGTAAACTTCATTAATTTAGTAAGTTGTATTATTATATCAGTTATTATTTGATTATTATTGATAGTTTTATTGCTATTATTATTGTGTTAATTACTATTAAATGCGTTCCTATTCTAAATATATAATTATATTCAAAGTGGTATTGTATTGAAGTGTTGTGACGTTGTGCAGTGTAGTGCAAATATAGAAGTAGAAAGAGAAGTGAATTTCAAATGTTGTGAAGTGAAGTGAAGTGAAGTGAAGTGTAATTAAAAAGTCGTGTAATCTTGTATTTAATAGTTTAAAATAACTGTGCAGGTCAACCATAAAATGTAGTTAATGCTATTATTGTTAGATATATTATTATTATTATTATTATTATTATTATTATTATTATTATTATTATTATGTCTTTAAAGAATTTAATGTTACGTTGTTAAGTAATTTAAAGTTAATATTAGTAATATGTTAATGGTAGAGTTCTGCCACCAGGTTGTATATACCTATCTGCAGAATAATATCTATCTATCTACAACTAAGATAGACTTAGAACGAAAGTATAAACCGACAGCCTGGGTTGCCTGCCTGAAAATTCGGCCTCACGCGCCGCAAGCCCCCGGAGCTGGCTGTCGACGGAGGGCCCACAACGGGATGGGTGACGTAACGAAGTTGAAGAGGGAGGGGGGAGGTGTTTTTTCAAATTTCACTTTACGACGCTCCTATACATCCGAATTGCTTGATTGACACGGCGTTGGATTCAGGAAGCACGTCGTCATCGCGCTATAAGCCCACATGTTTTAATTTCATCCCGAAACTATGAGGAAATTAAATTTATTTTTTTAAAATCTTTTTTGAAAAAATGACTTTGTAGCGTACATTGTATTTTAAGAAGGTGCCCAATCCCGTTTACAGATCAAAAATCGGACAATTTTTCAAATGATATCGGTCAAGTAAATTCCCAATGATAGTGCTGCGATATATTGAATTTTCCACACAAACTGCTCGCGGTGGATATAATCATAAATTCAACCCGACAATGTATATTGCTGCGGAGTGGCTTATTGGATGTTATGTAAAAAATGCGTTCTTTTGCTTCACGTGCCTCCGGTCCAAGAACGATGATAATGTGTGGACTGGGACAGGAGTCACAGATTTGAAAAACTTTAATGCGAAAGTGAAAAAGCACAACTCTTGTGATAAACACTTACATGGTTTCATTGAATTCACGATGTTAGGAAAAGTGGACATTAGATGCCAGTTAGATTCTGCTTACCGTTTACGAGTAAAACAATTCAACGAGAATATTTCAAAGAATCCATATATTCTGGAATAGCTAACACTCAGACCACAAAAGACTATTGTATAGTGTTGTGGAAAGTTTGAACTGGCCTTAAAAAGGACATGACGAAACGGAAAATTCTAGCAATTCTGGAATTTTTCGTGAGATGGTTAGTCTCATGGCTATACTGGATAGTGTCTTGAAGCAGCATATACTACAGAAAACCGATAATCGTGTATTCTTAGGTCTCTCTATTCAAAATGAATTGCTGGATTCCATCTACGCAGTTTGCTTGAACCTTATTAGACATGAATTACAGGAGACAAATGAAGCTGCAATTGAAGCTGATGAAACCACTGATAGTGCCACTTTATCATCACTGGTTTTTATTTTGAGATATGAGATAATGGATAAAATAAAGGAAAGGTTCGTGAGCTTCGTTCAACCTCAAAGCCACAATGCAGAAGGCGTAAGTGATGCCCTCTTCACAGAGAAAATGAAGATAAACGAGATTCCTGAAAAACTTATTGCTCAAAGATATAACAGTGCTTTCGTCATGAGTAGTCATAACAGTGGGGTGCAAGTAAAAATAAGAGAAAAATATCAGAAAGCGCTCTTTATTTACTGCTACGCCCATCAATTAAATTTGATTGTTGAACGTTGCGTTACCGGAAATAAGCAAGTGAAAATTGTTTTAATAACTTGGAAGGAATCTTATTTTTTTTTCTCAGACTCCTAAACGAACTGTAGTCCTTGACGAAGTGGTGAAGAAACGCATTCCCAATTGTCCCCAGTCCATCAGGTGGAATTTCAAGTCGTGGTGCGTTACCACTGTATACAAACACAGAAAAGAAATTTTAGTGAGTTTAAACACAATTATTGAATGTGAAAGTAGCGACGATAAGACAATTAATAAGGCCATGGAGCTTGAATGTTTCTTGCAGGGAGACGATTTCCTTTTCTGGCTCCAGTTTTTTAACAAAGTCATGCCTCATTGCGATATTTTATTTAATGAACTTCAGCAGAAGAATATAGATTCAGTGAAAACGCTGAAGTATGTTTCTGAGTTTGTTGCTTCCGTACAATAAATTAGAATTTCACTGGACACTGGACTCTGGGAAGAAGAAGAACCATCAGCAAAACGCGTGCGTTTTACAGAGCCCAGAAAAGTGTTTGCGAGAGAAGTTTTGGATATCATAATGTCGCAAATCAAGGACCGTTTTCTTTTCAGCGATCATCTTTCGGTGGCAAAGTTGTTTAAATCATCATTATTTCCACAACACAGCAAAGCATTTTCAGAAAAAGAATTTAAAACTGCTTTTGATTTGTATCATTTAAACGCTATCGATTTACGCCACAATTTGAAAGTACTGTACAGTCGAGCAGATTTTGTAGGGGCATCGAGAGCGATAATTTTGCTAAACGTTATTTATGATAACGGTTTAACAAAAGCCTTTCCAGAAAGATAATAGTGATCACTAGTGAAGCAGAACGTTGCTTTTCTACTCTCAAAAGGGTTCGAAAGACTGAAGGTCTTTCGAACCACAATGAAAGAACTGTGCTGTATGTGTTGGCAATGTGTTCCATTGAAAACGAGTCAATGCCGTCACCGACAATTCATAATAATAATAAAATATAATTCATTATTTTATTTTTTTATTTTTATTTTCCGTTTATTTACAATCTGCTTTCGAGCAAACATTCAGTAAATGTGATAATTATGATAGCAATTAGAAAGTATAAACTACAAATCTTCTTCAGGAAGGTTGTTCGAAACGGAAGGGCAGTTCCAAAATATATCTTTTGAGTTCGGAATTTATTGATGAATGTATCTAATTTCTTGTTAGAAATTTGGGGTTTTTTTTGCTACGATGGGTGATTTCTTCATATATTGTTGGTATCTTAAGGTCTCGATGTAGTGTGTCATTTGTCACGTACCGCATTGGCTAATCTTCGAATACATTTTGACTCGAACCTTCTAAGTATCTCTATGTTCGATTTGCTGGCAATCCCCATAGTTGTATTCCGTAGCTCCAAATTAGCCTGATTGCCTTGTAGAGAAGTACTTTATTATTTAAATAAAGACTTGAGTGGCGGTTGATGAGCCATGATAATTGGGAGAATCTGATTTTTTGCTTCTTTCTTCGTTCCGGATATGTGATTCCTCCATGTTAACCTTTTGTCCATGTGAAATCCCAAGTATTTAACACAGGATACTTGTGCTAGCTCAACATTGTTTAACTGGACTTTAGGACACTCTTACTCTTTTTTGCAAAGGGTAAATATGATGTTTTTAGATTTGGAGGCGTTCGCTTGTATTTGCCATCTTTGTAACCAGTGCTCTAGTGGGTTCAGGTGTTCTTGCAGATTTAATTAAGCTTGTTGTGGGTCTTCGTGCACTGCAAGAATTGCTGTGTCGTCCGCAAAAGTCGCCGAAGTATTTGCATTCATAGGCAGATCATATGTGTATTTAAGGTACAAAGTGGGACCAAGTACACTGCCTTGACGGACTCTGGATTTAATAAGATGGAAGGATGATAGTTCTTCTTGTTGTTTAATCTGGAAGTAGCCATTAGATAGGAATGATTTCATCAAAACGTAGTACGGATGGGGCAAAGTGGATTTAATTTTATACAGAAGTCCTTCGTGTCATACTTTGTCGAATGCTTGTTGTATGTCAAGAAACACTGCTGCACAGTAGCTTTTTCTTTCGATGCATTGAGTAATAACTTCAACAACTCGGTGCACTTGTTCGACTGTTGAGTGTTCTTCTCTAAATTCAAACTGATGTTCTCGGATTATTTCTTGAAGTGGAAGTTTTAAACGTTGGAGTAGGATTTTTCAAAAACCTTTGATAAAATTGGAAGCAAGCTTATTGGGCGATCAGATGCTACATCGTTGGGTGATTTGCCGGGCTTTGGTACTGCTATGATTTGAACTATCTTCCATTGTCCTGGGAAATATTGCATCGGAGAATTGCATTGAAAAGCGAGGTGATAAATTCTATAACAGTCAGTGATAATTCCTGCAAGACTTTGCCTGTAATTAGATCATAACCTGGGCTTTTATTTGGATTTATAAAGCGCTGAATAGTTGTTCTAACTTCATTGGTGGAAAAAGATTGCGTTGGAAGTGATAATTGACAAGGAGCGTCATTATATCGAAGCACTTCTACCTCATTTGCATTCTTCCGTGGAGTTACTGGTTCAAATACCGAAGAGAAATGTTCTGCAAGTCATTCAATCTTCTCTGTTGCACTTCTTGCGCAGGTTCCATCTTTCTTTCTTATTGGAGGTATTTGAATTTGTGGACGTTTATTTTTCTTAGTAGCTCTCCAGATCGAATAATTTGTTGCTGCGGTTGCTGTTAGTGACTGTACATATTGTGCAAAAGATTCATTTCGATGTCGTATCAATAGCTGCTTCAGCTGCCTGGAGGCTCTGTTTAGATTTGCTCTGTCTTCACGGGTGCCTGGTTGTCATCCAGATACGTCGTAATCGCCGTTTCTCTCTGATTTTTTCTCTAACGTTTATAGGTATTGTCGATTGCTTGCTTTTCGGGCGTGAGTATAAATACGTAAGGTTTTCAAGTTGCTTTCTGGGTAAGTTTTTAATCCAGGTTATTCATCCATATCTGGCTTGTATTGACCTTGTATAGTATTACTTGTGTGGATTTTCCGTCGATCACTTGTTGGGTACGATCTTTTGATATAAGTTCTTGGTAGACCCTACAGACTTTGTAGTTTGCTCGATGACCCTCGTTGCAAAGTGCACATTTTGGTTTTGTATGGATATCTTTCTTGCACATTTCAGTGAGATGTTCTTCTCCACACTAGGACGTCGTTTGCAGTATGCACGACTGTGGTTGTACTGTTGGCATCTGTAGCACTGGCATTACGCAATTTCTTTATATATATATATATATATATATATATATATATATATATATATATATATTGTGACGTACCGGTAGGCCGGCTTGTTCTCAGTAAATTTATTTGTAAGGGACAGGTGTTCTTTCTCATGAATGGGCTCGGGGTTATTAATCAAACACCACTGTTCCGTGAACAAAATAAACTGAACTATTTATTAATTCTATACAAATCACTAATGATACAATATCTATGGTGGTCTTTACCCTTTTCTTTCATATAACCCAGAATCACTGTTAGTCTCTCGATCTTATCGATCGAAGAAATATTTACCGTTTACTTCTTCCTCTACGAGCGTCGGCGGCTTCGGGGACTCTCGGGTTGCCTCGCACTGGCGTAATCTTCCTGATCTGTGTTACTCCAGATAGCAGCTATCACTTTGGCAATATGTCCGATCGACTATTGATGGTTATCAAGCACAAATTGTCCGTCACTTAATCTTTCTGCACTCGTTCGTTCGCGATACTATTTTGCTTTTCGCTCGCGGAGCAGCTCCAGATACGTCCTTCCTCGCCGGCGGCCAGCCAGACACTGCCTCCTCGCGGCGTCGTTCCCACGCTCTGGGCCAACCGACCACCCTTCGCCGCTCGTAACCGTTTTTCTTGGCTAGCGAGTGCCCTCTTTCAACCGTTCTGCCGTGTTCTTGCTTGATGCCTCGCCGTTCTTTGGGTGGAAACGCGGTGCGTTTCAATATATATATATATATATATATATATATATATATATATATATATATATATATATATATATATATATATATAGTGGTTCGAATTTGACTTGGGCGTGCATTAGTTGGGTAATTTTGTAGATATCTGCATTGTTCCGTTGTGGTTCTAAGTCGACATAGAAAAGGCATGTTGGTTTTTTTGTCACTCTGTGACGAATGTTGTGAATATTTCTGACTTGATGACCTAAATCCTCTAGTTCATTTTTAATGCTCTCTGTTTCAACAGATGGATCTATATATGCCTGAGGACTACACGAAATGCTCTCTCTTTTTTTAATTGATACGTGTGTTACATTGCCTTTTTTTCTTATAAGACTTTTATGATTGCTCTGTAGCTTTCTATTGTCTCTGGGTGGACTTTCCCTTCATTGTTATACATTTTGTACGTAAATGTATTTTATTCGATGCCTTCTCATAGAGATTGTGTGAACGAGGGCACATTTAAATGTGCGGAATTAAATGTGTACTCCATTGAAAATATTTTCGAAATTTCTGTTGTACATCTTACTTCACTAAAAGTGATAATACTTTGCATTTACAGACCTCCAACAAAGAGAACTGCAGATTATATTTTGTTCTTAGAAAACCTGGAGATAACACTTAACAAAGTCAGAAATCACTCTTTTGAATCCATTGTTGTATGCGGAGATTTTAACATTGATTTTCTGGTCGAATCTTGCGAGAAAGAAAAGTTTCTCAATTTAATTAATTCCTTTAATTTAGACATTACAATTAATGTACCTACACGGATCACACAACATTCGATGAAGGCAATTGATCAAATTATAATTAACAAAACTACTACTCGATATGAAGTTGAAACAAAAGATTTAGGATACAGTGACCACGATGCACAAATTCTTACCATTATAAGAAATGCAATCACTGACACAATAAATAATACACGTATGACTAGATTGTTTACTAAAAGTAAAATAAAATTATTCATTGATTACTTGATGCAGGAGTCATGGGAAACGGTTTATAATACTGCTGATACAAACGACAATTATAATTCTTTTTTTTTCAACTCTTTCATTTCATTTTAACACTTGCTTTCCTCTTCAAAAACGAAAATTAAATATTTCACGGAAAGCAATTCTTGGATAACACAAGGGATTAGGACATCTTGTAAAAACAAGCGAATTCTTTCTTTCATTTCTAAACGTCATAAGGTATCTCAAGATTTCCTTATCTACTTTAAAAAATACAAAACATTGTTACGAAAAGTCATAAGGCAGGCCAAAATCATGAAAAACGATCAGGATATTTGAACTCAAATAATAAAACAAAAGCAATGTGGAATATAATAAAAATACTACCAAATCAACTAGAAAACCCGTAGAGAATGTTGTTTTAAAATATAACGATATAAATGTGAACGATCCGGCAACAGTGGCTAATCTCTTTAACCAATACTTTTCGAGAATTGCTGCCGATCTCACTAAGGGTCTTCATGCACAAAATTCAAAAACAGACAGTTCACCCAAAATGTTAGACACAATGTTCGTTTCCGAAACTTCTTCCTATGAAATTCTCAAAATAATCGGTAAACTAAAAAATAAATATTCGTCCGGTTTAGATGAATTCCCGGATTCTTTGTTAAAGACTTGTGCGTATGCCATTATACACCCGTTAACTCACATATTTAATGCATCTTTATGCACTGGAACGTTTCCAGATATTTTCAAAACAGCTATAATTAAGCCGCTTTTCAAAAAAGGCGACAAAAATTAAATTCAAAATTATCGGCCCATTTCTCTTCTATCAGTTTTTTCAAAAATATTAGACTTTTTTACGTACGAATGAAAACCTTTCTCAGTAAACACAACGCGCTTTCAGATTGCCAACATGGATTTAGAAAATCAAAATCAACGGAAACAGCTATATTTTCTTTTCTTAAAGATGTCGCCTCATCATTGGATCAAAACAAGGCACCTCTTGGATTATTTTTAGATCTCTCAAAAGCTTTTGACATCATTGATCATGACATTTTACTTTCCAAATTACCTTCATATGGAATTCGTGGTATTGCTCTAGATTAGTTATGTTCGTACCTTAAACAACGATCTCAGAAAGTTGAAATACCTTACTGGAATGATGGAACATTACGTACGCACCTTTCCGACTCTTTGCCCGTTGCATGTGGAGTTCCTCAAGGATCGATTTTAGGCCCTATTCTGTTCCTACTTTACGTAAACGATATGCCCTCGACGATTCGAAACGGAAAAACGGTTCTCTTTGCGGATGATACGAACATACTTTGCAATAAAGAAACAGTAAATAGTGCAATATCAGCTGTTTCAAATTGGTTCCGAAATAACAAATTAATAGTAAACGAAAAGAAAACGGTTTTAATGCAGTTTTCCATTTCAAATAAACAATTCTGTGCTCCATTGAAAATGAAAGTGTACCATTGACTGATGTTAAGGCAACAAAATGTTTAGGTCTCTCAATTCAGTCAAACCTTAAATGGAACGTCCATTTAAATGAATTGAACACAAAATTAAGTTCATTGTGCTACGCGTTCAGAATTCTTGCAAATTCAGTCAGCCTTTATACTGCTCGTTGTGTATACTTCGGAATGTTCATTCCGCCTGAGATATGGCATAATATTCTGGGAAATACATCTTATAGCTCCCAGACTTTAGATTACAAAAACGAATTGTACGAATAATAACCAATGCGTTTTTTCAAAAATGACTTGCCGGCGGGAATATATTTTGTCTTTTTATTTACGAATCAGTGGTTTTTGTCAAAAATGACTTGCTAAGGGCGGGAATATATTTTCAAAACATGCCGATGTCTTTTACTACAACACTCGACGTAGAAATCATATTCATCAGCTGACGGTATCAACAGCCCATTACAAAAAATGCACATACAATACATGTACATTATTTTACAACACTTTGCCAGATGACATTAAACGATTAAATCCGATAGAAAAGTTTAAATCCCAAGTGAAATCGTTTCTGCTGCATAACTGTTTCTATACAATTAGAGACTATACTGAGCATCACAAGAAAAGTAACATTTAATTTTAACAATGATACATAATGCTTTATTTACCATTTGGACTGTATAAATGAGTATAAACAACCTGTAACAACTATTGTACTACAGCTTCCGGGTCAATGACCCCCATCTCGATCAGGATTTTCGTCCAGTTTCCCTGATTCATTGAGCAAATGCTGAGATGGCCCTTGTTTTTTTCTCTATTAAATTATTGTTATTTTAAATAACTTCATTTTCTGTGCACGTCTTCTAGAATTCAGTGGGAAATACAATTATTCAAATTATCGTTTCCATGTTGTCGCGGCAGGAAGTAATAGGAGCCAAAATTTATTGTTATTTATCCTTGAAAATAGATTTTATTACATGGGAGTTTTTTTGTTTTTTTTCTCCCTTTCAAAATTTATTGCTTATTTATCCTTGAAAATAGATTTTATTACATGGGAGTTTTTTTTTTTTTTTTTCTCTCTTTCAAAATTCAAAATTTATTGCTTATTTATCCTTGAAAATAGATTTTACTACATGGGAGTTTTTGTTTCTCCCTTTTAAAATTCAAAATTTAAGTAGTATATGACTTAGTGTAGGGATCACAGAATTTTGAAAATGTGCACACAATTCACTTTTCCCCATAGCACGTCATACGCAGTTTTTAACTGTTTTTTTTGACGTAAAATAAATAAATAAATAAATTTATGACATTTGGGATAAATATAGGTGGTGGTTTTGTTTGAGGGGTATTTTCAGTCGTACCGTTTACTTGCTGTAATTCTTCAGTGTTGTTGGAGTTCTTTTCAGCGCTTTGTAACGCTTCGAACCTGTTACTTTATTTTATCTCATCGTTTTGACACTTGCAGAGCAGTTGCTATGCCACCACTGTTTCGGCGCTTACGCTTAGCAGAGCGAACAACTTGCCATTGTGGTAAGGGATCGGAATTGCACTGTACCTGGTTTGCTGATGCCGTAGACACTACGCTGCTCTCCGTGCCAGGTGGTTGTAGCATTTCGGTATCCCCAACTTGTGGTCAATGAGTGGTGGAATTGTTGTTCAAAGCGTTGTACCTTAACTTGGGATTCTTGGAACTCCTGCTGCAATTGTTCTATTTGCCGCTGATATTGCTCATTTAATTGATGTCCTTGTTGTTGAAGCTATTCAGCCAGATGCACTTCGAGGTCGTTTTCGTTGCACGGCTGCCCTTGCTCGATCTTGCGACCCCGTTACCGAGCCGGGGCCGGAGTCTTCACGCAGATCGAAAGCGACACCTACCACTAACACACTTCACTCACACTGAGAAATTAATTAATGATAATGAGATTTTAATTCACTGCTGTTTATATTAGAAGTAACTTTTCACATTCGCAACGAAAGTACACACCCCTAGACTCACTGTCACTAGTACTAAAAGTGGAGCGGAGCGGAGCACGCTGTGAATCGGTCGGTTGCTGTCGCGAGATTCAAATATAATTCATAATAAAATAAACTAATTATAGACTACTTTGCAGAACAGAAAGAGAGGAGAGCTGACTTCGTTTACAAACAAATAAACTAAGATAAGCCAAATATTATAAGTATGTAACGTTAACATAGTCGCGCTGCAGTGACCCCCCCCCCCAGCAATTAAACAGTTGCAGCCTACCCCATTTAGAAAACCACGAGCCGCGACTGATAATTTCAGAGAGTATCAAGCCACAATGGAGGCTCACTTACGGCTTACCGTGTTCCTTTCAAAAATTAAAATGCAATAATTGGACGAACCATGTCCAGCAATTCACGAAAACACGATTCGTCCATTCTCATAAATTAATCGTATCTAATTCTTTAACCAGGGTCACGTGCAAAAATCTCTTTTGTTACAAAAACCACTTTCTTTCGCACCAAACTTTCCATTTCCTCGACTCATCCCGTAAAACGCAGTAAGGCGGGGTAAGTTTGCAAATTTATGGTGAAGATACGGTGGTCATAGATGTGCAACAACATTTCATCTGATTTCTAAGAAAGATGCGTCACTAATATTGCTAATGAAATGTTCCGTTTCGACGTATAAATGAATTAAAATGTAACGAAATGTATACTAATAGGTAAAATATGTAATTATACCACAATATGTAAAATAAAAATAGGTCTAATTCATTCAGAATGTCTTGTAAACTCAAAAAATATATTGAATGCAGGTATCTAGTTCCTGCAAAAACATGTAATTACATGGAAATCCGTTCCCTAATTATTATCAGATCAATATCATTAACCAACATGCCTATCAACAAATTTTATCTATCACTTCAAAGGATCAAAAATTTACAAACGTTCGGAAGTCCAATTATAATTAGAAATCTGAAAAAAATATATGTCCCTTTACATAAAAATTTCAGTGATCATATTAAACATCTTAGTCATTGCGATAAAATATATATTTGCTTTTATAGGTCAAAACAATATCAACGTACGTGTAAAGAACTTGGTAAATATAAAACGCGAATGTTCATGGAAATGCTGAACTTTCTGTAATAACTTTTCTACAGCTCCCCTTCTTTACGATGAAATCGCACGGGTTCAGCTAGTATACAAGAAAGTTCATTAAATACTTGCAATTGGTGATAATCGTTATTTTGGTCGGTAGTAACAATTACAATCCTTTTCACAATGCAACACGTTCTCAAAGCAAGAACTCGCTCGGCCATCTTACTCTTCCGTTTCCCGCCAATTTGCGAAGATGCGCATTACGCCTTCTCGTTTCCATTCTAGCAAACAACGCAACATGATGTCGTTGATTTCAAACAACGCAAATTTCGTAGCTTTTTATTAACAAAGAAAAGTTGCGATCTATTCAATATATAATTTCCTCCACTCCTAATTTTATTTTATTTTTTTAAATTTCATTTGTTTTAAACCGTTCACTGGGAGCCAATTAGGAGGAACATCAAAATCGGCCTCTTTACAGCTTTAATATGTTTTACCATACTTTGCCAGATGACATTAACCGATTAAATTCGATAGAAAAGTTTAAACCCCAAGTAAAATCGTTTCTGCGGCATAACTGTTTCTATACAACTATTGCTCTACCACTCTCAAAAAAACCTTCCACTGCGCATGCCTGAACGTGGCCTCTCCCTCCAAAGCTCTTAATATTTCCGCGCCTGCCTGCGCTCTTTGTCACAACATCGCTCTCGTGGGTCGCGCGGTAATTCAACACTGCGAGTTTGGTGATAAACTGATGAGTGAGAAGGGTCAGACAGAAGGCAGCTTACGTGTTTCTACAGTAGGGATTGTCCAAACGATCAACAGAAAATAAGCCGTGTCTTGAAGAGTTTCGTTCTCCAGTCCCTGTTTGACCGTGGCTAGTGAGCAGTGACAAGTGTGCTTTACACAGTAGCTGCTGTTATTCGTAAAAACCCAATTATTACAAATAATTTAAAGTATATCCACTGAAAAACGATAGGTCATTGATCAAATAATCATTGAACATGGCCACATTCCTCTCCGTCTTCCACCGTACCATCCAGATCTAAATCCAATAGAACTTGTTTGGGGATTTATAAAAGGGCGCGAGGCAGCAGAAACAATTGATGCATCCTTAAAAGAAAAGAAAATGTTTTGCAGAGAAGCGTTTGCACAATACAGTGCTGAACAATGGAAGAAATCCTGCGAGCATGTGTAGGGAATAGAGGTGATAATAATTCACAATGGGATGGACCAACAAACGATGTATCCATTTCTTTGGACACTCCTGGGAGTGCGAGTTCCTCTTTTGACGAAGAGGGCAGTGATGACGAGTGACGGTCAGCGCGATCGCTGCGTCTTGCAGTCGCCTCTCCTTGTCGCTTACGCGCTTCACCAAGAGGGGAAATCTCGGATGCCACAGGGTGGGGGCAGCCTCCGAGACTTTACCAAAGGAACGTCCGCCATGATGTTTTTTTTTGTGAGCGATTCAGCTATAGATACTATACTGAGCACCAAGAGGAAAGTAACATTAATTTTAATAGTGTAAATGATACATAATACACTTAATGTATTATGTATCATTTACACTGTATAATTCTGAACAACCAGTAAGAAGTGTTGTGTCGCAGCTTCTGTATCAATGACCCCCCATTTCGATCAGGTTTTTCGTCAAGTTTCCCTGATCCTCGAGCAAACGCTGAGATGGCCCCTTGTTTTGCTTTTAAATTTAAATGTAACTTCATTATCTGTGCATTTCTTCTAGAATTCAGTGGGAAATAGTTATTCAAATTATCGTTCTCCATGCTGTCCGGCAGGAAGTATTATTCCTTCACGAATGACATGATAAGGGATAAGAGCCCAAATTTATAACTGATTTACCCTTGAAAATATATTTTATTACATCGGAGCGAATATTTTGTTAACAATCATTGCAAAATAACGCTCATTTCTTTCTGTATTCAAAATTCAAATGGTATCAGTGGCGAAGCTGGAGGGAAATCTGAGAGCCTTAGAATACCCTAATTATTTTTCAATAAAATATGTAGTTAAATGTGCCATTTTTCAATATTTTTTTACTGAATTGTTGAAGAAAATTAAATTTTTTCGACTCCTTTTCCTGACTTACGCGTAAGGTACAGCTGAACCGCTCGCAAAAAAAAAAAAAAAATCATGGCAGACGTACCTTTGGTGAAATCTCGGAGGCTGCCCCCACCCTCGCGGCAGCTCAGATTTCCCCTCTCGGCAATAAGGAAGTGCGTAGGCGACGCGCAGCGATCGCACTGACCGTCACTCGTCATCACATCACTGCCCTCGTCGTCAGAAGAACTCGCCCTGCCAGGACTGTCCAAAAGAATGGCGAATTCGTCAATGTGTTGGTTCATCACATTGTCTGAATTATATGTCGCCTCTATTCCCTGCACCTCATATGTCCCTCTATTTCTCGCAGTATTTTTTTCATTGTTCAGCCCTGTATTGTGCAAACTTTTCTCTGCAAAACGTTTCCTTTTCTTTTTAGGATGCACCAATTGTTTCTGCTGCCACGTGCCCTTTTACAAATCCCTAAACAAGCTCTATTGGATTTAGATCTGGATGGTACTGTGGAAGACGGAGAGGAATGTGACCGTGTTCAATGATTGTTTGATCAACGATGTATCTTTTTTCAGTGGGTATACTTTGAATTATTTGTAATAACTGAGCTTTAGTGGTGTGATTGATTAAAAGCAACTCCATAATTATTTAGCCATTCTATTATATCTTTTTTCAAAAATGCAGAGTTTGTTTTTCTGTCAATTTCGGTACGACGGCACTTTGCGTTGTCCATGACTACAACCGAGGCCACGCTGGTTGAATCGGGCCTAAAACTTGGTCATAATTGCAAATGTTAGTGGATTTGCGTAAAAATTGGTATCAAGGGGTTTATGAGGTCGCTGAATTAGAATATCATTACGAAATTTCAAAATTCAAAATGGCGCCTTCGAAATGGCGGATCGACTCATTTAAAAACAAAGAAAAATGCATATAAACATATACATATGGGGTTCTGAAGGTCATTGATTTCAAATGTCATAATGAAATTTCAAAATTCAAAATGGCGACTTCAAAATGGCTAACTGACTCAAAAATGAGCCCAATGTGCGTAGAAATATGTATAAAATGGTTCTTGAGATCGCTGATTTCGATTATCGGAACGAAATATCAAAATTCTTCTTCTTCACTTCACGGATTAGGGAAATTCCCTGTTCCGGCTTCGTTACACCATCTCTGTCGTGGACGACCAATGTCCCTTCTTCCTCGTGGTCTGTACATAAAGGCTTGTCGGGGGATCCTTTCGTGAGACATTCTTCCTAAGTGCTGTACCCACCGTGATCCGTATTCATTTACTTTTTCATTGATAGAAAAAATGTTAAGTTCCTTTCTTATATCTTCGTTTTTTATTTTGTCCAATAGGGTGCAGCGTTTTACTCTTCAGAGGAATTTCATTTCCGAGGCTTGTATCTTCATTTTATCTTGTTTTCTTAATGTCCATGATTCACACCCGTAAAGCAGTTGTGGTACTGCCATGACTTTATAAAATTTTAACAGTGTCTCTTTTCTAGTCTTATTGCGAAGATATTTGTTTATTGTTCCACAAGTATGTTGGAAACGTAATTTTGTTTTTATATCATCACTGTAATCGTATGTGATATCACAGCCCAAATAATTAAAATGTTTCACTTGCTCTATTACTTTGTCTTCTATTATTATTTTAGTTCTGATAGGATACTTGCCTCTGAATGCCATCAGTTTAGTTTTAGAGACAGATTTTGAGAGACAATATGGTTTGCATATTCTATTTAGCTGGTACAAGGACTTTTGCAGACTTATTTCGTTTTCTTCTATAATTATACGATCGTCAGCATTCAGAAGTGATTGTAGAGGTGTATTTGGATTTATCCAAATACTTGGTTTAATTAAACTTTTCCATTCACTTAGAATGTTGTCAATATAAATATTAAACAATGTGGGGGACAAGCTACACCCTTGTCTTACACCTCTGTTTACTTCTAACTCTTCCAACATTTTGTTCTGAACTTGTAAATTAATACTTGTTTTGTGATAAAGGGATTTAATAACTTCTATCAAGTGGAAAGAGTAGCCCCTTTTTCGAAGAATCTGCCAGAGAAGTTCACGATTAACTCTATCAAACGCTTTTTCACAATCTATAAAAGCTATGTGGGTCTCTAAATTGAACTCTCGTCTCTTTTCTATTATTTGGTTTATGGTAAACACATTGTCTGTGCACGATCTTCCTTGCCTGAAACCACTTTGTTCTTCCAATAAGAGTGAATCTGAGATTGTTGTGAGCTGTTTATTTATTATTTTTGTGTAAACTTTATAAGCGTTGATCAACAAGCTTATTCCTCTGTAATTCTGTGGCTGGCTTCTATTTCCTTTTTTAAAAAGAGAGATGACTTTTGCTTTCTTCCATGCATCAGGTATTCGGCGTTTTCTCCAACAATTATTAAATAGTTCAAGAAGTCTGTTCTTCAGTTCTTCACCTCCATATTTTAGGAGTTCTGCATTGATACCATCTACCCCAGGAGCTTTTCTATTTTTCATGCTTGACAGTGCATATTCCATTTCTTGTTTGCTCAAAGAGTCTATCTGAGGGTTGTTGTATTGTGACTTATCTTCATCGATTACAGTTGGGTCATATAAGAGATCTTTATAATATTTTATCCAGTCATCTTTCTTTATTACGTTTAGTTCTGCTTTGTTCAGAATTGAAGCTTGAAAATGAAGCAAATATGTGCAGAAATATGATTAAGTACTATTTTTGAAGACACTAAATACAAAAATTGCTATGAAATTCAAAATAGCTGCTTCAAAAAGGAATATCGTATTTAAGGAAAAATCGATTGTAAGTAAAATGTTATTTAAGACAGTTTTTGAATTTCTTGATTCATTAAGATTTATTTAACATATAAAAGTGAACAATGGTATTGGTCGAAAAATAAAATCTGCACCAGTTTTCTTGAGGTCCAGCATCCCTACTCCTTTCTTTTCTTATAATAATTTTTAAAATGAATGAAAAAAGAGAGTTTTTGGTAAAATTTAATAACCAGAGTGTTTGGTAACATTTAATAACAAAAGATACTCATGCGTGTGCATTAAGGATCCATCTCAGTATTCTCTCAATGAATGAAGAGAATCTGGTAGAAAAATCTGATTCACAGGAGGGTATTTGACCCAGAAGCTGATATACATATATTTTTTTATTGATATAAAATTTTATGATTAATTTTTTATAAAACAGAAGACATGATAGTGGCATTTATGTCATGTTATCCTGTCTGTATAGCACTATCCGTACAAAAAAAATAAAAAATCTGAAGCCCTTTCGATATATATATATATATATATATATATATATATATATATATATTCAAACAAATGTCACATCTTTTGGGAACCCAATACCTACGTATACAGTTCTAATTTCGTCGGCACTTATTGAATAAACAATATTTTATTTAATATTTAATTATGAATAATTGAATCAAAAATTAGTCAACAATACTTTGAGGTGACCACATTGAATTCACTCTTACACCCTAGTTACCCATAGTTTTGTTTGTTGCGTCAAGAAAAGAAGAATCCTTAAAATACACTAAAAAAGTGCTCGGTGGCTTGGGTTATTATTGTTTAATCCCTCCAAAAATTTATATTATTAATTTTACTACTAAAAGTAATTTTCTGAAGGAGAAGTTAAAAAATTATTCCAAGAAATCAATTCCCTGTGGCGTCGAAGAAACCATCGGGGGCGATCTAGTGTTATATCTTACTACGTAGCATTGTAGTATAGTCGCTTTAAAACAAAAAGATGCAGATATGTGCAGCTAAATTTGTGTTATTCTGATTAAGGACATTCTACTTGATAAATAAAAATAATAATTGAGGCAGGACTACGCAGGACAAAAAATATAATCTACAGCGACTAACTTTGTTACGCTACATGGTTTAGAATTCAACCGCATCATATATAAAAATATTATACACTTTTTCTTAAAAATATACTTAACTTATAGCCATAAGTGTCTTATATTCGGAAATACAAAAATAATCCTAAAAAAAAATTTTAAACCCTTTTTTTCATTTCACGAATATCGTTGGCAAGAATGAACGAATTCGAGCCATTCGAGCAACGGTAACTTTACGACGCCGTGGGGAAGCCAAAAATGATTGAAATAAATTTCTGAAGCTGAAGTAGTATGCTCCAATGTCTTCCGAACGAGATTTGATAAGTCAGAACTCCAAAGGCGCACTTTGAATTTTGCAATTATGGTCAGGTTTTTGCCGCGATTAAACCAGTGTGGCATGGGGCAATCTTATCAGGAACTTTTTCAGCCACTTGGTATGGTTTTCAGCCACTTCTTGCATTCATTGACGAGTGATAATCTGTTTTTGTTTTGTTTTGCTTTTTGTTCCGAAGAGAATATCAACAAGGCATTATCGACAAACCCGTCTTCACCTCTCCTATGAACAATAATTAATCTTTGTCCTTTGCCTATTCTTTTTGTAACTCGAATTTCCTCAGACTGCCAACACGATGTTACACTATGAGATGCTTGAATGTATGTCTCGTCGATATACATACACTATATAAACCCTTCTTCGCTGCACTTACGTATTTCTTGTAAGTAACATAAACGCCATGCCACAATATCGGGGCGTACGATAAGGATTTTTTTTATTGGACTGACATCTTTTCCACTTGAAACCAAGCTTCCGTAATTGCATTTTGAGGAATTCTCTACTACAGTCGATAACTATTAACTTAACAATTCAGTGCTGTTAATAGCTTTCCAACAGTATGACATTCTTTTTTTTTTTTTCGATGTAAAAATGTGAAAGAATCCACTTCGATCAGTTTCGTTCTCTCCATTTTCTTTCCTTTAGGAATACTAGCCACGGTAAAACTGGGACTGCACACCATTTCACACCAAATCATTTATTGCTAATTAATTGCCACGTATTTTCGTGGAGAAAACGGATGTGTGCTAGCTTGACGCGACGCCAGCAAACACATATGATAAATCTATCCTATCCGATTGTCGTACGCGGTTGCATAACTACAACGTTTTTTAACAATATTTATTTCATAAATGGCTGGAACAATTAATTTCTGTTTAGAGTAATAAATTAGTATCAAGTGTTTTTTTAATTATATTTGTTTTATTTAATTGTGCTCGTTTGTTCTCGCTATTTTCTATTATTTTCGGTGTTGCGTCATCCTGCTGACATTGACATTGATGATTTTCGCCGAAAATACATGATAATTAATCCAATTTGTGGAAATTAATTAGCATAAATATTTTATGGTTTCCGTTGAGCTGGCTTGAATTAAACTTATGTGTGTGCTGGCGTCGCGTCAAGCCAACACACACTCGTTTTCTCCACGAAAATACGAGGTAATTAATTCCAAATATTGGCAATTAGTTAGCAATTTTTGATGGTTAGCAAGGTTTGATGGTTTTCGTTGAGCTACGACTCGAATTTAACTTCTGTATGCTGGAGCCGCGTCAAGCCAGCAACCGTTTTCTCCGCGGAAATACGTGGCAATTAATTGGCAATAAATGATTTGATGTTTCGTTGTGGTGTGCTGACTTGGCTGTTCCAGCTTGACGCACCCCACCAGAGGCGTGTGGCAGGGCTTATCTCTCGCTTCCTGAGGATGACTTGCTGAGAGCAGGCAATTAGCACGTATTGTAGTCCCTGCCAACGCAAGGTGTTGATAGAAAAGGGCCCAAAAGCGCCCGCGGGCCGCTGTGGCATTTTGCGCGTTTACAGTGTGCCGTAGGAAGTTTTAAAAAAATGTCATAAATGGCATGAGCAATTAATTTCTTTATAAAATAAAAAAATAGTATCAACGTACTTGGTTTTATTTGATTGTGCTCGTTGGTTCTATTATCGAATTTCAGTATCTGGCTTGGTTCTATAACTCTGATGCTGTTTGACAATATTTATATAATACTCGGCAACATTTATTAATTTATCTTCGGTTTAGTAAACTAGTATTAAATGCGTATTTAATTATTTAATAGATTTTTGTGACTTCTTGTTACTCTCGAATTTGGAAAGTCGTACGTGGTTTCATAACTATTAGTTTTTTAAAATAATTTATTTCATAAATGGCGGGAGCAATTAATTCGTGTATAAAATAAAAAATAGTATCAAATATCTGTTAACTATGTACTTGATTTCATTTGATTGTGCTCATTCGTTGTCCGTATTTTTGAATTTGAATATCTGACTCGGTTCGACAACTCTGATGCAGTTTGAACAATATTTATATAATACACGGCAACATTTATTGATTTATTTTTGGTGTAATAAATTAGTATTAAATGTGTATTATTTTATTTAAAAGATTTTAGTTATTTGTGCTCGTTGATACTCTGAAATTTCATACTCGTAAATGGTTGCATAACTATGACGTTTTAAAAATTATTTTGGAAATGACAAGAGCAAATACTTTGTGTATAGAATAATAAATTAGAATTATATGTCTATAAACTATGTTCTTGGTTGTATTTGATTGTGCTAGTTGGTTCCTTCTTGTTTTCAAATTTTATTATCTGACATGGTTGAATAACTCTTAGTTTTTAACAATATTTACTAGTCACGTTTATAAATTTATCTTAGGTGTAATAAATTAATATGGAATTTTCACTGATTTATTTATTAGGTTTTAGTTGTTTCTACTTATTGGCATTCTCCAATTTCGTATTCGAATGTCATACGTGGTTGCATAACTATGAAGTTTTCAAAATAATTTATTTCATAAGTGGCACGAGAAATTAATTTGCGCATAGAGTAATAAATTAGTATCAAATGTCTTTAAACTATGTTCTTAGTTTTATTTCATTGTGCTTTTTGGTTCCATTTTCGAATTTGAATGTCTTGCTTGGTTTGATAACTGGGATGCAGTATTATCAATATTTATATTATACACGGCAACGTTTATATATTTATCTTTGGTGTAATAAATTATTGAATGTGTATTTAATTATTTAATCTATTTTACTTATTTGTTCTTGCTGGTAGTCTCGAATTTACTATTCGAACTTCGTATGCGGTCGCAAAACTATGAAGTTTTAAAAGTATTTATTTCATAAAGGACAAGAGCAATTAATTTGTCTATAGAATAATAAATTAGTATCAAGTACATATGAACTGCTTTTGGTTTTACTTGATTGTGCTCGTTGGTTCTATTATCGAATTTGAATATCTGGCTTAGTTCGACAACTCTGATGAGGTTTTAACAATATTTATATAATACACAGCAACATTTATTAATTTATATTTGGTGTAATAAATTAGTATTTAATGTGCATTATTTTATTTAAAAAATTTTAGTTATTTGTGTACTCCCGCATTTCCAATTCGAAAGTCGTACGTGGTTGCATAAAATTATTTATTTCTTAAATGGCTTGAGCAATTTAATTCATGTATAAAATAAAAGTATAGTATCAAATATCTATAAACTATGTTCTTGGTTTTATTTGAATGTGCTAGTTGGTTCTCTCTATTTTTGAATTTAATATGTGGCATGGTTGGATACCCCTAGTTCGGTTTTTAACAATATTTATTTATTACATTGCCATGTTTATAAATTTATCTTTAGGGTAATATATTAAAATGGAATGTATATTTAAATATAGTGGTAGTAGTTAGTACCCATTGGTATTCTCCAATTCCTTACTAGAGGTCGTACGTGGTTGCATAACTATGAGGTTTTTTAAAATTATTTATTTCATAAAAGGCTGGAGCAATTAATTTATGTTTAGAGTAATAAAGAAGTATCAAGAGTTTGTTTAATTATGATATTAATTTTATTTAATTGTGCTCGTTTTTTCTCTCTATATTCGATTTCTTTTCGGTGTTGCATCGTGCCTGTTGACATTGATTTCGGCCGAAAATACATAATTAATTCCAAATTGTGGCAATTAATTAGCAACAAATGATTTGACATGTTTTGTTATGGTGTGCTGATTTGTCTGTTCCAGCTTGACGCATCTTCAGTAAACGATGGTCTTATTTACAAAGCTGAATTTTCCTAAATCTGTTCTTGGCTTTCTACATTTTATTTTGTGTGTATGGTCGTCCCTACTTATATCTGTATACTACTTATGTAAATGGTCGTACCCTACATGCATGGCATTTCAAGTCTGTCATTGACAGTTTTCCATGCAGTCATGCTTCCTTTCTACGAGTAACTATTGATTCACAGTTGACATTTTCCCTGTTGTTTCTGTTCGTCAATTTATCCACTTTTTCTGCACTCGGTTTAATGCTTTAATCTGACCTTCCCCATTATGATCTCAGGAAGCTACTCCGTATTCCATTATGGGATGAAGCAAAGATATGTAGGCCTGCAATTTTGTGTTAGTCTTCAAAAATATACAATACTAAAATGAAGCAACCACTACTTTACCATTTTCCAAAGGAATCAACAGCCAGATGTGAAAGAAAGAACCTTTTACAATTCTTTTGCAGTGGGGAAGTTGTCTATTTCTTTTTCTTTCAGCAATTCCCAAAATTTACTTGAACATTTGGACAAGTAATGTGTAGTTTAGCTAGCAATAACAAAAAACATCAACACGGCCACGTCAACTACTACTACTACTACTACTACTACTACTACTACTACTACTACTACTACTACTACTACTACTACTACTACTACTACTACTGTAATTAGTCCCGTAAGTGTAGTACGTGTTTTTTCTCGGTAGATGACGGTGGCCTTCCCCCGCTGGATGGCCAGATCCTGAAAGGGGATTTCTCCAACCAGGTATCTCCCACCAGCGGGGCACCACCCCAGCCGGGACAAATTCTAAGTTCTCGACCGGTCTCCCGGAATGTGTGGTAGTGTAGTGCATGTTAGTGTGAGTGTGTAAGGGGAGAGGATAGGACAAGGAAGAGGAAGGACAGATCGCGCGCGGTCCGTGGCCCTTTTGATAGGGTACTGCTCCGGCATTCGCCTGGTGTTGATCGGAGAAACCACGGAAAACTACCGATTGGAGCAGCCGACCGTGAGAATTCTCATCCAGACAGCGACTGAATTCGACCTCGCTGAAAAGCTAGTGTCGAAAATCCTGCCTCCGTTGGGACTCGAACCAATGACCTTCCGGTTAGGGGCGCTGCAGTGACATCAGTTGATGCACTGAGCCACCGCTCCCGCTTTGGCAGCATTGATTTAGACCCTTAAAACAGACCAGTGGTGTAACGAAATGTGTGCGGGCCCGCCTGCAAAACTTTTAACCGGGTCCCTCTTTATTAAAGTGTGTATCAAACACAAGTAGTGTTAATACCTTAAATAATAAAAATATTCCCTAAAACTAGGTCCTCTTTCACCTGCGCCAGCCCGCATTGCCGGCCTTGCGGGCCCGCACGTTACGCCACTGAAACATACTTTTAACTCGAAAGAAATCAACGGTTAGATTTTCGCCCTTTCACTTGAACGAAAGAGCTACGAAATACATCGATTGATAGACATCTCGTGACGTACTAGTGTTGCCGATGCAATGGTACGCCTTTGGAAGGTGCGGTCACGTAGGGTCCGGAAGAAAACGTCTCTAAAATTCTATTTGTAATATTGCATAACACTTCAATATTTGGAAAAATTGGTTTTGCATGGTATTGTATGTGCTTGTGAAATTTCATGTGAATTCGAGTTTTTAGCACAGTGAGCGTGGGTTTTGGGTGTCAGAGTCATTTTTCATTTCTACTATTAGAGGACCGGGAAAAAATTGAGAAAAATGGAAAATGTGATTTTAAGCGCTGATATGGAGCAGCTGGTGGCAATGGTGAGGCAATACTGAAAAGCTATTCCAGGATAACTAGTTCAAGAAAGTCTGTCATTCTGTATTCACTTTTTCTTTTACTTCCTCGCCTAACTACGAACAAGCAATTTTCTCCAGGGGGGTGCATTATGAAACTAGGGCGGAGGATAACAATCGACCGTCTTCGTTTCGCTGCACATGTCTGAATAAATCCTACGATTGCTTTAAAAAAAATTCTAATTTATTTGATTTGATCAGTCCACAAGTCATAGATGTGACACCTGGATATGAACTGTTTGTGACACGGATAATAGAGAATTAACTATTTTCCAACAAGTGACATTAAACTCTAGGTAGGGGGCGAATCCTGAGACATGCCCCCATACACTCGCACCTTGGTTGGAAGAAAGGACAGGATACGCAAGAAACTACGTCATTAGGAATAACGTGAGGAGACTTAGAAAAAGGAGGTTTAACATTTTTTAAATTTTGCTACCCATAATTTGAGATGTTTGAAGCAAACTAGATCCTATGCGTTTTTAGAGAACTGCGCTTTATTTGAGCCAAATATATAAGTATAACATGTAAGTTGGCTCAGTGCAGTATCTCAGACCAGGAGGTCCCAGGACCGTGTCCTGTGGATTTTCGACGCAAGCTAGCTAGGTCTCATTCAACTGCCACCCGGAGGAAAATTTTTGCGACTAGCTGCTCTGATCTGCAGTTTTAAGTTTTTCTTTCAATCAGTGTTGATGTCATGTCAATCATGTCTCATGTCAATCGTATGCCGAAGAAGAACCTTAACAAATAGATTGCGCGCAATCTTCCCTTCCTCCTCCTCTTCTTCTTTCACACACAGAGACGACTCCGGTTGTAGTGAACTCGGATATAGTGAACCCTCGGTTTTAGTGAACTTAAATGACTGGTCCAGTTTCACGTACATAACAAACAAGAATAAGAAGATTCGATTATTGTGAACCTGTACCTCGACTATAGTGAACATAGGAAATATGTACAATGTCTTGTAAATTAATTCTCTTCGGGAAAAGAAACATCGCCTCAGTGCCACAAATTCCTACACCAGGTTGCTGGGAAAAAATATCGTCCGCCAAAGGCCATAATTGAAGAAGTGCCCATTGAGGTCAAGGTAGCGAACCTTAATCGTGACCTTATGCCACTCAGTTTTATTGCGGAAACAAAGGCAGTGTCCTGCGTGGGTACAGCTGGTGGCGGTGACGCGCGATTGCTTGCTTCAGTTTCAAGCTTGGTGTTGTTCATATCAAATACACATATTCAAAGGGAACTTCAAATACAACCCCTAATTGAACATATAAGAGAAAACTGTAACAATTTTTACTCTTCTTTTCATCCTCTCCTCAGAAATAAAATTACAATGGGAAATAACTTTAAATAATCCCAAAAGAATTGCCTGATATATCCCTAAGACATGTTTAAATCCCCCATACAAAAATCAAAAAATCAGTATATTAATATGTATTAAATATGTAAATCTTCATCCCAATGTATGTATAGAGTGTATCTAGATTTAAGAATGTATAATGTATGTAAAATTTGTGTATTGTATGTCAAATTGTTTAGTTGTATTAGAAATATAAGTATTAAATCCTGTAAATTAGCTAGTAGTAAGGTACAAGAGTGAGAGGTTGTATGCTCAAACGTGAATGCCCAAACGTTATGTATTACAAATAAAAATGTACAAACACCTGAAAGGCAAAACTGCCGAA
Organism: Teleogryllus oceanicus; assembly: GCA_964035755.1. Lineage (NCBI taxonomy): Eukaryota > Metazoa > Arthropoda > Insecta > Orthoptera > Gryllidae > Teleogryllus > Teleogryllus oceanicus. The sequence continues at coordinate 8,436,639 of CAXIVR010000003.1, forward strand.
CAGGAAGAAAATAAATTAAAAAAAAAAAAGCTTGGTGTTACTTGATACTCCACGGGAAAAAGCGTACGTTCGGCGCGTAGGCGACAAGAAGCAGGCGACTGCCACAACCCTACAGCCTGGTGACATCCCCCCGCACAGCGCGGAAAAGCGAGCAGTTTCCTTAGCCGCTTGCGCCACCCCGCTATCGAAAGGATCTCGATGTTACTAAGCGAGTAAAAGGACCTTCGGAGACTCGATAATGTCTTACACTGCATTACGATACTCACAAACAGTGGACAATATATAATCAAGAAAGGAGAGAGCACGAACTTTTCAGAAGAATCTAAAGAAATTGCTGATGAAAAATGTACGAAGGAAACAATTGAAAATAATTGATTTTTAAGGACAAATAAAGATATTAAAATGTCCAGTTCATTCTGTTAATGTATTTTACTGTTTCTCACTTATATAAAATCAAACTGTTGAGAAACTCTATTTAATTTAGACATCCTGCGATATAGTGAACCAAAAATGTTTGTCTCCAGAAGTTCACTATACACAAAGTCGACTGTACTTTACATGCCGCGAGGCTAAACGGAAGCTTAGAGATTATCGCGCCTGTGACGGTGCCTCGCTGGCGCTGATAACACACGTCTACAAAATGCAACTTGTTGTAATCATCAGAAATATAATCTTCTTTTTCTAAAGTATTTTTAACACAGATGTCGGGTGTTCATACAGATATGCGCCATCACTCACTATTCTTCTACAATAATGAACCCATAGTAATACTAAAAATAAGTCGTATTCCATTTCCTTATAAACTATACTAGTAAAGGGAGTGTAGAAAGTTTAAGTTAAGTGATATTTACATTCCAGTTGTTCTTCTGAAGCCATTTACATGATCGCATCATCTTTTAAAATCTCTCGGATTGGGGGTCCTGCGAAAATTCCTTCCTTTATTTTTGCTCTGGGTTTGGAAATTTTCCACAGGTACTGGAATGTTCCAAACTTTGCCTTATCCATCGTCTTCACCAAACAATTAATTCACGAGACCACATCGCCACTGAGGATGTCTGCCGTAGTTGCGGACGAAACGTCTGGAAATATGTTTTCCAATGGACCACGGCCCTTCAGCCCGGAAGAAATCTTTGACTAATTAATTCATGATTTATATGATGAGGGACAAATATGTTGGGATTCATGCCTCTGCCTTCTTGTTGTGAAAGAAGTTTTACATGATCGAAGCATTTCGATGTTAATAACACACGGATATAGAAACCCACTCTGCTGCACCCAAGAAGAATAATGGTCTGTATTAATATTGTGTATCCAGACGAGATTCGAGAAAGCTCCATTGACAAACCGTGCCTCTCCAACAAATTGAGTCACATATATCTGTATCTTACGTGTTTTGAGATACGCTAGTCAAAACAAAAGTTATCGTGTAGGTTGGCATTGGATAACACGTTCCGGAGAAAGAGGAACACTGCCACTTCAGGAGATATAATATACACTATATTTTCGGGACTAATGACCGGTAACGTTCCCGGAAATATAAAATAATCAATCAACGAACGCACGATAGTGTTCACCGAATGAGGTGACTCAGAGCATCAACTGATGTCACTGCAGTGCCTCTGACCGGGATGTCCTAGGTTCGATCTCGACAGTGGCAGGATCTTCGACACTAGCTTTCACTAATTCCTTTATTTAACATAATTTATCTGCAAGGAAATACCACGTGGGATATGGAAAAAGTGTTAGAGTTTTTTATGACTTAAAGAGTTTGTAAACTTCGATATTCTTCCGACTGAACCGAGCACTTGCTATAGAAAGCGTAAATTGCTTCATATCAATGATTCACCCTTCAAGCCTTCTGTGGCATATGACTTCGAGATCTTAACCTTAACATAAACCAAAGTTATGGTGGTTATTAAGCTGACCGTGTTAGTCCCTGAAAAATAATTTGCCTGATAGACAAATCTTCCAACATAATTTATCATTCGAGAGATTGATAGCTCATTGATTCTCCAGGACGTCAAGGGACAATTACGAATAGAAACGATGGATCTGTCTTCTGACCACATTCAAAATTGAGATATTTGTGTCATTATTACCATAAGTGCAAGTTGTGATCACTGGACGTAGAAAATTCTGCAAGCATGCATGAAATGACAAGACAGACAAAGACTTCAGTTAGTCTGTAAGAATGTGTAAGGAAAGTTGTGACACTAAATAATCGAAGGTGCGGTTTTAATTTTTGCTGATATTTTTGCAAAAATTAACAAAAACTTACGAATGAAATATAGCTGTGTTGGGGGACATGTCTCCATCCCCCCTCCATGGCCTTGGATCTGCCTATGCAGTAGTACGTTGTGATATGTTACTGCACCTTAGTATTTTGAATATAATTGTCATATTTTATTACTTTTTTATATATTGTGAATTTTCAATTATTCAACAAGAAGTAAAAGGGGGTAAACTGCAATTCAATACTTGTTACAGGTTGTTTATACACATTTATACAGTTCAAAGGGTAAATAATGCATTATGTATCATTGTTAAAATTAGTTACTTTTCTTGTGATGCTCAGCATAGTCTCTAATTGTATAGAAACACTTATGCAGCAGAAACGATTTCATTTTGGATTTAAACTTTTCTATCGAATTTAATCGTTTAATGTCATCTGGCAAAGTGTTGTAAAATAATGTACATGTATTATATGAATTTTTTGTAATGAGCTGTTGATACTGTCACCTGATGAATATTGTAACGTATTGTAGGGCTACACAGAGCGACCGGCGGGGCGTCACAATTTCGCTGCGTCAAAGGATTAGACGCCAGGGGCCAGGCAGGATGTGAGAACAATGAGGTATTTGGAGGATTCTGAGAGCTAGGGAAAGGGATGCCCAAAATGCGGGACAGCGCATTTTTGCCGCGTGCAAAATTCTTAGAATCCAGGGAAATGGATGTCCAAAATGCCTGGCAACGACTAGCGCGGGCGTGGAAAAACCCAGTGACGTTTCAGGTCACGTGGTGGGAGCTATATAAGAGCGAACGCAGAGCGCGGGGCGGGGCTTGTCGAGCCGAGTGGAACCTCGTGCGAACGCGACAAAACGTGCGCCCAGGGCGGTGCGGAGCCGAGCGAGGCTCGTACGGCAACCCATGTGTTGGGACGCCGCTGTGGACATTATTTCCACGGGTGACCTAGGTCGCCGGAGCTGAATGCTGTGTGCATAATGCTGGCTTTACACTTGCAAGAAAATGGCGAGCAATATTATTTCGCAAGGAAAGTTGCCAATGTAAGCACTGCGGCAATAAATATTTCTGATGTTGGCAATACTTCTTGCTAGTTATTGCGGGCGTAGTTAAACTCGTGTGTTTCGTCTTGGAAATATATTGCCGGGTGTTGAGGATAGAATCGAATTGAAGTCCGAGCAAGATATTGCTGGAAGAAGCGAATGAATATGGATACTCCCACGTGCGCGGGCAGTACAAAGGTAAGGTTAAAGAAGGTACATACACATTATTTTGCATTGAAATATGCGCCTTTTTCATAAAAGGGATGTGTGGTAAAGGTTTAATGCAATAATAGATGTAGTAAGAAAATTTTCGTTTGTTATATTATTGAAATTGGAAATTGTTTATTACATTATGCACCTGTATTCACAAAAAGTATTATGAAGAACAACATTTCAGATCAATGTGTCTGCTTCTTCAGGTATATCAGTTAAAATAAATAGTAACAATAAAACTGTATTGAGAAACTATGTGAGAAAATTGTATTCTACCTTTATATTGAGTTTACAGTGTCTTTCTTTAATGTTCATATGCTCGAGAATCTGTTTTAAATGTCTTTTTGGTTGACTAATTAAAAAAATTTTGCAGTGTAGACAAAATATACTACACACTTGATGCACTATACAACTATATATATATATATATATATATATATATATATATATATATATATATAGTGTATATGGAAATGGAAATTAAATAGTTAATGAACTACCACAAAATTGATAATTCATATTTATTCTTAAAACTAAATTGAAAATGCATTTTTATATGTTCCTTTTGTAAATTTCATGAAGGATAATTTTTATCCTATTGGTAATAGTCACCATGCTATGTTCTTTTTTGAATTAGTTGAGGATGTTAATGTGCAAATAATTTGATAATAAATACATATAAAAAGTGATTGAATATATGTAAATAGATATTGTTTATTTGATTTAGGAAATTAGGAACTTTTTTGAATTTGATTTAGGAAAGTGAACATAATAATTTCACTTCATGAATACCTTTTACAGACGGAGAACTGGAGTGTAGAGAAGATTCTGCAGTTTATAGCAGAAGTGGAGGGCTACAGATGTCTGTGGGACGTTAATTCAGACTATAAAAATAAATTAATGAAAGGAAATTCATGGAATAGTGTAGCTAAAATTTCTTGTAACTCCATCAGAAGCAGCAAGAAAGTTGAAGAACTTAAGAACTCAATTCAGCCATGAGCTGAAAGAATGCAGAAGCCTGACCAAGTGGTTCAGGCTATTGTAAAGCAAGTAAATGGGCCTATTTTGAGCCCATGAAATTTATGGAAGGTCCATTATGAAGAGGCCATCCTTGAACACAACTGTAAGTTCAGATTTTATCGCATCTTTTGTTTTTAATTTCTTTCACATCTATTGCAATGATGTATCAAACATTGACATTGCTATGGGATATGAAAAAGTACATGCATAGGTGCTAAGGAACAGAGGACATGGTAATGTGAAAAATAACTATTACAAAAATGATTGTTATTATATTAATCACAAAAGCTTACACAAAAATACAAATATTTCAGTAAAATTAGCTTTTCATATGAACTTGTATTGCCAAGGACTTCCTTCGCTAGATATAAAATATTCTTTAAACTCGTCCCTGATCTCTTGGAGTTCTGACACTATTGTTATTTAGTCCCCTCTGAAGAGGAAAAAACGTTCCTTCAATAACTTCCTCACTTCTCCATGAACCACCTCTTAATTCATGCGTATCACTGTCTTCGGTGTCAAAATCATTGCATGAACTTCTTTCCCGCAAAAAGTCAGGAGAACACAGATTGCAGTGACTACGTAGTCTGCAGTGTGTGGTCCCACCATCAAAGGTTTCTTAAACCTAAACTTAGGTATGTCCCCAAAGAAATTTTCCACAATCGCCGAGCTCTGCAAATTCTGTAATTAAAATTCTTTGGGCACTAGACACGCCAGTTGCTGGATAGGGCTTCATTAGTGTTTCGCTTAATGCAAACGCATCATCTGCAACCATAACAAATGGTGTTTCTTTCTGTCGCCCGCTAGTGGTGAAGCCCTTGGTAGATTCAAACTTGCGTTTTGTATCTGTTCGCGAAGTGAACATGTCTAAAGATTCCTCCATCTGAAATTCTTCCATTGGCACCACATCAGCATATATGACTCTGTATTTTGCATCTACAAGTGCCATCAGCACTATGCTGTGTGTATGTTTATAATTGAGTAGAAACTTCCGTGTTGGAAGGGGCTTGTATAACTTATATGCTTGCATCTAAAGACCTCAATGGGAAAATTCCATAGTTTGCTGAAATCATCAGCTACAATCTTCCATTCTTCAGGTGCAGCTGGTAGCTGAAAATGAAAGAAGTAATTTTTAACCATGCACACATACATGTTTGCAGCTAATTACATATTTTTGTGTTTTTCATTACAGGGACAATCAACTGCTGATGTTGCAGAAGTGTCGGATAATCCAACCCCAACCCCAACCCCAACCCTGACCCCAACCCCAACCCAAACCACCACACCCACTGTTAAAAGAAAGAGAGGGCCAACTCAAGAAATGATTGAGAAGGCCCAGGCAACAATGATGAATGCGAAATTTTTGGTGATTACATTGCCATGGAGTTCAGGAAATTGGAAGAAAAACACCAAAGTGAACTGGAAGGAGGTCCTCATAAATTTATTAGAGGTTCAAGAACAACAAAAAAAGGATACCGAACATGGTAAAATTTGTTTCAAGGTCTACATCTAGTTATGATTTGAAATGCATAGTGATTATTTTCAATACCACTAAATAACTCATGTTTATATTTCAGGTTCCTCCACGTTCTCTGAACGTATAATAATTGAACCTGATCAGGAGATCTTGGCAATATTGTCCGACGAATAAATTATTTTCTTATAAATTATTAAAATGAAGTATTATTGCATTTATTTCAACAAAATTCCTTGATGGCAAGAACATTTCCATTCCAGTTACCATTACCTTCCAAATTTTAATACATTAAGTGCTATCCACTACAGGTGATTAGGAAAGATGAGGGTTTAATGTCATAAGTAAATGAAATGTGAAGGGATGCCAGCCTACAACTGCACAAATGTATATCTATGTGTCAATGTATGCATTGTATCCACACTTAATTGCCACAGCATTGTTACAAGATGCTATTAAAGGAGTAGCTTCCTCGTAGTTATTACTTTATGAATTGATTCTCAGTCCAGCAATAGCTTTGCACACTTCCGAATCAAAAGTGACAGAGAACTGTCTGCAATTCTAAATTCGTACATCAGGATCTGTAACTGTCTCCTGAAAAAAAAATTTAAAAAATGAAAACCTGCACGATTTAGAAAAGTACTAGCCCTTAAATAAATAGCATCCACATACAGCAAATGCATATGATTGAACTACAAATATAACTGAATAAACGATCAATGGATGTATAGAATAGGAAGTGTGGAATTATCATGTTTTTTAAAGTAACAACACACAAACTTTTATTTAGCAAGACAAAATGTGAAAAGACTGGCAAGTCTTTTGAAATTTTAGTACTTTCTAAGTCATTGCTTATTAGGTACACAAATGAAAATATATTATTTTAAAATTCTTACCTGTTGCCAAAAACGAAGAGTGACAATTAAACGTTCTTTAGCCGATATAGCGTCCCTGAATTTTGTGTTGTTTTTGTGATCTGCGGGCCAATTAATTTAATAATGTCTCACATTCTGTGACACTGAGAGACATAATTTTGGAAACCGGTGGGTCTTCTGCAATCAATTCCTGGATCAAAGTCGCAAAAGCACCCTTTTCCTTCCTTCTAAGTATCACTCACGCGCCCACAAAGATCGTCGGCGTTTCTTCTGTTCTTCATTTAGATAATGAGTGCGGCTGCGACTCGCATCTTTGCCTTCTGCTCGCCATGCCGGATCGGAAAGTGAGCTCTAACCTCACTTCGCGCATTTACATCGTGACGTCACCAGACAAACAACGGAAAGTCCTAGTGTAAAACGATCGGCAATATCTTGCCGGAAATATGTTGCTCAGATCTTTCTGGCAACAAATTGCCCTGTCTTGCTCTTGCTAATGTAAAGATGACAGCAAGAAACAGCAACACATTGCTGAAAGATATTGCGGAAACCTATTGCTAGTGTAAAGCCAGCTTAAGGCTCGCTGAGGAGTGGCGCGGGCCACGAATCAGACATTTCATATTTTAGGATCGCTCCTGCGATCAGGGGAGTAAACGTCTACCAGAGCTAAGAGTAACTTTAATTATTTACTGTACATATTGTGAATAAACCTGTACATATTTATCATTGAGGCTCGTGTCTGTGATTACTGTGTATTCCCACGACGTCACAATATGATTTCTACGTCGAGTGTTATAGTAAAACACATCGGCATTTTCTGAAAATATATTCCCGCCCTTAAGCAAATCATTTTTGACAAAAACCACTGATTCGTAAATAAACAGACAAGGTAATGGTAAAATTCCTAGATTAATGAAGGGAGGCTTACGTGAATCATGTGGGTGGGATTTGGTTATTATTCGTAAAATTCTTTTTTGTAATCTAAAATTCTGGGAGCTATAAGATGTATTTCCCCAGAATATTATGCCATATCTCAGGCGGGAATGAACATTCACGAAATATACACAACGCACAGTATGAAGGCTGACTGAATTTGCAAGAATTCTGAACGCGTACTAATGAACGTAATTTTGTGTTCAATTCATTTAAATGGACGTTCCATTTGAAGTTTGACTGAATTTGCTGCCTTAACATCAGTCAATGGTACACCGTTAATTTTCAATGGAGCACAGAATTGTTTGTTTGAAATGAAAAACTGCATTAAAACAGTTTTCTTTTCGTTTACTATTAATTTGTTATTTCGGAACCAATTTGGAAATCTGATATTGTACTATTTACGGTTTCTTTCTGCAAAGGATGTTCGTATCATTCGTTCTTCCGTTTCAAATCGTCGACGGCATATCGTTTACGTAGGAACAGAATAGGGCCAAAAATCGATCCTTGAGGAACTCTATGTGCAATGGGCAAAGAGTCGGAAAGGTGCGTACGTAATGTTCCATCATTCCAATAAGGTATTTCCACTTTCTGAGATCGTTGTTTAAGTGACAGAACATAACCAATCTAGAGCAAATACCACGGATTCCATATGAAGGTAATTTGGAAGTAAAATGTCATGATCAATGACGTCAAAAGCTTTTGAGAGATCTAAAACAATCCAATAGGTGCCTGTTTTAATCCACTGATGAGGCGACATCATTAAGAAAAAGAAAATATAGCTGTTTCCATTGATTTTGATTTTCTAAATCCATGTTGACAATCTGAAAGCGCGTCGTGTTTACTGAGAAAGGTTTCCATTCGTACGTAAAAAGTCTCTCTAATATTTTTGAAAAAACTGATAGAAGAGAAATGGGCCGATAATTTTGAATTTCATTTTTGTTGCCTTTTTTGAAAAGCGGCTTAATTTTAGCTGTTTTGAGAAATACCTGGAAACGTTCCGGTGCATAACGATGAATTAAATATGTGAGTTAACGGGTGTACAATGGCATACGCACAGGTCTTTAACAAAGAATCCGGGAACTCATCTAAACCGGACGAATATTTATATTTTTGCTTACCGATTATTTTGAGGATTTCATAGGAAGAAGGTTCGAAAACGAACATCGTGTCTAAAATTTTGAGTGAACTGTCTGTTTTTGAATTTTGTGGCTGAAGACCCTTAGTGAGATCGGCAGCAATTCTAAAGAGACTAACTGTTGCTGGATCGTTCACATTTACATCGTTATATTTTAAAACAACATTCTCTTCAAGGTTTCTAGTGGATTTGGTCGTATTTTTTATTATATTCCACATTGCTTTTGTTTTGTTATTTGAGTTCAAAATATCCTGATCGTTTTTAATGATTTTAGCCTGCCTTATGACTTTTCGTAACAATGATTTGCATTTTTTAAAGTAGATAAGGAAATTTTGAGATACGATATGGCGTTTAGAAATGAAAGAAAGAATTTGCTTGCTTTTACAAGATGTCCTAATCCCGTGTGTTATCCAAGATTGCTTTTCCGTGAAATATTTAATTTTCTTTTTTGAAGAGGAAAGCAAATGTTAAAATGTAATGAAAGAGTTGAAAAAAAATTTGTCGTTTGTATCAACAGTATTATAAACCGCTTCCCATGACTTCTGCATCAAGTAATCAATGAATAATTTTATTTTACTTTTTGTATACAATCTAGTCATACGTGTATTCTTTATTATGTCAATGATCGCATTTCTTATAATGGTAAGAATTTGTGCATCGTGGTCACTGTATCCTAAATCTTTTGTTTCACCTTCATAACGAGTAGTAGTTTTGTTAATTATAATTTGATCAATTGCTTCATCGAATTTTGTGTGATCCGTGTAGGTACATTAATTGTAATGTCTAAATTGAAGGAATTAATTAAATTGATAAACTTTTCTTTTTCACTAGATTCGATCAGAAAATCAATGTTAAAATCTCCACATACAACAATGGATTCAAAAGAGCGATTGCTGACTTTGTTTAGTGTTATCTCCAGGTTTTCTAAGAACAAAATATCACTTTTAGTGAAGAAAGATGTACAACAGAAATTTCGAAAGTATTTTCAATGGAATACACATTTAATTCCGCCAAGGAGATAGAATCAATATTATTTCTAACGTAAATACAAGAACCTTCGCCAAAATTTATTGCCTTTTTATCTTTGAAAATAGATTTTATTACATGGGAGTTTTTTCTCTTTTTTTTCTTTTTTTATTATTACTATTATTTTTCATCTTTAAACTATTAATAGTTAAATTGTTGGGAAGGGATTCTGAACTCAAGAAAGCGCGCAGATGATTTTCTCCCCCATACGTCACATACAGTGTTTGACTGTTTTTGACTAAATAAATAAATGTCTCACTGAATGGCCAGTCCCATAACTTCTGAACGGTTCACGATATCAAAATGCTGTTTTCGCTCAACAATGTGAAATCATGAGGCATATAATATGCACTAGAGATAAAAATAGTATACTGCGTAGATACGTAGTAATACACCGTGTTAGTAATGAACAGACCTGAACTTTGCATCAAAATATACATGACTTTCAGGGTCATAATTATTAAGTCATATAAATAAACTTTCAGGGTCATAATTATTTCAAAGATACAAAATTGTTTCTTTTAAAATTATTGATACCGTAGTGACTTAGAAGGAAAGGTTTCAAATTTTGAAAACTTTCATTTTATTGAATTTTTTGACGAAAAGCAGTTTTCCACTCTACAAAGAGTACTTTCCTTCAGAAAAGTTTTCTTTCCTAATAAAACAGTATCCATTCTTTGACAGTGAGCAGCTTCAAAATTATCTGACAAAAGTATACATTGATAATGCAAAATACATGGCTACAGATTTGCTGCTGAAATATTTGTTAGACAAATTGGTCTAGAAAAAATTATCCAGGGGAATCGGTTGATACAACCCAGTACAATTTTCCCTTCATCTACAGCATTAAGTACCTACAAATTTTAAAGAATGTATTACAGAAATTCAAAGCTTCAACTAGAGCCTGATGAGTTTCTTCAGTTTGGGGTTTCTTCAATTTGCCAGGGCTTTCTTCAATTTGGAAAAACTCCAACGCATGGTTATTAAACTGATTTTTTAAAGAAAATCATCTACAAATAATAAGTATTATGTGTAAGGGGAATTGTTCTCACCTCATTCAACATAAGTATGACAAGAGATGACTGATAATGCGCAAATTGTCGCATGAGAATGAACGCCAATTGTTCGCCAGCAGATTCTTGTAGGAAAAGGTGATGAAAGCTTACTTGAAGTTTGATAAATTTGATTTCCATTCCTCTTGGATTTGAATTCCTCTTGGATGCCATTCATTACGACATCATTACGAAAACGACGCCCAGGACCGGATTAAGGGGCGGGGTGACCCAAGGGGCCAGGATTTATGGCCATTCACCAGAAGTGGACCTCCCACCAATAATTGCTGATTGGGGCAGCACAATCAAAATGTATTTGATTGAAAAATACCATATGTTATCAGTTATTTGTAGTTTTACTTGTTTAAAAGTTAATTTTGATTTTCCAATTTATTGTCTATCAAAAGTAATTTTCCCGGACTTTGCCATATTGGTAAGTAAAATCTATTTTATTCTAAGTAGAATGAATGCATGTCTTTTAAGTGTACACCTAACCTCAAAAGATTTGGAGAGAACGCTATATTTATATGATGTAGTTTCATTATTGCTCTGCATATACTTGGTCAAGACAATTAAAACTAGTGGTGCTACTAAATGGAAAAGACCTTCTCGTATTAGTTAGTTCCATTTGATTTTCGTTTGGGGCTGCATTTTCGGTTTTGCCGCTGTCTTTCCCCGCTTATGTTGTAGTATAAGGGAACTATCATTGCTTCCCGTGGCAAATATAGCTCCATTGATAATACTTCCCAGTGAAACTCTCTCATGGTTCTGAAGCTTAACGTTGAGGTATCCTATCATATTAAAGGAAAACAATACGTAGCATTTTTGAGAAAATTTCGAAAATATCATACAGGCTTCATGTAAAGTACCCTCAAATATCGACTTCTCCGTTTGAAATTCGGAGTGCGTCAAATTCAGTAAAATCCATTGTGGAATAAAAAAAAAAAGACTCAATATGCCTGTAACAAATAATGTACTTCCGGGTCAATGACCCCCATGTCGATCAGGGTTTTGTCCAGTTTCCCTGGTCCATTGAGCAAATGCTGAGATGCACCTCTGATTTGTTTCTGATGACAATAGCTTCACTATGCGCACGTTTTGAACTTTCCTTTGCTTGTAGGTAGTAGAGCTAGAGTGAGTTTCTATTTGTTAATACAGAAAATCAAATCTGTTTGTTCTTACTGTTAAAATATGTTTCATAATTTATAACGAAGAATAGTTTGAACACACCGCTTTAAATTTGTTGTTACATATTATTATTATTATTATTACATATTATTATTATCATTTTTCCAATTAATAAGTTAAATCATTGGAGACTCTGAAACTAAGAGCAAAGTGCAGATGATTTTCTTCCATACAACACATATAGTTTTGAGTGTTTTTGATTAAATAACAAACAAATAAAGTTTACAAAAATGAAAAAATTGGATTGTTATAGTAAATCTGATTTTTTTATTTTTAAATTGCAAATATTGTGACACTAAATGCAATGAAAACTACTAAATTAAAAAGAAAATTCATGATTCAATGAATAAATATTTATGAACAATTAAATTTCATTTAGTAAAATCTCCACCTCTAATTCTTAGTTGGGAAGACGCTGGAAAACGTTCCAAAGTTAGCAGGACCATTTCACCTAATCACAAAACTGTTAGCTCAATTTATGGATTTTTTTGTCGTTCTTATGATGAAACAAATTTGGGTTGCGATCATTTTCCAAAAAATCAATGCATCTAACTACACACATAAGTGCATATACACCAAATAGTACTCCAAATTCTAAGGCTTTTATTTAGTAAATCGATTAGTGAAAGAACTACATTGATATCTCCATTTTCAAAAGATTACGAAAACGAAAAATAATTTATAAACTCCATGGTGAGTGCCCTGAAGAAGGAAATACATGTTTGTCCAAGACTAATTGCTGCAATGATTCATACTCTACGCCAAAATTTCCCTTAACTGTTACAACTGTAATCGTACAAAAAATTGTCGACTGTTGTTTATACCCAGGTCTGAACTCTGAAATTAAGAAGTCTCAAGCTAATCATAAGGAGAAGACATGCTCTTCTAAACTAATAACTGTAATAATTTATATCTCTATGCTAAAATTTGTCCAATAGTTGCAACCAATCTGTAATAAAAAAGTTGCAAGTGACTGGTTAGTACAAATACCTATATTCAACCCTGAAATCGTTCTAGTTCTCAAGAAAAAATACGCAAGATTCTTCACAAAAGAGATTTGCCTGAAATACAATTGTTCGCCATGATGAGTGCATTTAGTCACATCAAAATGTAAAATAAATTTCAATGAACTTTATTCAACATGCATCTTAGATAAACGTCTGATTAGCGCTCAAGGAAGAAAAAATCCATTGGAATTATTGGGATTGTTTAGAGAGCAACATCAATTTTTCTGGAAAACTATCTCTAATTAAAGAAATAAAAAATATAAATGATATCACGAAGGATGCCAATTTTTTAAAAATACTTTTTCACTGACACTTGAACTTTTCCGAAAACGTATAGTTGCTGCTGATGGTGGAAGTATCTATCAAACTATTGTTTCAAAGACGACCAGACAGATCTGATGTACGTGACTATTGCTTCGTCAGAAATGAGGCACGCCTCTGGTCGAGATGAATAATGAGATTCACTTATAAAAACAAAAACAAAGATAAAGTTCCCCAATGAACGCCCTGTATTTCTGCAACAATGTTTCCATCATGTTAAAGGAAAACTCAGAGGAATTGTAAGAATTTAAAATTAAAGACAACTAGAACAACGTTCCTATTTTTGGTGTTCAGTCTGAATGTCAGTAATTTGCTTGAAACTGAATAAAATGTATTATTGTTTCAGCATTACCGAGATAATCGTCCTGAATTTCCAGCATTGCAATTTTATTTATATGGCTAATGAAAACTGATTCCAATTTCCAAATGCGCGCAAATTGATGGAAATCATTGAGACTACGGTCATGTAAGAGATGTATATATCATTAGATGGAAAGGACACGCGAAAATACAAAAATCTCCAAAATACCACTGAATATAGACAACTGACGTAAACAAAGGAGCCAGTGTGCCACTTGAGAGAAACAGTTTCAGATTATACCTAGAACTGATGGAAACCAAACACAATGAAACAGTCGATTTGAGTAAAAGTGCACATATCGATTGTGCTATTCCACGCCCTGATACTGCACGACACCATCATACCTGCTGCATCACTGTTCATTATAGCCGACATCCTAGAGAAATGAAGAATGGACGGCTTAGCTTATCTGTGTCACGTTCTAGAGCAGCCAATTTTTCTGTTTCAGAACCCATTTCTGCAATTTGACAGCGATATTTTGCTGCTAAAGGTCACTAGAATTAAATAACGCCATTTTAAATTACTGTAATATCACTATATTCTCTTATTTGTGTTACAGCTTCATAAAATCTAATGAACGCATTTAAAAAAACATTGTTTTTAAAATATTTTATTGAATGGTGGATACATACATATAGAATATAATACATACTATGAGCATATTACAGATCTTATTTCATTTGAATATTCTTTATTGTTTAATATTTATATATGCTTATAGTTTGAAAATGTTTTCCTATGTAATCTTCACATTACGTAGAATGAAGTTCATGTATTAATCTTGGTTAAATGACACGTATTTAAAATCTAACTAGAGTCACTAATACTGATCAAATGAGGCATAACAAGTTTTTATTAAAATTGAAGTTATTTTGTAATTTGTATGTTTTCAAGATGAATAAATATGAGATTTGATATTTAGGGGGAAACTAATGTCTAAAACAAAAGCCTAACACCTGATTGTTCATTTCTGACGTCAAATCACACAAAATACAACGAGTTGCTACTGCCTAAAAGGAAATGAGAAAAAATGTTGCAAAATGATGCACAATATTGATAATAATTCTTCAAATATTTTGTGCATGTTATATTTTGTATCTGATCTGAGACATTTTATTTGTCTAAATACAATCAATTTCCGAATAATAAATTAAAAAAGAACGTTCATTTCATTTATAATTAAATAATTCATTTTCTGATTATGATTGACAAGGATCTGATTTATTTCTCGAATAATTCATTGCTGGGTCATCGATAGGAATGAGTAGAAAACTGGTTTCTGAGCTGGTTTTTTTCAAAGTCGGTGATACATTTAGCACAAAGAAATTTCTGAGTTGGCGGTCTGTGGTTGTGGATTTATAATAATGCCTAAAGAGAGTTGGTATTTGTCGATGAATTTGCTGAAGCTGGCCCTATCGATTCAAGTCGAAATTTGACGTAGTCATCGAATCCAGTACGGTCGATTTGTCAGTTCTCTGACGAGGCCGTTGGAAGTCATCTATCTAATTCGTCGAAGTTTCTTTCTGCACTGAGAGCCCTCCACTGAAATAGAAAAAACACTAATTGAGACATTTAATGAATGAGTTAGATATATTTTAATTAAAGAACTATGCTGCCGGCGATGCTCGATTTATTATTCTTATCCGGCTCTATTATTCTTTAATAATTCTTAAATTATGTATAAAGGAGGCGAACTTCACTATTTTAACTTCTTTCGCAAATAAATAAATAACAACATTTTAATGAAGTGTTGTGTCCATCCGTAATGAACTTACGCATAATGCACAACTCATGTCCTTTGCATCACACGAATAGAATAGATAGAAATTATTTCTGCATTTGTTTTTGAAATCTCAGAACACTATGTTTTCACGCAATTCAATATATTTGAATATCTATTTAATATACTGTAAATTGTTAATAATTTATAATAACAATAAAATAATAATAATAATAATAATAAAATAACACACATATAATACAATATATTACACACAATAACAACAATATAGTTTGAAATAGTGTAGGAGGACTATATAATTGAAGAAAATATAAAGATTTATAGACTTTTTTATAGAATAAGAATGAGGAAAATCAGAAGAGACAAATATAATATGATCTAGGTCATATGAATATAGTGCTTGAATTACTTTAGTTGATGTAGAGGCATTGAAAGTTTTAATGAGTTTATGTCTTATTTTGGGGACTTATTAGACATTGTTATTAATAATACTTTTCATGTATTAACGAGGATATTTTCTTTTAAAATGTGAATAATATTCTGTTCTATCACAATTATATATATATGTACGTGTTATATCACATCATTACATGACCTACTATTGGAGAGCATTTGATATGAATCCCAAATTAATGTAGTACTAATGTTGCATTAAAGGCACATTGATATTGAGGGATCTAGTTCTGCATCAAGATGCACCATCATGTCTTCCATTGAAACAAATGTTATTTTTGCTTATAACGAAATACGACTGAATCTGTACCTTATTCATGTTTCTGTCAGGTTTGCAAACATTAATCGTTTCCATGATTTGACACACTTAATACATTTTTCGGGCAAGGATCCTGCTTTCTTCAAACATTGGCATTGAAATATAGACACCAATGATACTTCATACATCCCCTTCCGTATACCACTCACGAAAGATACCTGAACTCTCTACGATTAACAATACTTCACTTACCCTTACAGCACTAATTTTGTACCGATCACACGGTCTTCCGACTGAACGATTTCACTGATTTATGTACATAAACTTATAAAGATCATATAAGGCATGTTTCAAATATTTTTACTGATTATGCAATTATGTAATTACTTTTCTTATGGAAATTCTCATTATTCTTCTTATAATACGTCACACCGTCAGCGGTGTGCTGAGACTTTACGAAGGATGCAAGTGCTTTCCCATTTACCAGCTACATCGTTCATGGTCGGATATTATTAAATCTAACATTAGATACTCTACTTACTTCATTCCAGACTGACGACTTCATTTCTGTACCTAGTCGGCAATGCCTCTTTCACACTGTTTACTGAGATACTTTTGACTTTTTTTAATACTTATATGAAATTTAATATTAAATTCTATTTACGCCAACATGTATTATATCCTGTGTTTCAACATAAATTTAGATTCTAATGTTGTAAGTATACAATAAATCTCTCTTCTGAGCTAAAATGTGTTACTAATAATAAAGGAATAAAAGAAAGAAAATTATATAAGAAATTGACAGAGGATCTAATGAGATAATTATATTTTATTGAATTATTTAATTAATAGCAGAGAATGATGGAGAGAATGATGAGAGAGTTACATGGATGATGAGAGAGCACTGATTACAATAGAATATATAAGAAATGCAATTTGGTGAGTATAAAAGTAGCGACTATGACATGTATTTAGAGACCAAACAGCTCTGCTCTATAGAGAGATCCTAGTTTGAGTCCTGTCGGCAGAATTTCATCAGCAACTGGCTGGTCTGAGACTCCGCCTCTGCCAGGACGAGACTTCTAAGCAGATGATCTGCAACTGACCAGACAGGAGCTTCTGCTATTCGCGAAGATGCCACTTGCTAAATAAATTAAATCAAGCACTTTGAAATCACTAAAGAAAACTATAATATAATTCATAAGTGTCGGATTGATTGATTGATTTTTTCTGTGTTTCTGGTCAACTGCTTGGCCATTAGTCCCGTTAGAGAAAATGCTTCTTCGAGATGGCGGTGATCTTCCCGCTGGATGGCGAGATCCGGCGCCGATCTACTGTCATTAGTGTTTCACCCCAACCAGGACTTCCTACTTAGCGGAGCACTGTCCCAGCCGGGACAAGTTTCCAGCCCGCAACCGGTCCCCGGAATATGTGGCAGGTAAAAAGCGTTAGTGTAAGTGAGGAAGGGTGATCGCGCGCGGTCTCGTGGCCCGTTTGGTAGAGTACCGTTCGCATTCGCCTAGTGTTGATCGGAGGAACCATGGAAAATTCACTGATCAGAGCAGCCAGTTTGAATCTCCTCCAGACAGCGACTGAATTAGACCTAGCTGAAAAGCTAGAGTCGAAAATCCTGCCGCCAGGACTGAACCGACCTCCGTCAGAGGCGCTGCAGGACACTGTTGATGGTACCGAGCTACCGCCCTGGTCAGAGGCCAGAATTACTTCTAACTACTCTATCGTTCATTATAATACATCGTTCAACGTAATATATCGACATTTTGTTGCTGGCACGATATCTACAATATAAAATACATGGCGTGACAAGTCACAAACGCAATTCATAACGAAAGATGTAATTATGAATGGTGACAGTCGCGCAAATAACTGCCAAATGCGCTTTGCTGCTCAGGGGCCATCACGCTGGTTCGGCTCAGGGCCTCGAACTGGCGGTCTTAGAGACCGCGTGCCGGGGTTTACCATTTTATCGCGTGGAGGGGATATTTGGAGTTCACAACATACCATACATCTGATTTTCCCCATTATGGTACAAGTCGTGTTTCAGAGTTCGATTGGGAATTTAATCGTTTGTAGAAACTCGACGCCTAATGAGGCTTTACTGTGATTTCCAATCAACTCTGATTGATTTCGGAGAAGTACTACCAAAATGGACAGCTCGACCTTCATTCCTCATTCGCCTGAATTTCCATCCCTTATGCCTCCAACTCGTAAGTGCCAATGAGTGTTGTAGCATCGAGATTTGAGATACAAAGGACAGCGCGTTCTTCACACTATCTGACTGCAATATTCACCAATATAAGTTCAAAATATAATACAAATGAAAAAATCAGGTATCAGCGAAGTCACTGCAGGTTCAAAGCGGAGGCGCGGTCTGAGTCCTGACGGTGGCAAAGATTGAACACTACAACAGGAATGGATGGGATTCGTTGTCTGAGAAAGATTTAAAGAAATGGCCATCGTGATCGGTAGCTCGTGGTTCTGATCAACAGGCGAATGCCAGAGCAGTACTCTAACAACAAAACGCGTCACGATGACTTTTCTTCCTCTTGTTACTCCTCACCACGCACGTCCCATATCATACACTTTACTGCTCAGACATACCGGGAGATAAAGCTTGTTCCGGCTGGGCGGTGCCCCGTTGGTGGGAAATACCTGTCGGGAAACCCATTGGCTGACGGTGGTCGGCGCCGGATCCGTCACTGCTGAGAAACCATCGCCCCATCCTGATGAAAACATGCACCACCCTTACGGGACCAATGACCTAGAAGTCGAGGTCGGAAGCGCGGTCCTCATCAGGCACAAGCAAAGCAAGTATTATATCTGATACAGTTTATAGCCTGTCACCAGGGCCTGCAGCGTTTCTGTGTCTAGACATGTGTCTCAGGTTCTGTCTCCTAGCAGAAATTAAATGTCCCATTTAATACATATAGTTGGTCTCGTGATGATTTAATATCCCAAAGGTCTAATTTTGTCGCCTATACTCTTTTTTAAAAACTGAAATATCACAAGTACAGAACAATGCACTTAGTTGACTCATAATACAATACTTGAATTGTATTATTCTCTAGATAAAATCAGGCAATACAATTTTTTATGAAAGCAGTGTTTATGCTGATTTACACTCAAGCATACTAGTCTTCACATCTAAATGTTGTGAGGATGATCAAACGTTACCAGAAGTTATATTAGATGTTAGTAATCAATTCATGCCTAATATCAATGTAGTGTTCCTTCACATCATTTATGAATGATAAAAACTCTGAGACTATCTCCATTCTTACTTGATCCGACTCATCACATTCTGCACTTATTAGAAACTTAGCTGTTTGAAACATTCCATTTTTTGTTTTTAAGAGAGAGAGACAGAGGAGAGAGGAGGAGAGAGAGAGAAAGATAAAGATAAAGAAAAAGAGAAAGAGAGAGAGAAAGAGAAAGAGAAAGAGAGAGAGAGAGAGAGAAAGTAGAGAGAGAGAAAGAGCAAGAAAGAGAAAGAGAAAGAGAAAGAGAGAAAGAGCAAGAGAGAGAGAGAAAGAGCAAAAGAGAGAGAGAGAAAGAGAGAAAGAGAAAGAGAGAGAGAAGAGAGAGAGAAAGAGAGAAAGAGGGAAGAGAGAAAGAGAGAAAGAAAGAGAAAGAGAGAGAGGAGAGAGAGAGGAATGTGAAAGAAATGAGAGAAAGAAACAAGAGAAAGAGAATGAGAGAAAGAGAACGAGAGGAAGAGAGAGAGAAAGAGAGAGAGAGGAAAGGGAGAGAGAAAGAGAACAAGAGAAAGAATACACGAGAAAGAGAAAGAGAGGAAAGAGAAATAGAGAGAGAAAGAGAAGAGAGAGAAAAGAGCAGAAAGAGAAAAAGAGAGAAAGAGAGGAGGGAGAGAGGAGGAGAGAGGGGGAGGGGAGAGAGGAGGGAGAGAGGAGAGAGGAGGAGGAGAGGAGAGGAGAAGAGGGTGAGAGGAGGAGAGGCGGTGGGGAGAGGAGGAGTGGGAGAGGGAGGAGGAGGGAGGAGGGCAGGGAGGCAGGACGAGGAGAGAGGATGGAGGGAGAGAGGATGGAGGAGAGAGGGATGAGGGCAGAGAGGGATGGAGGAGAGAGGGAGAGAGGGTGGAGGAGAGAGGATGAGGAGAGGGATGAGGAGAGAGGGATGAGGGGAGAGGGATGGAGGAGAGAGGATGAGGAGAGAGGAGAGAGGGGATGGAGGAGAGAGGGATGGAGGAGAGAGGGATGGAGAGAGGGAGGAGGATGGAGGAGAGAGGAGGAGAGAGGAGAGAGAGGAGAAGAGAGGGAGGAGAGTGGGAGGAGAGTGGAGGAGAGTGGGAGGAGAGTGAGGGAGAGTGGGAGGAGATAAGTGAGAGAGGAGGGAGAGAGGAGGAGTGAGTGAGAGGAGGGAGTGATGAGAGATGATAGATAGGAGATAACGGTTTAGAAATGTAGCACTCATTCAAACGAGAAAGTGAAAAAGATGGATGAAATTTAGAAACATAGAAATTAATAAAAACTGCAGAAGTGATGTACAACCCACTCTCTTTAATTTGTTGATGGAGCATCATTATAATTTATATATTACTCCAATAGTAAATTGTTAAAACTATACTAATTAATGTGGAGATAACATAACTTATTTAAAGTACGAGTAAGAAACTGATCGGTCAATTAATAGCCAGTCCCAAGGCTGAAGGTCGGGCTCGAACGACCTGCATGACGTGTGTGTTCCGTTATCCTTACGTGTGCCTCTACAGTTTAAAACTCATGGTGATCGCTATAAGGAACAAAGACGTTGGAAAGCGACCTAAAAACAAACAAAAATCTTGATTTGCTACTTCGCGCTCTTATAGTTCAGTGTCTAAAGAAAATGATGCTAAATTTGTCACTCTTCCCTTAGACACGGACTGAAGTGCCTGAAGCAGTTTTTGCTATTGCAGTCTCACTGGAGGTTCGGCACGAGACCCGGTGTGGGCCTTTTGTCAACTGGGCTAAATCAACCATTCTGAAGAGAATTCCAACGTCATTGCTTTGATTACTTGATTTTAAGCCTGATCAGTGGCAGGCGAGAGTAACACCCTACCAAACGATTAGAGATGAGTAATGGGAACGCATCGAAATCGTTAGAAACAAAAGGCCACGAGTCGTCTTCATCCTCCTTCCTCTCTTCTCCCTGTACATACTTACTCTTACGTGCACTACACTACCATGCCTGTTGGGACCAGCTGAATGTAGAGCTGTCCTATTGAGGCAGCACCTGGGAGAGGTTAAATAGAAAACTCTGCAAACTAAATGTATGTTGTCACCTAGATATCACGCTTCCAGTGGAGAGGAACATTCCACCTGCCCGACAAAACATCTACCGCAATAACAGGCCTAATGACACAAGTAGGTGACGCGTCTGTTGGGTACATTTATTCATTCACTGACGAAACCACCTGAGTGGGTCCAGGCGCCTACAGCTAAAGGTCACACTGAGAGCTGAGCTCAGGGCTGCTGGGCATGGGGCATGTACTCGACTGTCATTGCTGACCTCGCTGCCACTGCAACACACACATTCTGTCAGACTCCGTTCACAGGAAACTGGAAGTCCAATGCGAAGATGCCTACCTGCCGTTGACATGACCGTGGCTTTCTGGCAATGAAGGTTAATACCTGAGTTTACAAACCATGGGAAGCAGGACGATGAAATGTATGGCGCAAGATCTTAAAATGTTTTTTATTGTACGATACAGTATTGTAAATGTTATTTATTGTTCAGTTTGTAAGTATTTTATTTCAGCGACATTATATTAGCACTTTTTCAACTAGGTTCCAAAGTTCATATATTTGCACGATTGCCAGATTAGTTTATCTTGAAATAGATTACAAATCGCCTCCACCTCCAAACCTCCAACATTCTGCAGCATGAGCATCTTCCATATCTTAGCAATTTGTAGTTATGTTCTTTCCTTCATTTGATTGAACTTTTGAAGAAATAAAGGGCTGGCATTCACTAATAGAAATTTATGAGATTCTGTACCATGCAATGTGAATTGTGTTGTATGTGAACATTCAAAATGTGTTACTGAAATGACATCGTGATAAATGAATCACGAGTACTAAACTAATGCAAAATATAACTATCTGCGTGACTTACTTTTGAATTATTCGAGTGAGATGTCGAAATGGAGGATCGTTGAAAAGACGGATTATAGAAATTCGTTTTGAATGTTGCAATGACGAGTACCACATATTGTATATAATGCAGTAGATTTGACATGACCGCTTCAGCCACTGTAGGAGCTTTAATGTTATAGCTTCAAAGTGAATTCAATAGATATCAGTGATGTCCACAAAATGCAAAGATTAATTTGTAAGAGAAACATCTTTAAAGACAAACAAGTAATTAAAAATGTTGCATATGAAAATTTTGTTTGAATATTGTTTACTTACTATTTATTTTCATTCAGCAGCAATTTTTTATTTTAGTTTGAAAACTATTATTATTAATCACAATTTAATCGTATTGATGGAGTCTCATTGTTAACAAAAACCGTTTCCACGTTTACCTTCCCAACACTTTTTATCGTACTTATCCATTTTAAATTGAAATTATGTTTTAACTCAATGTAACTGTAAATACAAATGTTAGTCCTACAATATACAATATTTCTTGAAATTAAAATGTATTAATAAAAAGGAGAGAAAGACTTTTCTTTCTTCTGCAAAGTGTATAGTCATCAATATTTATTGGGCTTAATTCCATGAAAAATTATTATTTTCTTTGATATTATATCTCTTTCTGAACAATTTTTCTTTGCTAAAACTAACACCGCTACATTATGTTACCTAAAATGCGCAGTCTCATTTCATAACTGGAATTATATTTTATATCATGTCCTACCTTCGTGTACGAAAACAGTATGCTAATGTAGTAAAAATAATATAATAATAATAATAATAATAATAATAATAATAATACTTTTTATCATATTATTTTTAACGTAGAAAACAATCAAAACTGTGTGTGGCGTATGGAGAAGAAGATATTTCGAACTCGAGAGCAGAGTTAAGCTCTATGTTCATTCTTTCACTAAAGTGAATTTGCACCTTCTGTCGTCCGTGGATAAATAGAGTTACAGTATTTCAGTGTAATCACTGATTATTTTAATATTTTATTTATGTGGATAAATAGAGTTACAGTATTTCAGTGTAATGTAATACACACTAATTTTTATTTTTCTTATTTTATTGTAATTATTTCTGCAACAAGTACATCAAAGAATCTAGATCACAAATTGTTGTATTTCCAAATTTTACCTAGCATAGAGGAAGTTAGGATAAAATCATGCTTCTGTACGCACAAGTATGTTATTTAACTTCCTTTTATATTTAAGGTCCATCAACCTCTTGGTCATTAGTGATCACTATTGGGGTTAACGTTATGGTAACTGTTTAGATGGAAGGATATGGTGATAATAAGGGGTGAAGGACGAACACAAATACAACCATGCCCGAGGCGGGACTCGAATCCGCGACCCTTCGGTCCGTGATCGCTACCCTACTGCCTTAGCGTTCTCGGCTACCTGATCAGCAAGTACATTTGTTTTATTGGAAGACAAGTTTAAAGCTATCGTTTCTAAACGATTGTTTTAAAATGTGTAAATTATCTTCTGCTGATATTAAAACGATAGTTCGAGGTTGCGCACAGAACACTTTGAATAAGCCTGTCAAAAGCCGATGGATGTGTTTATTGTATAGTTTTAAATGAGTATTTGCGGTTTGAGGGCCGTCCCAAAGTAGGCAACCGGCATCACGAAAGAAAAGTCATGGAGCGGAAGCATATAAGCAAACTGCGCTTCGTTTGGCCTGAGCCCTCTAATTGGCTAGCAAACGGAACACGGAGCAGCGCGATATTTGGCGCTTGCATTTCCAGTGAAGCTATCGAGTTATAGTTTTCGTATGTTCTGCTATAACTAAAAGAAGATTTAGAGGTTTTCGTTTTTCTCTAATGAGCTTCTACTTATCCCCAGTATTATCTAGTTTAAATCGCAAGGAAAACAAAATTTTCCCTCCGAAGTATTTCATTTATATGGAAATGTTAGTTTCTCATTTTTTAAATTGAACAAATTACAATAAAATCAAACATTTTTTTATGCTCTTTTCAGAATCTTCTTGTATTTGAGAAAATCCTTTGATTGTGTTTTACACAATATATTCATAATGCTATTGTATTATGGTAAGATAACTATTTAATAATAATTGTTCAACATCACGTTACCTCAAATATATAAGTGCAGTGTTTTGACTACATAGAGAAATAATCAAATATCGCCTGTAGAAGTTCAACACCTCATGTTTCAATTTATGCATTGAAACAATACTACAAATTCCGTCTACTGTGGGCACTGGAGTGGATCGAGAGCTATGTGACACCTGTTCCCTCCCAAGCCCGGGAAAGGGGGAAAGGTAGGAGCAATGCGCCTGGCTCGTTCTCTGTGAAATCTTCTGAGGTACATTCCCCTCAATACAAAAGTCTCGAACACGGACAGTCAATCGAAGACGAGTTTGGCTACGGAAAAAGACTATCTTCATTGGTACATGGAATACACAGGGTTTGAGACCGAAACAGACAATTTGTGGCAGAAATAGTATATAAAGGGAAACTGATATAGTATTCTAAAGAAATTAAAAAAAAGGACATGGAGAAGTCCCAGAAACTACTATTGCATCTGTAGTGGAGTAACAAAGCACAACATGAAAAACCTGACGTCTGGAGGGTTTTAGTAATAAATACAGAAAGCATGTTTGAACAAATAAATGAAAGATAGAAGTCCAACAAATATTCAGAACCAAAGTACAACTATCATTGGAGTATATTTTAACAACAGTGCTTCAAGTAAGAAACCCACCTTCTCCGCCGAGTGGAGAAGCAGCGGCTACCGCAGGAAATGGGGGAAAAAGGGAACAGACTCGAAAGGACTCGGAGGACGTACAAGGCCTGAGAAAGTTGGTGTTTAAGGCCTCGTGAAAATGTTGGCTGATTGGTGTTAACCCTAGAGTAGTGCCCGTGTATCTATAGTAATTGTTGACGATTTGTTTTTTGGGATTTTGGTAACGCTTTGTGGACTGGTAGTGATTTGAATTCTAGGGATATCTTCGGGTATTGGAGACTTTGTTTCTTTGTGGTACATTATTTATGGATTTGTCTGAATACTGGGTGATGCAGATAAAATAAATTTGGTGTTTATTGAGAACTGTTTCTTTGCTACCTAATTTTGATATATAACATTTATGATAGATAAATTTAATAAAAATACATTTTGTATTTACGGTTTTCGTTGCATCGGATTTACCCTCAGAGCAGTTTAAAATGCAGAGAAACAAATACCTACTCACTCCTACCACTACTACTACACACTACCACTACTACTCCCACCACCACTACACCACCAATCCAACATACTCACACCAAGTACTACTACTACCACTAGCACCCCAAAGCTACTAACTCCCCTTACCACTACCACTACCATACTACCACTACCACACTACTACCACTTCACTCCCAAAACCCCACCATCATACATCCCCAAACCTCCCCCTACTACTAAACTACCACTACTACTACTACTACACTAGCTAACTCCACTACTAACTTATACTCTCCTTTACTATATACTAGCACTAATACAAACAAATTGATAGTAATAATTTATAGTAATAACTCCCACCTAATTTTATTACTATAAAAATACGGAATTATGGGCTTGACAGCAAATTTTGTGTTGAGATAGTTTCAAATGTAGCACAACAGCTGCACCCCCTTTAAAAAACGGAACTCTAGTACTCATACATCAATAACTCTACTTTCTATAAAAGATGTTCTAAACAAAGAAGGGGAAATTTTATAAATACTAGATTTTCCCCTAAATATACACTTGAAATTATTTTTAAAATAATTTTTAAATGAGAAATATCCCAAACAACATAACAAAACAAGAAATTGGGATTTTTAAAATAAATATGCTAATATATCATATCAATACACTAATATGGATTTATGACCAATAAAACCTACTTATTTCTAGAGTTCTATAATCAAAATGCCATAAAACCAACCCTTACTCATAATATATCATGAAATCTTCCAGAAGCCTGAGCTCAAAGGATTTTTCCCGCGTCGATTCTGAAAGAAATCAAGCAAGTTTTCTTAGAACCCACATTTAAACCCTGCGCTGTACGAACTGGGGCGAAAAGCTTCAGAACGCCCCGGGGGCGGAGGCCCCCCCGGCGGCGGCGCTGGGCGAAGCGCCGGTCGCTATGCACTCAGGTGATTCCCCTCGAAGCCACGCCCGAGGCAATGCAGGCGGTAGCCCAAGGCGAGATTTCAGAAACCGGCCGAGCGTATGACGCGTCCCAGATACCCGCGTCGGAGGTAACTGTGGAGGAAAATAGTGTTTTTCGAAGCGAGGTTGACGCTACAGCAACGTCGAACAGTCAGGAATCTAAGTAGATTCCGGTACCCTTTGTGTTGGCTCGTGGAACCCATCAAATCTCGAAACGGCTCAGAAACAAGACGAGGAGTTCACGCCGCTGATTGAGCTCGCGGAAGGACCAGAGGCGGAACGGCGCGATTATTTAATGAAACGCGGCCTATTGTTTCGTGTCTGACATTGCAAGCGCGGGGAGAGATTTTCTATGTTAGTAATACCGCGGGTACATCGTGGCACGATTTTAAAACTCTGCGGAAGGTTCCACAGTCATTTAGGGACCACGAAAAGTAAAGATGCTATGGCAAATTTTCTTCGGGCCCTAACTACTACAAGGATATGAAAGCTACGTTTTTAGTGCGATAGTGCCAACGCGTAGGAAAAGGTGGCGAAAAACTTCGCGCTCTTGAAAATAGTACCAATAACGGCAGATTCTGAGAGGTGACTGTCGACGCGTGTGGCCCTTTTCGGAATCAGACACAGGAAACAAATACATTTTAACAGCAATGTGTTTGGCACGAAATACCCCGAGGCTATCCCTATACGTGATCTAACTTCAGTCACTGTAATCGAAGCCCTGTTGGACTTATGTAGCGAAGGATTCCGCCGAATTGCAGCCCGATTAGAACTTGTTCAAAGTGCGCTGACGGCGACTCCGCCAACGGTTTTGTTAAACTTGAGAAGTTCGCCGTATCCCCCTCAATCGAATGCCGTCGAAGAATATAGGAAAAATGAACCGGCTCGAAGGATCGATGTTTAGGGGCAGGGACGGATTGGAAAGTCAACTTCCGCTATCATGTTTGCTTTGCGCACGAGTGTGCATGAATCGCAGGGTCTCTCCTCCCGAATTAGAAGGGGAGGAATTTTCCACCCCATGACGCAGCTGTATGAAAAGCTTGCGGGAACATCGAAAGCTCGGTAGTCGATCACGTGTTCAAACTTATTAAGGCTAAATGTACCGACACTAGTTCCATTTGTCGCCACCACGTGGCAGCACCAAAATAAGCAAAATTTACTAGACCGATAACGTCTGAACAAATTGTCCGATTTTCGATCTGTAAACGGCATTGAACCCCTTTAAAATAGAATTCACGCTACGATGCCGTTTTTTCAAAAATTTCCCAAAACAATTTTTAAAATGATTTCTAATATTTCCCGAGGAAATTAAAAATGTGGCTATAGCGCGATGACGACGTGCTTCCTGAATCAACGACGTGCAATCATCCCAAATCGGCTGAATAGGAGGGCTAAGTGAAATTTCGGAAAAAAACTGAAAATTCCCACCACCCCCAAAACCACCACACCCCCGCTTCGACCCAGTTGTGTCACCGACTTTCGTGGCTCCTCGACGCGGCCGAAGCCAAAACCCCCTGCGCCTGCGGCACGGGAGGAGGCCGAGCCTCACAGGCAATGGTTTCGCCCCTTTCAATCTCAATATATTTTTCCATTTATCAAACTAGTGATGCTGTAAAAATGGAACGTTCTCGTATCATCTGTAATAGTCGTATAAAACTATATATCTTGTTCACATATTTCCGTTTTCCCTTCGAATACCATCAACAAGTTATTTGAGGCACTACTAAAATATCAATTTTGATTTGGAAACTGATTTCAAAAAAAATTGAACTAATTTAGATATCACCAATATTCCATCTCCTAACATCTATTTTATACATTTTACTTCTAAGATCTTCGTTATCATTCCATTACTGAAAGAATGAGCCGAAATTACGGAGCTTTTATCCTGCGACTCGATTTTGATCTCAAAACGGGGTTTGTCTCCTGATAGACTTCACCCGATGAATCTGTTTTCCCAGTAAAAAATTTTTAAAAATGTTTACGTACTTTCGGTCAAATTTGAAAAAGTGGTAAAATAACGCCAGGCGAAATGCATCCTGAATCAACACTGTAACAAACATTAAAATATAAATTAAGAATCGTGACATGTCCAGCTTACTTAGTGTTATATTGATATAAAATGATTCTGTTATATTTGTATAAACTTAAGATTGAATAAGTAATTGCCGGCGATCGTTTTGATGCAAACTACGTAAATGATAATGTAAAGGATGTAGTGTAAATCATTGTATTGTGACATATATGATTTTTCAATGCAAATTGTCATGAAAACAATACAACCTTTAACACCATACTAGAAGAGGAATAGAGGGGGTAAACATAATTTATCCGCTCATGAGGGGATAAAATTTTGTTTATTATAGTTATTAATTCGGCAACTTTTACATTTCTACATTAAGATACCATTTTTCTAAACATCGTAAAGCTTATCAGTAACATTTAACGGGAGCAACCCAAATTTTTAAGATTTATATACTACTAGTTAAACTAGCGTACCAGTCACTGATAAACCTTTATTAGGGGAAACAGAATGCAAACTATTTAAAACGGCGATCCTCATCTAGGGGTCGAGAATAGGATGTAACATTGATGTTGATATTTTCAAAACAGATTTGTATGACAATGAACATATTTCGTAAAAAATGAAACATTTGAAACCTGATGTTTATTATCGATGTGCTTGATGTGTTGTTGTGAATGAAAGAACCGATAATCACAATTTATAATAAAATTTAAAATATGAAATATATTGCATTATACCACTGTCAATACATGTGTTCGAATAAAGGAACGGTGATTTTAACATCCTCATCCAGTAGACTATCTTCAGCCCAAGAAAAGACCCCATTTTCTGACATTTCCCAGTATGTCCTACCGTAGCAGAGAGCGGCCAACGCAAGACTCTAGGTGTAAGGTCTTGCCCACTTCCTGACCATTTGAGGAAGTTGTGACTCCATAAGATGAACCAGGAAGTTTTTAGGCTTAGGTTTTCCTGTTATTCTTTTACTTTCTTTTGCTGTTTTTTCTAAACCTAATTATAAATTAAAATCACGGCCACTGTCAAACAAATTATCTTTCAGAACTTGATCGATGTTTCTAAAGCAGGTTTTTAAGATGTTTTAATTGAACATTGATATTTGCATTTGATTACGAGCATCATTCTTCGCTTTTTGCTATCCGAAACGGAGGGACGCGCCGATAATTCAGCGAGTTCTTCCCAATCCCGGCAGAATGTATGCATGAAGACTGAGGTATCAAACCCACTGTTCAGTGCGATGATGTCTATTTGTCGGGTCCAGTCCGGTCAAGCAGCGGCTGTGAGCATCTCTCCTTTCATCTGCAGGTCCCAATTCTTCGCGGGTCTGAACCCCAGAGAAATAGTACTAGAACATAGATCGCAAGCCCTCCCCCTTTTAGACCTATCTGGGTATACACAGCAATAGGATGCTAGCAATTTGTTCATTGCTCACTCGGACTCGAACTGCCTTTTTCCTTTTTTTTGTGATATTGGTGTATTAGTTATCAATTGTGCCACTTACACCTTTTCTTCCGCTTCATTCTATCATTCCAAGCATAATATCCTTTTTTAGAGATTTTTTTTGACTCATAGTATGTCCAAAATATTTTATTGTCCATTTTTGGCTTTGACTTTAGATAAAGTTCTGTTTCCTTTCAAAATTTGCATTTATCTTTTGCCCTCCCATTGTACGTTTAATATTTTCTTCTGTGTCCATACTTCAAAAGCATCTTTCTTTTTTTTGGCCCATGTCAATGTTCAGTTTTTACACCCACACAACAGGATTAGAAATACCATTTTCTCGATTATGTGGGTTTTGGTCTTACGCAAGGCTTGATTTTAAAGGAAACACGACGGAACGGCGTTCCTGTATTTTTGATAATTATTACAATATTATAAATATATAATTATTTCTATTAAATTAATAAATCATTTTTAGCGCGTTCCGGGACCTAAAATTTAGAAATCAATCACTTGATATGCCTGCATATTTTTTGAATTTGTGAATGTTCTTCCGCTGCTTTTTCTAAAGTATTTTTTTTTAGTTTTTCTGTACAGTATCCAGAATTTACTGTAATTCATAGATTTAACTTCGCCTGCCATGTATATCATTCTCCGTTGATGTGAAAATTCCTTTACCAGTTGACATAAATGTCTTTAAATGTAAGTTCATAGAATATTTAAATTTTATATTTAATATATTTAGCTATCATTATCAAAATTTAGAATTAGTACAAATAAAACATCTGATAATTTTGATGACAACATTTTGCGTTTTCTGAAAGGAGTAAAGTGGACATGTCAGTTTGAATCTTTGCTCCCCATTTCGCCCCTTTTTATCCCAAACCCAGCGCCGCCAGGGCACGCGCTCGGTAGTCACCCTTCTGAGCTGGAAGCAGGGTCCCTCTGGACACTGCTGTTCTGATAGCGTGACTTTCTGACCTCTGCAGACATCTCGCCGCGTTCTTCGGCGGGTGTGCTACACTAGGCAATCGATATGCCCAAGCGTAGGAAGAGGGGGGTGAGCAGTTTTGGGCGAGAACATTGTGCAGTGACGAAGTGAGATTATATTTACTATACAGAATTAGTAGAATCATTCGCGTTTCGTTAATTATTAATAACCGAGTATTATATATAACAAAATAATAATTCAAAAATAAATAACAATTATAAAAGTATATTAGTTTAATAAACATTTTGTGAGATATTATTAACCAAATAACTTAAAAAAGGTATCTTAATGTAGAAATGTAAAAATTGCCAAATTAATAACTGTATAAAAAACATAATTTATCCCCTCATAGACAGATATTCCTTTTAGTGTGTTGTTCCTGTCTAAGTTAAAGTTGTATTGCTTTTGACAATTTAATGCATTAAAATACATATATATGTGTCACAATACAATGATTTACACTACA
Organism: Teleogryllus oceanicus; assembly: GCA_964035755.1. Classification (NCBI taxonomy): domain Eukaryota; kingdom Metazoa; phylum Arthropoda; class Insecta; order Orthoptera; family Gryllidae; genus Teleogryllus; species Teleogryllus oceanicus. Next base: position 8,468,240 of record CAXIVR010000003.1, read on the forward strand.
TCCTTTACCCTTATCATTTACGTAGTAGTATCAAAATGACGCGCCGGGAATTACTTATTCCAATCTTCAAGGGTTTTACAAATATAAAGAATTATTTTATATCAATATAACTTACTGGAGTGTTTGGACATGCAGATTCTTAATATTATATTTAACGTTTGTTACAGTGTTGGATTCAGGATGATCTCGCCTGTCAGTATTTACCACTTTTCAATTTTGTCGAAAGTACGTAAACTGTTTTAAAATTTTACTTGGAAAACAGATTCATCAGGGGAAATCATCAAGAAGACAAACGCCGTTTTGAGATCAAAAATCGAGTCGCAAGATAAAGAGCTCGTACGTAATCTCGGCTCTACTTTTTGGTAGAGGAATATAACGGAAGATCTTAGAAGTAAATGTATGTAAAATTGATGTTAGGACATGGGAAAATTGGTGATATCTACACAATTAGTTCAATTTTTTTTTGAAATCAGTTTCAACGGAATCGATATTTTGAGTACCGCCTCAATAATTGTTTGATGGTATTCGAAGGAAGACGGAAATATGTACACGATATATGTTTTATACGACTATTACAGATGATCGAGACGTTTGGCTGTGCTACATCACTAGTCTGAACGTGAGAAAAATATATGAGACTGAAGGGTGACGCCCAGCTTTCCTGTCGAAAGTTCGGCCTCCGTGCCGCAGGTCGCCGGGTTTGCCCTTGGCCTGTCGATGTAGGGCCCAGGGGTCGGGTGACGAGGCAAGGGTAGGGGTAGGGGAGGAGGGATCAGGTGTTTTTCCGAAAATTTTACTTTACGCCGCCTATTCATCCGATTTGCATGATTGAACGCGTTGATTCAGGAAGCACGTCGCCATCGCGCCATAAGCCCACATTTTTAATTTCTTCCCGGAACTATGAACGTTTTCAAAAATTTTTGAAATCTTTTGAGAACGGCATCGAGCGTAAATTTATTTAAAAGAGTCCCAAAGCGTTTACAGATCGAAAATCGGACACTCGTCAGACGTTATCGATCTAGTAATTCCGTGGATAGTGCCGCGATCTATTGATTTTCCTAAAGCATTTTCGGTGCATTTAGCCTAACAGATTGAAGTTCTCTGCGAGCTAGCTCATAAGAAAATGGCGAGGAACAGCGAAGGGAGTATGGATGACCGGAAGGCTCACGCGTACTTTGAAAGCGCAAAGTGCTGGTTCTTGCGCTTAACAAGACGCAAGCTCGCCGGGAGTGGATACCAGGCGAGATTCGCCAGAAAATTCAGAGTAAATTACGGGTTCAGATGCTGGGGGGGGGAACCCCGTGTTTATCACGTTAACATGCCGAAGGGACCACCAGCGGGAGAATACTTGAACGTACTCGGTTCCCCAACCATGACAGCCGCAGGTGAGGAAGACCCCCAGATCACTGCGCCAAAATCGATTCTTTCGACTTCGACGCGGAAGAGATGCTGAAGGGCCGAGGTCGAACCTGAATTCCGTGACGATAAAAACTGTCATTTGTCGGTAAAGAACCTACTAGTGAGAAACCCGGATTAAGGATATCACTACAATGGATATCGAATTAACGGACTCGGCAAAGAGTTGGCGACCACCGTATGTCACGAGACAGACAAAGATATTACGAAGAGGGCGATAAAATGCTTCCCGGGCAACTCATTGTGGGGACAGAAGACTATTTGGAAAAGGGGATGGCAGATTGTTTGAAATTTAATATTTTACAGGGATATGAATATAGATATTTCTTGTCAACAATGTCATGACGTCAACAAACATATGTGATGACCTACAAAAATCAGTCAGCATTTGAGGACAGGAGTCAAATAGTAATGGAACAATTTTTTTCAATATGGAAGTGAGCACTCGCCTTGTTCGTATATTTCATTTAAATTTGTCAGCCGAGCGGGCGGCCGTGCCGGTGGTCTGGTCAGCACCCTCTCCACAGGGTGCTTGTCTGGCGCGCTCGCTGGCTACCCTTACCCGTGACGTCACGCGGCCAGCAGGTCGACCAGCCGGCTGCTGCAGGCGCGCTCGGCAGTTCACAAATAATTACTCGAAAGTTTGAAGAACAATTAATTTAAATTTTGCGTAATTAATTAGCAATTAAATCGTTCCTATAAGATGGCATGTTGGTTTGTAGTAACCAATTGTGGTAGATCCAGCGTAATCTTCGCTAGCTTCACCATTTATTATGCAAAACATTGAAGAGAAAAAATAATTTTTTTGCGTAATTAATTAGCAATTAAATCGCTCTACAATATGACATATTTGGTTTTGCGGTAACTAATTGTGGTAGATCCTGCGTAGTCTTCCGCTAGCTCACCATTAATTACGCAAAAATTAATTTTCGTATAATTAATTAGCCCTTAAATAGTTCTAAATGGTGGCGTATGTGATTTTGTGGTAACCGATTTTGGTAGTGGCAGCGTAAGAGAGGTAATAAAATTGCCATGCCCAAAGTGAAAGACGAACGTTCAACAGAGCGGAAACCATTTATTAGAACATGGGAGTTTTTTTGTTTTTTTTTCTCCCTTTCAAAATTCAAAATTTATTGCTTATTTATCCTTGAAAATAGATTTTATTACATGGGAGTTTTTGTTTTTTTTCTCCCTTTCAAAATGCAAAATTTAAGTAGTATATGACTTAGGTAGGGATCACAGAATTTTGAAAATGTGCACACAATTCACTTTTCCCCATAGCACGTCATACGCAGTTGTTAACTGTTTTTTTGACCTAAAATAAATAAAATAAATAAATAAATAGCGTACGTGCGCTGCCCTGTCCACACGGCGCTTCAGATATGTTCTGTACAACGGATCCAGCTATTTGCGCGGCAATTTCGGTAGCTTATTTTATAATCGGTCGAAAGAAGAGAAAAAGAGAGAGGAGCATGTGGATAAGAGATTACTTTCAGCAAGGAAAACACACTATTAAACATGATTACCTCCAAGGCTATTATACTTTGATGAAAACTATTGCATTTGTTTCAGCTATATAACTTATTAAATAAATTTCGAAAATTAGTATTATCGTAAAAATAAAAAAAAGCAAATTAGGGAGAACTAAATATTTTTCTCCTGTCATTGCAATACACCGCACTAGAAATAATCGTGTTTATTTTTACTAGTTTCAACTATGTAGCGAAATACATATGTATTGAAAATTGATATTACCTTAAATATACAGGACTGGGCAAAAAACTTTAAATTTAGTTTGTATTAATAGTAAAATTAGCCAAAATACTTTGCAAATAAGTATTTAAATACATACTAAAAATACATTAGGTTTTAATTTGCTATTAATAATAATACTTTATTGAGTCACATATACAATTACAATCATGTATGATGAGTCAAATGTGATGTATATGGAGGGAGTACAATTGCACACATCATCTTAAGTGCAGAGAAGTTACATTTATTGTCCAGACGCAAAACAAGGGGCCATTTCTGCATTTGCTCAAAGGACCAGGGAAAAGGCAAATATATATTAAAAAAAAAAAAGATTGAGATGGTCATTAGCCTCTAGTCATTAGCCCTATATATTACAATACTTATTACAGATAGATTAAAATATTATATAGTAAGATATTATTTAGTAGCAAAACAGTTTAACATATTTTAATTTAAAATATTTTAACATTTCAGGATTTGTACTGTTTCATTTTTAAAATAACATTTACTTGGTCTAGTGACTTAACTGCTACTACTTATATTATTAATAATAACAATAATACTAATAACAATAATAACAGAACATGATATCAATTAAGGTAACAACTACTTACAATTTAACAATTAGTATATTTCATGTTTAAATATTGAAATGGTGAGGAGAAGGAGATAGGTTTTGGCCAGGTTTTTTCTACCTAGTCCTACTGCAGCACCTGAAATCACATTGCACATATTGGCTATTGAGGATTTTCTGAACACTATAAAAAAGGTTTTTGCCCAAGGACGTGTTTGAGTTTATTCTTGAAGTTGTATAATCCTGTTACGTTTTTCACGTTTTTTGGTAATTTGTTCTAGAATTGTATACCTAAAGAGAATGTACCCTTTTGGTATAATGTACTTGTGCACATTGGTTGTTGGAGGTTTTATTTATTTATTTTACGTCAAAAAACAGTTAAAATTACGTATGACGTGCTATGGGGAGAAGTGAATTGTGTGCACATTTTCAAAATTCTGAGATCCCTACACTGTCATATACTACTTGAATTAAAAAAAAGCTCCCATGTAAGAAAATATATTTTCAAGGATAAATAAGCAATAATTTTGGGCTCTTATCCATGTTGTCCTTCCGAATAATACTTCCTGCCGTGACAACATGGAAACGAGAATTCGAATAACTATATTTCCCACAGAATTCTAGAAGACGTGCAGAGTCAATGAAGTTGCATTTATGTCCAGAAGCAAAACAAGGGGCCATCTCAGCATTTGCTCGATGGATCAGGGAAACTGGACGAAAAACCTGATCAAGATGGGGGTCATTGACCCGGAGGCTGCGATACAATACTTGTTACATATTGTTTATAATTATACAGTCTATGGTAAATAATACATTAAATATCATTGTTAAAATTAATATTACTTTCCTTGTGATATTCAGTATAGTCTCTAATAGTATAGAAACAGTTATGCAGCAGAAACGATTTCACTTGGGATTTAAACTTTGCTATCGAATTTAATCGTTTAATGTCATCTGGCAAAGTGTTGTAAAATAATGTACATGTATTGTATGTGCATTTTTTGTAATGAGCTGTTGATACTGTCACCTGGTGAATATGATTTCTACGTCGAGTGTTATAGTAATAGACTTCGGCATTTTCTGAAAATATTCCCGCCCTTAACAGTCATTTTGACAAAGCCACTGATTCGTAAATCAACAGACAAGGTAATGGTAAAATTCTAGATTAATGAAGAGGCTTACGCCAGATCACGTGGGTGGGATTTGGTTATTACTCGTACAATTCGTTTTGTAATCTAAAGTCTGGAAAATATAGATGTATTTCTAGAATATTGCCATATCTCAGGTGGGAATGAACATTCGCGAAATATACACAACGAGCAGTATGAAGGCTGACTGAATTTGCAAGAATTCTGAACGCGTAGCATAATGAACTTAATTTTGTGTTCAATTAATTTAAATGGACGTTCCATTTAAGGTTTGACTGAATTGAGAGACCTAAAAATGTTGTTGCCTTAACATCAGTCAATGGTACACGGTTCATTTTCAATGGAGCACAGAATGGTTTATTCGAAATGGAAAACTGCATTAAAACCGTTTTCTTTTCGTTTAGTATTAATTTGTTATTCCGAAACCAATTTGAAACATCTGATATTGTACATTTACGGTTTCTTTATTGCAAAGGATGTTCGTATCATCCGTAAGGAGAACCGTTCTTCCGTTTCGAATCGTCGAGGGCATATCGTTTACGTAAAGTAGGAACAGAATAAGGCCTAAAATCGATCCTTGAGGAACTCCACGTGCAATGGGCAAAGAGTCGGAAAGGTGCGTACGTAATGTTCCATCAATCCAGTAAAGTATTTCCACTCTCTGAGATCGTTGTTCAAGGTACGAACACAAGCAATCTAGGCAATACCACGGATTCCATATGAAGGAAGTAATTTTGAAAGTAAAATGTCATGATTAGACATCGGATGTTAAGGGAAATGCCTATTTTTTCCTAGCGAACTTATTTAAAGGCTGATAATATATGTGCACGAATCATGACACATGATGACATATGACAAAATTTTATAATGCTTATATTTGCTTTTTTTTGCTTAAATGCCTTTTTAGGACTTTTTTTGGATGGACTTAAATGCCTTTTGGACTTTTTTGCTTTTTATATATTATTATTATTACACAACGCTGTGTCAGAAAATAGGTCATGGTCCAATGTGACGAATGAATACGAAACCTTCAGTTCACGTCTTTATATTTTAAAATATGAGAGAATTCCTAAAAGTATACCAATAGATTTTTCTCCATTTCCTTATTTCCTAAATACCAGATATGATTTGAAAACGTGGTCGATTGACTTTAGGAGGCGCCAAGCATGCAATAATGCAATGATGCATTTTTTAATACTACAAAGAAAGTTTATCGCAGTGGGCAATATCTTTCGTATGGACACTTCACATCCTCACGTGCCTACACCAGCTAGCAGCAAGTATTCCATCCTCTGTGAATCCACTAAGTCAGGTCAGTGTGATGATGCTGCTGATCTTCGAGAAAAACGATAGGGCGTCTTTTCGTTTCGCTTGTGTGGTTATTTGATCGCTTCCGCTGAAGATTCCGTTCAGTAGCAGTTGCACTGTAGCAAGAGTTGGTTGTGCGTACGATAGTTTAGGTATTTTTAAAACTACAATGACGAAACAGGAGCAAATAAAGCTTCACTACTTCGTCAGTGGGTGACGGAATATTCTTGCTACACCACCGATGGTAGCATTATACTATGCCGTATTTGTGATAAAACGGTAAGTTTTAAATTTTAATTTATATTATTTTTCCTTTAAATTTTTCAAAGAAGGAAAATGTTTATCTTTACACGACAAAACCATTCGTTTTACAATTATTAGTATTATCCATGAATTAGTTGCAAGATGTTTATTTCTAGATATCTTCAGAAAAGAAATACCACCTTTCGCAACATGAAAAGACCAACATTCATCAAGCTAACATCAAAATACAACAGAAGGCTGTCGACAGACGTTTTGAAGCTGCATCTTCCACATCGAGCAAACAAAGTCAGTTTTTCTACGACATGTCAGGCTTTGGTGGTGCCAACATCCCATCGGAACGCCATTAGAAAACCCAGTATTTAAATCTTTCTTGAAGAAATGTGTAAACAGGCGATACCGTCGAATCAACTCTGCGAAAAAATTATTTGGATTCTGTATCAAGCTGCTAACAGATATTCGTACCGACATGGTGACCATTGCTCTCGGTTGATGAAACGACGGACCCGTTAGGGCGATACGTTGCTCACTTAATTGTCGGGAAACTGAAGCGGAGCATGATGCGGGTGCTCCCGTCTCTTGTGCTCGAAGTCACTGGAAAACAAATTCTGAAACAATTGCTTATTTTGTAAATGCAGGGTTCAAAACTCTAATGGCGTTTGGCATACTCAATGTAAGGAATCGAAGGTACTTATACTTCTCACAGACGCAGCGCCTTATGAAGTTTGCGCCGGGAAGCTTTGAAACCCTTCTATCTAATCTAACCCATTTGACATGTCTTGTTCGCGGGTCTGCCGTGTCGCAGAAGAGGTTAGGAAAATGTTTCCTTCAGTAAATAAACTGATTTCGTCAGTCAAAAAGATTTTCTTAAAATCTCCCACAAGAATTTTTTTCGACAGAAGTTGCCAGAAACACCTCTGCCGCCCGAACCTATAGTAACTCGATGGGGAACTTGGTTGAGGGCAGTGGAATATTACAGTAAATATTTTGAACAAATTGCAGCTGTGAACGAACTCTCTGATGATGATACAGTCTATACAAGACGCCAAATTTGTGCTCGAAATGAAGATCTTAAAATAATCTTGCATATGTAAAGTTCAAACTTGTATTCCTTGCGGATGTAATTGAAAAATTAGAAACTAGAGTTTTGACTTTATGTAATTCCATGTCAATATTTGTGTCAGCAGTAGAGCAGTTAGAAAAAGTTCCAAGTGATCAAGGAAAACGAATAAGCGAAAAAGTTAAAAATGTTTTGAAAACAAATCCTGGATATGCCAACATAAAGTCAGTAAGCGAAATTTTAAGTGGAAATAAATGTAAACTACCAGAATGTTTCAGTATTGCTAATGTTTCAGTTCTAAAATATATTCCAGTCACATCAGTAGATGTTGAGAGATCCTTCTCTGCATTCAAACTGCTTTTATCTCCCAAACGTCACAAATTTGAAATTGAGAACCTTGAAAAGTTACTGACAATGTATTGCAGTGCAAACTACAGGTTTAAAATGTAAGAGAGTTGTAATGAATAATATGTAAATCTTATTTAATATTAAAATATATGTACCTTGTTTTGTGTATTTAAATTAAAAAAACATTATAGAAAAACAAACAAATTTTCATTTTATTGTATAAAATACCGCAGTTCATTTTTTCTCCTTATTTTTGACATTTCAGTGCCTTTTTATGCGCCTAAAAGACGATTTTTTAGCCCAAAATCCAATATTTAGTCATGATCAATGACGTCAAAAAGCGCACAGAGATCTAGAAATAACATCAATAGGTGCCTCGTTTTGATCCAATGACAGGCGACATCTTTAAGAAAAGAAAATATGGCTGTTTCCGTTGATTTTCTAAATCCATGTTGGCAATCTGAAAGCGCGTCGTGTTTACTAATCTGATATTCTTGCATTCTAATCTGTTATTCCCTGAAGGCTAGCAATTTTTATTTCATACATCTCAAATAGGCTTTAAAGAATTTCTAAAAGATTAAATTGTAAACGTATTATAAATGTTAGAAAAGCTCGAAAAATATGAAATAATATACAAATTCTAACTTACGTAGCATCCAACTGCCTGGAATCATTTCTCATATTACGTTCAGGAAGCGCAGGATATTCGGCGCGAGCGACTTAGTTTGACGCCAAATTACACTAAAATATATTTCTGAAAAATTCAACGGCCTTACTTGATGTTTTGATTAAAACATTTCATTTTAGAAAAATGTGCCTTCCCAATTCTAGTTGTAGGAAGACGCCGAGAAAAACAATTTTTTTTTTAAATTTTCGAAATAATCAGGTTTTTCAACGAACATGAGACTGAAACCATTCTCTTCACCAAAGGACCAGCGTCCTTTACGCTATCTCAGATCCAAATTTAACAAAAATAGGGACGTTTTTAAGAAAAAATGCATTAAAGAAAATGGAAACTGCTTATGTTTGATACAAAATATTCATGTTTTCGAAAAACTGAACATAGCATTAGTTTTACATTTCTTTTTCATGAACACATTTCATTAAGATTGATTTTTTCGAGTTTCCGGGCACAACTGCTTTGGTCATTAGTCCCGTTAGTGTAGTGCATGTTTTTCTCGGGAGATGGCGGTGATCTTCCCCCACTTGATGGCGAGATCTGGCGCCGAGTTGAACGTCGGCTAGTGGGGTGTCCCCCTAACCAGGACTCTGCCAGCAGCGGGACACCGCCCCAGCTGCGACAAGCTCTAAGCTACCGAAAGATCTCCCGGAATGTGTGGTTGTGTAGTGCATGTTAGTGTGTGTATGTGTAAGGGGAGAGGATAGGACAAGGAAGAGGAAGGACAGATCGCGCGCGACCCCTGGCCCGTTTGGTAGGGTACTGCTCCGGCATTCGCCTGGTGTTGATCGGAGAAACCACGGAAAACTACCGATCACAGCAATAGCCCACTGGGAGATTCTCCTCCAGACGTGACTGAATTCGACCTAGCTGAAAGCTAGTGTCGAAAATCCCTCAAATCGGAGGACTCGCACCTAGGACACTGATCAGAGGCGCAGTGACATCATTGATGCACTGAGCTACCGCTCCCTGTCATTTCATTCAGAGAAAAATGTTTAACTTCATAATTGTAGTTGTACGAAGCGCGGAAAATTTTTTGAATTTTTTCAATTTTAGAAAAATGAGGGTGTTTCAGGAACATGAAACCGGCAGTAGTCTCTTGATATCTTTTACACTATCAATAAGAAAGTTTTAATAAAAAACGTACGAGCCCATTATCTTGAAAATGTCCCAGATGCTTCATGTAAAGTACCCCAAAATTAAAATACCGTTTTCAAATTCAAGGAGTGCCATCAGCCAGATAGATCAATCGGGGAATATCAATTTTGTTGAAAATCCTCTGAACGATTTAGCCACTAGCGTTGTCCACAGAAAGTTTTTGCTATCAATCGATTTTCGATATAGGGACCCTGAGCATTAGTTCAGGCTGCACGACGTGTTATAGTATTTTTTAGTTTAACAACTGGATTTATCCACTTTTTGTTATCCGGGGCTAGTGGTCACTAACGGACGGACGTTTGGAAAAAACAACCGTTTCTCGGTATCATGGGACCCCGAAACGTGTATTTCTAGTGAAATCTCAAAATTGATTTTCCACAGCATTGCATAACTTTTATACAGGCTACTACTGTTACCGTATATATGTACAGATACAGAACGTAAAAACACTTTTGCGGTATCAAGGTCCCACAATTTCTGAAATCCGACTAGAGAACGTGTTATGTAACATGTAATTTACTACATATTAGAAGAGGTTTAATCTACTTTTACAGTGTGAGGGCTCCACAATACGAGTTTTTCTTTCAAAATATCGCAGTTTTTGGCGTAGCATTACATAACTTTCTCTATACTAAATATATTACTACGTATATACGTAATTATACGAGAAAGTAAAAAGAATTCAAGTCAGTTACTAACCAAGGAACTAACGTTAATAAACTTTTTAAATCCACAAGCTATTAATGCACAAGTATATTAGCGATATACAAAAAAATACATTAGATAATTAATTTAAATTTTCCTTAGATTGGCAATTTGCCAGAAACAAAAACATATGCCAACGCCACGGTCACGCATGCATTCCCAATTCTAAGCTATCAGGAAGCAAGTAGTCGAGGTCGTGTGAGTTCGGCCCATGGATCAGATCAGGTCGCTACCATGCATGGGCGACTGTCCCATTACACTATGACTGGTCTTCGTCAGGGTGATTCACTATCCACACAACTATTTAATATATGCTTGGAAAAAGTAATCAGAGCCGTCAATATAATCCTAGAGGTACAATATTTAATACAACTGTACAACTTTTAGCATATGCAGATGATTATCTTAAGCAGAACCCAGAAATTCCTCACAGAAAGTGTGGAAGAATTAATAACAGCTAATGTAATCGGTCTTAAAATTAACTGCAGTAAAATAAGTATATGATTAATCGGAAAAAGAATTAACCACCCTCAAACTTTGAAATAGGTAAAGAGAAATATGAAAGAGTAGAAGTATTCAAATATTTGGGATCTCTCATTGCTTCGACAAATAGTATAGAAATGGAAATAAAAGCACGAATGACCTCAGCCAATAAGTGTTTCAGAGCACTAAGATATGTATTAAGGAAAAGAAATATACATAGATACCTCAAGATCCAAGTATATAAGACTGTTATAAGACTAGTAATATTGTATGGTGCCGAGTGTTGGACATTAACAAATAGACTTGAATGTATGCTGATGTCCTGGGAGAGGAAAATCCTAAGGTGCATTTTCGGCCCCACATGTGAAAATGGGCATTGGAGGATAAAGAGTAATTTAGAACTCACCAATATGCATAAAACAACATATATTGTTGCAGAAATTAAGGTCAGAAGACTACAATGGCTCGGACATCTATTACGAATGGAAGAAGAAAGAACCCCAAAAATTATTTTCTATAAAGAACCCGAAGGAAGAAGAAAGAAAGGAAGACCCCGTTTAAGATGGCTGGATGATGTGGAGATGGATCTGAGAGTGATGGGAGTGAGGGGGTGGAGAAGAAAGGCAAAAGAGAGAAGTGAATGGGCATTGATCGTTCGAGACGCCAAGGCAAAACTTAAAGGGCCGTAGTGCGAGAGGAAGAATATTCCTTTTAATAAAGAGCGGCTTACGAGAATGATGTGGGTAAGGTTTGGTTATTATTCATACAATTCTTTTTCGTAATCTAAAAGTCACAGAGCTATAAGATGTATTTCCCCAGAATTTTATGCTGTATCTCAGGCGGGAATGAACATTCCCAAAATATACACAGCAGTATGAAGGCTGACCGAATTTGAAAGAATTTTGAAAGCGTAGCATAATGAACTTAATTTTGGTTTAATTCATTTAAATGGACGTTCCATTTGAGGTTTGACTGAATTGAGAGACTCAAAAATTTTGTACTCTTAACATCAGTCAATCGTTCATTTTTAATGGTTGTACAGAATTGTTTATTTGAAATGGAAAACTGCATTAAAACCATTTTCTTTTCATTTACTATTAATTTGTTATTGCGGAACCAATTTGAAACCTCTGATATTGTAGTATTTACGGTTTCTTTATTGCAAAGAATGTTCGTATTGTCCGCAAACAGAATGTTTTTCCGTTTCGAATCGTCGAGGGCATATCGTTTACGTCTAGTAAGAAGAGAATAGGGCCTAAAATCGAAACCTGAGGAACTCCACGTGCAATGGGCAAAGAGTCGGAAAGGTGCGTACGTAATTCCATCATTCCAGTAAGGTATTTCTACTCTGAGATCGTTGTTTAAGGTACGAACATGACCAATCTAGAGCAATACCACGGATTCCATATGAAGGTAATTTTGAAAGTAAAATGTCATGATCAATGACGTCGAAAGCTTTTGAGATATCTAAAAATAATCCAATATATGCTTCGTTTCGGTCCAATGATGAGGCGACATGTTTACGACGCGAAAATATGGCTGTCAGTAGAGTTTGATTTTCTGAATCTATGTTGGCAATCTGAAAGGGTGTCGTGTTTACTTCAAAAGGTTTCCATTCGTACGTAAAAACGTCTAATATTTTTGAAAAAACTGAAAGAAGAGAAATAAGCCGATAATTTTGAATTTCATTTTTGTTGCCCTTTTTGAAGAGTGGTGTTATGTATTAGATCAGTTGGTAACACTGACTCCGGCTTCTCCACCTTCTCCCACCAACGGAAGCGCAGGAGTCTGGTTATGTTCTCGAGTGGTGTTGTGACCGCGTGTGCCGCGCCAGTATATTAAATGTATCCTATAGATGAATAAAGTGCTATTCTTACGAGCTAGTGATGTTGTTTATTAACCCACAAATACAACAGTGGTGTCAGAAGTGGGATACATAAATAACGCCGCGTTAAGCAAGCAAAAGTGAACTCGTGCGGAATCTAACCTCACCGCGACCGCGCCGTGACGAAGAAAAGTGAATCGCCTCGCGGGTTTATTCATCAGTGCACAAAGTTTCCCCACCATGTCAAACGCAATTTCCACGGAACTTCTCCAAAATCTATCGGAGATGATTGCTAACGCTCTCAGACAGTCCACTGCTCGAGACGTAGCCGGCAAAGAGTCAGCGTCGTCAGCATCGCCTCTGTCACCACAGTTCGCGAAGCCAGCATACCGCGCCGCCGATGGGACCACCGTTTTTGACCATTTTACACGAGTCACCTGGGCGCTGAATTCGAGTAAGGTTCCCGAAAATGAACACGCGTCGTACGCACGTGTTTACATGGGCGCCGAACTGAACGACTCGTTGAAGATACTCGTCGTTGAAGATACTTGATGTCCCATCGACCCGGGAACCCTCTCCTACAACGACATCCAGTCCAAACTGATTAGTCATAATGATATCAGCCGTAACAAATATGCTGAAAGCATAAGATTTCGGAGCATGTCGCAGAAGGCAGGAGAATCGATTGCCAGTTTCACCCTCCGGCTGAGACAAAGAGCCGCGCACTGTCAGTATGGAACATTTTTAGACCGCATGTTAATCGAACAACTGCTTAAAGGCATAGAATCAAGGGACATGTGCGACGAGATTATTGCCAAGAAACCAAAGAGTTTTGCCGCCGCGTACGAGATAGCGTGCGCACTCAAAGCTACATGAAACACGACCGACGAGGTTAAAAATCCGGAGTTATCCTCGAGAAGTGAACCCACAAACCGGATTGGCTACGAGAAACCACTGGCACGGAAGAACAGCAATCAAAAGCCAGGCAACCAGCAACGACCCCGCCAAGCTACTAGCGACCCACCGCAGCATGACGGCCAGTCACACCGCGAGAACCAACAAGGATGCGGGGTGTGGGGGAGCTCACGCCCGTGGTCAGTGCAGAGTCCGGGACGCCAAGTGCTATAAGTGCGGAAAAAGGGGCATATCAGCAGAGTATGCAGGTCGCGTTCGCTTGTTAACCAGGTCTACGAATCCGACGACACAGTTGATCAGATCGACGTGTTAAAAGTCGAGGTCATCGGATCGGTACCATCACCCAGGCGAGACATGCTGGCTGTACAGATAGAGGGCACTACAGTCGACATGGAATTCGATACGGGTTCTCCTTGCGCGATCATGAGTCAAGAGAAGTTTGGCACCATCATCCCCAATTTCAAGTTGCGTAAGACAGGCCGACGTTTCGTGAGTTACTCACACCATCCTATTCGTTGCATCGGTTTCACCCGAGTTCAGGCTACTATGGGAGCTACAACGAAGATGCTGGACCTCTACTTGGTGGACGGCGAATTCGACAGGCTCCTGGGCCGGGAATGGAGCAAAGAGTTCAAGCACGAAATCGACTTCACGGAAATGTTCAGAGAGCCATCGTGCAGGGAGCAGAACCTTGCGCACCACATTTCCACCGACAAGCCGCTGACGCCGCCCAAGCTGTCGACCTCGGACCAACAAAAACTTGACGTTATCATCCACCGATACCAGGACGTCTTCAGAGATATCCCTGGGAAGCTATCAGGCCCTCCAGCGAAGATGCACCTGAGACCTGGAGCCACGCCTACGTTCGTTCGAGCACGAGACGTGCCTGTAGCCCGGAGAGATGCTTATGCGAAAGAGATCGACGCCAAAATCGCCAGCGCAGACTACCGTTCCAGAATGCCGATACTGACAGTCAATAAGGTTCGGAATGCAGGTCCGCACAGTGGGGAAGAGACAATGGAACATGATGACTTCGATTTGTTTACAGTTCACCAGGTTCAACAGCTTCCCGTCAGAGCTGAAACCATCGCACGAGAAACAAGGAAAGTCCTGCATCTTGGCAGAATTGTAAAGTTATTGGAAGAAGGCCAAGACCTCGCTCGCCATAACCTCAAGGCACCCGAGGCAAAGTACACACTTGCTGCCAATTGCCTGATGTTTGAACTCAGAGTAGGGATTCCACCTGCACTGTGAGAGACCATCCTCAATGATCTGCACGCAGCTCACCTGGGTTTCGTCAAGATGAAGGGAATGGCACGTTCCTTCGTTTTCTGGCCAGGAATTGACGCTGACATCGAAAAGTTGGCGAAATCCTGTACCACATGCGCTGCCCAGGCTCATGTTCCACCCAAGTTCCGCGACCACCACTGGGAGTATCCGAGGGCACCATGGGCGCGCATCCATATCGATTACGCGGGGCCAGTAGCTGATACTATGCTACTCATCGTTGTAGACGCCTACAGCAAGTGGCTCGAGGTCAGGCCAACAACCTCCACAACAGCAGCAGCAGCAATTGCTCTGTTGGACGATTTATTCACGGCGTACGGGACTCCTGTCACAGTCGTCTCAGACAACGGCCGACAGTTCATCGCGGAAGAGTTCATGGCCTTTCTGAAGAACAGTGGTGTGAAATATCATAAGCTCATAGCGCCCTATCACCCATCGACAAATGGACAAGCAGAACGGTATGTCCAAACGGCGAAGGACGCCCTCCACGCCATGACGACCACCAAAGGAACGCTGCGGACCAACCTGAACGAGTTTCTCCGACAATTTAGGAAGGCGCCTCATTCTACCACTGGACAGTCCCCATCTCGGCTGTTTCTGGGAAGAGAGCTTCGAACACGTCTAAACCTGACAAGACACGAAGATGTTCGCACAAAGATCTGTCAAAAACAAAGGGCAGAAATGGACTCTACGTTTCGCACTCTTGAAGTGGGCCAGTCCATCTACTTTCTATCCGGCAACCCGAACATGGACAGATGGCTTCCTGGTACCATCGCAGCCCGCATCGGAGATCTACACTATGAGGTCTACTACCAGGGAAAACGGGTCAAGCGACAATCGACCAACTTCGGAAATTTTCAGAAGAACAGCAGACCGCAGGGGACCAGACACCGACCACCGATGAAGTAGGCGGAACTACACCCAGGCGACGACGGACCCACTTCTTCCAAACACCAGCAACCACAGCATCAGTTGAGAGGGCGCCAGAAGCTGCTCGTGCCAACGTGACTCCAGCATCAGTCCAGACACCAGCTACACCAGTCACACTGCGAAATCCAGACCGAGCTTCTCATTAACTGCATACACCAATATTACTCTGCAGATCCACACGCATATGTCGTGCACCCTTATGTTATTCACCATAGTTGTAACCAGGATCATTTAAAAGGGGGAAGAAATGTTATGTATTAGGTCAGTTGGTAACACTGACTCCGGCTTCTTCCCCTCCTCCCGCCGGCCGGCACAACAGTAGCGCAGGAGTCTTTTTATGCTCTCGAGTGGTGTTGTGACCACGTGTGCTGCGCCAGTATATCAAATGTATCCTATAGATGAATAAAGTGCTATTGTTTCGAGCTAGTGATGATATTTATTAACCCACAAATACAACAAGTGGCTTAATCTTAGCAGTTTTGAAAATATCTTGAAACGTTCCGGTGCATAAGGATGCATTAGATATGTGAGTTAACGGGTGTATATGGCAGGCGCACAGGCCTTTAACATAGAATTCCATCACATCACAACGCCACATTGGATCGTAAGGCTATGAGTGACGGCATGTCCTACAGGTCGGAAGGCATCTCTGGGATGGCTTCGGAAAATGGCTCCTGGGCTCGGCGCGATCGCGCACTGCGCACTCCTGTCAGCTCGGACATTGTTTAGTCATCACAGGAAAAGGGTCGTCAGTGTTTACATTTTTTGTTTTCTCGTGTTCTAGAAATCACTTCCATATTATTTTTTCTACATCAGTTTGCTAGTAAAACAGAGATATATGTAAATTGTTGAAGAAATTATTAAATATTGTTTAGTACGTGAATTATGATCTTGAAATACACTTTCTACTATCTTGAAACTAGACTATACTATCTTGAAATATCTTTTCATGATTTTTCTTTTGCTGAAATATAAGGTAATACATAAAAAAACACAGATACAATATATATCTTTTTAATTTTAAACACAAACTTCAATACATTTGACATTATTTTTTCATATTTCAACTAATGTTTAAAATCCTTTCAGTGTGGAATTTTCAAAACAATTTCCTGGGTGCACAGCAGGTTCTCAGGGCAGGATTTACAATAAAAATTTGTTGTCTTGCGACCATATTTTCTATTGCTGCATACTCTACAATCCCGATTTCCTGGTTTCGAGTAAAGTGAATGGAATTTCCATTCAGCCTGCATTCATCCAAAATGCTGTGTGATAATGAGCGCTTCAGGGATTTTGTTCGGTTGTCTCCAATCTCCCACAAGTTGCATGATTAATTTCTTTCGAAATGCTTTGACTCGAATGTTTTCCTCTGGAAAGGCCTGTCTGTACAGAAGAAATGCATTGGTAATTGTGACATCCAGTAACTAGAAATATAATTTTCTCCATCACTTGCTTGTTTTCCGCCCAAAAGCGTAAGAGGTGACGTAATGGTCAGTCATGTCCACCCCTCCCATGTATGTGTTGTATTCACAAATTGCAACAGGTTTTTCAACTACAGTTTCTATCCACACCCCATCAACTTTGCTTTTACGAACCACTACCTTTTTTTTCATTATTGTAGTAAGTGCTCAGTGTGCAGACCAAGCGCTTATCTTTCCAGGCTATTGCAGCCATCTTGGATGTCTTCATTGACACTATTTCTCCTTTCTTCAATTTCTTCAATACTTTTGGTTTTAGTGCATCTGGAAATCCTTTTCTTGTAGTCATCACCGTTCCTGTATGGTGCACGCCTACATTCAGTAGCTCAAGTGCCAATTGCGGGCTGGTTGTAGTACCTACCGGTAAAGACGTGCCCACCATATCCTCCCCCGGGGAATTAAGGTATTTCGTCACAAGGTGAACAGCTATTCTTGTTGTGAAAGGCAACTCAGGCCTAATAAGATACGATGCCGTCTGCGCACCAAATATGGCTCTAATACATAAGCATACATGCCCGTTTTTAGAGTCCGACAATACAAATATTTTGATTCCCCATTTTGTTGGCTTGTCTTTGTTATACGTTTTGAAGGACACTCGCCCTTTAAACCCCACTGTACTTTCATCCACAGAGATGTTTGTTAGCAACATAATTTTTTTGGAATCTTTCTTGCAAATAATAAATAATATTTCTAATTCTACGCGAGTTGCTTGAGAACGAACATGCTGGCGTGTCTTTGTGTGGAATGTCCACATGAAGATTCCAAAAGATCTGACAAGGGACCTTTCAACTGGTTCAGATCGAAATCTAGTCTGATTTAATTTTCTTTCGAAAGATATTTTCTATTTATAACATCTGTAAAAAAATTAGTTGCCATTTCGCACTGGACGGTACTGAAAAAAATTAAGAAATTTCCACACTTTTCACGACGCAAATTGTCGGTCGCCTGGGGTTTGTGCAGCCCTGCCTACTGTAAGAATATCCGATGAGCAAATAGGCGCTCCTACAGGCACGAGTCCCAATTCAAGGTCGCGAAACACATTGCTCCCGCCCTTGACGCGAGGCAAGGCGCCGGTTCTTTCGGGCAGTAGTTCTTCGACATTGAGAAATTGAAACCTGATGCAATGCCAACGTGTTTCTGCGACACGCAAGTATAGTTAACATTGTTTACCAACCTTCCATTACTTTTGACATATACATCAATGTACGATGGTTCAATAAAATGAGTTTATTTCCCCTTTCAGTTAATCTGTGACTGAATTCAACACCGCGAGGCATTGGATTAAAACAAAGAAATTTGGTCGTAGGAAAGAGGGTAAATCCTGTAAACTTCCAATAACCATGATTAAACAAAATTTATGCTTAAAAAAATGCATAACAGAAGTCACTATAATACAATACAAATTTATTCAGTGAAGTTATTACAAAAATGACCAGTGTCAATTGAGTGTGCGAAACACAAGTGTGTCTTGAACTGCGTGTCAAGAACTGCCAGGCACAACCGTTGAGATAGTCGGAGTCGAAGGGCCCTCGAACATGCGTCGTCGCAACTCAACTTGGCTGCGGCCGAGCCCCCAAGATTCTGCCCACCCCGCCTATACCCATCTGCTCGCCGCATCGCTTCCGCCGCCGCCGTCGCAGATATTAATAACGCGCTATCAGCGATGGTATCCCATCTCGCGCGCGCAGGCTTCAACGCAACGCACGTGCACTTGCTATCGGTCCCCGTCCTGCCCCTCCCAACCCATCCCTCCGCACCGCGCGGCACGACGCTGTATTGCATTGCACAACCGAGGAATAACAGCACTACTTGAGTCGTTCGCGATCTGGTTTCTATCATTAAATGATCTGATTATATAAGAATTATTGCTTTAATTATTCTAGTACCCACCCAAAACAAACACTTATGCCCCATACATCATTATTAGTACTAAATTACAATTGACGCCTTCTGCGCTCTGACTATCTACTCCTCTCTCTCGACCGTCTTTCTCTCCACCTTTTTAAATGTTCGTGGGCGGTTGCCCTATTTGGCGATCTCACCCGAAATGCTCCGTGACCGGCGCTGGTAGGTGGTGGTCTCCGGTGGCAGCGAGGCGCAGTCAGCTCCGGGTCTCCCTCGTAACTCGCTGAGGTGGCGGCGTGGCGAGAGCGATGCCTCAGGGAAGGTGCCCTCCGTCTTCCGTTGCTTCTCCTGGCGCCCGCACATGTAGGCGGACACGCTTGCGTGCGTACACGCGGTAACGTCCACGCTTGTACCAGTCTTCGGCGGCTAACGTCTCAGCGTGAGACTGTCTCGCGGCACTCGGCAGCCATACGGCGACGCGACACATAGAGAAGCCGAACCAGAAGCGAGAAAGTTCCAACTCGCTCAGAAATAGCAGAAGCTCGCTCGCCGAAGAATTTCATTTAAGAAGACTGGGGAAGCTCCTATCTCCCTATTTATGGCACGCGCCATTCCCCCTCCCGTCATGATGCGGTGGCTCTCAGCTAATCACGCAACGGGTTGTGCGTCACGTGACCTGTCTCATCTTGGCGTACGAACGTCACCTATCACCCTCTTGCAGCTAATCTATTAACCGCCCTGTGACGTAGGCCTTCGCGCCCTTTCACTAGACAAGACGCGTCCTTCCCATGACGTCAGGGGCTTTCCTTGGCGTGGGTTTGACAAGCCGTTGGGCATTTCCATCTCTTTGTTCGACTTCCTGTGGCCGAGACTTATGGCCAAAAATACCTCGTGGTGTTCTGTTAAGCTACAATATCTGTTAGTTTCTTCCACCAAGCGATCAATCAAATCATCAGTAAAAAATAAACAAAAGAAATCCAGAGGAGTTGTAGGTGAATTGATTCTTGGGGGCTGGTATCCCGGACTTAGACAAGATGTGATTTTTATAAATTTGTCAGTATCAGACCATGTTCTCCACTTGTCATCGTGCCCATTGCTACTAACATTGTCATCACTGTCAGTATCGACAATGAAATTCCATCTTCAGATTCACTACATATCCATTCCTCCTCTGAATCACTTGTCACTTTCTATATTATCATCTAATAGTACTTTACATATTTCATCATCTCTTAACCTATCCATTTTCCACAACAAAGTTGCAAACACAAGTAACACAGTCGTAAGCACAAGCTGCACGTCACTGAAACAACGCCAACAAGGAAGGAAAGAATGGAACGTTATCTTTTGATCGTTCGGATTATTATACCCAACTAAGGTACGCTTTAAGACTTGATAATTCGTCATGTTGACCAGATTTTATCTGAAAATTATAGAACGCATGTCATCTCTCTGATGCCTTCCGAGTTAAACAGGAAATTCATCGTGTCATCTCAGAGATGCCTTCCGACCTGTAGGACATCCTAAGACTTCACACTCCGAGCTACCGCCGCCATCAGTATGTCATCTCACGACCTGCCTAGGGCCCTGTAGGGCTAATCACTTTCTGAGCCTTCCGAGCGCAAAGGGTTAAATATGTGAGTTAACGGGTGTATAATGGCAGGCGCACAGGTCTTTAACAAAGAATCCGGGAATTCCTCTAAACCGGCTGATTATTTTTTAGTTTACCGATTATTTTGAGAATTTCATGGAAGTTTAAGAAACGAACATCATGTCTATAATTTTTGCGGAAAGTCTGTTATTGAATTTTGTGGAAGACCCTTTGTGAGATCGGCAGCAGTTCTCTAAAAGTATTGGTTAAAGAGACTCGCCACTGTTGCCAGATCGTTCACATTTATATCGTTATATTTTGAAACAACATTCACTACAAGGTTTCTACTTGATTTGGTTGTATTTTTTATTATATTCCACATTGCTTTTGTTTTGTTGTTTGAATTCAAAATATCCTGATCGTGTTTCATGATTTTAGCCTTCCTTATGACTTTTCTTAACAATAACTTGCATTTTTTAAAGTAGAGAAGGAATTCTTAAAATACGTTATGACTAGTCATCGGATATTTAGGGAAATGCCTATTTTTTCTAGAGAACTTATTCAATGGCTGATAATATATGTCCACGAATCATGACAAATGATGACATATAACGAAGTTTTATTATGCTTATTTTAGCATAAATGCCTATTTTTTGTATAAATACCTTTTTTAGGACTTTGTTTGTCTTTTATTTATTATATTTATATACAATGCTAAGATATCGGAAAATCGGTAACGGTCCAACGTGACCATTCATTACGAAATCTTCAATTCACGTCTTGAAATTTAAAATAACGAGTGAATTCCTGAAAGTATATCAACTGATTTTTCTTCATTTGCCTATTTCATAATAGCACCCATGATCTGAGAACATGGACCGAGGGAACCGAAATTTCAAGTGGAAATAAATATAAATTCCCAGCAGCTTTCAGTGGTGCTTGTGTTGGATTGCTAAAATATATTCCAGTCACATCGTTCAGATATCCTTCTCCGCATTCATTTTGTCTCTCAGTCGTCGCAAATTTGAAATAGTGATCCTTGAAAAGTTACTGGTAATATGTAAATATTACTGGTTAATGGAAACTATTAAGAATAAAATGTAGAAGAGTTGTAAATGTGTAAATCTAGTTTTACATTAAAATATACGAACTGGTTTTGTGCATTTAGGTTTACAAAATAATATAGACAAAAAATACGAATTATCCAATTTATTGTGTAAGCTGCTGGCCAGCTAAAAAGCCGAACTAACGGGACAACTTTTGAAAAATGTCACTGTCGTGATGAGAACAAACATTTATACTCGATTTAGGGTAGTTTCGTTTCGTTTTATGTTGGCAAAAGTTGTTGCCAACAGTCACACAAATACCCTGTATATATTACCTTTAAGCGGTAGGGACATTCTTTAAAATTTAAGTTTGCAATGAAACAATGACTACTTCCGTAGATTCCGCCAACATTCAAAGTCATCCAAGTGAAGTTGTGTTAGTTTACGAGTGTTGCTAAAGATTTGCGTTTTGGTGCTCTTCGTTCTTTGCGTTTTACCGTTCAATTTATTTATTTAGTAGTACTAGGCGTTTTTGAGTTTTATTTATTATTTTCCAATTGTTTTCTTTAGTAATAATAATAAAGTTAATGGATAGCCCAACAACATCTGGGTCTATACTTAATATTGAATCTTTGGAGGTAACACGTATTCAAAGACTGTCTCCGGTAACAATGGATAAGTTATTGAAGACTTACTTACACTAATGATGATTTTCATTATTTTTTTAGAACTTACTTTTAAAAGCTAATGGAGA
This sequence comes from Teleogryllus oceanicus, assembly GCA_964035755.1. Taxonomy (NCBI): domain Eukaryota; kingdom Metazoa; phylum Arthropoda; class Insecta; order Orthoptera; family Gryllidae; genus Teleogryllus; species Teleogryllus oceanicus. The sequence continues at coordinate 8,490,806 of CAXIVR010000003.1, forward strand.
ATTGAACTGATAAATTAAATGGATGCATTTTCATTGATATTGACATGACTGGACTGTTAGGAACAATTCATTAGATCACTTAAAACTACCATGTATATCACGTTAATTAACTTCAATATTTGTGGTATTTATTTGCGTTCAATAAAACTCATTACTACTACTTCAACACGTGAAGACACTGTTGACACACATCTCAAAGCATTAATAACATAGAAGTATGACCGCAGATAACTTTTGAGGTTGTATTTTTCATTTGCACTTGACACTTTTTAACACTTCTTAAGCTCGCAATAGTTGATAATGATAATTCTTAATTAACTTAATAATTATTCACAGAGTTAATATTCGTTTATAGATGAACATCTCTTTTTAATTATACCGAAAAACGAAACATATATTATTGAACAGTGAACAAGACTCGAGACCGCGCGAGGATTGTGAGTGAGACAACAAACAAAACAAAAGCGGAGACTTGATCAGAGTTATAGTTTCATAAGTTGGCTATTCCGACAGGAAATCTTTCAAACTGCCATATTGCGAATTTAGTGCGGCGTAATACACGGCCGGGAGTTTATGACTCTTATGACAGTGCCTTTTTTCTCTCCTTATTCTTGAATTTTTCAGCCCCTAAGAGAGGATTTTTTAGTGCCTAAACATCCGATGTCTAGTTATGACGTTTAGACATGAAAGGAAGAATTCGCTTGTTTTTACATGATTTAATTCCTTGTATCATCCAAGAATTGCTTTTCCATAAAATATTTAATTTTATTTTTTGAAGAGGAAAGCAAGTGTTAAAATGAAATGACAGCGTTGAAGAAAACGAATTATATTTGTCGTTTGTATCAACAGTATTATAAACCGCTTCCCATGACTCCTGCATCAAGTAATCAATGAATAATTTTATTTATCTCTTTGTAAACAATCTAGTCATATGTGTATTATTAATTGTGTCAGTGTTCGCATTTCTTAAAATGGTAAGAATTTGTGCATCGTGTTCACTATCCTAAATCTTTTGTTTCAACTTCATATCGAGTAGTATTGTTAATTATAATTTGATCGACTGCCTTCATCGAATTTAGTGTTATCCGTGTAGGTACATTAATTGTAATATCTAAATTGAAGGAATTAATTAAATTGAGAAATTGTTCTTTTTCGCAAGATTCGACCAGAAAATCAATGTTAAAATCTCCGCATATAACAATGGATTCAAAAGAGCAATTACTGGCTTTGTTAAGTATTATCTCCAGTTTTTTTAAGAACAAAATATAATCTGTAGCTCTTTGTTGGAGGTCTGTAGATACAAAGTAATATCACTTTTAGCGAAGTAAGATGTACAAGAGAAATTTCGAAAACATTTTCATTGGAATACACATTTAATTCCGTCAAGGAGATAGAATCAATGTTATTTCTAACGTAAATACAAGAACCCCTTATGTAGGACCTTTTGGCGATTCTCTCTCTCTGCAAGCGAAGTGCAAGCGAAGTTTTGTTTTGTAAAAGGACATTGCATCTACATAAACTTTCAGCGGAAACTTTGTGTTGCGTTTACGCAGAATATTTCGCGCTTTTCCCGAATTGTGTAAGCTTCGCGCTGTGAAGTGATCCCTGATATGGTGGCTGGAGCTTTGCGGTAATTGCGCACTGAGGGCGTGCAAATTGGTCGCTGGTGACGAACGTGACCTACGCTGCGTGCCGCGACGCCGAAACAGGCTGGCGATCAAAGCCCTACCATCCGGTGAGCCGTCTAACAGAATAGGGCTAGGAAATAGAAGCAGTAGCCAGACGCCATTTGTAAGGCAAATTTTGGGGGAGTTTCAATTGAAGCCACTATCTTGACGTAAATATACCTTCTGAATTGAACTCACAGGCCGTATGGCCGCTCTCTTTGCAGTGACTTTGACCGCGAAATCCTAAGATTCGAGTCCCGCAGTGGCGAATTTTCGACACTAGATATATCTGGTCGAATTTAACCGCCGTCTGTTCTGATCGGATAGGTAGTTTCTCGTGGTTTCTTCTACCAATACTGGAGTAGTAGACTGCCCTAACGAACGGGGCTGTATTTATTATACACGTAAACAACATTAATTTTTTATCTATTTTTAATATTGCGCAGCAATCCTGGGCTAGAATCTCCAATCCTGGTGTGACATTTGAATTAAATTTGCCTTTCTTTGGTAGGCCAGTCTCTTTGGAACTCATAAGGTTCTAAGGTTCTACAACTATTCACCTTTTCTAAATAATAGTTAAAGTGAGAACAGCTGCTATGATTTTAAACAGCCAAAAACACAAAGCCAAAATATCATTCAAATAGTAAATTACAGTAAGAATGGTCATTAAATAAATCATAGCATGACAAATGAATTAGTACACATATTGATTCACATACAATCATGATACCAAATAATTGAAAAAGTCTACTGAACAAATGATTTTCATTCCTCAGAAACTGAAAAGAATAGATTGGAGGAAAATTACCTTACATCGGTTCTTTTATATGCTCTTCTATGACATTATTTTTGTTGTGTGTGCCATAAGGATTTAGTGGGGGTGTATCTCAAGATGGAAAACATACTTATATTATACAACTAGAGACTGAACTAATTGATCTTCAAAATATTTTCACTGTAAACAGTTCTGTGTATAAAGTGACTTGCTTTCAAATTTTGTTATTGACTAGATATTTCTATACATTGATTTCGCATTGTTTTATAGAATAAACAAGTATAAAAAAAGCTTATAAAAACTATTCTTTACCATTTAATTTTAAAAAAAATTACATTCCTAAACGTAATGTACATGCATGCGTTAGTAACTATAGGTTAGTCAATTCAAATTATAAGTTTTACATGTAAAAAGGATGTCACAGCAGCCTTTCAAGTATCTGTTTGTACACGCAAAAACGGCACAAGACATCACCATTTTCGTACTGGAAAATTAACGCGAAAAGTCACACGAAAGCACAACACAACTAACAGTATCCTAAGTTCTTCAAATGCAAACGCCGCGTCTTGCCATAAAAATGGCCGACTTCTTCCACTTCAATTTACAACAGCACACTAGCTGTTGCACACTCTAGTATGGAATAGTACCTCTATGCTGGCGACGAACGTGACCTGCGCTGCGTGCCGCGACGCCGAACCAGCAGACAGGAAGTGACACGATTGATTTATTTTGGTTGCTGCAAAAACGCATTTCTGTCCAAGATCAAGTCATTTTAAATTGGTACAAATTAAAAGTCAATAAGTTGCGCATTCGCGCAATGCGCATTCGGTGTGAATGAGATTGCTTTTGCAAAGTTGCAGAGTGAATGTTTTTTCTTTGTTTTCTGATGTCAAGTGAATTTTTTATGTATGCCATTGAAGGGTATTTTTTGGCTGTGTTCATTGTTGGTGTTTTAAGAACGAGAGAATCAGTCAGTCATGATAGAATAAATCAGGATGAACACAATCGTGTTTATCGATAAAACCCTTTCAATGACGTGTTGTGATTTATGGTAGTTAGACGCTGGCCCACGCGCGCGTTGCACGAAGTATTACGTTTCGAACCCTGTACAGGGCCCATCACAAATCCACGACTCCATAAATCTTCAGAATTACGAAAAGGTAGCTAGCAAACTGGCTATTAACGTATTTAATAGAGGGAGGAGACGATTTTGTTACATTGGCGCCCAATATATTAGCGTATATAATAATAGTGGAAGGAGTCAAATTGTTAGATTGACAGCCCAACGAGAGGAATAAATGGAATTCGTCACAGTGGCGCACCAACGGGAGGCTGGAATAGGCTATTAATCCGCCACAATATGGAAGTGAACTGAAAGTTTGTTTTGAAAATATAGAAAAAGATTTGAAGCACAAATTCAAAACTATTCGATACACCGTCCTCTTGACGATCGAAACGGAATCGTCACTCGTCACAGAAATACAATAAATCTTTCAGTAGTTAAAATATCACAGTGATATTGTAACCGCTTGTCGTCGGCTACATTTATGACCAACAAAAAAATAGAAGCGACATCATGCCCTACACGTAGTTTCTATAGTAGCGAAGAGATGGCGTCAGCCAGAAAAAGATTTCTGAACGCACTCAGACTATAGCCAATCAGAAACTTTTGTGGAAATACGGACGCGGCATGAACTTGTGTCGGAAGAGCTCGTTTTTTTCTTGTTCGAGTCGCCGAGGTGTACGGAAGGCTACAGGTACACCATACAGTCGACGAGGGACACGCGGAGGATACCGGAATGAAAGCTTTAATAAAAGGTAAATGCCTGAACATTTTTCATGGAATTACTTACTGTGAAATGTCACGAGATTACATGAAATTTAAAATGAATATTAAACAAGAATGCAACGAATGAAAGAACGACAGTGGTAATAGATCGAAATGAATTTGTAAAACCACGTTGCTGCATTCTCGTTGCTAGAAAATGGAGGATTCTTGTAACATAGGACATGTTGTAACATAGTACTTGTGGCATAGTGACTTGTAACATAGGACAGGTTTTCTTTGTTACAGCTTTATTTTATTTTATTTTATTTTATTTTTGGAATTTCGTTTTGGAAATCCTATTATAGAATTTTGAGAATTCTTAGAAGTATGGTTTATCCAACAACTAGCTTGACTTTTGCTATTACGAAGTCATAACTTGGAGTTTCGGACTCGCATTCTGATGCGACCATCGCCTCTGTGAAAGCTGTGGTAAAACTTCGCTGAACAACGAGGAGACGGCGCTCGGAAATATTCCGATTTCGACGCGACAGGCAGCGCACGGACCGTTGCAGAAGAACGACGACCTTGAGGCGTGAGCATCGCTCGACAGCCGACTACACAGCGCAGGACCAGCTTGGGAATTCGCCGAGAACATTCATTAAATTTCAGTCTGGAAAACTTCTAAGATAGAATTATAATTGTACTAGCTAAAACGTTGCAATGTGAGCTTCCCTCAATAACAGACGTTGATCGGGCAAGCTTCATTGAACATTGGTCTTGCTAGCTAGTAAATTCATTTCTTTTCTACAGTCGTAAGAGGAATCAGATCAGAGTAATCCTTGTGTTTAATGATAAAAGTCGTTCTTGTACATAATCATTTATCTAGATTCATATGTAATTGATTTAATGCTGTTTCAAACCATTTAAGAGAAATTGCCTGTGTGAAATTTTGAACAGGAGTGAAAGCCATTCAATTATTTCTTTTAAAGTATTACTTCATGGACAGTCAAAAGACGTTATAAAACAAAAGTTTGTACTGAAAGGCTACGTAGAAGCCGAATGTCAAATGTGAATATTAAGTGTAACATTATTAATGATTTAAAAGGTATTAGAGAATTTTGAGTATTGTTTGTATGTATTTTTTTTGCAGGATGAGTATTTGAACTGTGATTTGTGTGTCTCATAAGTGATATTTTTGTGAAGTGTACATATGTATTTGTTGCTTGTTTCTTGTAAACGGGGATCATAGTTATTATCGCTTTAGTGAAAACTGCAGTTTAGGTAGGGAACTGGCTACCATAGTTTAACAAAAAAGTGAGAACATAGGAGGATATGTGAACTCCATTGTACAGAGAATTTCATTCGTTAGAATACATGTTATCTGTTATTTAAAACTACAAAATTGTGTTTGCTTGTTATTTGATCATTAGTTTAGCAAAGACGAACCAACCACCGATAGGGAATTTTATCCATTAATTGAGGTATTCCCAGGTTTGCGTGACGGTGTAACCACACGTCACGAAATAAGTAAATGATAGATTTACTTTAGTAATTCGGCGTACTACCAATCAGGAGGTAGGTACGTGACGGTTACAATATAATATCGAAAATAAATGGAACTATTTATAGGTTTTAACATTTATCACCAACTAGTAAATATGAAGTTCGTTAAGGTTCCAGTATCAGTTTAAAAATTGTAATCTGTTGGTTCCAGTGGCGGCTCGTGGTCATGCCATTAGGGTGTGCAACGTTTTTCTTCTTTCTCCCACTCTTCCACTCTCTCTCTATCTATCTCTCTCTCTCACACACACACGCACACACCCACACATACATTACATGCATGCATTAACATTAATAATGACAAATAAACACATATCATGTAGTCTTCCGCGGCCAGAGTCATGATCTGTGCTGTCCGGGTGACGCCGCGTCGAAGGCTGGTGTGCCGACGTTTCGACCGACATATCGCGGTGCTCTTCAGGGCTGTTCTGCGGGGCAGTACCCCGGCGTCACCCGTACAGCCCAGATCACAAATCCTGAAGTCTTATAGCATGCTGAACAATTCCATTCCATTGATTCTTTTCAGCATTTTTTCTGTGGCTTTTTCATTGAAATCATTGATTTCTTACGTTTCATATTCATTGTTAGTTGCACAAACACCCTTGACAGAAAACTCTCTGATTTCGGTTTCTCAAAACACATTGAAACCTAGCCTAATACTTACGTTTACAAAACACACTAGGGGTTTGAATACTTCGGAATGGTTTTGTAACTGCAACTCACTTTAAAACACAAATTTCTAAAGAATACACATATTATATACAATTAACATTTTTATGAATGCAGCACTGCACAGCAAAAAACTTTGCGCGTTTGCGTTTCGCGCGCTAGTGCGAAAGCTAATTTAAGTGGAGAGATATCTCACACTTTCTTCGTTCAGTGTCACACTTCTGTTAAAAACTTGTGCTACTCGAGTGTTATATCTTCGAGACACATCAAGGCATTTCCCGAGATCACCACTGCGCCGGCGCCGCAGAAAGAGCACCGCGGGGGGATTGCTCCTGGCCTCCATCAGTCACCCTGCTGCCCCGCGGCAGCCTAGGACGTCGTTTCCTCGGTCGCATTCTCCCGAGTGTGCTCCCGCAGGCTTTCGCGAAAGAAAGGCGGACGGACCGGCAATCGCAGCTTCCGAACGGCGCGTGTTTTGAAATACCATGTTTCGTAAATGCTCTGAGAGGACTTGTATTCCCCTCTTGTTAAGAGATGTTTAATACAAGTGGCACCGAATACACCAAGTGTGTTTAAGGACTTTCATTACTTGTTGCAGGTTATCTGAAAATATAATTTCGACTAGTTTTTTGCTACGAACCAACCAGTGGCGGCTCGTGGGTATTCGCACGTTCGAATGTGCACATCCAAATTAATTCGGTGCCATTTGTCTAAAGCATCTCTTAACAAGAGGGGAATACAGTATAATCGCTAAAAATTATAAATATATCACGAAAAGTCAAGAACACAACCAGATTCGTCCGTCTCGTAAGATGGCGTCAACCAGTCATCCAGACGTCGAGATCGATTTAGTCAACCAGTCATCCAGATGGCTTTTAACCAGATTGAAAGACCAATTTTTTTAAGAGCCAGACATAAGATGCATTATTTAGTGCATGTGTATTGAAACAATGCCCACACACAAACTGCTTATAAAATTATTGGGCGTTTCAATGTAACTCGTTCCGAATTTGTTTTGAACTTGGGCGCCAGGAAAAGGTTACGTTAACATTATTAAAATTAATGCTTCAACCGCTATCTAAATAAAATCAATATCCCGCTAGCTGGGTCGATGGGTTTCGTTAGAAATAATAGCTATTACCTACTAATAGCCGATTATCCGATCAGCCATCTATACAGAGTGGCGAGGAATCTGAAAACATATATTGTTTTGCTACTTATTAGCTGAATTGGCCAAATGAAAATCGTTTGGTCTATTTCAAAAGAAACTTATGGTTTATTATCAATGCTAGGCAAAAATATGACTTGAAAAATTTTTAACAAATATAGAATGTTCTTTTGGTCATGAGCTCTTTCGAACCTTATCCTGCAGTACCCGTCTTCGCGCGCACTTGAACGAGGGCGCCATGAAGAACAATTTTCCTCTTCTTCTCGGTGACGAAAATTCCAAAGTCCGAGTCCAGATTATTCTCTTGCACAAATGTTGTCGAGTCACTGATCCTCACCGCCTCAAATACTTGTAGTTCTAATTTAATTTACTTCGCGAAAGTTCCCAGTTCTTTCTGATTTCGAGACGAGAATGTTAAAGTTCAGCAATTACTCAGAAGTATCCAAGTCCTGTTGCGTACAAATTAATTCAAATTCTAATTTCCGCACATCGCAAAAATATTCAGAGTCTCAACTTGTTGTAGATCTTATAAATTCTATCAGTCTGAAATTATTAGCTCACACACGAAAATTACAAGTTACACATTTTTACACAGCAAATTATTCGAAGTCCATCACGTTATTTCATCCCCAGAAAATTCTAATTTCCGTTCGTTGCACTGGAAGTCCGATAACTATTCACTCTGAAGAAAAATTTACAAGTCCCGATCTCACAAAATTAATCATCCGCGTGCGACCCGCACAGCACCACGACATATGTCAGAATGTGAAAATAATCTTTCTGTTCAGCCCTTCAAGACTCGGCCTATTTCTTTCTACTGTTTTTCACCAGAAACATTCAACGCACTTACGTTACTAGACTATCACTGTTCTCCTGGCCAATCCCTAAATTGTTTACTTGATCAGCTAGCCATGCCCTCTGGTCCAATGCCAGAATGAAGTTTATTGACCTTGACAATAACTCGGCTGCCGTTGCTAGGGCGCCATATTTCTATTTGTTTATCCTTGTATATTTACCCCGTTTACGACATATTAGTAAATAAATGTGTGACATGTTGGTATGTCACAGTATCAAACTGAGATATATAACATTTTCTCTACATTAATATCTGCCAAAGATCTTAGCGTCCGGCTTGCTGGGTCAATGGGTCACGATATAATATAATCCTTATTACCTTTATAATGGATTATAGGATCCGCCGACTATACAGCGCAGCTGGGAATCTGAAATAGAATGATTCTATTCCTAGTTCATTTCTGTTTGGATTGACTAAATGAAAGATCACTTTCTTTTCTAAAGAACAAAATTTAACAAAGTTTATTTTTACCCTTTTAGCAAACAATTTAGTGAATTTATGTTATGCCTTTGATCAAGATATCTTTGAATTTACAATTTTATACCGCGGTTAACTTATCTATTCTTCGTTGATGTCCCTCGTAGACTTCTCAGTCGAAATATCTTGCGAGCTTGCCGTAGTCCAAAGTCCCAAGAAATCCTTTTCTGCCCCTATCCAAGCTGGTCTCAAACTATCAAAATTATCAGTCCCGATTACGTCCTATGACATAGTCCCGAACTCGATTACCACTCCCGACAGTTCCAATTTACACATCAATATTACTTCCACATGAAAATGTCTGCAATATCATTCACTGTCCTTAAAATTTCACTGATAACCCGATTCTGACTATCTGGATTATACTCGTTCCCTCTCACGAACCTACGATCAGTTCAGAAGCGCGATGCCGGTCAGAATGAAATCTTCCTGCATGATTCACCCCTCGAAGACTTCGTATTAAACTACCTTCCTTTTTTTCATAACATTTGACCGTCCTTCTCTCACCCAGCCAATCCATACGTTCGTTATATTTTGGTGTAGCTGACCTTTCGATCGTCTAAACTTCTTCGCCCAATCCCAAATTTTCTACTTTCGGCATCAAGCCACCTCTTAATGCATCTACAAAAAACAAAAACTACATTGTTTATTCACGGTCGTTGCTAAGCCCGTGCTCACGTGATATTTGCTAATGCATGTTCCACCATATAGTCTACAAATAAATGTTAGTTTATTTTCATGTGACATCGGTATGTCACACTACAGATTATATCACACTGTCACACTATTTTTATATTGGTATGCAACGAAAGAAGGCCTGCCCCAGAATTTACCGTGTTCAATATTAAACTTATCTTTGCGTCTACAGGCAAGAATCCTTCTCTTCTGAATGACACCATGTGGTGGAAAACGATAATATTTCACATTTTTATTTTGGGTTACTCCGGAGTAATTGTTACAGCCAAAAATTGCATATCCGGGCATGGTAAAATCAAACTATTGCACTTCTGTCACAATGCAATTTTGCGTTTCAAATCGGCAATCGTATGCTCCATTGAAAATGAACAATATGCAGTTAGCTGATGTTAAGGTAACAAAATTTCTAGGTCTCTCCATTCAATTAAACCTCAAATAGAATGTACATATAGCAGAATTAAACACTAATTTAAGCTCATTATGTTATGCATTCAGAATTCGTTCTAATTCTGTCAGCCTTCATGCAGCTCGTTGCGTGTATTTTGCAAATATACATTCCCGCCTGAGATATGGCATAATATTCTGGGGAAGCTCATCCTTTAGTTCCCAGACATTTAGATTGCAAAAGAAAATTATCCGAATAATGAAAAAATCTCATCCACGTGATCCGTGCAAGCCTCTTTTCATTGAGCTTGGAATCTTACCATTGCCTTGCCTATTTATTTATGAGTCTGTAGTATTTGTCAAAACTGACTTACTTAACGGTGGGAACTTATTTTCATGTAATACTGATATTTATAGTTACAATACTCGACGTAGAAATCATGTTCATCAAGTGTCAGTATCAACAGCTCACTACAAGAAATCCACATACAATACATGTACGTTACTTTACAACGCATTGCCAGATGAAATTAAACAATTAAAATTGGTACACAAATTTAAGTTAAAAGTAAAATCTTTTCTGCTGCAAAACTGTTTCTATACAATTAGAGACTATACTGATCGTCAAAAATAAAAATAATGTTTACTTTAACAAAAACAAGATATAGTATAATGAATTAGTTTACATTTGTATTGTATAATTTAAAAAAATACTCAATATGCCTGTAACAAGTAACGTACTTCAGCTTCTGGGTCAATGACCCCCATCTCTATCGGGTTTTGGTCCAGTTTCCCTGATCCATTGAGCAAATGCTGAGATGGCCCCTTGATTTGCTTCTGGACATAAATGTAGCTTCACTATGCGCACATTTGTTGAACTTTCCTTTTGCTGGTAGTGGTAGTAGAGCTTAGGGTGAGTTTCTATTTAGTTAACAATACAGAAAAATCAAATCTGTTTGTTCCTTCCTTAAAAATAAGTTTTCTATAATTTGGCAACGAAAATATTTAGTTTTTGACATGTTAATCCCTTGCTTTTTAAATTTGTTGTTGTTATTATTATTATGCACTTCTCCCACGCGAGGGGGGGAACATTCACCTGCCACAGATGTCATTGTGGCTAGGCTCACTCGTACGGCTCAGAGCAAGTAACGAGCAAGATCTTCATTTATTTCCAGGACCTCTAACACTACATATCAGACACATTAGTGACAGTTTTTCTGACAATGTGACAGGTGTCTAGAATGACTGCTTTTTGTACTGTTACTAGTATATGCTTTATTATTATTATTATTATTATTATTATTATTATTATTTTGAGGCGGGGGAAATGCTTTATGCACAGTAAGGCTTTGAAACCCCGTGTGTGGGACTCCCTTAGCTGGGCTACCCACTAAAACCCCCTCCATTCCAGCCAGAATGTCTTAGCAAGGAATCGCAGCTGTGGCATTTCATCTTGCCAGACTGGCTCGGTGATCTCTAGGATCCTTCTAGTCCGATCCCCTGAGGGCTTCTTCTTTTCTTCATAACTCTCTTCACGTAATTCTGAATTTTTGCCCAGTTGTCATCTGTTTCTAGCATTGCTTCCACTATGTTGTTTGGGGACATCTCCTTTCCAATGTAAGAGTTGATTATTTCTCTGTCTACTTCAAAATCTCGGCAGTGAAATAACACATGTTCTGCGTCGTCTTCTGTTCCGCAGGTGGTACACCTGTTGTCCTCTTTCTTTTTGAAGCGGTATAAGTAGCTTCTGAAGCATCCATGGCCTGTGAAGGCTTGTGTCAGGTAGTAATCGGTCTCACCGTGCTTGCGTTCTACCCATTTCTTTATGTCGTGTATTAGACTATAAGTCCATCTACCTGTCGTTTCTTTTCTCCAGCGGTCTTGCCATATCTGAAAGAGTTCCGTTCTTGCTTCCTCTTCACCCTTTCTTTCTGCTTCTCCTTTCTGAAGACTGCATTTCTTTCAGGTTTTCGTAGACGGATGTTCTTTCCTTCGTCAGAAGGTCGATAGGGGGTACACTTGCTAGCACAAGGGCAGCACTTTCAGAGACTGTTCTGTAGGCAGAGATGATCCTCTGTGCTACCCCTCTCTGTACCGACAGCAGCCTTCTCCTATACTTCTCTACTTTCATAGCGCCCGCCCATGCGGGAGCTGCGTAAAGCATTTTGGACAGGACTGACCCTGCTACCAGTCGTCTTTTCTTTCCTCGGCCCTCAACATTCGGCATTAGCCGTGTTAGGTTTCCTCCCGCTTCTATTGCCTTCATCGCTACCTTCTCCACATGCGGTCCAAAACTCAAGCATTGTCGAGTTCTACTCCTAAATAGGTAATGTGTTTTTTCCATTTTATTTCGTTGCCACCAGAACTGCCTCTGTTTTCTCTGTCGCCATGTCTAATTTTCGTTTATCCAACCATCTTTTTGCTCTATGCAGGCTTTCATTCGCTCGCATCTCAAGAAGGTCTTCGTTTCGTGCTGCGACTATAATCAAGGCGTCGTCCGCAAATCCTATAATATTTACATCCCTTGGGAGTGGCATCTTTAGGAAGTCATCATAAACCAGGTTCCATAGCATTGGGCCTAGCCGAGATCCCTGGGGGGCTCCACACGTCATTTCTTCTTTAATTCTCCAATTATCTCCTTCATATACAATGCTTCTCTCACTTAGGTAGTCTCCTATAAGATTCTTCAGGTAGTCTGGGATGTTCCGTCTTTCTAATGCCTCTTTCACATCTTCCCAACCCAAGGAGTTGAATGCGTTCCGAATGTCTATTGCTATAAGGGCGCAAAATCCTTTCTTCCTACCGCTACCTTCTCTTGCCGTTTTTGCCAGTTCGACTGCTTCCCTGATAGCGTCGATCGTCGATCTGCCTTTACGGAATCCGTACTGGTTATGAGCCAAGCTGCAATCTCCTATCATGTACTTCTCCAAGCGCTGAAGAATTAGGCCTTCCAACATTTTGCCCATGGTATCCAGAAGGCAGATGGGCCTGTACGATGATGCACTATCCTCCGGCTTGTGTCCCTTCCTTAATAGTACAAGCTTCTGTCGCTTCCAATCTTTGGCAAAGCCTCCATATATCATACACCAATTGAAGAGTTCCAATAGAAGGTCCGGATATTCTGTGATGACTATTTTCAGTACCTCGTTCGGTATCCCGTCCAACCCAGGTGCCTTGCCTGCTTTCAGGCATTTGCCAACTTCTTGAAGTTGGCGTATCGTGAACATGTCTGCCTCTACCACTTTGTCCTAGCTGTTCCTTTTCCTTTTTGGCCGTTTAGGAAATAGGTGCCTAATTATTTCTTCGACCCACGTCTTATTATTTAGAGCAGGGATAGTCCGCCTCCCATTCAACTTCTTCACAACAATTTTATAAGGCAAGCCCCACGGATCGTTTTCAATTTCTAATAGCAGCTTCTTCCAGCACATGTCCTTGCTTCTTCTTATTGCGCGGTTGAGTTCCTTCCTCTTCCGCTTGTAATCCCTTCTCAGATGTTCATCCCCCTTCGCCCTTGTACATCTTCTTCTGGCTGCTACACAATCACTCCTTAGGAGGGCTATTTCCTGTGTCCACCAATATTTTGGTCCCCCACGATAACTGCTGGCTGTCTTTAGGGGCATCTATAGATTGCAGGCCCTCTGAATTACTTTTCGAGTCCTGTCTGCCATACTGTCTATTGTTTGGGGTTGAACTCCCCACCGTAGTTCTTGCATGTGCCTGGATTATGTCAGGATCTTTTGAGGTTCTCTTCGTTAAGCTTCCGAGCATTCCATGCCCGCTTTGGACAGTTTTCACGCCTTCTATAAAACGATTGTTTGGAGAACCGACTTCCTACAATCCTAAAGGATATATAGTTGTGGTCACTTAGGGACTCATCCTCTAGGACGTCCCATTCTTCAATATGACCGGCGAACTGCTGGTTTGCGATAGTGAGGTCAATTATTGACTTGGCGTCTCCCCGATTAAACGTCGGTTTAACTCCTCTGTTTATTACAACCATGTCCCTTCGGGCTATCATTTCACTTATTACAGTTCCTCTTCTGTCCATCCTTTCTTCGCCCCACTCGGGGGATTTCCCATTGAAATCTCCGGTCAACAGTACATTTCGTTTGGGCTCGTCTATGCTATCTTCTAGTTCCGTAAGTTTATCCATGAATTGTTGCAGTCTATCGTTTGGGGAGAAATAACTGTATATCCTCAAGGTTTCGGTCTCCATTATTATTATTATTATTATTATTATTATTATTATTATCATCATCATCATCATCATCATCTTTCAACTATTAATAGTTAAATTGTTGGGAAGGGACTCTGAAACACAAGAAAGCGTGCACAGATGATTTTCTCCCCAATATGTCACAGACAGTTTTTGACTGTTTTTTGACTAAATAAATTAAAAAAAAAGTAATATGTCATAATTTTTTTCTTCATTACACAGTCTAGCCTGAGGATGGGGAAAAATGAGTTCCCCGAAATGTCACTCCAAATTTTCAAAGCAAACTCTGTATATAAATTAATTGTAGGATTTTTGTATATAAGCTGCCTGTCAAAATTTTTTGTCCAAATACATAGGAACAGTAATGACTTAAGGGTGTGAAGTTTAAGGTTAGGGATAGTTTTCAAGTGTGATTTACATTGTTCCAATACTGTCACTATAAATAATATTATAAGAATTGATACAATTCTTGTCAAAAAGAAAGTGGAAATGTGTATGCATGTAAATTAACTTATGAATGTAAAAGGGCAGGCCATAAATTCTGTATTTCAAAGAGCCTCTATTGTTGACTTTCATCATGTTTTTAATTAAGCTTGCTATATACTAATTTTTCATCACAAAAGTATGTATGTAAATAATACCCTTGAAAGAAAATTTTAAAAGTGAACTTTTCGTGCATTCTAGTTATTTAAATACATTGGTATGCAAACATTCTCCAATTGGTGGAATGACAAGAACAACAGGGAGTAAAATGGCTCAAGCACAAGTTAGCCAGTTCGTGAAATTAATGAAAACCATTTGTCCTTTTAATCACAGATAAGGATCCCTTAAATTAGTTTGGCATCAATATGTCAAAAATTCATTCAAAAAACTGAACAGACAATACATGAAAATATTTTCTAAGTAATTGGAAAACTGTTCTATACCTATATCAAATGTTAAATAATTCTGGATTTATGATCTACCTTTGGATTTTCATCCACCATCCATTGAGTAACTAGCTATACTTTTGGACAAAAATGTAACCTGTAATATCTGAATATAAGTGAAACCTCTGTTTTGAGATAAATAAAGTTGAAGTAGAATCATGTAATTTTTTTACTTAGTTCATTACTAGTACTAGATAGGAGGTAAAACATGTTTCTTTAAACACAGTTTAATATGTAATTTGCTTTTTCGAAGAAAGAAAGCAAAAAAGGGTGTTTTTGTGGACTGTTTGTGCATATGCAAGTTTCTTGTTTATTTATAAAACTTAATAATATTCATTTATATTATACCTTAATTGCAATTTTGATAATATGCTGAAATGTTACGTGTTGATAGCTGGCATGTCGTTTTGATAATGATACAGTATTAAAGAAGTATGGTCACTAGTTATATTTAGACAATTTTCTAAATTCATGGTTTCAATATTTAGACAATGGCAAAGTAAAATAATCTGCATGTATTATTTTTTACATTTATTTGTTAAAAATTGAATTAAGCTGTTTATACTGTGTATGACGATATTTACATAATTTAGAAATAAATATTGTGTTTATGAAATAACTTATTATTTTGCACCCCCTAGACTACAATTCCTTCCACTGACTCAGAATTCCTAATCCTAAGAGTTATTGGCTTCCAAATTGCCTAGCGTATTTATTTTACATAAAAAATCATGTTATAATTTGACTCTGGTTCGAAAATAGCATAACAGAAAAGTTAGCAATGTGAGAAAATATTGTGCTGTTCAGCACAATTAGTTTACCTTGATTAATTGATTTTCGATTAGAATTGCATTTCAACAACGTTTCTGCAATTCTTCATTGTTTTCTGTGGCAACATAGAATTGTGACAAAATATTATCCTCAAAAAATGGCGTGAACCAGCGAATCTCGCCTCCGAAGAGATGACTCCGTACACGCCAAATAGTCACCACAGCCATCTTGGTGGGACATGAGACTTAAAATTGTATAATAATAATAATAATAATAATAATAATAATAATAATAATAATAATAATAATAATAATAATGACAGAGACGTGGACCACTTGGCGTCTCTGCCAGATAATGCATCAAGTGCAGTTAACCCTTTTGCCGGAGGGCGGAATTTGCAGAGATCTTCTCCAGGCACCCCCACAACACCTGGGGCATCTTTAGTACAAATAGAGCCCACGTCTGAAGCTGTGGACGGAATGATAGAAAGATGGGAAGCTATCCAAGAGCTGATGAAGGAAAATAAGATGACCATAGAACGTTTGTATGCCCATATTAATGTAATTAGCAAAAATTTGTTAAAAAATAATACTGTAATAGTAAAGAATACTTTGGCCGTAGCACAAGAAGATGTGGGAACGCTGAAGAACAGATGGCAGGTCATAAATGAAGAGCAAGAGCAGATACATGAATGGCTCCTCTTGAGGGAAGGTGATGTACAAACCAAGAAAACCAAGCATGGAAAGAAGAGGGGCGATGCTCTAAAGGACGGGGCGCAAGAAGTAGCGGAAGAGAAGAGAGAGCCCCCAGAGATCCTGAGCTCTCTGACAAATATGAGAGAGAATGACATGACAAAAGAGAAATTGGATGCTATGCAAACGAGGGCATCACCTAGCCCACCAGAAGAGTCTAATAGAAGGGACAAGAAAAATAAGCACAATAAAGTAATCACGGTGGAGAATACCCCTGGGGAAACGCAAAGAAACGAGAGAGAAGTGACAGAGATGGAAAGAGGCCAGAAGAGGAGCGCTGGGAAGAACAGCAAAGAAGTAAAAAGAAAAATAGCCAAAAGAAACAAGAGTACAAGACAAGCAAAAAACTCAACCCAGCTATAAAGGTGACAGCTAGGCAAGGTGAAACATACGCTGACATCCTAAAGAGGATGAAGAATGCTGTGGACCCTAATGAACACGGCACGAATATACTAGCTATAAGGAGGACACGTAAACAGGATATCCTTATTGTGCTTGAAAAAACTGGCAATATTGCCGCGTTGAATCAGGCTCTGGAGAAGGCGGTGGGAGAACAAGCCAAAGTGAGTGCTCTTACGCGGAAACGCCTAGTAGAAATTAAGGATATTGATGAAACTGTTACGTCTGAAGAGGTACTGGAAGCGGTGTGCAAGGTAATAGACGTAACGGCAAGTCAGATCTCCGACTCCTGTAGGTTACGTAGGGGATATGGAGAAACTCAAACAGCTACAATGCTACTGGATGAAGAGGCAGCTCAAACGCTCATAACGGCAGTGAAAATTAAGATAGGCTGGGTGAACTGTAGAATCAGAGAAAAGCAGCAGATACCAAGATGTTACCGTTGCTTGGACTTTGGACATATCTCAACTGTCTGCAGAGGTCCTGATCGAAGTAAAGCTTCATAGATGTGGCAAAACGGACATGGTATCAAGATTGTACTGGTAAACCGCACTGTGTTATATGTACAGAGAGAAACCAAGATGATAATCATCTTGTAGGAAGTAATAAATGTACTTCCTTCATCATGGCGTTCAATAAGGCCAAAAATAGAAAGTATGCTCCGATTCCTTCAAGTTAACCTAGGAAGGAGCAAAATCGCACAAGATCTACTTGAACAAGTTGCAACTGAAAGAAACGTGGACTTGTTGATTGTTAGCGAACAACCGACAACCGACAAAAACATGTGGCTTCAAGATGGCTCTAGAAGAGCGGCGGTAGTAATACATAGTAAAAAAGCTGCCGTATCCAAATTTAATGCATCAAAGCATGGGTTCATATGGGTAGAATTGCATGACCTCGGGTCTACAGCTGCTATTTATCCCCAAACGACCCAATTGATAAATTTAAAAAGGAAATAGGAGTACTAGAGAGGAGCATAAAATCTGCCAAGGGAGAAGTGTTAGTAGCGGGCGACTTTAATAGCAAATCTCCAGAATGGGGGGAATGGATATCTGACAAAAGAGGGGATATTGTTTGCGAATTTATTGCAAGATGTGATCTAGTCATACTAAACACGGGAAAAGTGAACACATTCCAGAGGGAGAAGCGGCATCCATACTGGATATGACGATAAGCTCAAATGGGTTTGCTAAGAGAGTAAAGGACTGGAAAGTACTGAATGCTGAGACACTTAGTGATCACAGCTACATTCAGTACTCATCCTCCAAAGGCATGGGTGGTAATAAATGGGAGCACAAACAGCGCTTGGGACGACTACCCTGGAATACAAACAAGCTGGTAGAAACGGAAGCAAAAAAGTCCCTAGAAGAATCAAAGCTAGTTCACAACTTAGGATGGGTGGCGAAGCCCTACACACCAGAGACAACAGTAAAAGAAGTGATGGACATATTGAAGGTTGCGCGTTCAGCTTCTATGCCTAGACGCAGAGGTCCAGGGAGAAGGCAACAGGTGTATTGGTGGTCCGCAGAGATTGCAGAGCTACGGAAGAAGTGCATCAAAGCCAGGAGACTTGCTACAAGAACCAAAACTGATGAAGCACTAAGAAGAGAGCACAAAGTATTGCAAAAGAGCTGAAAAGAGAAATAAAAAATAGAAAATTAATGTGCTGGATAGAGCTACTTGAAGAGGTGGAAGATGACCCATGGGGTACGGCATATAAAATTGTAACAAAAAAATTTGGTATGAACAAGAAGATTCCCGGATTAGAAGACCCTGAATGGGTGAAGAAAATTATAAGAGATCTTTTCCCTAAGGGAGACTCATGGAGAAGGAGTAAACAGAGTAACTATACATTTGATGAGAACAATATCTCTACGAACGACGAGCTGCAAATAGAGGTGAGAAAACTAAAATCCAAAAAAGCCACTGGCTCCGATGGAATCCCAAATGAAATTATTAGGCTTGTTGCCAAAGAATACCCAGAATGCTTACTGACAGCATTTAATTGCAGTCTCAGACATGGTACGTTCCACCAGAACTGGAAGAAACAGAAATTAATCCTATTAAGAAAAGGAAACAAGCCAACAGACCGGACATCATCTTTCAGGCCATTATGTCTATTAGACACTATGGGCAAACTATTAGAAGGCTTGATTCTGCAAAGACTAGAGAAACACATAACAGCAGGAATGAACTTCTCTGACAGACAATTTGGCTTCAGAAAAGGTCGCTCGACCACAGATGCTATTCTGGAAGTAGTACGTATAGCTGAAGCAGCTAAAAGAGGAACGAACAGGAAAAAGGGGTATTGCGCACTGGTGGCCATAGACATAAGGAACGCCTTCAACTCCGCTAGATGGAGCGATGTTATTAAGGCCCTGGTCACGAAGCATGTCCCAGAATACCTACTTAGAATCATAGAGAATTACTTATCCGAAAGGAAGATTACGTATGAGGATGCTTTCAGGTTAGAGGAAGAAATGACATGTGGAGTACCACAAGGTTCGAAACTAGGCCCATTCTTATGGAACGTCATGTATGACGACCTATTAAAAATCGACCTACCACAACATACCCAGCTGATTGGATATGCAGACGACACGCTGATTACTAGCCACAGTGAAAACACAGAACTGCTAGAGATGCACCTAAATGAGTCTCTCTTCAGGGTTAAAAGATGGATGACGCAAAGAGGCCTGCAAATGGCAGCTGAAAAGACAGAGGCAGTACTAGTAACGGACCGAAGAGCTATCCAATTCCCCCGCATCACTTTGGACGGAGTAAATATCCTGGAAACGCCAAATTACATACTTAGGTGTCGAAATAGACCATAGGCTGAGCTTCGGGCCCACATGAGCAAAATGGCAGACAAGGCAGCAGCTACTGGAGCCAACCTTCCAGAATTATGCCAAATATAGGAGGACCAAAAGAAGCGAAGAGACGTATGATTGCCAGCGTAGCCCACTCACAAATGCTTTATGCGGCTCCGGTGTGGGCTGACAAACTAGGTAAACAGCGCGGACTGAAGTACGCGCAAGTGCAGCGGAGATTGGGGCTGAGAATAGTGTCAGCTTATCGCACAGTATCCGACAGCGCAGTAGGAGTACTGGCCAGAATACCCCCCATTGATATGTTGGCTAGAGAAAGAAAAGCGGTGTATGACGAAGCGAAAAGTCTGCTGACTCCAGCGGGAAACAACCGGCGAGTAGGACGAAAGAAGACATTAAGAAGAGCGCCCAAACATCACTACTGGCGGAATGGCAGGACAGGTGGGATGGGGATCCTAAAGGAAGGTGGACACACCTCTTGATACCGCATATCGAACCATGGTTCAATAGAATGCACGGAGAAGTAAACTTCTACCTCACACAAGTGCTCACAGGTCATGGTTGTTTTAAATCCTACCTATTTAGATTTAAAAGAGCATATGACTCAAAATGTGAATTCTGTGGATACGAGGATGATGACGCCATGCACACAATATTTGCATGCGTAGCATGGGACACATGGAGAAGAAGATTGAACGAGTATTTGGAGGCAGACATTTCTCCATCAAACATAGCTCGGCTTATGCTTCAATCGGAGAGAAAGGTGGACAAGAATACAAGAGTTCTTGACCCTTGTGATGAAAAGGAAAGAAGAGCGACTCCGAACGTAAAATGAAGTAAAGGCTCAGCCACCTGCCTGCCTCTCCATGAAGTAATGTCTCTCGACGATTCCGTGAGAGGCGCATGGGAAAGAAGAGAGGTTTTTAGTGGGTAGACCACTGAGAATGGAGTCCCACACCAGGGATTATACCATCTGAATCCCTGAAGGTGCATAATGCATTTTTTCCTCTCACCAAAAAAAATAATAATAATAATAATAATAATAATAATAATAATAATAATTGCTTCCAATTACTTGTGGCACACTTCTGCTATCTGTCCTGCGGGCCAACCTTCATATCGGCCAACCCTTGTGTTTCCGACCCCGACGCTATTAGGTTACGAGGGCTAGGGAGTCATTTCTGTTCTACTCTTCTATTCTAACTCTATTCTTTACTGTCCCCCTTCTTCTCTTCCATTTCCTTTTAGCTGGCGGTAGCTCAAAAACGCTAGGGGAAGGCGACCCTGAAGAAAAAACCCACGATGGAAGGTCTTTTATGATCAACCATTACGGTGCAGGGGATCGGAGCCCCAGTACCGGCGGTCGGTGGTGAGCAAGCAGGCCACCGGGGGTCGTCATCAAGCAACTCCAATGCCAAGGGTGCGGATCACTCGGCACCCGGGGCAGATATTGCTACGAGTGATGGCAAACTTCGCGGGACACGTATGGAAGTATGCGATTTCAGGGTTGAGGGATCCCTTGAAACCGCTCGTCCAGAAATAAGTTCTGAGTTTAGAGCAGCTGATCTAATAATGGAAAAATGGGGAACAATGCAACAACTGATAGAATTCCAAGGGAAACTCCTACATCAAGAAAGACAAAGCCTTAAGACGATAGAAAAAAATGTGCTGAAGAACAATCGCTGAGTGTGAAGGAAGCTTGACTAAAGCTATAGAAAATA
The DNA here is from genome assembly GCA_964035755.1 of Teleogryllus oceanicus. Taxonomy (NCBI): domain Eukaryota; kingdom Metazoa; phylum Arthropoda; class Insecta; order Orthoptera; family Gryllidae; genus Teleogryllus; species Teleogryllus oceanicus. The sequence goes on from CAXIVR010000003.1 coordinate 8,512,442, forward strand.
TGGATACCTTGAAGTATAGGGTACAAGAGGTAGTAGAGGAAAAGAGAGAATTTTCAGGGATCCTGAACTCTCTACTGAGTGGAGAGAAGGAAAATAACGTAAGGGAAGATAAGAAAGACTAGAAGTAAAAGAGGTGCACCTAGTCCACCAGAAGAACCCAATAGAAGAGGTAAGAAAGACAAACAGAAGGAGATAACTACGGTGGAGGGTACGCCAGGCAAAAAGCAAGTAAAGCAGGGGGAGGAGATAGAACCATCCGAAAGGCAGAAGACCAAGTAGGGAGGATTGGCAACTCCATCAAAGCAGAAAGGAGAAAATATACAAAGAAGACAACAATCAGGAAAGTCAATCCAGCTATCAAAGTGGCAGCTAAAGAAGGGGAAACTTATGCTGACATCATAAAGAAGATGAAGGACACCGTGAACCCTAGTGATCATGGTACAAAGATACTAGCTATACGGAGGACAAAAAAGGAAGAGGTACTTATTGTACTCGCAATAACTGGAAATATTGCCTCATTGAATGAGGCTTTGGAGAAAGCGGTAGGGAAGCAAGCTCAAGTGCGTGCTTGGAGCGAAAGCGTCTAATAGAAATTAGAAATATTGATGAAACGGCTACTGTCGAGGAGGTGTTGGAGGCGGTGAGCAAAATAGTAGCAATAGAACATATGTCCACCCCCTGTAGGATGCGCAAAGGTTACGGAGGAATGCAAACAGCTACAATGTTGTTGGAAGAAGAGATAGCTCACAATCTTATAAAGGCAGGAAACATTAAGATTGGATGGGTTAACTGCAGAATCAGGGAAAAACCCCAGATAACAAGGTGTTATAGATGTCTAGACTTCGGACATATTGCAATGCACTGCAGAGGACCTGATCGTAGCAAGGTATGTTACAGATGTGGTAAAACTGGACATGTGGCCAAGAACTGTACCAACAGGGAGCAATGTGTTTTATGTAAAGGGAAAAACAAAGAGGATCAACATCTGTTAGGAAGTAACAAATGTGCCTCCTTTATAGCGGCGGTTCAGAAGGGAAAAAACATCAAGTATGCTTCGACTTCTACAGATTAACCTGGGGAGGAGTAAACAGGCGTGGGACTTGATGCTGCAGGTTGCTGCAGAGAGGGAAGTGGATGTGCTACTTACTAGTGAGCAACCTTACTGCGAAAACATGTTGTATCGAGATAACACAAGAAGAGCGGGTATAATAATCCACAATAGGAAGTTAAAAATTAATAAATATAAGATGACGAAGAATGGATTTGTATGGGTTGAGGTGAATAATAAGAGAATTTACAACCGTTACTTCTCCCCGAATGACACAATAGAAAATTTTCAAAAAGACACACGAATTGGAAGCTAGCCTGAAAACAACGAAAGGAGAGGCGCTGATAGCAGGCGACTTCAATGGTAAATCGTCGGAATGGGGGGAGACGCGCTCCGACAGAAGGGGAGCTATTATATGCGAGTTCGTAGCAAGAAATGATCTGATTATTCTTAATTCTGGGAATGAGATCACTTTCCAACGGGGAGATACTTCATCCATTTTGGATTTGACAATAAGTACTTCCAGACTTGCTAAGGACATCACGGACTGGGCGGTGTTGGATGAGGAAACCCTGAGTGACCATCGATACATAGGGTATACCGTAACATCAGAAGGGCCACACAGTGGTAAGGCGAGATACAAAAGTAGGCCTTCTTGGAACCCCAAAAAACTTAATGAGGATAAGGCGAAACGTTTTCTTGAAAAGTCCAGGTTATTGGCAAGTATGGGCTGAACAAACAAAGGGAAAACACTCAAAGATGTGGTAAAGACAACGGAAGAAATAGTGACAGCAGTGTGCGATACGTCTATGCCCAGATGCAGGGGCCCCAGGAATAAACAACAAATGAACTGGTGGACCTCGGAAATAGCAGAAGCACGTAGGAGCTGCATTAAGGCTAGAAGAAAGGCGACAAGAGCCAGGAACGACCCATACCTTAGAGAGCAATATAAAACACAGCGCAAACAACTTAAAAAAGAAATTAAAACGAGCAAAAACAGAAGTTGGAAGGAACTTATAAGCCAGATTGATAATAAACCCTGGGGTATGGCGTATAAGATAGTGACTAAGAAGCTTCGGATGGATCCCAAAATACCTTACCTGAATGACCCACAGTGGATGAGGAGGCCATAAGGAGCTCTTTCCACAAGGATTCCTGGAGAGACAAAGGCCTAATGATTATGAGTTTAATGATGCTGACTACTTTACGACAGATGAATTACGGAAAGCAGTGAAGAATATGAAAACTGGGAAGGCATCAGGTATGGATGGGATACCCACCAAAAAATTAAAATTAGTGGTACAAGTGTATCCTGAATGTCTTTTGGAAGTCTATAATAGATGTCTTAAGGAGGGGGAATTTTTCAGGAACTGGAAAACAAAGTTAATACTACTCGGGAAAGGGCAAGAAACCGTTGAACAGATATCGTCGTATAGACCACTGTCCTTCTTGACACTATGGGCAAGATACTGGAGGGACTAATACTCTCAAGACTGGAGGAACATATAAGTTTTTCTCATAGACAATATGGATTTCAGAAAGGCTGTTCGACGACGGATGCGATTATAGAAGTAGTTCGCATTGCAGATGCAGCTAGAAACGGAACTGGGAGGAGAAAGGGATTCTGTGCACTTGTAGCAATCGATATCAGGAATGCCTTCAACTCGGCTCGGTGGAAGGACGTCATTGAACTGATAAGGAGATCCCTGAATACTTAGTAAGTATTATCGAGGACTACCTCCATGAATGGAAGATAATTTACATGGATAAAATCAAGATTGAGGCAAATATGACTTGCGGAGTTCCACAAGGGTCCAGACTTGGCCCCTTTCTATGAAATGCCCTGTACGATGGCATATTGAATATTAATCTCCCAAGAAACACGCAGATTATAGGATACGCGGATGACACACTTATAATAAGTCATAGTGATGATATCGAAGTGCTCGAACTAAGAGTAAACGAAGCACTCTACAGAGTGAAAAGGTGGCTAGATAGACGACTCCTTCAGATAGCAGTAGGGAAAACAGAAGCGGTGTTAGTCACCGATCGGAGGGCTTTTCGCTTTCCAGATATTCAACTGGGAGAAGAGAGAATAATCTGGAAGAACCAAATAACATATCTAGGAGTTGAGATAGACCGCAGACTCAAGTTTGAAAGGAAAAGGCAGCGAGGCAGGCCAACTTAGCAAGATTACTACCGAATGAGGGGTCCACGAGAATCCAAGAGAAGGATGATATCTGGAGTAGTTCACTCACAACTGTTGTATGCAGAACCAGCTTGGGCGAGTTCACTGGAAAAACAGGATATGAGAAACAAATATACACAAGTGCAAAGACGAATGGCCCTGAGAGTGGTGGCTGCCTACCGTACTGTGTCTACTAGCGCAGCACTGGTATTGGCCAGTATCCCACCTATAGATCTGACAGCCATGGAAAGGAAAAGGACGTATTCTGCCTTACAGGAAGCTAGACAACAAAATCGGTATCTCTCCCCCAAGGAAATAGAGACCATCAAGACTGAGGCTAGGAAGCTACTTTTTGAAGAGTGGCAAAGAAGGTGGAATGTGGACGCTAAAGGTAGATGGACATATCGGATTGTGAACAACATTGAGAGATGGGTCGATCGAAAGTTTGGGGAGGTGAATTATTACCTAACCCAGGCCTTTACGGGACATGGTGGATTTAATGCTGAGCTCGAAGGGCCCGGCCTTTGGGGGGGTTTAACCTATGTGATTATAAGATTAAAGAAAGTCCTTATGCTTTGAAGATACTGACGATGCAGAGCATGCTTTAAACAACAAGTGATGTCCCCAGAAAACATGATGGATATAATGCTGAGCTCGAAGGAGAAGTGGCATATAATAGAGCACTTCATAATTAAGATCATGAAGGAAAAGGAGCGAAGGAGTTAAAGCATTAGCTCCCAGTCAATCTTCCACGCGAAGTAATGTCTAGCGACGGTTCCGCGTGGGAGATATCACGACTTAGGAGATGAAGGTTTAGGGTTTTAGTCGGTAAACCAAGAACGGGATCCCGACAGTACCGGCTTCACCGCTCTCCGTAAAGGATTTCCCCCTTCTAAAAAAAATAATAATAATAATAATAATAATAATAATAATAATAATAATAACCAAATTTTCTGTGATATTAAACAGATACCACCTGAAGAAACATATCGCTATTTGGGAAACCCTCAGAACCATCGACTGGACCATAAGCGTATCAAGGAGGAACTGCGAATAAAATATCAAAAGCGGCTAACAAAGTTGTTAAACACTTATTTGATAATTACTTAATCTGCTTTCAGCTATCAACACCTGGGCTGTGCCGGTCCTAACCTACTCGTTTGGTATCGTTAAGTGGACTGAATCTGACCTGGAGGAGCTGGACAGATCAACGAGAAGACTGTTACATAAATTCCGTTGTCTTCATCCAAACTCCTCAGTAAAAAGATTATATCTATCTCGAACGATGGGAGGCAGAGGTTGGTTAATATAAAACACTTTGCCTGAGACAAGAGGAAAAAATGCGACAGGTCCTTTTAAACTCCACCGACATATTAATGAAATTAACAGTTAATGAGGACCGCGGCTTCACTCCGTTGAACCTCCATGAACGAAACTATGATTTAAACATCTCTACCTCCCAGTCGATTTTTAATGAATGGAAACAACAAGAAATACACGGAAGATACCCAAAACTCTTGTTTCGAGATGATGTAGACAGACGTTCCTCGGTGGAGTGGCTTTTGGAGAAACAAATATATCCTGAGACCGAGCGTTTTATAATATCAATTCAACACAGAGTTATAAAGACCAGAAACTATCAAAAGTATTGTTTAAAAGAAGATGTGGTGGATAAATGTAGGAAGTGTGGAGCTGTAGGAGAAACTATAGAACACATAACAGCTGCATGCTCTTCCCTCTCAGACAGTGCTTACTTAGGAAGGCATAATCAAGTTGGAAAATCAGTCACAGGAAATTGCAATAGAGCATAAATTATTGGATGAATCAACACCGCCATTCTATAAGTACACCCTCATCCAGTGCTGAAACAAGTTCCACCCTTTGTACTGGACAGACCAGTTTTAACTGATCGTACTGTCGATTACAATAAGCCAGATATTCTCCTTATAGATAAAAGAAGAAAGAAGGAGTAATAATAGACATCGCAGTACCATTACCCCACAATATCAAGCAGAAAGAAATAGCAAAAATTTCGAAATAAGAAAACTTATCTTATGAACTAAAACATATTTGGAAATTAAATTCTACCAAAACATACCCACTCGTGATATCGGCGGAAGGCCTGGTCAGTAAAAACTTCCTTAAAAACTTAACAGAACTTAAACTACCTAAAAACGTTCTGAACATGGGACAGCGCGCAGTTTTGTTGCAAACCGCCCATATCGTAAGAAAATTTTTATCTTAAGTCCAGATATAAGATGAAGTTCTTCTTCTGTGACCGAACCTGTCCCCAAAACAATCCGGGAAGGTGAGCATTTCTACCAGCAAAAATAGCTGAGAAAACGTAGGATGATGATGATAATAATAATAATAATAATAATAATAATAATAATAATAATAATAATAATAATAATAATAATAATTTGCAAAAGACAGGAATGAGTTAAGCAGACTGTTGGAGATCACATCACAATTCAGCAAAGACATACACATGACTTTTGGAACAGACAAGTGTGCCACACTTAATGTTAAAGGAGGAAAAGTCGAATCTTCAATCACACTAAACACTTTTGCAGAGTTTAGTCCAATAGAACAATTATAGCCACATGACAGTTACAAGTATTTAGGTTTCAACCAAAATATAATGATTAATCACAGAGACAGCAAGCAGCAGCTAGAAAATATGTTTAGACTCCGTCTTCGGAAAATCCTAGAAACAGAGCTGATTTCAAAGAATAAAGTAAAAGCTGTAAATTCCTGGAGCATCCCTGTGCTGACTTATTCCTTTGGAATAGTCAGTTGGTCACAAACGGATCTTGATAACCTAAATAGAATGGTACGCACTATGCTCACTAAGTTCAGAATGCATCACCCTAAATCAGCAATAGAACGCCTCTACATTCCTAGGAAAACTGGTGGTCGTGGTCTACTAGATCTGAAAGCATTATGCAACCGCCAGGTAACAAGTCTAAAAAACTACTTCAACTCTCAATCCGAACTGTCGCCTCTACATAAAGCAGTAGTAGTATGTGACAAAGGCAATACTCCCTTAAATCTGAGCAACAATGCAGACTACCCTGATATCACGTCAGTCAGAGGAAAGATTACAGGTATGGAAGTCCAAACCTCTCCATGATAGATTTCCCCATGCTCTAGAAAATGCCGACTACGACGCCTCAGTGCGATGGCTCAGAGATGGGGCTCTATTTGGAGAGACTGAGGGTTTCATTCAAGCAATTCAGGACCAAGTTATTTCAACAAATAACTACAAAAGATTTATTGAAAAACTAGAAGTTAATGACGAATGCAGAGTATGTCATCAATCATCAGAGACAATAGACCATCTCATCACTGGGTGCACAAACCTCGCCAACACGGAGTACCTACATCGGCACAACCTAACTGCAAATATTGTACACCAAGCACTGGCAACCAAACATTCTCTACTGGCAGAAGAGGAAATCATCCCTCATTATAAATACAAAGCCAAATCCGTCATAGAAAGTAAACAGTTCAAAATGCATTACGACCTTCCAATACATACTGATAAAACGATCCCGGCAAATAAACCAGACATTCTACTACATAACATACAGGAAAAGAAAGCATTCATTATTGATGTTACACACCCTGCAGATCACAACATCAATAAGGCAGAAACAGAAAAAATCTCAAAATACATTCCCTATCAATAGAATATAAAGAAATATACAAACTTGAGTCTGTTGAAATTATACCAATTGTAATAACAGCTACAGGTCTGGTTAACAAAATCTAAAGAATTATTTAGAAAAATAGGTCTTCATCCTCATAAAATTATCCCAAAAGCTCAAAAGTCAGTCATTCTTGAAACCTGCCGGATTGTTTGCACAGTCCTCAATATGCAAAGCTAGGAATGTGCTATGCCTAGAGGCCTCTCAAACCATGAACCCCGGGTGAGAAACCCCCGAGAAAAAAAAGAAAATAATAATAATAATAATAATAATAATAATAATAATAATAATAATAATAATAATAATAATTCCCCGTGTGGTGTCGGGGTTTTTAGTAGAATAGCACCTCGGGACCTCCCCTGTCGTAGAAGGCGACTAATCGAGCAGCTGTCCGCTGTCACTTCCCTATACATCCTGTAATCCCCACATACTTGGTGTGTCATTGCTTCCACTAACTTGTGGCACACTTCTATTTTTTCTATCCTGTAGTCCAATCTTCGTACCGGCCAACACTTGTGTTTCCGACCCCGACGCTATTAGGTTTCGAGGGCTAGGGAGTCGTTCCTATTCTACTCGTCTACTCGAATTCTAACTCTATTCTTTACTGTCCCCTCTTCTTTTCTTCCGTTTCCCTTTCAGCTGGCGGGAGCTTAAAAACGCTAGGGGAAGGCGACCCCGAAGAAAAAACCCGCGATGGAAGGTCTTTCAGGATCAACCATTACGGTGCAGGGGATCGGAGCCCCAGTACCGGCGGTCGGTGGTGAGCAAGCAGGCCACCGGGCGTCGTCACCAAGCAACTGCAATGCCAGAGACGTGGATCACTTGGCGTCCCTGTCAGATATTTTTTATTTATTTATTTATTTTACGTCAGAAAAACAGTTAAAAACTGCGTATGACGTGCTATGGGGAAAAGTGAATTGTGTGCACATTTTCAAAATTCTGTGATCCCTACACTTACTCATATACTACTTAAATTTTGAATTTTTGAAAGGGAGAAAAAAACAAAAACTCCCATGCAATAAAATCTATGTTCAAGGATAAACAAGCAATAAATTTTGAATTTTGAAATTTTGAAAGGGAGAAAAAACAAAAATTCCATGTAATAAAATCTATTTTCAAAGATAAATAAGCAATAAATTTTGAATTTTGAAAGGAGAAAAAACAAAAACTCCCATGTAATAAAATCTATTGTCAAAGATAAATAAGCAATAAATTTTGGCTCTTATTACTTCCTGCCGCGACAACATGGAAACGATAATTTGAATAATTGTATTTCCACTGAATTCTAGAAGACGTGCACAGAAAATGAAGTTACATTTATGTCCAGAAGCAAAACAAGGGCCATCTCAGCATTTGCTCAATGGATCAGGAAACTGGACGAAAAACCTGATCGAGATGGGGGTCATTGACCCGGAAGCTGTAGTACAATAGTTGTTACAGGTTGTTTATACTCATTTATACAGTCCAAATGGTAAATAATGCATTATGTATCATTGTTAAAATTAAAGCTACTTTTCTTGTGATGCTCAGTATAGTCTCTAATTGTATAGAAACAGTTATGCAGCAGAAACGATTTCACTTGGGATTTAAACTTTCTATTGAATTTAATCGTTTAATGTCATCTGGCAAAGTGTTGTAAAATAATGTACATGTATTGTATGTGAATTTTTGTAATGAGCTGTTGATACTGCCCCCTGATGAATATGATTTCTACGTCGAGTGTTATAGTAATAGACTTCTGCATTTTCTGAAAAAATATTCCCGCCCTTGAGCAAGTCATTTTTTACAAAAATCACTGATTCGTAAGTAAAAAGACACGGTAATGGTAGAATTCCTAGATTAATGAAGATAGGCTTACATGAATCACGTGGGTGGGATTTGGTTATTATTCGTACAATTCGTTTTTGTAATCTAAAAGTCTGGGAGCTATAAGATGTATTTCCCAGAATATTATGCCATATCTCAGGCGGGAATGAACATTCGCGAAGTATACACAACGAGCAGTATGAAGGCTGACTGAATTTGCAAGAATTCTTAACGCGTAGCATAAAGAACTTAATTGTGTGTTCAATTCATTTAAATGGACGTTCCATTTAAGGTTTGACTGAATTGAGAGAACTAAAAATTTTGTTGCCTTAACATCAGTCAATGGTACACTGTTCATTTTCAATGGAGATAATGCCACAAGTGCATTTAACCCCTTCGTTGGAAGGCGGAAGCTGCAGAGATCACCTCCTAGCCGCCCCTCCATATCTGGAGTACCTACAGAGCGGGTGAGCTGATCTCCCTGCAGAGGATGGTTGGGCTCGGTCAGACAAACAAGTCGATTAACCCCGGAGGTGCGTGAAGCGACAGAGGAGAGCGTGGTGATACCGCCAAGAGCTATGGGTATACTGCTGGAGAAGTGGGCGGCCATGGAGATGTTGCATGGGGCACAGACGAAGTTAGTCGAGGACCTGGCAACTGCCTTAAGTGTGGTAAGTGGCAAAATGCTTCGAAATAACCCACAGCCGCTAAAGGATGCAATGATGAAAGCCTTGCATGACATCGACTCGATGAAAAACAAATGCAAAGCCATTGCGGAGGAAAGAGCAAAGTTCCTGGATCGACTACAAGAGTGCTCAACTACGAAAATAGGAAAGCACTAGGCGGAGACTCGCCAAGGGAAGAAAAAGGGCAAGAAGAGAGAAGCTCCCAGCCCCCCGGCGGAAACCAGATTGGATAAGAGGAAGGTGACAGAAGTGACGGAAGGAGAGGTAACGGCGGACAATGCCGTGAAAGAGAAGAAAATAGAAGTAGTGGAAACAGAGGCCACGGTGAGCAACGGCGAAAGACATGGTTGTACGCAAAGTCGACCAAAAAGAAAGAAGCAAAAAGGCAACAGAGTCGGGAAGGCCCAAGAACCGCCCCGGTATACAGAACCAGGCGATTAAAGTAGCGGCCAAAGATGGTGAATCCTACGCGGATATCATCAAAAAATGAAGGAGTCGGTAGACCCTAAGGCACACGGGGCAGAGATCCTGAAGATCCGCAGGAAGCAAAGGAAGGAGCTGCTAATCGTCATCCGGAAGACCGGTGATATTGACTCCTTGAACAAGGCAGTAGAGGAGGCAGTAGGCACGCAAGCCACAGTAAAAGCGCTGGTGCCAAAGCGGCTTATCAAAATAAGGGACATCGACGAGACTGTAGTAGTCGAAGAGGTTGTCGAGGCGGTTGCCCAGGTGATAAAAGCAGAGACTCAGGAAATCGCTGGCTCCTGTAGAATGCGGAGGGGATACGGTAGTGTGCAAACAGCGACACTACTGCTACCAGCTGAACAAGCCCAAGAGCTTTTAAAAATGGAAAAGCTCAAAATTGGGTGGGTTAACTGCCAGATTAGCGAAGAGAGGCAGATAATAAGATGATTCAGATGTCTTGATTTCGGGCACATATCAACCTCCTGCAAGGGCCCCGACAGGAGAAACATTTGTTACAAATGTGGCAAAGCAGGACACAACGCAAAAGATTGCAGGGAGAAAACCCAGTGCATTCTCTGCAAAGACAAGAACAAAAGCGACGACCACGCTCTGGGAGGCAGTAGATGTGTGTCGTTTGCTGCGCCATGTAAAAAAGACAAACGCGCCAGATATGCTCCGATTGCTACAAATTAATCTAGGCAGAAGCAGACAGGCACGCGACTTGGCACTGCAGGTAGCTGCCGAAAAGAAGATAGACCTCATATTATTTTGTGAACAGCCCTCTGACGACTCTACGTGGTATCAGGATGTGCAGAGAAGAGCTGGTATTAAGGTTGTAAATGGTAACCGAGGCGTACAGAAGTACAAGGTGACGAAATACGGGTTCGTCTGGGTAGAAGTTAGTAACATAAGAATATACAGTTGCTACTTCTCTCCGAACGATACCATCGACAAATTTATATCCGAAATGTACGAACTAGACACTAGTCTACAGACAGCCAAATCAAAGATATTACTTGCCGGCGACTTCAACGAAATCTCCGGAATGGGGTGAGACACGCTCCGATAGAAGAGGAGCTATTGTTAGTGAATTCGCGGCAAGGAATGATCTTATCATACAGAAAATACAGATACAGAAAAATAAAATGATTATACACAGTCAGATAAAAGAGAAGTTAAAAACAGAGGTTACCAACAGATTGAATACCATACTCAAGACCTCCCTCAACTCTCGTAATTTTGCAACAGCAATTAATACATATGCCATTCCTGTGATTACGTACTCATTAGGCATTATAAAATGGATCAGAACTGATTTGGACTCACTGGAGAAGATTATCAGGGTCCAAATGACTCGTTTTAAATATCACCATCCAAAAAGCTCTATCCAAAGAATAACACTACCAAGGAAATTAGGGGGTAGGGGCATCTTAAATACTGGTAATCTCCATACAAAATTGATAACGGACATGAGAGAGTATTTCAACGAGAAAGCCTTGTCATCTCAGCTATACAGAGTGATACAGCAAGTAGACGAGAACTATACACCACTCAACCTTAAACAAAAAAACATACTACACGAACAACTAACACTAGCCGAGCTCTTAGAACAATGGAAACAAAAAGCGCTCCATGGTAGATATCCTACAGAAATAGCCAAATCAAATGTCGACGCCTGCTTGTCGTACAAGTGGCTTAAAATAGGATATCTCGACCCCGAGACTGAAGGATTCTTGATAGCAATCCAGGACCAGGTAATTGCAACACGAAATTATCTCAAGCACATTATTAAAGACCCCGAAGTGCCTTCTGATATCTACCGGGCTTGTGGTGTAGGCTAAGAAATGATCCAGCACATTACTTCGGGTTGCAGTATGCTGGCCCCAACGGATTATAAACAGAGGCACGATATGGTAGCACGAATCATCCACGACAAACTTGCAAGGAAATGTGGAACTGCTAGTGAATTTGATACACCCTACTACAAGTACCATCCAAGAAATGTAATCGAGAATAACATCTATAAAGTATACTGGGATCGAAGCGTATTGACCGACAAAACAGTTCGTCATAACAGGCCGGATGTAATACTCTGGGATAAATCTAAAAGAAAATTATGGCTGATAGACATAGCAGTTGTAGATACCAGCAACCTCGACACAACACACAAAAAAAAACAACTCAAAAGTACAGGGAATTTACACAAGTTATAAAGGAGCAGTGGCAAGTATTGGAGGTGGAGATTGTGCCGATCGTTCTCTCAGCAACAAGTGTGATACCTACCGTCCTGAAGCACTCTCTGAAAAAACTGGGGATCGAGACGAACGTTACCATCAATCTACAGAAAGCCGTGATCCTGAGCACGTGTTTAAACTTTTTATTTTAAATGTATACCTTATATCTAAAATAAATATATTTTTGTTAAAAGTAATGTACTACGGAATTCATGCTTTGATAGAAATATCTGTATGACTCCTCAAACATGTACCAGAACGCTATGAAAACATAAATAATAATAATAATAATAATAATAATAATAATAATAATAATAATAATAATAATAATAATAATAATAATAATAATTTCGGAACGGTTAGGGATATTGTAAGTTGGTCCCATGGGTACTGGTTATTTTGAATTTTAAATATCATGTTGATAAAATCATTAGTTTTCTTAAATAGATTCATACAAGTCCACAGAAAGGCAGCAATTGATTTGATGTGACTTATCTTTTACAAATCGAACAAGAGAGTTGAAAACGTGTGTAAAAGTTCAAAATACGAAAATCACATTCAGACACTTGCCGTTTATTAACCTTAATTAATGGTAT